>CM061147.1:23273902-24485777 GCA_030710495.1 Labroides dimidiatus | reverse complement strand
TGTTGCTTTCTCTTCTGACCCAACACTCAGATTTCTGTTGTTTGTGTCGACAGCTTGAAGTTCAGTTTCTGCCCTGTCTGACAGATTCCTTTTCATCCAAACAATTTCTCCGTCTCCACCGTTACAGAAAGCAGAAGCATGAACGGAATTGGAATAAACCAAGTGTCAATTTGGTGGCAACTGCTGGATTAGCGGAGGAAGGATTGACAGCTGGAGAGGGTGGGAAAAAAAGGAAATGTGGTTAACAAAGACTTAATCCTGAAAAGAACAGCTTTGCTGCTGTTTGGAATTATTCAGGATTCTGCAGGGGGTTGTGTTCACACAAATATTTTGTAAAAACTCTGCAAACTGCTCAAAGAAGAAGAAACCGTGTCACTTAAATGCACACTGACAATTTTTGTATTTAAAGCTAATTGCACGGGTATGTTTCAGATTAATGTCACACAATATATATCACACAAGCTATCATTTTAAACATCCAACCAGGGTCTGTGGAAGGTGCAGTCTGTGCCATTTAAATCTTCTTATATTCCTTTTTCTTAATACAAACTGAATGTGAGTAAAGTTTTGGCTTCAGAAGAGTTTTTTCTTCAAGTGAAAGTCTTTTTTTTGTTATGAGCTACATTTGGTGACTATTCCAAAATTTTACTTCAAAACTTTATTTTCTTTGTCTTGAATGAGACTTTAAGTACTTTATTGGACTTCTTTTCATGTACTTTTATTCTCTGGAATGACAATAAACTTTCTTGAGTCTAAACTGCACTCAATCAGTTTTGTACTTCTTCAGGGCATTTTTAAACTATGGCAGAGAAAAAAAAGAAGTATTTTTTTAATAAGCAACTAGTGCCTTGCACGGCTACAAGGATTTCTGTTTAGAAGACGATGTAAACACATATTTAAGCGACATCTATGTGATGGACTGGTTTATTTTATATCAGTCTGAATTCTCTTAAAGAGTGTGATCTCATGTAACCCATCAATTTGCTTTTTTAGGTTTTTAAGACCATGATTTTTGCTTGTATTTTCAATAGCAACAGACTGTTTTGTTGATTGACATAGCATTTAAGATAATCAGCATCAACCTGCGCTCACATATCTGATGGCTCCCTTCATCTTGTCTTAGTGATACCAGATCTTTAATCACTCATACTGTTTTAGCAGTAGTCAGTTACTGTTCTTGATTTAATCTACTGTCATCCTATATGACAGAAAATCCAATTTAAAAACTGTGTACTGAAACTCTTATATTCGGACATGTTGGATATCTAAACTTGTTTTAAAGGTTGTTTATGTGTTTGTTATCTTTGACTTTGTGGTAAAATCTGAAACTGAGCAAAAACATGTCTTTACTGTCTCAATAAGTTAGGGGATCTTACAATTCAGTAAAAACTGCTGAAACAAGCATTTCATTTCATTCTTTCATTAAAGACTCATCTAAATAAAATTTGTTTCAAGTTTTAGTAACACCCTCGGGTTTCTTGATTTAAGATTAACATGTTAAACATCAGTTGAAAACACATTTTAACTAATTGAATGACTCAGACTTCTGCAAACTATAAAAAAAGAGAGACTATACAAATGAAACCACAACTTCTGTTACAGTTACACATCCTCACCATCCACATCCATTTTTATGGGGAATAATATTACAAAAAACAGAAAAAGTGTGACATTCACAGGGATGCCAAAACGTAAACATTCATTGTTGTCCAGAAAGCCACACATAACCAAATATTTATAACCCTTTCCAGGATCTTCACAGAAAAAAATAATAACACTATTAACGAAATAAAATTACACTATTTATGAGGAAAAAAAATCATAATGTGTCTCTTTTTTTCAGGGGGCCGGGCCAAATATGGAGGGCCCGCGGGTTGTAGTTTTGGAACCACTGCCCTTGGCATTCATGAGCTGAAATTAAGATTACAATAAGATTGAAATAAGACTTTTTTTGTCTTATATTCAGTATATTTCACTCCGTATTGTGCTTCAGGAAGTTTGTTTTGAAATACTTTAATTTGAAAATTAACATTTCTTGTTGTTCCTTGTTTTAACACTTGGGAATACTTCTCAAGGCCCACTTTTTTCTACTTTTAAAAAATCTTATTTCAAGATTTGTAGTCAAGTAAAATAAATCCTACTGTATGTTTATTGTATTTAAGAAATTTTCTCATCTAACTTAATGTTTTTATATTTTGGTTCCCCTTTTTTTGCAGTGTGACTGTTAATCATGTTCTGCGATCTAAAGCATTCCCATTGTGTGTTCTCCTTCTTCAGGAATCAATCAAAAATTCATTAACATGTTACCAGCAAAGATAAGCATATATGTAGTGCTTCTATTCTTTCTATTTCAGTACATACAGATAGCTGGACAGATATCCAGGTGCTCTTTGTCACAATATTTTAGAGCCAAGTATATTTCTGTCTACACTTGTTCAAAGGAATATCAATTTGAGATTTTCTCTCTTATTTCTCATGTGTTTTTTAATATTGAGTTGTTGGACTTCGGTTGTTTTTCTATCAAACAAAAAAAACAACGTGATATCAGCATCATTTATCAGTCATCATGCCTGTGCATGTTGGTGCCCTCATATCTATGGGCTGTATTGTGTCTAAGAGCATCGCCATGTGGGAGGAAATGTTTGCGCTCTTCTCATGGGGGAGAAAATGTAGATTCTTCTTCAGGGAGGTACTGTGGGTTTTGTTTTTCTGCAAAGTTAGCTTGCATTGGCATGCCATAATGAAACAACAGACGAAAAGAACTTTTCAAATAACCCATTTCATTTTGTTGAGTTATAATTGTGTTTTACAGGTCATATTTGTGCCTTTGAAGACACTGTGTCACTAAAAGTTTGTTTCTAAAGGAATGTGATGAGAGACTTTACTTAGACAGAGGTAGATGTGATTGTGTGTTCGTAAAAGCACCGTTTGTGAAATTAGTGTCTAAACTTTGAATCTTTTTTTCTGAGGTCATACAATGTGCCAGCCTTGAGCAGGAGTGAGAGTGCCCCCTTGTGGAAGATAACGTGAAAAAACAGTCATCCAAAACAACTCTTCCATTCACACCCCTCCCTCACATCAAAAATGGTTTTGAAGTTATACCCTCTTAAAATAATTAATTCATCTGCTGTTTGAAGAATTATCTATACCAAATTAAGAGGATTTGAAATGGAAAACAAATATCAGGAAGATCACATTTTCTTTCTATTTGTTTTCCATTTTAAAAGGAAGGGTGTGTTGGGCTTGGTGTGGACTCAACAACACACACAAAAACAACCCATTTGTCTTTCCCAGGAAGTCTGATTCAGAGAAAAAAAGCATTAAGCCTTGGGGCGATTCACAAGGTTCACTTCAAGTGCACTGAGAAAAAAATCTGCAGGGAGCTTCTTAAATGGCAGCTCCTTAATGCCCCCTATTGGCTAAAAAGCAGATAAGAAGAAATGCGAGAATTTAGCCTCTGGGACGTCTTTATCTGCCCACTGGAAGGATGATGATTGGAACATAGAAAACAAAAGTATCAACCATGATTACTGATTCATGAACAGTTTACACGATCGTTTATTGTAACCTCTCCCTTGCTCTCTTTCTCAGCTACAGGCTGTGCTTGAGTGAAACAGGCAGGTCCGAACTGCACACAAACTCACCGTGCTGTTGAAGACCACACTGTGACCGTTGCCCACGCTCTCGATGTGTGTGGCCAGGTTGAGACAGATAGCCCTGTGCCGAATAGCATCCATGGTCTGAGCATCGAAGAAGTCATGGGGCCTCGCTGGAGGAGGGAGAAGGACAGACAAACATCAGGCAAGAGTCACATAACACACACCATAACACCAGAGCTGATACTCTGGCTCTGAGGTACAAAAATACCATGGCTTTGAGAGACTTTCAGTAACAAACCAGAACTACGTCACAGTCACCGCATGACTGATTAATGCTTTTCCTTTGTGGGCTTTAAAAGTTGCTTTGCAGCAAGAAGAAAACCTCCTAATGCATAAAATGAAAAAAATTCAAATTAAAGTCGTAAGTGATGAGATTTTTATGGTTTAGTGGGTCTGAATAACTGCCTCGCTGCACAAATGCAATGGTGTGGATAAGTTTCTTTGTAGAAACTCATCCAAAAGTATGAAATTAAAATAACAGAAACTCTGAAGTTTATACAGGTTTTTTTACTCCTTTTTTTTTCTTTTAGGATTTAAAATCCAGCCAGAAAAGAATGATCATTGGAAACTGAATTTATGGAGGGATTTGAAAGTCATAATAACTGGGGGTGCCGGTTTAGCTCTCCAGTTAATTCACACACCCTATATACAGAGGCTAAAATCCTTGAAGCGGGCAACAACCTATCGTACCTTTCTGCATGTCATACTCATAGACTCTGCCTCAATACTGACACCATAATGGCTCAAATACACCAGATGCGTCTCCAGTCCTGTTCCGTCACAGCACCGGATCAGAAAGGTTTCCATTCAAGTCAATGTGTCAACTTCCACCGGATCTGTTCCGTTGCGGTCCAGCTGCGTGGCTGGTCAGGCAGGTGCTGGACCGCAACTATCCTAATTTTGCCGGATGCTAGAGATGTGACGCGTCAATTCAGAGTAGAGAAGACAGAGAAAGACAGGAAATAGTGCATGGATTCGACATTAAAAAGAGCCTGAGACTTTCAAACACACAGCCGGTGTGAGCTGACAAACACAGTCAACACACAGCAGAGTGGAGTCGGACTGCAGACGCATCTGGTGTAGATGAGGCGTAAGAGTTCACTGACCATGAAGCTTAAGATTTAAAACGTCCCCTGCTGACTAGCTGCAGCATAGGTCATGAACTCCACCTCTCCCATGTAAACAGATGAAGCGTAGGTCACACTATACACATTTTTTTCTCTCATGGTCTCTGTCATTTAAAATCATGATCTTTAATGTCCAAGTGTTTATTTTTTCTGAGGACTTCTTATTAGTCAGTTGGCTTTCAATAGACAGGGGATAGACTCTTACGTTCTGCATTTGTCAGCAGAGCTGTCAGTTTTGCTTGGGCTGTACAGATATGAGGGAGCGTTTTTCTTTTTGTTTTGGTTTTGTTGGTCAGTAAGTTTAATGCATTTTTCTGGTGGAAAAATTCAACATAAGTCCTGTGTCTCTTCCTGCCAGGTTGTTTCTAGACATACCATGCCGCAGTCTTTTGGCTTTGCATCTCACTATAGGCAGAAATAAGATCAAGCATTCCATTCACAGTAAATAGTCATGTCCTTGTTTCCTACTCCTTCCTTTGTCCTGTCTGTAAATAAAAGACAAACTGAAACAAAACACTGAAAATGGCTATTAAAAAAGCAGAAATGGTTTACTAACAACTGGATTTAATGTTAGATCCTGATAGCAGATAAATTATGTAAATGGGAAATATAAACACTCGCTCCATTCCCGCAGAACAGCATTTTGCTCCAGTGTAAGAGAATAACTCAACTCACCTCACCAACTTCCAGCTGCTTCATTACTATATAAAACAATTTACATGTTCCCGTGCATTCCTTCTTATTAATTTTGCGGTGGGCTTTTTTTATAATATAAAGAGGTATTTTTTAGAGAGCTAAATTATTCCACAAACATCCTCTTTTTTAACCCTTTAAGACCTACCATTGTTCAAGTTGGCCAGGACACATCTTTTTTCATACTGTAGTGCAATTATTTAGAGTATTGTTATTTGCTTTACATCAGTATGACCCGTACATCCAAAGTTTGAATAATATGTATTGACTAATGTCTTAATTACAACAATAAATTGCTTAAAAGTGCAATAAACGTGAAAAATAAATATCTTTTTTCCCCACATGTATTTTAAAATACAGATACTACATAGCTGTATCCCTCAAACTTGTAAATGTAAAAAAGCTGCACAATATCCTTTGGAACCACAGGAAATTATTTAGAGCTTGTGCATAAATTTATTTTTTAAATATAGTCAATTTTCAATATTGAATGGTCAAAGATGAAAATAAATAGTGCAAAATTTGCAAAGAGCCAACATTAACATCAAAACAAACTATTTATAATAGTGTAATCAATTTTTTAAGTGTGCCAGATAATTATGAACACAAATTTTATGAAAAAATGGTCATCAATTAAAAACTGCATTTGAAAAAAAAATAAAAACAAAAACTTTAGTTTAAACTTTAGGACAGAGGAACACAAATGGTTTCAATTTTTTTTTTGTATTTGTTCAGGGTGTCTTTGAATTGACTTTAAAAGACTTTACAAAGTCCAGCTGATGCAGTGCAAGATCCCATAAATAAAAAGTAATAAAAAGTGCTTCAGATACATTTGTGTCCACAGCATGCATATTCTAAATTTTCCTTTAATTAACGTAAAAAAATGTTTCCTAAAAGGTTAGGAATCAAAAAATGTTGCTTGGGAAAGCACTGCTGATAACATCAGGTTTACACAACCCGCAGAAAGTACACTGAGTTATGTAAAATCACTGGTGTGGTCTCTGAACAGCAAACTGAATCCTTCCCTTTTCATTTCAACTTAATGTAACTTTACTTTGAATTATATACCAGTGTACCAAATTATCTATACCTCCAAATAGGGATGCACTGATCCCGATCCTGGTATCAGGTATTGGCCGGATCGGGCCCCCTCAAAGCTGGATCGGGTATCTGTAGGAAAGGGCCGATCTGTGGTTCTGATCCAGGCAACCAGCTCTGTGCCTTTTTTTTAACCAGCGCTCTCATATTTTTTACTAGAATTTTTGTCGTCACTTAGAGAACTTGACACTAAGGTTGAATTATGATTAAATCAAAGAGGGTTGTTTGCCCTGTTTTGTCACTTTGTTTACAGTATGTGGTTACAAACAGTATGTGTAACAGTTTTGTACTTGAATGTTCCCTCTGATGCACTTCCTCTGTTTTTTGCTGCATTACCAGTCTACAGGGTGTAAAAGTTTATGACTGAATATTAACTTTTGTGAGTTCTGAAGCTTTTTTTTTTTTTTTTTACCAAACTGCTGGTAAACATTTCAACACTTCATAGGTTTAATAAATATCAACTTCAGTAATTCCATATGTACTCATTTTATTATTTCAACACTGGTATCGGTCGATAACCAAAGCCCAGGTATCGTATCAGGACCAGAAAAGTTGGATTGGTGCATCCCTACCTCCAAATCAGGTCGAGTCAAACAGTTGAAAAGATTTTTGTGTAATGCGTTTACGTACAACCTGAGGCAAAACCTGGCAATGAGTAGCTAACTTAAGTAACAACCAAACATTATCTCAGACAAACGGAAAAAGGCTATAAAGTTCATCCCTGACTTGCTGAACATTGCTCCAAACCCATAAGTCCATGCACCTGTTTGTCTGTTAGCATGTGTGTGTGTGTGGTCCAGCTTAAGCCTCTCTGACAACGAGGTTTTGAAAGCTGAGAAAAATCTGTTCCAGTACATCAAACTGAGCAGCACTTCACTAATGTGTCCAGCTTGTGAGCCAATCCAAAAGGGAAAAGACAAAATCCACAACAAGAAACGTTTAAAGGAGTATTTGTTTGTGTGTCTGTTAGGTACGTACGTAGGGAGCACCTGCGTTTGTTCTTGAGCTTCTTCCTCTTGTTGAGTCCGGCCTTGGAGGGAGACTCCTCCTTCAGCTTGGCCTGGCTGGACATCTTGGAGGAGCTCTGCTGGCTGAAGTGGCTGGGGACATGGCGAGCTAACCCTCCTTGGGAAGCAAAGCTTGCATTGCAGCCTCCAACCACACACTGCAGCAGAAAACAATAACACAGAAGCACAACACTGTATGTTTGCTATGTGGTAACTTTTGACAATTTAACTTTAAATCATTACATTTGATTGAGCAGCAGCATCTGAGTACTTTTGTTACCTTGAACGGTTTATCTCCACTGTGGGTCAACATGTGTCTCTGGAGCCAACTTTGACTGGTGGACGGTGTGTTGTACACTTTACAACCCTTCCACAGACACACAAAAACCTGTTGGAAAAAAAGAAACAGAGTCAAGCAAGAAAATATACAAAAAATAACAAAAATGGGAATAAAACGACCAAAAAAATGGGCCCAAAGTGAAACAACAAGAGGAAGATAAACAGGTTGAGTTGCCAAAACAATTTGGAGAGAGATTTTCTGAAAGAGACGGAGAGATTTCTCTAATTATATATGCTGCATTGACCTGTCCTAACTTCAACTCTGTGGAGTCTGGTGTTTCTTGAATGAAGGCTTCAGGTGGAAGAGAAACCTGAATGTTAATATGTATAAATCACAGGAAAAATTACTATTACAAGACTCTGTGGTGAAAACTATACTTATTTTGCAATAAAAAAGGATTTCTTTTATTTGATTACCTGTCTTACATGTTGATATAAGGTGTAAAGATGACTGAAACTAAGGGGGATGAATGACATGCTCATGTGTTGAGTTTTAAGTCTACTGACCCCTCCTCTCTGCCCATCAACATGAATGCCTCTAATATGCTCTGCCAGGTCCGGACTGGAGTTGAAGCACTGTGGACAGAGGTCCCAGCAGCAGGGGTAAGCTACTGTTTTAGGCCCTGAAGAGCTGGCACTGCTCTGTCCATTCATCATTGCAGGAGTGGAGCGCCCACTGGACACCGTGCTGTCCATCTCCATCAGGGTGCTGCTGATACTGAGAGGAGACGCAGGGAAAGGTAGAAAGAAGGCAGAACAGTTACATTGCTCGAAAAAATAAAGCCATCAAATATGTTTTGCACAGCCATGAAGAACAGGTGCGGACACATTAAGTGGGCACTGTGCATGAAAGCCTTCAGGCTGCGGCTGATTTTCCATGCATACCACTGTAATCACTCATGCCAAATCAATTATATATTTGTGTTTAATGCTCCTCACAGTATGCATTCAATTTATTGTGCTATTAACATGAATAAATAAAGTGCTTGGAGTCTCAGATTCATTGCACAAGATGAATCCGAGATTTGTAATGACTTTACAACTTAAACACAGTCCAATATAACATTTACACCCTTTGATGGCAATCCAAAACCTTTGCAAACATACAAATGTTTGCAGATGGATTCTGTACTGTTTGATGAGGGAGGATCAAAATCCTAAGTCAAAAAGAAAATGTTTGAGGGACGTCAGCTGGGTTTATGTCTCGTTTTTGTGTTGATAAAATTGGCAACTTTGTGTTCTGGTAATTAAATCTGAACAAATAAACCTGGCATAATGTGCTCGTTCAAAGATTGGCATACATGTTGCTATTTGTCACCTCTTAACACCCACTTATCTATCAAACAAACCTGTCCTCAGAGTCCATTCGGCTCAATGGCTCCCCATCCGAAGATGACATCTCCACGCTCGGCCGCCTCTTGTCACCCAGCTCCCCGTCGCCTCCACCGCTGGGTTTCTCCATATCCTCACAACCTGTTTTGCTTTTCTCGCAGTCTATCCCCGAACATCGGCTGTCCTCTCCCGGTTCTTCCTTCGCCTCTTTTATTGTGTTTTCGTTGCCAGTCTCATTACTGTCCCCAGAGCTTTCCTCCGCCTCTGGCTTCTGCTCTGGTTCTTCCGCTGCAGCTGTCGCCTCCTGCTCGGCCGTTACTGCACGGTCGTCTGTCACAACCGCCTCTCTCGCGGCCTTGTCTGCAGCCGCTTCGGGCTTCTCTTCACCGGCCTCCGCGTCCACCTCTCCCATTTTCGGTTCTACACCACTGCTTAGCAGCTCCTCTGTTTCCGGTTCGGGTAGGCCCTCTGCTTTTTCTCCACTGTTGTCCTTTTTTGCCTCTACGGGCGGTTCATCATTTTCAACAGTCGGTGCTGGGGTCTCTTCTGTCGCCGCAGCAGCCATTTCAGCGGCGTACCGACGTACCGTGGGACACTTTCGTTATTAAAATTCAACCGTGGCACAGTCAAACGTTTCACCGCAGAAGAAGGGCGGAGTCATATCACACTGTCTGCTCTCTGATTGGTCACAGGCGGTACGAGGAGGAGAAACGCAGTACGCTGGTATTTAAACTTTCCATGCAGTTCAGAAATCACGTAGTCTTCATATATAGAGGAGCTAGTGTCTCAGTGGGTCTCTATCCAAGCGTAGAGTTGGGACAACATGTGTTTCATGTTGACGATATTTGGACGTTTTTATTATATTTATTTATTATTTTTTAAAAAATCATAATTTTACATTTGGTTATAAAAACTTCTGAATAATGATGGGTCTTGGTGGTGTTTCGTAGAATAAAAACTCCCTGAAAGTTTATGTTTTACATAATCCTTGACCAAAGGTGGAAAGTTTTCACCATATTAAAACCCGTACACCTGTCTACCTTTTGCATCTCCAATATAAGGCGTTTATAGTGTCGAAAATAGCAAGACTTTTGTGACTGTGCGAACCCACTCACAGTCATGTAAATGGCATTTTTTAACCTCATTTTTTCAGTCAACTCATACCTACTTTGACTGTTCAGTTTAACTGTTAGGTTTGAATGATGATTGTGACTGATAGATCACAGTGATAGTTGAAGGTTCCAATCCAAGCCAGAGCTTTCCTGTTTGGGTGAATGTGTTTTTTGCTTTCCCCAGCTTGGTTTTGACTAATCAGACATTAAGGGAGCAGGTCCATACCCTGGACACACCCCTAGCAGATATATCAATTGACAACTTAATTTCTAACTCTACCTATTTGATAGTTTGTTTTTGAGACTATGACCCCTTGTGATGGATACCTTTTGTTGAATGTTACCCGATAATTTTGGAGTATTTACTGTGTATTTGCTGTGTTATTTTTTTTTTGTTGTAATGTAAATAAATTCATGGGTATCCTCTGCAGTATTGGAGAAGTTTGCCAACGTTGGAGCAACAAAAAGGCCACAAGAGGGAGCCATAGTTCTAAAATCAATCTGTCAGACAAGTTCAAGGACTTAATCCATACATGGTCAGCTAGATCATCATATTAACCAAAGCCAGAGCAGGATATTGCCATGGTATGCAAATAACAGAATGTATTAAAAGCACTGAGTCTAAATGAACAGAACATTTCACTTAGCGTTGTAGCTTTAAATGGCTTGATAACCAGAATATCCACTACACCCGACTACAAGGGTGGTAAAAAGAAAAAAAAAAAATACATCTCATCTTAAGAACAGCAACATTTATTTAACATGATATAAAACAGATGGAATATGAACATTTGCAAATCAAATCTAATATGTAACCATAGGTTGGATACATATTTCCATCCTGCTATACCATGTACATTATATACACAGTAAACCTCTGATAATTACACTTTTTACAAAAAGAAAAAATATTAATCCTGGATCCACAGTTTTAATTTATTGCTTTTTACATGTGCTAATCTTTATCCTTTTAGTTCCAAGACTTCAAACTAACATGTCATAATATAGAACCAAACTCTGATTTATTTCCTTCTTTTGGTTTAAATATATCTCTCAGCAATAAAAACGGTAGTATAGAGGGACAAAAGCCTGAACATTCACATATTTGTCAGCAACAATGCGACAGGGCTTGCAGAGGATCCCAAAGTTAAATTATTACAACCCAGGGACAAGATAGAATTACAAATAATCTTCAGTATAATCAATCTGCAGCAATAAAATAGCCTCTCCTCTCATTATAATATAGGGATCTATATATTTTACATATGTGTCTTCAGCATAGACAAATGTTCTTTACACTTGATAAATATGAACGGTGAGTTAATGATAGCTGAATGGAAAAACATGGCTTACTGAAAAATTTGAGTGAATTGAAAAATGTTCTGATACTTAATGAGACAGGTGTTGAAACGAGGACCTTTAATCAGAGACCTTAAGTCAAACTTCAGAGTTCAGTCCTTCAGACGTATATCTATGTACAGTCGGCCCGTATTAAAACAAGAACCCAATAAAACCATAAATAACAAAAATAACCTTAAAAACCATGTACAGACTGAAAACTGAACTGTGAAGATGACAGTAACAGGTGAATTGTCTCACCCGGTTGTGGAGAGTATGGTAGCTCAAAGAGGGCCAATAACAGAGAAATATCAGACAGTGTTTTTGGTGGTATTGGAGCTTAAGACGTCACAGTGTGAATACAGAAGTCAGAGGCTGACACCCCAGAGTTCAGAGTAGGCAGTTTCTTTCTCTGTGGGCCGTTGTCTTGTGCTGATGTTCTTGGTGAAAGTCTTCTGAGGCATCTCATACCTTCAACACAGAGTCCTTCATGTGTAGCTTTTCACTGAGGCCAAAGCTTGGGCTGTGGTAAAAGAAAGTAAGACTTTAAAATGGGACAAAAAACAATTGATTAAAATCTAAATTAAAACAGAAAAACTACACGATTAATACCTTAAAAGTTCCAAAGAACCCCAGCTAGTCCTTGATTGACATATTCATTGTATACACCAGTACAATCTAACATCATTAAACATTACTGCATACCAGCATGATGCCTTTAAAGTTCAGTTATTGTTAACAGTGTAAGGAGCTTCGTTTTGGTTTAAATAATCTGTCATTTATATTTCAGACTCCGGAAGAGGCTGCTGGAAAGCGTTTATTTTTTTATTTTAGCTGAATCTGAACTTTGATTTCGTCTGTTTTTACAAAAACGCAGGACAGTATGTTTGTTTTATTGCCTTATTGCTTAATTGTTTGTTTGCCTTTCTGCTTTATTGTCCAGTGTGAAACACTTTGTTACCTGCACAAAAAGTTCTATTCACATAAATTATTATGATTATTAACTACATGAGACCAAACAGGAATCAATTTGGAAAGCTTTAATGAAACGCTTTTAACAGATGAACATTTTTGATATCGCATAACTCATTAAAATGAATTATCTATTCTGGTGAGTTTATTTGGCAAACTAGCAAAATAAAATTTTCTCAGTTTATTGTTTTTTGTTGGTTTTTTTGCTAGTTCTGACTTAAGAAGCAAACAGGTAAAGGTTAGCAAGCTAGCTGTAACTTAGTACTGCATGGATCTAGTAAAGGTTTTCTATGCTGGAGATGAAAGCTCACCGTTTCAATGCGAGGAGAATCTGAATAAGTTTAAGTTGTTGACTAGGTGTTTTTGCTACATACCTGTATGCTACATTAACAAGCAAGCTCTCGTTTGCTTGATGGACCTCACTAAGGTCCCCCTAACATATTTATTTGAGAGCATTATTCAGGGTTGACCTCAAAGATGTTCACACCTTTTTCAGCCAGCTGGGCTATGTTCAATAAAACTTTTTGTGCGAGCACTTAAAGTTACAAGTGGATAATAAACTGTATTCCTATATATATAGGATTGTGTGAGTGTACTTAATACATTGTCTACCTGACAAGTATTGATGTTTGAAACCGCAAAAAAAAAGTTAAAATGTGGGAGGGAAAATGTGTAAAAATTTGTTTGAGCTGGTCAACATTTGGTATTTCTACAGTCACACGGGACATCCTGCTTAATCTCTTCATGCCAACATGCTCTCCCGTCCTAGAGACAACATCAGAACACTGAAAATCACTGTGAGTATGGCCAAAATGTATTGATGATGCCCTTACTGGTGCTACTACACACACATGAAGTGAGACCCATCAGTGAGTTGAGGGGGTGTGTTAGGTGACTGTGGAAGGGGTGGGGGGGAGGACGACAGGCTTTTCACTGCAATGAAACAGAGCAACATGTTGAACAAACACACAGGCACACATAAAACAACAGAGATAAATCAAACAGGCAGTTAACGACTTAACAGCCAAACCACATAGAAAATAATCACTGAAGTCAACGACATTAATGAAGAATCTACTACGATGATAAATGACTGAGCACGTGCACAAATGGAAGCAGCTGCAGTTTGATAACTCACAATAAGACAGCAGTGACCTCCAAGAACAAAGCACAAACTATTGTTCTATCACATGCTTTCCTCCTTTTCTTCTCTCAGGAGACGTACCTGCTACAAGCTTGCTGCGTTTGGAGGCCTCTGCTGCCAGCTCATAGGAGATATTAATCATCTTCTCTTTCTCCTGCACGGTCACCTCCTCCACGTTCTCCTCCTCTGGGCTCAGAGCCAGACTGGGTAGCACATTCTGCATGCTGGGAGTCCACACAAACAAATGTTCTCAGTGAGATCTGGTGATAAGTACATAGAACTACCTTAAACCCTTAAAAAAACATTCAAAAACAGGAAATATTGTCTTGTTATTGATCTCTATTGTACTCTAAATGCCATTCCTGTCACCGTTTTGGGAAGAACCTCAGTTTAAAAACCATTACTCTTTAAAAACATGTTTCATTTCAGATTAAATAATATAAATAAATAAAAAGAGATTTTGAAATACACTAAATATGCATTCGGATCTAGGCTCTGCTCCTATTAATAGTAATCTAGTTAATTTTCCCAACAGTACGTATTGTTATTTATTTATTTGTCTTCCAGTCACAACAAGCATCGGTTCTGAAAGCAATCTTATGTATAACCTTTAAATCTTTCATTTTGGTAAGTTTATGTTGTTATGGATATTTAATATAACAAGTAATTTTAACTTTAAGTACAGTAAAAAAAATACATAATTATTTAAAATACTCTTCATAGAATAAATAATCCCTTACATGGCAGTTATTCTGTTGCTAAAAAAAACAGGGTTCTCTCTCATGAAGTCTAATTTTGATAATGTGGCTCAAACTGATAACTCACTGCCACAAATAACTGGATTCAGATGGCAAAATTTAAAAATGTCAACAGCCAATAAAAGTACATTGATTTTTTGAAGAGACCTAAACGGGTAACTGAAGTTTCAGACTTAAGAAAACTACCGGGGACTGGCGAGCCATCACCTCTTAAATCAATTCAAGAAGCTAACATTCAGGTGGAAAGTCACTGGACCTTTGATATAAGATGTTTGTGTGTTCACTGCAAATCTAAAGCACTGATCGATGCAGACCGATTGGGATAGTCTCTTTACCTGTTTTTGGCTATTAGAGCTTTGATACGGTCAACTTTCCTCTGCTTATCAGCCTCTTGCTCAGGACTCAAAGCCTCCTCTGGATCTGACTCCACATAACGCTCAGGAATCAGCACTTTGTCTGGCACTGCCAGCTGAAAACACACAAAACAAAGAGTGAGACTTCATATCCTACCCACAAGACAAAAAAGCAAATTCAAAATATTTTTACACATGAGTAACTAATGTGGATGCTAATATTCTGTATCAAAACAACTTATGCACTCTGGGATGATTCCTGATTTTGATCTTTTCTCTGTGATTATTAATAATCCACAATGAATGAGTTGTATCTGTTTTCCGTTGTCCTCCTAATTCGACTGCTGAGCCTCACCTCCCGATCCACATTTAAGATATCAGTCTGTGAGGCCTCTTTGAGGCGGGCGATCTCCTCTGCAGGCGTCTCCTGCTCCCTCACCACCTCCTGCTGCCTGAGTGAGGCCTCCAGCTCCTGGATGTCACTGCTGACCACATCATCCCTGCGCCTGAGCTGGGACTAGAAACATCAAAAAGCACAAGAAAACAATTTTTTTTTTTACTAAATTTGAACCCAAGTTATTCTTAAGTTTCTTCAGCACTCACACCATACCTGCACACTTCTTAAGTTGTTTTCTTTATTAAAGGAGTGACTGCGAGAGGGTGTGTTCTCCTGGCTGCCACCCCGGATGGACAGACCTTTCTTTTTCTCCCTGAGGGCGCCCTGTTGGTGGCGCCTGATCCTCTCCAGCTGCTCCTCGACGCTCATCCTGGGCCGGCCGCTCTCTGCAGAACTCATCTGCTGCTCCACCGCGCTGCGTGGTCGCTCCTACGAGCCAGAGATGACATCAAGCCAGGGAAGAACACAAAACGAACACACATCATGGAGCAGCTGATAATGAAGTAATGCTATGAGACAAATGCCACACATGACCACAGTTTGGGTGTGTAGCTGCATTGCTTCATGGTGTGGTTTAGTCAGATTTCATCGCTTAAAATACAAGGCTTTTTTAAAACAGTTTGACAGAGCAGGAAAATATCATCTCTTTTGGCATTATTGCGTGTACTGGAAAGAGTTTTTGTGTTTTTCAATAAAGTTTGAGGTCACAAGTCATAAAAAAGTACAACAATGACAGGAGAAAGACTTCTGAGTGTTCAGTCTCAGAGGGAAAAAGTAGCAGTCCAAACACATATGGAAGCAACTTGACTGGCTGCTGTGCACGCACACTCGCTCCTGCTGGCACGCATGGCTGCATTCAAAGAGGCTGGGGGCTTAATAATGCCTCAGCAGGAGAGGCAGATGATGTGACGTGAACTGAGGGGAAGTTGTTCACATTCAGCAGTGTCGTGCTTGAGGGGATGGCAGATCTGGATTCAGTCCACAGCCTGGAGGGGGGAGACTCCACTGTCCAGATCGTTCAAGAGGTTGATATAAAAAGGACTTAGCTGAACTCTACAGGCCTGTGACACACTCTCCTACAACCACAGGCGACGTGAACTACTGCTGCATAGATAGTATGTCAGTAACTGATGCATAAAAAGTTCATAGCATGTATCCACAGATCCAAAACACAAAAACAGAAACAGCAAAAACAGGGCACACCCTCCCCTGTGGTGCAGTAATGACATGTTAAGCATGTTTAAGTTGTTCGAGGATGGAAACTGCACAAACAGAGCTTGGCATCAATTTTGTGACAGACTGGTTCCAAAAGCATGAGACAGGCCAGGACATGTGATGAGCGGCCTTTTCTGCCACATGTTTGCTATCAAACAAGCGTTTAATAATCAAAAAAATAAAATAAAATTTAGAGACGAGTAATTACGATTCAAGGATATCAAACAGGGGTCTCTTTGCTGCTGCCCACGAGAGGCTCAAAATGCAGAGATAAGAAGGAAGAAGGCTAAGAGCTAAAAGCATTTGTTCACCATTTTAATAATGTTTTTCTAAAGCTCAAAGATTTGTAGCGAGTAATTCAAAATAAGTGCTTTGTTTCTGAACATTTTTAAGAACTAGAGTTTGTGTTGGTAATGTTCGTTCTAGATGTACATACTGGTCCAAACAAGCTCAGAGCAATCTAAAGTTGCTATTAGAAGTCACAAAAGCCCAAAGTTACAAGTCAAAGGACCCACCGTCCTTGGATCTGGCTTCTTGCTCTTCCTTAAGGTGACATATGAAGCTATGGAGGATGAATCGGGCACTGGGGATTTGGTCCTGGGTGGGACAATGCCAACTGGGTAGGACATTCCTGCAGGAGACAAAAACAAAAGGTCAGTCAGCATCCTGGCTCAGCTAAAGAGCCCCAGTACTGGTGCATAAACTTTATCATATGCCTGCACTTGAGAATGGGAAAATTTATAACAATGTGTATTCCCATTTGCAAAAAAATCGTCCGTGCACTTCTGGGAAATTGCAGTTTCTTTGGCGTGTCTGCACCGTCAGGTTTGCTTTTGTTTGCAGAGCTACAGCATAATCGTTCATCTTCAGAACATCTGGATTGTGCTGTGCAAGCTGTTTGATCAAATCTCAGCAAAATTCACTATGCTGGGAAATTCTCAAGCCTGTTTGCAAAGGACTGGGATGTAACGTTGCATGAGATCTTAACAAAGTCAAGAGAACTGAATAACTTATTTCGATGTCTTGGTTCTGATTCACTTCACTGTAAGAGAAATGCAGGCTGTACCTTTGTTTCCAGAATGTTCAGACGGGTGTTCAGATCTGTCCTCTCCATTGCTCTCATCCACCTCAGTAACTGTGGTGAGTTCTGGTTCACTCTTATACAGCCTGTAGTCCGGGCCCTGATGATAAGAAAAGGAAGAGTTCAGCACATAAAGAAGAGTAAGATTTCAATTCATGGAGAGTTTGGTTCAAACTTAGATAGCTTTTCAATATGTTAAGTTTTTACTACAAGGATGACTTCAGACAGCGACTTTTTTTCTCTACTGAGCCATCTTGAAATACAACTATATAAAGTTTGAGGAAAAACTCTCCATGTGGTTTGAGGTCAACAGACTGTTTTACAGCCAAATAAAAAGGAGGCAGCAGGCAAACACATTCAAAATCAGACATGTCCCAGATTTAAACCAAAGAATGAGCACAACAAAACTCCAACAAAATGCCTTTATTTCAGCTCGGAAGAGAAAAGAAGGACATGTCAGTTCAACTTAAAGGAGAGAAATACAGATGCAAGTGGCTAAAAAAAAGTAAAAGGTAATGTGGGAAAATGGCATCACGAAAAAAAGAAAGAAATCAAACTAAAAACAATCCAAAAACATGAGACATCTGTCAAAATGAAACTGAAAACCACAGCGAGCAATGACGTGATGACACAGCTGAGGGCAGGGTCAGCCATGAGGTCAACAGGTCAACAAGCTTACGCTGTGCGTGCCGTTCCTGTGATTAGACTTCCTGTCCTCCGGCCTGTGGAGGGATGAAGTGCGCGCACCAGCATGAGGGAGCTGGTGGGGCGCCGTGGGGGGGTTAGGCTCGTAGGACTCGGGTAGGGGTGGCCGCGGGGGTACCGAGTCCTCCTCCTGGGGATTATACAGGGCATGACAGGACAGGAAGCAAGGTGACACATGGTGCCAACACCATGCACGCTAAGGGCTACAGCCATCTGGCGCAGAGGAGCTGTGACCCACAGATCAACCAAAGGGACTGATGAAGCAGAGAGAGAGAGAGCTCTGCATGCTGTCACATGGCTGGTGACACATCCTCTGATACCACCGCTCATACTGACCATGAGCAGAGCCGGCAGATTGAGCTCTCAGATAATGATGGTCAGGAAAAGTGATTAAAGGAAACCGTAGGGCTGCACACAGATCATGTTCATTTTCACAATCTCACAGTTGTACTCCACTAACCCAGTATAGGTGTGATCAAAAGAAGCTTCTGCGTGTGTAATAGGACAACACCATTCTTTCATGTCACTTTAAAACTTCAGGTGTAAGAGACAGTTGTTTTGTTGCTTTGTAGGCTTCTGCTTTTTTCCATTAAAGGGTTAATTGATGTTAAATTATCTACATTTCAAAACCCAAAGGTATTTAAATCACAATAAAAAAGCAACAAATCATTTCATCAGTTCCAGCAAATGTTCAGCATTTTTGCTCGAATGGTCCTGTAGATCAAATAACTGATTTAACAACCGAAGGAGGTGGTTTGGTTTCTTTGTCTGCTCCCTCACCTCATTTTTGTGCTTGCTGAAGTTGTTTTTGGACCCGTAGTAGTTCATACCATCGACAGCATTTCTCTGAGCTTTGTGCTTATTGAGCGCCTCCATCACATCTTGAATCCCCCAGAGTTCCTTCTGGATGCGGACGTGCTGCTGGCTGGGAGGCTCCGTCTGTGTGAGCACAGATACACACACACACACACGTTCACATAACAGCCGGCCTTACCTAACCTTATCTCAGGACACAGTGAAGAGAGAGCGAGAGAGGCAGATTGTAATTATCTCCTTACTGATGACAGGTTTGTCTGTAAGTGAAGAGCACTTAAACAGATGATGTCCAGGCTCCCTGTTGGCCCTCTG
The DNA here is from genome assembly GCA_030710495.1 of Labroides dimidiatus. Taxonomy (NCBI): domain Eukaryota; kingdom Metazoa; phylum Chordata; class Actinopteri; order Labriformes; family Labridae; genus Labroides; species Labroides dimidiatus. The sequence goes on along the minus strand of CM061147.1, from coordinate 24,466,319 downwards.
ACTCCTCTACTCTGAGTTATCACTAGCTCAGGCTAAACCTGGAACATTTCTGTCTCTGCACTTCTCTCACGATGAAGGACAACATAAAAGACTGATTTAATTAAGCTCTGTTCGATCATTGCTACAGTCATCAATCACTCACAGTGTTCCTTTGATCTCTCTGCTACCTCCCTCAACCCTGCAGCTAAGAGCAGCAGAGAGCGGTCTTTGTTTTTCCAAGCGTAAAAATAAACCGTAGAAGAAGGGTGAGTGTGTTTAAGGTGATTGGCCACATTTCAAACTTTTACTACCCGAAGTGTGTCGGTTTAACCATGACAGCGTCAGGAAGGAGGAGATTCAGTTTGAAAGGCAATCCTATCCTACCTGAGGGCTACCAAGTGCTTCAAGCTGCTCGAGAAGGTTGTTCTTCGCCAAAGTCACATCTCCTTCCAGCCTGTCATAGTCCCTCCAGGAGCGCTCCAGCTCCTGGATAAGACAGAGAATACACTTTGTGAATGACAGCGAATTTAATTCTACAAGCACAAGTACGGGTGCATGTTATGTTCGTGAATGTACTGCATGACTCACGGCTGTGACTCTGGAAAGCTCTCTGCAGGTGCTGAGCAGGCCGCTCTGCAGTAGATCTCTCTGCTGGATCACGCTCTGCATGGCAGTGGGGTTATCACAGCCCATCTCTATCTCCTGGCTGGCTGACAGGAGTGCTGTCTCCAGGGTGTGCTAAAAGAACAAACCACATATCAAATACACATACAGCATGAGAATGTGATTTGTCACTGTAACCTTTACAAAAAGAGTCAACTTCAGCAAAGTCAGAGAGAATTATTCAGCTGGGCTAACTTTTTTTTTTTGCTCATGTTGTTTGCTCAGCTATTTCTGACAAAGGTATTAAAATAGATGAGAGTATGAGAGCACACAATTTACATTTATAAAACTTGTGATTAATCAGCTGTTTGTTGTACAAAGTGTTACAATGAAAAACAAGTCAGCAGTTGTCTGATCCTAAACAATGAATCAAATCCCTAAAAAACACAAACCAGCTGTTGTCTTCTGTCCTTACTTGATGAATTACCTCACTAATCTGTTAATTAATAAAACTCTCAGCTGAGAAGCCGATCACTCATAACTTACCTCAAGAACCTTGAAGGTTTTTCTTATTTTGGTAATGAGTTTATGCAATATTGAACTATTTATTTGTTTTTTTTATCACACTAAGGTAGGAAAAGGTACTCTCTGTTATACCTGCACGGGCAATATGCTGCGCAGTAAAACGTGCATCCATAAGGCCAATAAATACAACCTAGAAGACACTAGGTCTCTTTCTTCTGTAAGTTTACAGGCTGAAATTGTGTCAGAGAGGAAGAACTAAAACTCCTCAAACAAGGGTTGAGTGCAGTGAACCAGGATTGACCAGGTGTTAGGTTTGTTAGGTCATTCAAGGTCAAGCCAGTACTTTTCCACACCCCTTAAATCACTTATATATAACAATATTTTCTTTAGAATTGGTCAGTGGGGTGCCAGTTTGACTTAACATTTAAGCTGCAAAACCCGACAAGCATGCCATCTTGTTTCCTGTAAGGATATACATCATCCTATTGTTTCAATACAGGCGCAAGCCCACTAAAAAAAAAACAACAGAAGAAGAAGCAAAGTGTAAGCCTTGAACCTCTAACAAAATAATAACTGAAGTGGACCTATTTTTAAAATTCAGTGTGTAAACTAAATCTGTCTTGTTTGTTTTCTTTAACTTGCCACCCTGATCTTGCAAACACCATAGACTGTAAAAATAAATGGACGTCATCGTGCTTGGCTCGAACTGAGGTTGCCACAAAAACTGCTCCCCCTGGTGACTGGCTGCAGTATAGGTCAAAAACTCTGTCTTCCAGATGGGCTGTGGTCAAACTTTAAAAGATTAATACACCTTGCAGAAATGTTTCTCACATCCATATGGTGTGGTGATATAAAGATATTATTAGGCCGCATTGTGTTCAAGTCCTCTTTTTCATGAAAAGTTTCTTTTTCATTAGTTATTAGACGTTAAAAACAGGGTTTTACATCTCGTTTATCGATGACTGACAGCTGCTATTCTTGCGTAGTTTTTGGGGGGGGAATAGTAAAATACATCAGGAAGGAGAGTAAAGAAGAGATTAGACTTTTCAAAGAAAAATAGATATATATTTGTGTCACCCAGCTCCATTCAGATTTTCAGGAGTTTTTGGATTCAACATCAACTGTAAAAGGTGGAGCCACTCTGTCCATGCTATTTACAGTCAGTAAACACTCAGACAGTCTTATATATGTTACAAGGTTATGATGACAAATGTGGATGTTTTTACCTTCTCTCTGTACAGCTGCTGAAGTTTCTCCTCCTGTGTCCTCACCAGTTTATCCTGCTCACACAACCGGCTCAGTTTGCTCTGCAGAGAAGAAGAGCAGTGGTGACTTCATCATGTCATTAATGAACAATCATATAATCTCAGTGTGGACTTACATCAATGTCCTCCTCTGGCACACATGTATAGGCGTGATGGCTGTACTCTTCTGGACTCAGCTGTGAAGGAACACAGAATATTACACAGAGCCTCCGAATATGCACATACATGTTAAAATCTGGAGATCGAATGCAGTATCATGACAGGGCTTTCTCAGTGAGCCACAGGATTTGAAATCCTTATTTTCCTGAATCACAGCAACTAAATAAGAAAGCAAGAGTGGCAGTGCAGCCAGTCTAAACAGAGACACTGGTGCCGCGTGTTTCATCACCTACAGGCATTTATCTGCATGAGCACAACACGGAGGGAGGGACAGGGAAACAATGCTGCTTTCTAAATGATGAAGTCTGTCCACAGACTATGTGTTCTGTGGAAAAAGCTAGTTTCTCCTATGACTGTCTGAAAGTTTTGGTCAGAGTGAACTGAGTAAAGTTGAAGTGCAATTTACTTATATAACCGCAAATCTCCTGAGGCCTAAATTATACTAACAGAGCCCTGAAGCCCAGAAGGTGATGGTGAAAAACAGGCTAAAGTTACTTCATTCTATTCGTTTTTTTGCAAATACCACATTTAAGTTGTGAGAAAACCAAGAGAAAAGAAAACACACCTGTCTTTCCATTGGAATTCATACCACTAAACTTATTTTATAAGAGGAAAAATCACTGATTGTGCAGGGGGAATCACTGTCACTGCATTGGATCCCACGTTTTTGCAAACTGCTTTGCCATTCAGCCACTCCTCTTTCACTGAAAGCAACACAATTACAGTCCAAAAATTGTGTCCAAAAGTATGAAGACAATGCAATGATCCTGTGTTGTTTTGTGTTTCTGCTCACATTGGGTTTAAATAAGATAATGTCTTTAATGTAAAAGTATCAGCTTAATCTATAAACTAATTGGGCTCCACAAAAATTGAATGTTTAAGAAAATTCACTTACACCAACTCTCAGAAATTTACTTTCTTTAAAGCTTAATGTAGGACTTCTGTTAATCTTCATTTTATGAAATCTGGAGCATCACATTTTAAAACATTTCACATTGGTTGCTCTGGTTGAGCAGTATGGAAAAGTCCCTTTCTTGCACCTTGAAACCACCTGGAGCTAAGTGGACATGTCAACCTCAATGAAGTTATTCATTTTTTAATCCAGTGCCCGCAGAGCCAACACTACAAAGAATGACTGACTGTCCAAATACCTTTAGACGTGACTGTAAACCAGCGCTCCACACACCTGCACTTTCGCACGCTTCACTAAGCACCTTCTTCCTCAGCTGAACCACACAGCACAGTTAAAGCAGGTGGGACCTGAGAACCACACGGCATTCCACACAGAACATGCAAACTCTCCCACGGCTCAGGGAGGTTCACAGTGGGGATGTGTCGTGTGGATTACAAGTGGCATGGGGGAAGGAGGAAGATGAGGAAGGAGGGGAGACAGACTTCTGGCAGCTGAACAGGTGGAAATGCAGCTGTTGCCTGGCTGATGAATGGTCGGAGGATAAGGGCGAGTAGGGCGAGGGGGGGCGGTCTTTCTGCGACACTTTTATACCCCATGGGGTGATCACAAAAGTGGCAAAATGACGTGATGGCTGTCATCACACACTAGCAGGCTCTTCTTATCCTTTCCACCAGCAGAATGACAAGAGAGCAGGAAGTAATGCAAAAAAACGAAAAAGTGTGCCCAAGATCGATCCCAATCTCCACCTTGAATCCTAAGAAGTGACTCAAACGGACCTGAATGACGTCAGACGTGCAGTGTGCAAGTGAGTGACACCTTCAGTTTTTGATATGAGATAAAAAATGAGGAATGAGAAAGACCATCACAGCATCCACAATGCTTTGAATAGGATGCACCATAATAAGGCATCAATAATTACTCTTTGTAAATATTATTCAGGAAAACTTGAACAGAAACAAAACACAATTCAACATATAAGTGAGAAACTCCAGGGGCCGCAAAAGGACAAACCCCCATAACTGGGCTTTCTCTTGCCTAGGTTTAGGTATTGTATTTTGAAAATCTAGCCTTATTTCAATTTACAAACATATTTTTTCATAATAAGGGGGGCTGATGCACAATGTTTAACTAGGACTGTCAAACAATTAACTTTTTGGGTTGCAAATAACTGCATGGTCGATCATAGTCAACCCGCTCAACTATAATAAATAAACCAAACATTTTGTCTTTAAATGTTCCTCAAAGGGAAATATTTCAAGTTTTTATTACATTTATCAACAGGAGACTAGACATATATATGCCCACTTCAGGCAATTGTGTTTCTGCTATTGCTGCAAAAAATGAAAATAATGACAAATTCTGTTCACATACATGTCCAGAAAAGTTGAAGGTTTACCATTTTTTTTGTTTGTTTTTGAAGCAGCTCTACACAAAATGATGGTCACAATTCTTCACAATAATTTTCCATCACTTAAAGATCTCTCCATGACTTCCCTACACTCAAAGCAAATGAGCTTACACAAAACAAAGGCCATGCTGGATGTTGGCAGCAGAGATGCAAGGACAACGTTTTTGAGGACTAGCTCTCTCTGTATCAGCTTTGTACTTGACTTTCAGCTGTATTTCAACCTATATGTATCATGGTAGTAACTCCATTTTACATCATCAGTAAATAAAATTGCTCGTGTTTAGAGAACCATTGAGCAGGGCTTTGAAGCTGAACTTGATACTGAGACCTATTTCTTTATCCATTTCTGCTCTTTGCTTTGCCATCCACAATGCTACTGCTGCATTAGTGGTACTAAAAGAAACTTGCGCTATGTGTTATTTGACAGCCCTAGTTTTTACACATCACCCCATTTGCAATGAACTGTGGGTAATTCCTTAAGGAAAGTCTACAGACTTCAAAAAAGAACATAACTTGAAGCCCCCATCAGAGCCTGCATGGACTTATTTATCTGACAGTAGGACAGCACTACGCACTCACACACTTAGCACGCCTCAGTGTATGTGAGTCTGTCAGCGTGGAGATTGGGATTAGGCCATAGAAGACATCTGTCTTAATACTCGACGTCAGTGGGTCCCCCTGGCCATATCAGATACAGTTGATCCCACAACTGATGCTCATGGGTGCTTTGTATTTTGCCCCTAAACCATAACATCAGATTTATTAAGCTGCACCCGATGACTTCAAGTTGCTTCTAGATGAAGTGTTTCTTCTGCATTTAGCTGAAAATTGTTGAACATTAACCAGTAAAGCAAAGGACAGAGATGTAAAAAGTCTGGTGATTTACAGACAAGTCATTCTGATTAAATTCCCCCTGTAAAAATCAAGAGACCTGACAAATGAAGGGAAAAGATGATAACAGACAAACCCTCACTGGTCAGGACTAAAGACAGAAACAAAACAGATAAAGTTTAGACTTTTCTGACAAAATGATCTACATGAAAGCACACATTTGGCTTTTCCTTTAGGACAAACTAACTTAACCGATCACTTAACATTCCTGGAGTAAACCTAGTTTCAACACATGAGCCTGTGGCGAAGGGTTTAACCGAGGGGTAAAGCAAACACATCAACTACTCTTTGACAAGTCATGCTTGTTCTTGCATGACTTCTTCATTTGGAGAACAGTCAAAAGCAATGGATGAGTTGGTGCTGGTGAAACAAAACCATACAAGAAGACCAGATCTCAAGATGCCATGAGGACTTAAACACTGGAGGAGGAGCATTGCAGCACGACAGACCAAAATAACGACAGCGACTGGTGAGGATGAGGCGGACCAAAGCCTACGGATAGCCTTACTTGCTGGTAAAGTTGAGGCCTTGAGGCAGAGTTCTCAATCATAGTGTGAGTCATGACGATTAAAGGGTCATTTTCCTTCATCTAGTCCAGTGTGGAGAGGAGTGATACGTCAATCGTCAGTTCAAAACAGTGCTTCATTTCAGACAACACCGACAAAGTCTTTACACCTCGTTAGCTTCTATAAAGCGGACTTAAACATTCACATGAGCATCCAGACAGGACGAGGATGGATACAGGAACAGTTCAAGATGCTGACAAACAGGATCAAGACGAAGTTAATGCCTAAAGCTCTGAAATCTTGCCTTATTGGAGTTGAAAGGTTCTGTTGAGGTTTTCACACATGAAATAGTTTAAATGTAGCGCTCAATGTATCTGGCAGCAGGAGGCAAATATTACCAGGAGTCATCAAATTACAGGTAATGAACACAATTCTCAGTGGTTATGAGAAAAATTCAATTAAATATGAAATCCTCCCCACTTTATTTATGGTTAAAAATATGTTGTTGTGCCCCTGTGTGCCATGCAGAATATGTGTGTAATTACTTGAACTCTCTTTGGAGCAATATAAGAAGAACATAAAGGTTGAATATCCTAACAGGCCCCAAGAATGTAAATCTTTTATTGCGTATCAAAGGCTTGTTAAATGTTTTTTATTAACTTTTTTGTGAGGTATTACTTTTTATTAGTATGCACAACTTAAGCTAACACCACATGCAATGAAACAAATGCAATTTTTTGGTGCACTACAGTAAATATTACATCATATATTTGTACTACGTGGGCTAATTATATTATATTATATATATTATATATAATTAAATTATATACTTGATTGTATTTAAAGCGCCAGTGAGAAACTTTTGTTATCTTGACTCTGGCGCCCCCCTTGGACAAAGCAGGAGGAGTTGTAAAATCACAAGTCACACCAGTATATAAGACATCAACTTTTTCTTTTTGTGTTTATTTTATTTTTTTACTTTTGCTACTGCATGAACACTTTAACTGGATTCAGCAAAGTGAAGCCTCTCTGCAGATGTGTGGCTCTTTTTAATACCACCTGTCTTCACTCTGCTGCCAGCTGCCTGTTTCTGTTTAGCTCAGAGTTTTATTAACGGTTTTGAGATATGGATGGATTCTGGGTAAAACACTAACAAAAGAAAATCTCGCTCTGAATTTACAAGCTTTATGGTACCTCTTTAAACAGCTAAAACTGAAACCTAAGCAAGTGTTTTTATATGAGCCACATTCACCCCTGACCAGTCCAGCAAAAATGTTTTTTCTTTTAAATATTAAAAGAAAAATATGAGGCCATGATTTCCTGTAAAGGAGTCATAAAAAAACTGCCAGTGGGGTAAGAAAAAGGAACTGAATAAGTGTCTTGAAATGAGAACAGTTTCTTTTGAAGGAAAAGAAAATATTTTATTTTTCTTTAATTAATACCTTTGGCAAATTTATTTTGACTCTTTATAAGCAATTCAGGCATCACTTTGGTCTTTAAATGTCTTGAAATAGGACGTTTTTCTCTATTAGATTTCACCTTTTGCAGTGTACTAATCTGTTGGTCCTGTACATATAAGTCATGTTTTCTAATAAAAATATCTTCCTGCTGTCTTGTAAATGTCTAACATGTAATTCACAATGAATTTTTGGTGAAAGAAATCTATTTTTTTAAAAAGAAGCTTTGTTTTGAAATGCGCTTTTAAAAACTTTTCTGACACCTACCCCAAGACAGTGGTAAATGGTGTACAAAATAACTATAGAGAAATATTAAGTCTTATCTCCAATAGTTCATCATCTGCTAAAATTTCTTACAGGAGCTTTAATGTTTTTTTTCCATTCTGTGTGTAGTAATGAACTTTTGTTTGCAGTTCATTTTGCTTTTGTATGTTCTTCAGGGAAGAAAGGTCTTTCTTATATCTTGTATAACCCTCGCTTTTCTTTACTGAGTCATTTCACTGAACATTCTTCTTTAGGTGTTTAAATACCGTATATACTAAGAAACCAAACATATCTAGTTTGTAAAACTGACAATGAAATAAGGGATGAATGAGTGAAGATGCACAGCATTTCAGTGAGGACATAGCAAACTAGCTTGGTAAATAAATGCAGCGTTATGTGACATTGGTCCATGCTTAATATTCTTACATTGTATTATTTATTTATGGTAAGCTGGCTGAGCAGTAAACTGGGAGTCAAATGAATATCAGACAGCAGCACTGCACCATGTTCTAAAACAGCATTAGCAGAGTTCAGTTCATGACAGGGAGAGACAGGGCCATGCGTTCATGCATTCCCCCACCTGATTGTCCAAATACATGAGGTTCCTTTGGAGGTGATGTGAGAGAATGTCGTTCTAACATCAGCGGCAAAGAGAGCAGAGAAAAGGCAACAGGAGAGTCAGACAAAAGAAAAGGTCACATTCATACTTGAGTGCTCTCTCTCTCTCTCTTTCATACACACACAGAGACTCTCATACATGGGCATCTCATGTCCAGTTACCCAAATATAACAGGACAGGAAGGAACGCAGGAGCAGTCAAGGTGGAAAATAAGGTCAGGTGGTGGATGTGCTATAAAAGGGAAAAGAATGAAAGTGCTGTGGGATAAAGCTGCAAAGTTACCAAATGACTATTTACTGCGTAGTCTACAGGCATGGATACCAGAACTACACCACTTTAAGTGTGTGTGTGTTTCATGGTGATCACCCACTAAACGTGGCAAGACAATAATCAGGTTTTAAAAAAGGAAGGTGTTTAAAGTAAAGTTCCTCATTAGGCTTCACCGACCTACTTCAGAAGTGGTCAAATCTGTAGTCTGACGTCTTGGAAGAGACTTAAAATCCTGAAGTCCTGCATTAACATTTTCCAATGCCAGTATAGATTAGCTTTCTTTGTCAGTCACTTTTTAAGCTGGCTAATGACTCTGACTTTGATATCTGACTAAAATCTGTTTGGATTGAAATCAGCTTCTCGCTCAACTGAAGTGAACCAAATATCATGGTCGGACTCTTGTTGTTAAATAAGAATTTGGTGTTTCAAGATGCTTCCCAACAAATGGAAGTTGAAAGAAAGATCTGTGTCAGTCAAGTTTAGCCCTTTATAGAGAAAATGCCTTCTGCAGCATCTCTCCCTTTTCCATTAATCATCCATGTTTTGAGACCAAAAGAATCCTCTAGATCCAGATGAATAATGGCAGTGGGTAAAGATGGCATACACACACACTAACACACACCCCTCCTGGAGAATCTCTGGGGGCCTGACCTTTGGGTTGTTGCCATCCACGTTTAGTTGCATAAGCTGTGCTACAGTGTGCTCCCGGATACTGTTTAGCTCTGCCTGCTGCCGCCGCAGCTTTATCAGCAGCAGAGTCAGTTCCTCAGGCTGCGAGGGAAGGAGGGAGGAGGAAGGGACGACACATACCCACAAGGAGGCAAGGACACACCACAGAAGGAGTAGGAGCGGAAAGGAAAGGAGAGAACACACCAGGACAGGAGTTTAGAGGAATCAAGCTCCCAAAAGGTGAAAAGTTGTTATATCTTGGTGTTTAATTTTCATGCAGCTCAGGGACATGAGAATATCCAAGGTGATACAGCAGTGAGCAGCATGCAAAATCCGCACATCCACTCAAGACGGGAGAACAGTTTAGTATTTAATACAGCATTCAGTTCACACTTTCCCTGCTCCATGAGGACACAGAACTGTGCGCCGCTTTGACATAAATTCCTGATCAGGCTTAGAGAGCTGTGAGTGACAGGGTTTTTAAGTCTCCACTGATGTGAAGCAAGTCAAAGGAGCTCCAAAAGTGAGAAACACCCTAAATCCTACCACTTGGAACATAAATCTGACTTCTGGCTGAATCTGTCTTGAAAGATTCTGTCGCGATGTTTTCTTGGAAAGCAATGAAGGGCAGAAAGAGGGAGAGAGGGCGGGTAGGTGGTGATTTGGAAACAGCCTTGTCACTCATAAGAGTCCAATTAAACCTCAATGAATGAGTGTTTTAGAGTCAGGCAGGGAATTACTCGCTTGTTTGCTACAGGAATTTGCTATACACAGATGGGGACGACATGAATTAGGACCTACTGTTTTGCCTTGGAGAGACTGAGCACTGATAGTCTGGACTGGGATCCCTGCAGGCATAGACCTCCTGTCAGGTGGATAGGCATACTGCTGGACACAAGAAGCAATAAACACATATCAAAGAAGATGATGAGTCAGCATACTTAAATTTCATCAAATATACCATGAAAATTCAGTTTTATATTATAACTGCCTTTTGTTACAAAGCACACCCTGACTTCATCTCTTTAGTTGTTTTTAGACAAATTGTTAAAAATTTTATTCACTTCACAATTCAAATTCCCGTCTTACATTTATGTCCTCCATAAAAATGATTGGTATTTAGTTATTAATGCTTGAAAGTATGATGAAAAGTACTTGATGGGTGGATGCAAACTGTAAAACCCAGAAAGGGTATTAACTTTTAAAAGCTATCAAGCTTAATGGATGCCTTTTGTTCCAGAAAATCTGAAGAACACTCTGCCAACAGATTTTACGTCTTATGTGAAATGAGGTCTTAATGGAGACTGCTGACAGCACGTTTGGCACTGAAGGAAGGATAAGATGTTTTTATTCTTTAAGCAGATTTTGATGCTGGAAGCAGCAACAAAACTCAGCTCTATTTAATCTAACAGATAATATCCAAAACTCAGTGAAACTTTAGATATCTGCATCTAGATTGCTGCTGATTATATTTGTGATGTGGATTTGTTTCTAACCTTGTTAGGTTGCGGCCTGTGCCGCCTGTCCATGCTCATGTCTCTTCTGTAGCTGGGTGAGGACAGCTCCGATCGAGCGCTGCTCATGTTGTAGGATCTCATCGGAGAGTAGCCCCCGTACATGGACAAAGACCCGTGGGAAGGTGAAGGTGGTATAGAGTGGCTGGGTGCGGCGTGCTCTGACAGGTTGATCATGGTTTTAGGACTGGCCATGTTGCTGTAGAGCCCCTGCTGCTGCCTGCAGTAGGCCTGCCTCTGCTGCCACTCGAATAGCTGCCACATAGTGTCGTCGCGCATGGAGCGGCGCTTGTCAGCTGATGAGGGACCCAGGGCTTGGTCGTAAAGCGACGGGGAAATGCTGCAGATGCTGTCCCGCTGCGCCATGCTATTCCTGGGCATGCTGCAGTAACCGTCACCATAATGAGGCATGTAGGGGACTCGATGGCTTGGCATGTTTCTAGGCAGTGTTTGGTATGATGTAATGCTGAAGAGGGAAAAAACAGAGTCAGTAGTTTTTACTTTTTCATTATTAAAACACAAAAAGTAGCAGAGATACAGTAGCTGACCAACTGCAAGCGGTGTTAGATTTATCACATGGCACATTAGCGGAAAATCCAAGAAACCTCCAGTCTTCTCCTTTTAATGGACACAGTTTGAATTTATCTCTCTGCAAAGGACAAATTAATGCTGTCCAGTGACTACAAAGCTTTGAAAAGCTCCACTTCCACAGTGGGTTCAAAGTCAGTGCAGCTGGCATCGAGAGAGCTCCCTACTGCTGCTCTCTGACAGATTGTTGCTCACCAGTTTGTTAAGCCCCGAAGCACAGAAAGAAGCCCGTGATTACATGGAAACTAAATATCCTTCAAGAGAGAATTCATGTAATGACAAAGAAAAACGGCTGAAAGACTTCAGGAGGTGTGTGTGCACACACTTGTCACAGAGGACCAGAGTAGGGGGGAAAAATGGGCCTTGTGGGAGTTATATCCATGTTAACCTTTTAAACTTGTGGGTGTGAACCATATTCGTATGTTTTGATGAATTCAGAAAAAGGAGCGTATAGAGAAAACATGGGGGATTGTGAGCACGAGCCAGGCAGCAATAAACAGATGGAGAGACAGACACCAACAGACGGCCAGGCAGGCAGACAGGCCGACATGGTGAGAGAGCAAGTTTAATCTCCACCAATTAAAAATGAGACTCTCACAGCAGGGTGAGAGAATCAGGCAGCAACTCCGCTAACAGCTCTGCTCGGCTATTGTGTATCTCCAGTTCTACTTAGTGTACACTCAATAGTGTAATATCAAAGCATTTAAGTCATAGAGTCAGTGCGAAGCGGGTGAATCCTCTGGCTTTAACACAGCTTTACAAGGAGAAACAGGTCTAAGGAGCTTTGGAAAATCTGCATATGTAGTGTGTGCGTGTGTGTGGGCACTCAGGTGCTTAGGGAGAGTCTCTGCTGATTTGATAAGCAGGTGAATCAGCAGTTATAGATTACACTAAGTTTTGCCAAGTTCAGCTTTGTGCTGTCAAAGTAGGAAAAAAGAAGTCACATGACCTTAAACAACTTTAAGGCTCATGTTTCTACTTTTGCAGCCATGAACCTGAGATCCCATGGAGATGAACGCACAGTATGCCACATGGTCACATGATCAAACCAACCTCCTTGTGTCGTCATCCTGGTTTCGTCCTCTTTGTGTGCGGACCCACTGCTCCAGCTGCTGCATAGAGTTGGTCCTGCTCAGGGTGCGTTCTGCTTCATGTACAGGACTCCTCTGATGAGGACCTCCCGTCCCGTTCGCTGGACACTGCTCACCAGATCCATTGACCCGAGGGCTGCGGTGTAACCCGTCTATGTCAGAAGGGGTCTGCGGCGAGGCGATGTTAGCTTTGACGGCTGCTGCCTGAGCTGGCTGCAGTTTGATGCTGTTGATCTTCGTGAGAGGACGTTCCCGTTCGGCCCCGTCTTTCTGGAAGCCGTAGCGCTCTGCGTCTCGTTGCTTCTGCTCGTCTTCTGGCGCAGTGGAAGTGACTGCTACGGCGTGTTCATGAACCACCTCACGGTTTCTTTCGTTGTTTTGGATTTCAGGCTGGGTGAGCGGCAGCCTGTTGTTGGCGACATGATTGATCTCTTGTGGTCCACATTGCTCCACTTTTAGCTTGTCCAGCCTGAGAAAGAGAAAAAGAATCAGGGCTTAAATCAAACATCTTAAAATATGAGATAGCAGGTGTCAGGAGATTATAACTTGGGTCTTTGTCTAGATTAGATTAACAGCACAGCTGGGGTCAGGTCCTTCAACATGGATCATCTGTGAAAGTGTTTAAACAAAGAACTAACTGTAAATAAAACCCCATAGAGCCAGAGCACAACCCTCCCTCAGTCTGAACAAAAAGAAAGTGCAAAGAAAATGGGTGGAGGTGCACAATGTTTCTTCCAGCTGTCAGAGGAGGCCAGGCGTGTTAAAGGAAATCAGATATCTCCAATAAAATACAGCCTGTGCATTTGCAACTCCCTCTTGCCTCCTCCCTTGAAGCCCTATCTGCAGCACTTTGGTCCTTAGGGAGATCTGCAGAGGTAATAGAAACCACTGCTCTCTGGCCTCAGACAGACTCAAGGTCACAGCTTCAAAGTTTGGCAAATTCTCCTCAGCAGCACGGCTCACTGGGTTAGCAATAGGACGGCGACGGGAAAGGCACCCCTTCACAGTTTCGCTTGTATCCATTTAAATAGTCACGTAATGTCTTTTCAGCTTTCTGTGGCTGCATCAGCGAAGCAGAGTTTATTATAAGCTCTCTGAAAGGGCCTGTGCATTTATTCATACTTGTTTAAAAGGGGATGTGCTAAAAAGTAAAAAGGTTTTTATACTGGCTACTGAATATTCTTCTTTCATCCTTCCTGCTTAAAACGACTCTATAGAATTAACGCAGTAGATAACCTGAAATGTAGACACCCCTTCAGTCAAGACGGATAAAATTCTTTTACATAGATAACCTTAAATCAACATTACCCTGTCCAATTTATCAGCCCTGTTCAGCAGATTTCAGGCACCACTAAGCTGTGTAATTACAAAACACTTTACTAATACGCCTCTGCTCGCCCATGTAGAAAGAGGGCATTAGACAGGCAAGCTGCCAAATCACCGACATTTAACACAGTTAAAACAGGAAGGGAGGAAAAAAAAAACTGTCCTGATGAGTCAGTGATCCTGATCAGCCAGCACAGCTGTGCACAGCATCCCCTCACAACCTGCAGCATGCAATTACAGCCAGTTTAGACTTACATGCACAAGGAAATGTTGCTTTTGAAAGTTCGGCATTAAAAAAAGCAATTGCATAACATAAAAGACAGAAACAACTTATTGAACCCAAGGAAAAGAAACGTCAGATATGTGTGCTAAACTGCTGCTTAAGAACTTAAAAGGGTCTCAGAGCTTTCTATCAATAAAATGCTCCAAAGAAAAACCAGGATGCTTGAAGGAAAACAAGGTCAATCATTCTTGTTTGCAGAAATGTCCTCATATGCCTTTTCTAACATGTCGTCTCCTCCACTCGAGTGAAAAATGTCGCTGTATTCTCCCAGCGTCAGATAAAATACAGCCTTTCTGTACAAATGGCTGCATTAGTGATGCCTCTACAAACCTTTTGACCGGCTCTGAGTGCACGAGCGCAGCGTCTGTCATTACTTTCATCCAGGACTCCATGTCTTTGGCTGTGTCGCTGCAAAAATAGTATGTCCTCATGTTGGGATGTGTGGCCTGTTGTGAGAGCAGAGAGATAGACGGAGGTTACCTGAAAGAGAGAGGAGAGAATCATCAGGTGAGCTGGGATGATTTTCATGAAGATTCATCACTTAAAATAAATACTCAAAAGGAAGTTTCCTCATTAGTGAGAATGCAGTTGTGGAAATTGCATGCATAAATAACACTTGATCAGGTCATGTCCTGGTAGTATACTTACCACAAAGTGCACAGTGAGTGACCAGTTGCTCCGACTGGCTCTGTTTGCTTGCAGCGAACAAACCGGTTTATTGTCAAATCCAGACCCAGAGAGAGAAAAACAACATGTTTAGTAAAAAAAAAACAAAAAAACCCTCAATATCCTGTTTACCAGTGTCTGAAACAAGTCCTCCCCCTGACTTCCAGAGAAGTAAGGAACTTTTAAGGACATGGACATTTAGGCCACAATGAGAGGGGGAGAGGAAAAGTTAAGAATGAAAACTATGAAGTCAAAAAGTCATCCCATTCCTGAGTGAATCCCTGTCAACTCAAGAGGTCGTACCCTGCTCTCGGTTTCCTCCCTCCCTCCCTCCCTCCCTCTCCCCCTCGCTCTTGGTCTAGGTTGGAAAAAGGAGTGGGCTGTGTGGTTGCAGAGACCTTGGGCAGACTCCTGGGCGTCTGTGTTTGGCTGTACTTGGCGGGTCAACTTTTTTTTTTTTGTCTCTTAGGTTTTATGAAGGAACCACAGTCAAGTGCTACATACACCATAAAATATTCCTGTTGCCCTACAGCTTGGGGTTTCCGAGTCATCTAACGCCACGCTGGAGAAATACTGCACCACTGGCAGCATGAAGCTCAGACAAATCAGTGTTGGTCAGCGTTCTTTGTGCACAAATCAAGAAGATTTAAAGAATAACTTGTGTTACTTTACAATCAATCAACTGGAAATGATATCTTAAGCTTAGAAATGTTCAAAAGCAAAGTAAACTTAGAGGATGATTTATATCAAACACTGCTGCAATATGCAGCCAACCTTCAAACTACATACCAGGGACTTAAAGGAAGCTTTGTACATTCAGCTCTTATCATTTTATTTTATTAAAGCTTTAAATTACACTAATTACTCCCTGACTTTTCTCTGCTCTCGCCCATAACATGTGCAGTCTAACAAAGTTGACAGGAATGAAAACATGCACTGACCTTGAAGGCATATTTTCTGTTAATGTGATCATCCACAGACAGCATGGATATGTGAAAGCTCGGTAAGAGGATGCTGCCAAGTATCCCCTCCTCTTTTTCATCTGTGGAGGAAAAAAAAAAGGAATCACAGTTACACGCTTTAAGAGTTTTTTTATTATTATTATTATTGTCTGTAAACTTTCACTCAACTCTGATGGGGAGCAATAATTTGTAAAAGCAAAATAAGGCAAGAGACAAACCAAGGGGAATGTGAAATAAAAGACGGAGAAGAGTGTGTTGGTCAGCTGGGCAGTGTCCAATCAGCAGAAAAGCATTGATTCAATGTCCCATGCAAGCAGGCTTCTCTAATCCTCATTAAGTTAGCAGACAGGGCTCCACATTGACAATGGAGCTCTCTCCACAGGGGGGATTAGATTGAGTCCCGAGTTTTAGGCAGAGAATTGCTTAAACCTCCTAATTTGATATAAGCAATCTGCACTGCTCACCCAAAACAGCGCAGGAAGGAGGCAGAGAGTATCAGGAGAATGAGCGCTGCTGTCCCATAGGTCAGGCATATGTGCTTGTTTGTGTGTTGACTGGAGATGTAATGTTAGGTAAGTACTCAGTGATCCAGACTCAGATGAATTAGGCTCATAAGATGGAGAAAGACTCTGCAGATGACCTCTAGTCAGCCTCTGGTTGTGGTGAGGTAAAACAGTCTGCCCTGGAGCAAACATAGAGCCCTGGATCCATTTCTAAACTCTGAAGGATTGGAGTGTTTATCCATTTCCCTGCATCAGCTTTACCTGCTGCCCACTGGCCCCACATTTATTTATTCATGAAGCCTCCATATCCCTCTCTAACAATCACTGAGGATATTACAGAGAAGTCTTAACAATGTGTGCACAATAACAGTCTGATAACAGGAGCAGATAGCGGTTTAGTTCAGAGGAGGGGCAGCACAGTCCGCGACCTCTCTGCCAGTCTCTGCTGATGGATAGATTTCTCTACATGCCTGTCTGGATAAAGCCTGTGGGGTCGGCTGCTGGCCGTGGCTTTTGTCAGTCAGTGGGCGGAAAGAGGGCGAGAGGACTGGCAGACACCAGAAATAACACAGACGAGATGTCACCCTGATCAGCAGCACAGATGACTGTATCCGTATGGAATGGCACGGGGATGCGATGCAGCGAGTGAGTCTTTTATTCTGTTTGGCAGCAGCCATGAGCTACAGTTACCTGGCGTGGTAAACAGTTTTTTTTTTTTTTTTTAGTAGGAAAGCTCTGAGTGTTCTCTGGATGCAGCTGTGTCAATATTTGATATGTCCTGAGAAGCAAGACACCCGCTCAACAGCAACTTAGTCAATAGCATCTTACATAAAAGATCACATTTAAAACCTGCTTTTGTTCATCTACTGAGTAAAAGGATTTTATCAGGACAGCCTGGTTTTAATAAACTGATGTAAACTCTAAAACTGCACAAGCACTACCCAAAATAGCCTCTTATAAATATACAGACCTCAGAGTGTGATTAAGGTGTTAGGGTTTATTATAATCAAACATCAAATAAAAAATTATTTAAATTTCTGCTTTTATTCAAACTATAATTTTTTATTAGCTGGTTAAGAAATTAAAGGTTCTCTTCACCAAATTACAGAACTACGTAATACCACACATTTCCAGAAGCACGATCAAAGCCGAAATATCAAAGTGATCCCTCCAAAGTGGATTTAGAGGAGCATCTTTAAATACTGGCTTCATAAGTTTTGTTTAATGAAACTGAATCCTAGTCTTACGCTCGTATGCAACCGCTGCATAAAAACAGCACCATCTCTGGAAACTGTTTTAACGTTATGACTTCATCCGAGTCCTGTTCAAAGCTGCGGCTTATACAGTGGAAATACGATCTCTTAAATCACAAATCAGACATCAGGAAAGTCGTTTCAATGAAGATGTCGCTTTAGTTGAACCTGACAGGCTGCTTACTGCACGGGCTCAGGTCCAGATCCATTAATAACTGCTAAAAGCATGGTTGCTGGTTTTTGGAGGTCACCGCTTTGAGGTGTCGATACAAAGCCGTCATTGTTGTAGGCAATGCAGGTCGAATAAAACCTGTTAATGTATCCACTGCAAGGTCAGGACTCACCTCTGTAGTAGAAGAGGCACAGGTCAGACAGAACAAACCACCTCTTCTTCCACAACTTCATCCCTGTACTGTCCTGGAGAGAGCAGAGGAATAGAGCATTGTTAGTCCACAAACTGAGCAGACAAAAACAATCAAATCAGTTTTAGTTTGACAGAGTTGAAATTATGATCAAAAAAATCTGTCGCAAACCAGCTCTGATGAACCGGAGAATGAATGACAGGCTAGAGACAGAGAATCATTTGTTTCCTCTGATTCTTTACCGTAAAACTGTAAATCATCCCTCAACGAAGGTGTCTGAAGTTAATTTACTTTTTTCTGCACCGTTTGTTTCACCAGGTTTTGCATATTCCTGGAGATAGAGCAAAGTAATTCATTTCCTTCAAAAGGAACATTTTATCTCTTGTAAGGAGTAAACATTGGAGTGCTTCTTTGTTACAGTTTCACTGAAATAAACAGCTTTTACCTTTAAAAAGAAGGCTGTTCTTCTTATCATTCAATAGGGAGTAACAGAACATACCTCCTTTGCTTAAGTTGTGCTTTAGTGCAGCACTGCTGTGATCAAGGGGGTTTCTGGCTGCTGCTTGTGAAGGATGAAGGGTGAGGAAAAGGGTATTAACTCCCCCAGTTGCTTTATTGGAAAACTTGAGCAGAGTCCCTAATCGAGGATTGGACTCGAAGACAAAAGTGGGGGAGGGACCTCGGCAACTGTGTCATTATGGTGAAACAGCATGTGGGCAGCAGTTTACTTTAAATGGAAATCCAATTCCATGAACCAGGGTGTTTAATACATTAGTATCAAAAAGTTAGGATACCAGATGCTGCTCAGTGTGTTTATAATGGAGGCACATAACAGAAACATCCTAACTTCCTGCTTTTACCAGATTCACCACCTTCCCAGCATTCAACTGAGGTTTTATCCATTAATTTTACAGAATGCTAATGAATAAACTGTATCAAAGGTTCTGTCAGATCTCCTCTGCTCAGGCTGGAAGGGGAAAACGGGGCTTTCACCATCACATCAATCACTGTGGCATTTTGTTCTCCCGATGGATCAACTGGAGGGCTGCAGCTTTTCCCCGGCCAAGGTCCTCAATAGCTTCCAGGTTTCAATGAGGCAGGAAAATAAAAGTGCAAATCCAGCTTTTATTCACGGTAGCAGATTTGTGGGCCTTTTCCTTGATCTACGTCACCCTGATTGAGGTCCCCAAAGAAGAAGCAGCTGGCAGCAGAACCAAAGGAAGCCATCATGTGTTCACAAAGCTGCACCAGGAGGCTGCAATCAAAACTAAATGAGTCTCCCACTTAAAAAGCATGAGAGAGTCCTGTCTGACCACGAGCAGCCTCAAGCGCCCCCCTTTCACCCTCCTGTAAGTAACTGGGAAGCTGCGATGAGGGATTGGAATTCAAACAGTGGCCGCTCTGGATGAGCGGCTGTGCTGAAACACTGGACAAAGAAATGCTCAGATCCTTAAAGACATCAAAAGATTTCTCCGTGCTTATCTCCAGATGGGTGTGGAAGTTTAAAAAGCAAGAAATGCTAGCCATGTTCTATGAGTAATAAGGAGGAAAATGTAACTTTAACTATTTCCTACATAACAATCATCTTATTGTGCACATTTCTATCAAACAAATTAACAACTGTTAGCAAGCAAACACTGAATGAACATAAATAAGTGGTGTGGGTATAATGTATTGATTTTAAAGCTCCTATGAGTAACTTTTTTGTTATGTTGATTTTGGCGTCCTCTGTGGCCATAGTTGTACCTTGTCTATACTTGTATAAGCACAACACTGCTTTCTAATAAAAAAAAACTCATCCTGCTTTATTTTGATGCTTTAACACGTAACTCAAAATTAATCTTGGTGCTGAAATAATTTATGAAAGGCTGATTGTGCAGCCTTTTATGTTCATGTCCTGTGTTACCTACCCTGCAGCAGCATTTAAAAGCATTTAAAACAAGTTTTTAGAAATAAGTTATTGTCTCTTTGAGTGTCCATTTTGCTGTTTTTGGTCTACAGAGAAGCCACTAAAAAGTAAGGTCTGCTTCTGAACAAGATAAAAAAAATTCATTGCAGTAGCTTTAAGCATAAACTGAATGACTGATTTCTTCTAACTTTTTCTTATATTTTCTTTCCTGTTAGTGGTATACACCATTATGTCATAATTTTATTACACTTAAAACACAACACAAAGATGAAATAACTCTTTGACCTTGTAGCTTGTAGCATCCACTGATACAGCTTAAACTGTTAGCATACTTACAAATTTTCAACGAAATGCCAATATGAGTTAGTTTTAAAGTTACCTTTGCTTACTTAATAAGCATGCTAAATTTGTTGATTGGCATAAAATAAATAGTACAGCGTTCATTTATTTCTGCTCTTGTATCTTAGGGTTGACGTGTACACAGTTTAGCCATAACATTATGATCACTTCAGAAACTATGAGGAATACTTTCCAATAAAAAATTCCCGAGTTTTCAATCACCATCCAGTACAACTGAAGTAATAAAGTGGGTCAAATATTATCTTTCTGACCCTGTCGACACAAAGTGATGAATGCTGAAGTCTCACTGAAGCATAATTATAACAAAGCTTCTGGGATTGCATTTGCTAACTCTGGTGTTATGTAATGACTGATCAGTGTCTTTATTAGACAGCAATCAATCCAGCATCTGTTTAGACATCTGTTTGACATACAGATACATGAACTCAGCCATTAAAGAGCCAAACTGCTCCACTGGCTGACTATAAAACCAAGGTACTGCCTTTGCTTCTAGAGATATGATCTCACTTACCTGTTTATAAAGCCAGTTCCTCTTGATTACTGGTGCACTGGGATTCCTCCTGATGGAGTTGGATCTCTTTCCAAAGTTGTGGATTTTTTTTGAAGGTCTTGAGGGCTACAAACACAGCATAAGACACAATTAGCAGCTGAGGAAAATCCATCCCGCTGGACTCCTCTCAGACTTCTCTAGGCATGGAAATATGATCCCCTTTGATTTTTCATTATTCCCCTCATGACACTGACATGCACGATAATCCCATCTCCATGTGAGTCACTCACTCGTCCTGCTGGGCTGCTGGGGTTTGCGGCTTGGTCCGAGCCGCCTGTGTAGTTGGAGGCCTCACTCATGGTGCTCAGCGGCCGTTCCTTTTTCTCATTCGCCGACACTTTGGGGGCAGATCTGGAAAAAGAGGCAAAGCAAAGAAGAAAGCACATAAGAAACAAGTCATCGGTTGAAAATAAAGACTCTTTTGACCCCCAAACCTGAACAAAAAAAAGGAGGAAGCACTTTATTGTCTGTTCTGCCATCATTTCTCTGAAGTTCAAACCTTTGTATAATGAAACCTCAACATGGGCTTATGAATCAAGCCAATTACCTCCACCCTGCCACTCCAGATACATTCCCCTCTCTCTAACAGCTTTAAATGGTCTGCATGTCTGCCTGACAGACCAAAATGCAGCAGTGAATCAGGACACAGTGACCACAAAGGGCTCAAGTTTTTTAAAGCAAAAGTTAAGAGCATAGAATGTTCAATGCAGCGGCCATAGGGCGGAACACCTTGTGAAATGAGTTGTCTCTGGTCTATGGAGATGTCCTACATTCTTTAGGAGGGGAACAAAACTGAGGTCCACAGGGAAAAGGGAAGGAAAACCAGAGTAGAGCAGAAATACTGCAGCAGTAACAAGAAAAAAGCGTTATCTCTCTGATGTATTGGTTCCAGGTCACCGAATAAGGACAGAAACCGCCAACCCTTCACTGCAAATTCCCCCAACTAACCCCTCACTTTGATAGATTATCCAGCATTCTCAGAATCCACATTATCCGGATATATTAGACATTTATTTGACTTTCTATGACTGATCAAATCTTTGGCTTCCATCTCTACCACCTAGATAAACTTCTACAAGACTATTTACACCCACGTTTACGGAAAGTGAGGTAAATTCAAAAGGTTTTGACAATCCAGACTCCATGCTGTTAAAGTCAAAGTGCACAAACACAAAAAGGGATCACGAGGGATCGGTTTGTCTCCAAACAGCAGGCAACAAACACAGGATGTTCATACCCGTGCAGCACAGTGACAGGTCGGATACCAGCTGCAGAGGCTTCAGAAAAGATAAGACCACAAAACAATGACAATCACACACTGACGCTGTCTTACCTGTTATTGGTGGGCTACAATTTAAGACTGAGGTGCCTCAAGCAGCAACGTCTAACAATCACCTAAAATAATGGGAGCTTTTCTTCTCCTGAAAATGATTGTTCACCAGCTGCTTTAAGTGTCTGAGTATGTGAGAGGGTTCTGAGTAAACGGCGACACATCTCTGGAAACACCATCAAGGACGTCATGAGCTGGACGTGTGGGCGACTAATGTTCTCTCGAGTTTAAAAACAGAAATAGCAGCTTTTATAGCAGAGAATTGAAGGGCTACAAAGATTTTCCTCCTTCTGCACGTCACAAACATTTTAAAAGTCTAGCTGTAAAGATTTTAGCATCTTCAGTAACACGATTTCTTTCGCAAACTAGAATCAATCCTGTGTCGGGAGGAGTTGAATGATTTGTTTGTAGGAGTGATGTCTTTCTATCTGATGCTCAGTTTGGCTGACAGATCATTCACAGCCTCTATTCCAGACTGTTTATGTGTTTGGGCTTTGTTGCTAATTAGTGTGGGAGCGATAATCAATCTGTACGCAGTGAAATTAAAAAGTAATGAGCGTGTCGATTAGCTGTGTAAGTGAAAAGCTGGCCTCTGACTGCAGGAGGACAGGAACAATATGAAAAACGATGCTGTGTGCGGCTTCATGCACAGCTCTGAGTGCAGTCAGTCACTAAATTCAAGGCTGAAAACGGTTTTTACTGTAAATTAAATCAAAAGCAGCATTGTGATAAGAACACAATTTATTATGATGACTGCAACTTGTTCTGTCACTAGATAACAAACCTGGTAAGAATAACAAACTGCATAAAATGGGACTCAACTAAAGTATACGTTTAATATTGATTTATCTGCCAATCAGAATGGTTGCAGATTAAAAGAGGGATGTTTTGGACGTTGCATTCCACTTTCCTGTGCAGGTTTGCATTAGAGATGCACCGATCCAGCTTTTTAAGTCCAGATACCGATACTGATACTTGGGCTTTGGTATCGGCTGACATCAACACTGATCTAATCTAATACCATTATTAACTTTACACTCTCTATTCCTTAATACAAGGATGAGACGGACAATTTAACTCTACATTTACTTCAGAACAGTAGAATAACAACACATTACATTAGAAAACAGGAGCTGATTGAACTTTTGGAATCAGGGCTGTGTAACTACAGCTTTAAAACGTTGCTCGAGCTGACTTCCTCTTAAAAGACATTATGAAACTCCAAATGATCCGTGTCATTGTTCACACCCACAACAAGCTGTTAGAGTTATATTTTAAGTTTCAAGTACTTAGTTCTTAGTAAGGTTGGTGCCGCCTGTTTCTTGGGATCCACTTCTGTGTTCACCACAGCTGCACGTCAACAGGACACTAAAGCTCAAGTTGAAACATGTCGGACCCATGAGATAGTCAAAAAGCCTTTCTATGTCTCTCTGAAAGCTGGTGAAGGTTGTTCAGTTTTGGATGATTTGCCTTCGTAATGAAGCTTGGCTAATGTCACACAGACCTTTGAAATGTCAGGCATGCACCTGCAAAGAAACCCCGTGGACAGGTTGGGGGTCCACAGACAGACAGACACTCACTCTGACACCAGAGGGTAATTTATAGAGTCCATTTGATCCTGCATACCCAGCATGCCTTTGGTGTGGTGAAGGAAGCTGGTGCACCAGGAGGAGCTTATGGAGTTTCACACAGATCATGCTAACTTCACACACACAGAAATCCACGGGTTAACTCAGAGGTGTGTCACCATGAGATGTGATAGATCATATTCCCCATGTGAACACTACATTCTTTAATCAATGCTTAAACGATTCCACATCATCAAATTCTAAGCTAAATTGTAGCATTTAAATTCAAAGATTCATTCATTTTATTTGTTTTTATTTGTTTATATTATAAGTTTTTATTTCTTCTAATGTTCTCCTCTCCTTTATTTTGTGATGGTTTTTAGCCTTTTATATATTGTTGTATTCTCCCGCTCCTCCTCACATTTCTCTTTTACTTCTCTTCTATTTCTATTTCTTTTTATTGTTTGTTTTTATTTTGTAAAGCACTTTGTAAAAAAGGTGCTACATAAATAAAGTTTATTACTATTAATATTATTATTATTTGTTTACACTATCTCTGATGCTGCTTTATGACAGTTCGTTAAATGCTTGGTTCTCATTGGTCAATATTCACCAGTTAGTCTGTTAATTACATGATACATCTTGAATTACAGACTACAGTGGATTATTTTGATGTATTTTTGTTGATAGATAAAAGGGTAGCTATGTAAAACACAAGGTGATTTAAAGTGAGTGAAGTGCTTGTTATGTTTTTTTTTTTTCAATTTTCATAACCACAGTGGTACAGCTTGATTAAATGTGTGTATGGTTTGTGTTTCAAAGATATGAGGAATTGTCACCCTCCTGATCTAATAACATTATTCATTAACATTATAATAATCATCTCCATGAGAAAGGCTAAACCTTTCAGTGTGTGTTTAAGTCTGGTCCTGTATGGACTTTGTGCATCAGTGTGTGTGTGTGTGTGTGTGTGTGTGTGTGTGCATAGAAAGTGAGCAGGGATTACAGTGCCACTGAGGCCTGGTGCTCTAAGCACACTGAGGGGAAACACTGAACTGAGCGGCTGAGGGTGCATTTTTAAAATGACCACACAGCATTTCTAAAGAAATAAGGGTGCTTTCGAACACTTTTGTTCGATGCTGAACCTGATCTTTTCTTTGTAACGAACAAAAGAGGAGAGGAAAAGGCAGGCACACACACACACATACACAAAAGTTCAAGGAAACAGTGTGGAAATCTAGATCAGCCAATACATTCAGAAGTGATACAACATGAAAGGCTTTTGAAGTTTCTGAGTCATGGATCAAACTGTAACCCGAAACAAACTTTAAACATCTCGAGCTAAATATTGGAAAATTCTGTTTGGACCTCACAGCCAAACAGGAGCAGATTCAGATTCGATTTCAGATGTCTACGAGGTTTACCAAAGAAGCTTCTCTTTATCTTCCAGCTGAGGAGAAGTGAGTACAGACCCTCCTGTGCTTTGAGTCGAAGGTAAAAACAACAAATGATCCAAACAGGTAAATGCACCTCACAAGACTTTGGAATGCAAATGCACAACAGGTCATCAGGCAAAACATCACTTCAGCAACCAACAGTGTGTGGTTAGTGTGACACAACGAGGGTTACTGATAGACACACAGGTTCAAGTGGTTCACATAGATAACAACACATGTGGAGAACATACACTGATCCATTTCCACCTCCAGGTGTTTTACCTGCTAAATGCTGGGTGACACAATTTCCCACAATTCACACTATAAGACAGAGGAAAGATATGTTTGTTGAGATTAAAGGTTCAGTTAGTCTAAATCATAAGGGGGTCGAACACTAGCTGCACATTGGTTACATTTTTGTTGCTATTGAGTCTAAAACGTTGAGCATATTTTTCACATTTTAAAGGTTAACAGTCCTTGCATGCACATAAACAGCTAAATGACTACATTTTCATTTATTTTTTTTCACTTTTCATACTCTGTTTGTGTTTAAAGGGACTGTGAAGACTTTCCAAGTGATCTTGAAAAAGTCTCTCTTCTACATATCTGCCTGATCGTAATCCACAACTTAATATGAGATTATCAGCACCAATATAGGTTGTATCTAAATGCTATTTCTTAGCTTCCCGATCAGGTCAGACAGGACCGGACTGATTTACAGCAAGCCAAAGTCTCTATGACAACACCACGCCGGCTGACAAAGTTTAGTAGTGAGAAGACAGATCTGTGTTTTTCTCGGCCGAAAACTGTTTCTGGGATTCATTTAGTAGTGATGGTGGACACTGGAACTGAACTTTCAGAGAGAAAAAGGAGGTCAGAACAGAAGAAAACTAAACGGGAGAGCTATAATATGAGCCAAAGGCTAAAACATGAGCTCAGCTACATGTGATAATGTTCATACCAATGCACATGAAGCAGTTATACTGCAGTGATCTGATCAAACTTGAAAGTGTTAATAAAATTTAGAGTGAGGTTACGTTAGCTCTGCTTGGTAGATGAGCAAGACATAAGGATTCGCTAATGTTACACGTTAGCCTACGGATACATCTGACCAAAAGGCTGCGAGAAATACTTAAATAGCTGGCTCCTAAACTACAGTTCAAACTGACAAAGTTTACTTGTTCTATCTATCTATCTATCTGTCTGTCCGTCCGTCCGTCCGTCCGTCCGTCCGTCCGTCCGTCCGTCCGTCCGTCCGTCCGTCCGTCAGTCCGTCCGTCCGTCCGTCCGTCCACCTACCTATCTATCCATCCATCAAGTTGGCTGATTGTTGAAAACAAACAATATTGTTCTTTCTGTGACCCTATTCCAAAATATAAAAATAGACTTTTATCAAAACAAAAAGGACAAAACAAAATGTCTCTCTGAAGATTTACTACCTGTTTTGTGTTTCGAGAGCTCTCTTGCTCAGAGTCCCAAATGATCTTAATTTCTTGCAGCAGTGAATATCTCCTTGAAGTCCTCTGTAAACAACAAAGACCTGATACTACAGTTCTCAGAGCTCTCTGACTGAATCAGCTGATGATTCATATTGCCTACAAGGACATTGGCTAGTATTAATTGATCATATGACCGCACTTTGCCTCTGATATCAAGCTGAAACTTTAAATAAAATATTGACCTTACCAAGTCATGGGTTCAGTTTTGTTTGTTTTATTCATTTATTGTGTTGTTTCATGTGGTATTTGTCAATAGTAGGTGTGTACTGACAGATGATGCTGCTCATCCTGAACCCTTTGTTGAGAAAGCTGCCAGAGAGCAGGCCAGAGAGCAGGCCAGACACCGGGCTACGCACGGGTTAATGTTGCTACATAATCCAGCTAATTTCCAGAAATTCTCAGCAACACACCACTGTCAACACACTGTGTGAGTGTAGTCCAGGTGAAAAATGGAAATCACTTCACTGTTTCTTCAGACCCTTCATTCTGCGTTGTGTCTAACAGCACAGCTGGTAAATGAAGTTTTGTTGCTGTGGACATGGTCAGTTCATGTTTCATTTAGCATACTCTCCATGTGAGTTATACAAATATCTCCTGTCAGCCTGCGCATGAACCATGGTGTGCTAAAAGAGGCACAGACATGTACGCTAATGAAAGTAGAATGCTGAGGTCGGCATTCACTGAGGTCGCTGAAGCCACACGTTAAAGACGGGGATCGAGTCGTGGTTTAAGCAGGAATTCTCTCAGAGCATAGCTCAGAGTCTGAGTGTGAGTGACACTTTTACTGATGGACGATATGTTTAGCTGAGGATCCCCTCAACTCTGACCATCGCACATTCATCACGGACGTGTGAATGAGTTCACACATTGTGACTGTGTTGTTTTCCTACACGCAGATACAAACACAGTCACACAATATGAGAGTCTGAAACACTCATGGTTCCCTTTAGCTGACTTCTTTGACCGTTTCTTAAACTCATAATAGTAAACTAAATTTTGTGTTAAGGATTTACTTCAGAGTACGGAACAGATTATGCAGTGATTTTCAGCCTGGCCTCTTTATCCCTGTGCCAGCTTAAATCCGTCTTTGCCTTTTATTACTTGTCCGGGTTGAAGATTTTCCTGCTTAGCACTTTTACTAAAACAGAGCCAACTGTTAGCTGAAACATAGCTGTAATGAACTCAAATATAACAATGACTCATGGAGACATTTATATTAGTCTGATGCAATCTGATTCCAGTTTATCTTTCAATGATAAAAAAAATAATAATAATTATTAAATTAGATATCATCTTGCGGCAACATGTTGTGCCTCCCAGCATAAAATGCAGCAGAGATGTGAGAATAACAACGAGGGGAGGAATGTGTCAAGAGAGTGCAGCGTGACATCTCTGGCACAGCGTGCTACTTCACAACCCTCTCCAGCCTTTTCTATCCCTGCTGAAGAAAACCTGCTCATGTTAACAAGGTGATACGAAAAAGACGTCACCGTGTAATTTTCTGGTAAACCAGGCTTTTAAAATTTGAATTCACAAAAAAAAAAAAAAAAAAAAAAAGGCGCCACCATGGATTCATCTTCCTCTAGGACTTGATGTTCTCCCACATGGGAGTTAAATGTCATGATGTGAAGTCGAAAACATTTCAATTAGCATTCATTGCTCAACAGAATAATCAACACCAGTTGTGATGATGCGACTTCGGTGTCCCAACAGAAGAATCTGCTTCTGAAGAAAATGAGTGACTGAGCAGAGATGATTTAATGTATGTTGCGTAACATTAAGCTGAGACGTCTGGGGTGGAGGATAAAAGCTGAGGCTGGAGTCAGGGTGTGGGTTGTGGTGCATACGGACTGCTGCACGTATATTTAGTACACTCACAAACTGGGAGTAGGTTTCAGGAGGAAGCTGCGGAGAAGTTTCTCATCAGCTCTTTGTTTCCACAGTTAGTCTAATTTTAGCCAGACAGATTCATGACTTTGTTCCCCTTGAAGTGAAAGTTCAAGATGAGTCACCTCTGGTCCGGTCATATGGGTGGACATGTGATGACTGTTGTGTTCAGAAGCAGCGCGGATGATCATGTGGACTTTTGGGGACATTTACTCCCATCAACTAGAAAGGTCGTGAACTCTTTTGCGCAGGTTAAACCAAGAAAGGACGGATGTGAATCAATGCATTCTCAAAAGATGGTATCATTTATTTTTGAACTGTCAGTCTAACTGCATCAACAGGATAAAATGCTCCCTTGACATAAGCAATAAACAACATCCATCTAAGTGAGATTTCCACATGGAAGCGAGGGTTGTGTTTGAAAGGATTTGTTTGGAAGCACTGCACTGAAGATCTCCTGAACTGAAAGAGAAGAGCCTCAAATAGAGAGAGGCAGGCTCAGACTTGCGCAATGTTCCAGTCCTCACATCAGTAGTTGCAACAGCTTGCTGAAGTGCTCAAAAATGCGACCCAGTGGCATTCTGAAAGCAAAAACAAGCCACTTACTGTTCGTTGATGACAAAGATGCAGTTGTCTTGGGAGGGCAGGCCGGAGACAGGATGCTTACAGGTCACCTTCCGCTCATTGTGACTATTGAGAGAAGAGAGGGGGACATGAAGAGTTAGAAAAGCCTAGCATTATCAATAAATCTATATTTGAAGTGGTTAATGGATAACCTGCTGGTTCCCCGAAAGTCAAACATCACTGATAGAAATTCAACTGTCTAGAACTGTACTGTGAAAGCTGCAAAAAAGAAATGTTTAGACTTTGTGATAGTAGAGCTAACATTCACAGCGTGCTAAAATCCAGGCAGAAACAAAAATATGGAGAGATTTAAATGCTCAAAAAACCCACAAGTATGTAAGCACTGCCTTCAACCAAAGCATAAAGTCAGGTTATAGAAAAAAATAACCCAAACATCTGAGAAATTCCATTCAACTTTAAATAAATCCCCTAAAAACACAAAAATCTACACACTCCAGAAAGCTTCTCTGACATTAGGTGTCAGGTATGTAATGAAAGAGGTGCAGAAGATTCAGCCCACTCATCCTCCTGTCCAAACACAGATGCCTGCAGTCACTTCTCCCCTGACATGATCGGTGCACCAGCACTCAGACCACACAGTCAAACTGGGAACTTTCCAATAACAGCAGCTTTCCAGGAATATGCAGCCTGGTCAGTGGTGTGTGTGTGATCTGAATGGTCAGGGGGCACCTCAAAATTATGCAGTTAGAAATACCACCCCCAATTTTTTCCAGTAAATCCTTCTCGTCTCATAACACAGCAGTGAAGGTGAAAAATCAATGCTTATTTGATTTTACTGTCAGTGAGGAAGGGATAGCTCAGTAGCTCTAGATAGAGTATGTTTCCTCTATATTAATCAAATATATTGACATTAAGCTAAACAGAAGATAACAGTCCTTTGCTTTACATGTTGGACTATTCTTTATTTCATCTCCATCAGGCTGCACTATAAACAGAAGAGAGTCGAGCGACAGCCCCCAAAAATAACAGTTTTAAACATGGGGTGTTCATGTACTGCAAGGAGCAAATACCAAGCATGAAATAGGAGGTTTAGTTTCAGTTTAGCCTGGAGAGCTAAAGTCTCTCCACAGCTCTGGTCTGTAATTACCAAAGGCTCTGTTGGCAGCAGAGATCTCTATGCGGTCTTGGGGCAGACCGACGGCACCGTTTTTCTTTGGTCTCCCTTCACACATGCCTATACGCTTCTAAACTTGTGTTGGGTTTTAAGTGGAGACACAGTCAGGATGGGTATTTATAGACACCAGAGAAGGATAGATGAATAATGCTGTGCTGATCAGTGGCTGTGACTAATCAAATGACAAACTGGAAGCTCTGATGCACTTAGTTTCTTTGCAAAGAGAAACTCATCGTGTGCACCTAAAGTTGTCTTTTACGTGCTACATTAACCCGACTTCTTAATTAACAAGAGGTCTCTGCCATTTTCATGATGCAATGTTGTTGTTAAAAAGAAAGCTACAAAATTAACTTCAAACTATTATTACCCAGCTTTCTTACTGATCTTTGGGGTTTCTAAGATGCTTGTTTCTGATTGGTCCAAACCCCTTGCAACCAGACAATGGTTGTTAACTTTCACCAACAGAGGTAGACTGATCATGTGAAATTAAATTAAAAAGTTCTGAGAGTTAAGTTTCTGCTTTTAGACACCCCACCCAGCTTCTGTTAGCATAATATTGGTAAACAATGTGGCTAAACGTCAGTTTCTTTTAGCATGCTACTTTAGCAGGCAAACAACGTGGATGTTTTCATGCTGGATCTCGTCCAGCAATGGCAGTGGAGCAGTCAAGAGCAACTTTAGGTTACCAGACATTCATGAAAAAGAAACTCAAACCATGTGCAGTGGTGATGATATCTGGAGTGTTCAAAGTTAAAGTTAGCTCGACTACAACAGGGGGATAAGAATCCAGCGGAACGCGAACTGCTGTCAAATCACTGGGACTATTTTTTGAAAACTAATAAATTATTTTGAATCAATAAAATAATCTTTCAATTATCTTTTTTTTTGCCAACTTGTTTGTATCGTAAGTTAAATGCTGGGTATTAAGTGGGATAATGTATTGTTAGCTGGTAGTTACAGGAAGTAGAACCATACATTATCTCTTACTTCATTTGTGTCAAGATTGAATCTAAAAACTGTTTACTATCAGAAGGTTACTGCTGCTGCTGTCATTCACACTGTGCATTAACACAATGGGTGCAAATCTGAGCTGAGTTTTTAGCTCCATGTGAAGTGAACATTGCATTCCCAGAGGAAAAATGACGAGGTAGAAATGAGTCTTTGAAAGCATCTGACAGAAACTGGTTCATTTTTCTCTGGAGTTTAATATGAAGGAATATACCTCATCTTGGTGGTCGACTAAACCGAGGCAATGAGTTGAAAAAGTATTATTTAAATGATCAGAAAGACAGCTATTATTTAGAGCGAGTGAAAAGTGATCAGATCTAAGGTCTGGTAAAGTAGCGATATGTCCCTAGCATGTAGAAACATTCTCAAGCTTACCCTGCATTTTGGTAGACTCAGAATCGGATCTTTGTTGACAAAAGACCAGAAAACAAGGACTTGAGACTTTAAGTCACAAGCCCAAAAAAAAAAAAAAAAACCTCCACTGAGGCAATGAATCAAGAGAAAAGTACGTGATTTTCTCACAAGGTTTTATACATCTGACTCCTACAAACTTGCTAACCTTTACAAAAAAAGGTTAAAGACAGCTCTGCTATTGAGTCTCTTTGGAAATCAAGAGGCTAAGTGGTGGTGAAACTTCATCCAACCTAGCTTGAGGCTACTAAAGCTCATCTTGCACTTTGGCCTTCCAAATAAAATGCAATATTGGACTTTAATAAAGTGTTCCACTGAAAAAGAAATCCGCTTTTCCCTGTTTGAAAGCTGCTGGCAGATTTGAAAAAAAAAAAAAAAAAAGGTTTCAGTCAATTGTGAATAAAACTTTTCAAAGCTAATCTATGACCTTAAAATGAAGCCGAACTGCATTCTGAGGGTTATATCTATAAAATTAAAAAGCCCACATAATGTGAGGAAACTTTTTGCAGATGTAGTTCCTGACACGTGTGCAGGGTCAGAGTTTTAAAGAGAGGGGTGTGTGACATCAAAGAGTTCCAATACCTTTATAGATAGAAGCTATTTGAGAAGGTCCTAAACATTCCCCGCATGGGCCATGTGGTATGGGAGGACATGAGCTTTTAGACCTCTGTGGAAAACACGGGGGCTCTGAGGGAACATGAGGGGTGTGGCTGTGTGGGGGCAAAAATAGACTGGATGAAAAACAGAAATTCACATTTCCCTTTTTTTATTTTTTGAGAACTAATCTGTGGTTTTCTCCTTTTAAACTACTCCTCAAGCTATTTTGTCATCCTATTCAAATCACACAGATGTGGCATTTACTGTATCTCAGTGACAGGCTGCAAACACTGATAAAAAGCACAAAAGCCTCCCACACTGCAGCATACATTATTCATAATTAGTTCTATATTTTCCATGTGGCATCTGTACTTGATTTAAAATGCGAGTCTTATTGTAGAACAGTTACTTACAGAAAATGTGGGGTGTTTGTCTTGTGTCACACAGCATCAAGCCGCATCAAACCGTGAATGAGCAATAAAGCAATGAGTTTCAATGAATCAGACTCTGCACAGCTAAAAGCTCTCAGTTAAATCTCTTTTGGAGCAAGTATGTTTTTAAAACTTCTCTGCCAACTTACGGTCCCACGTGCCGCTAAGGATGTGGTCTGTGGTCACTACAGTTAAGATTAGATTGGCACAAATGACAGGCTGCACAAAGAAGAGCATATGGTACCATTTCTGCTTCAATAGACAAGGCAACAACATGGTCTGCTCTCTGTGAGGACGTAGGACGACTTCTTGTTTTCAGGAGTAAGGTGTTGGTTTACTGGGTGGGTAAGGGTGAAGGGTACCAGCAGGTTCCTTGCCTTCTGACCCCTCAGATGTTTATAAGTGGGGATCGAGGAGTGGCTGACCACCCTGTAGAGAGGAGGGTTGGGTAGTTTTCTGGTTTTTAGACTGTCCTGTCCACAGTAATTAGCAGTGAGCTGCAGTAATGAAGAGCTTAAGGTTCGGGGGTCAACGCTCCATGGGCTTAGCTTTTATTGTCCTGGGTGGGTCTTTGATCCCTCGCTCCTTTTTTACAGTTTAACCACAAACAAGTGAGGGGGCAGAGAAGATCTTTATGTTAGAGAGAGAGAGGAGAAGGTCTTTATGAGTTTTGGCAACATATGGTTGGATTTAAAACCTGAGTTGGACCTACTTAGTGTACCAAAAACAAAACTAAACCAGAAATTTAAATGTTGTTGGATATATTTCATAAAAGAAATGAGGCTGAGGTTACAGATGAGTCATGATTTTTTGACAACCCGATTAATCGTTTGAGAATAAAATAAAACGATATGTTTGTGTGCCTACTATCATTTCTTTTTAAATTGTTTTTATCAACCCCTGATTGTGGTGATATGACCAACAGACAGTGTTTGTATGGCAACTGAAAGCTTTTCGTCTTTTGTCATTAAATAACAAAACAAGACTAAATTCAGAACTGGAGAAAAACACAGTGTATTAGGAAGAACTTAGGCTTTCTGCAAACTTTGCAAGTTAAAACTAGAATATATACATAGATCATATCAATTTGTATAACATATTTAACAAGCTTCTATCTTTCCAAAGTCATCAAATGAATCTTTTTCTTCTGCAGGCGAGGCGGGGAACTTTCTGAATAATCGACAAATAGTAAGAAGTGACCATCAAACAGTATTATTGCTTGAATGTCCATCCCTAAAGGATTAAAACACTTGGAATTGCTAGTTGGCCTGTTTATGTCAGATATGTTGAGTTAACTGTGAAATTACTGCTTCTGATAAAAGTAAATGAAGTAATAAATGATTCCAGCTCGTTGTCAAGACGTTTCACAGCACAGTGGAATCAGTGGTGACATGAAGTAAAGAAACATTAAACAAGCGCTCATCGTTTCTTTACCCCGCGGGAATCATTACTTGGTTAACTTGCATCTTCACAGCTTAACTTCTTACAGGCCTTGTGGTCATTTGTTTCGTCAAATGTTTTCACTGTTCCCCAACGGTAAAAACAGAGAGGATTCCTTCATGCTGTGTGAAACAGAAAAACAAGCACTCATCATTCAGAGCCTGCACTGCTGTTACTGATTTAAAAAATGAAAGATTTATTTTTAAAAAAAGAAGAAAAAAAGCTTTCTCAAACCAAGCTGCAATTTAGGCTAAGGCTAATGGAAAAGAAATGATGCCATGCAAGCAGGATTAGTCAGAGTGAGGCTCTACTGGTGATTTTTCAAGACAAAAAATCACAACCTGTGATAACTATTTGTCGAATGAATATTAAGTGACTCAATGATCTACATCTATTCGATCAAAAAGCTTTCTTACTTTGGGGTCCTTCATGTTCTCTGTCCTCTCAGCTCCTATAAATACTTACAGCCTGACCACAGCACATTTTCCCTAATTATTTTTAATTGAATGCCTTCAAGCTGCCGTGGGTTCTCCACTGAGTGGGCAATGTGCTGTATGGAAGTGAAAAGACCAGGTCAGAGCAATCAAGCAATCCAGATTTTTCCCCCAAGGATATAATGTAATGACATATATTCCATACAGTAGAGCTTGCATCACAGCCGGAACAGTTGCATGTGTGGGGGATAATGTAGCATGCAGGATCACACGCCTATGATTAAGGGTGTGCGAGTGAAATCATGCCATAGAAGCCTGATATAAGGATGCATATTTCAGTTCGAGCACCCTTGACCCACATCAATGTCCTTCCAGCCATCCATCAGCCAGGAACCAGGAACCTTACTGCTGCACCATCGGGCACCCAGATCAGAAACGCACATTTGAGTTTGGATTTTCATGTGGCTTTAATCTGAGTCAGTTTCTCTACACTTTAAAAATAAAATAAGACATTACCAGACTCCAGCAGGAAAACTTCTTGCTTTCTTAAACAATGACATTTTTCAAATCATCAAAACCAGCCATTCAGTGACCATTCATTCTCCTGTGAACATGGACACAACTTTGCAAAAGGCCAGAAAGCTGAAATGTTTCTTTCTTTCACATTATGAGGTGAGGACTCTTAACTAGCAGTTAAAAAAAAAGGAGTTTGGCTGAAGCGGAACTCTTCTAAACCCCACTGGACATTGACTGAAGGTATGAATAGCCCTCCTCACAAAAGCAGAGCAGAATAAGCACACTAGGCAGTTTGTGAGTGGGCATGTGGAGGGCAGCGGGAGAAAAGACAGAAAAGACAAAAAAGACAAAACAGGGGCTTTGCAGTCCCTGAGAGGCCACGTGAAACTTAGTGCAGCAACATGAAGCAATGTGCAGTCACAAAAGTGTAATACCTGGACTGCTGCGACTAATTTGGGTTCCTATCTTTAAAGAAATGCTGTAAAAGAAAATCCTGTGCCGCAGTCATTACACAGTGGTGCCTGTGACACTGTGACATGAACCTTAGACCTTCTTCCTTAACCACAGAAACAGCTGTTCATTCGGGCCCCAAATCACGTATTTTCCCCCAAACAATTCAATTAGCAGCCCCCTCGGAGCAGCTGCGACTGTCTGCAAAGTGTGTCAAGGTGACACTGCTAAACAGTCGAACCAGGAAGATTTCAGAGCCATGGAAACAAGCTGCCTACTGGAGGATACAAAAAGAAAAAATCATGACTGAAAGTGAAAGTTTGCATCAGTGGAGTGAACATGCAGTGAGACACTTGAGGGGGAAATGCCACACATTTTTCTCAAGCCTGTTGTGACTTTCTGACTGGAAGCCAACGTGTTATAACCAAAAGAAACAGTTCCTCAAAGGTCTTTTTTAAGAAACAGAAACTCCATACATCACATGTCAAAAGTTTCAACTTTCACTTCAGTGTCGGAGAGACTCTCCTTGATGAGCATTCAATGTTTAATTTCAGGCTTCATTAACACCAGCAGCAGGCGAGCGTTCAGTGTGGCTTATTGGTATGGAGTGCAGAGAAGATGCACAAAGAGATTCTGATAAAAGTCTCATGTCAAAAGAAAATGCTCTAAGTTTTTTTTTTTGGTATTTCTGGAAAGTTAGGCAGAGATAACAGACGAACCATGCAGCTATGTAAGCACAAAGTACTCAAAATGTGTCTGTTTAAAGTTATAAACATTCAAAAGGCTGGAAAAAAATGTATGCAAATAGATTTTGACTACTGACAACAGTGTAGCTTCCTTGTTTTACCACAAAGTGGATCAAAAAGGCAAATAAATGAGAGCATTTGAATGTATCCAAAATGTTTCCTCATGTCGTAATTCAAAATGTACAAACCGTACTGTACATTGGCTTGATATGGGGTTGTGCATCTCTCTGCAGCCTTCAGCATTTTCCTGGTTTATCTCTCATGATTCAGAGCCTGAAATCAAACAAGGCCCCGCCCTCCTCTCCCCCCTTGATGCCTTCTGATCAGTGAATGCAGGGCATCTGCACGGCTCCATTACAGCTGACAGGCTCTTCTGTGAAATCTGTCTCCCTCAATATGATTCAACTTTATTTTCCATAAAAAAAGGAATTTGTACAAGAACTGTTTTGATTCTTCCTCCCACTACATAGTCAATCAAGTCTGCCTGTAGGAAACATTGCTGAAGCACAGTTATTCCAACTCTAAGACTGAGGTAAACGGTCAATGAATGGTCTCAGAAAAAGTGATAAAGCACTTTAGAGCCACTCCTCCCTGTCTGTGGGTTAGACAAGCACCATCCTAATCTTTGGTTTTACACAGATATAGCTCTACCACACGCACACTCTTAACCACACAAAACTATGTGTTTGATCTCCACCACCACAAGCCCCAACAGAAATACTTCAGTTGCACTTTAAGGAACCAAAAAGACTTCCAGGTTAGCACAATTTGACTGTCAACACACAATGTTTATTTACAGCCTCAAGCTACACTTCAGCCAAAAAAAAAAAAAAAATCATGGATAATGCTTCAGGACACATCACAAGAAACAGGTTTGACTGCTTCTGCTGTTCTCCATAAACCACAAATAAAAAAAAAGGTAAAATAAATGGCGTATCACTTTTTAGAGTAAGTGAGGTGTATTTGATGTGGTTTACATTGATAATTAAAGAGAGGGCAGAGTCGGGTCAGTCCAGGAAACAGTGGGTAATGCTTTAATTTGATGCCTTAACTAATTGTGGTCACAGCAGATAAAAGCTTTTAAAGATCACCCAGAACCACAGAGCACTTAGGTACCGCCAAGAATAGAAAACCATCCAGTGCAAAGTAGAAGAGGAGAAAACAGAGGATCAAGCACTGGCTGACTTCAAAAACTATAAATTGAATACAGTTTTTAAAAATGCAAAGTAAAAGAATACAACTTCACAATAAATCCGGCTTTAAAAATTAAACAGCACTGGTATCGAAGACAGTTCCCAGACAAAATAGAAACTGAGAAAGGAAGCTGGAACTATTTTTGCCTGCAGGAGTTTGTTTTCATAGTTGTGTACAGTTTCTGGGAACTCCTGGGGCACACAGCTTTACTGACCCACAGATTATGAGTTTTTAAATTGAGACTGATAGAAATCTAAAGTTGCAATTTCCTTGGTGCAGAGGAGAGAAGTAGCATGCCAAGCCAAACATCCAGAATGTATATGACAGATGCTAGAAGAGAACAACCGGTATTGAGATAACAGTCAAAAATATCACTGCAACAATAATGAAGCTTATTTAACTTGAATATAAGTACAGTTACACATAATATGATCATTGTATGCACTAGCATTTTAAAAGCCCTGTAAGTAGGGAAAAAACTGTGAAGCCTTGCTGTAACGTGGTCTTACAGTCCAATATCAGAGAAGCTTTTTGCACATGAAGTAATGGGAGGAACAAACGCTGACTGAGAGCCTGGCAGGAGCTCGTTATTACTGCAACACAGAAGCTAATCACAGGAGCTGCATCTAAAAAGCCTTTTTGATAGCATCAAACATCACCACGCGCACATTCACACACCTTACATACCTCACTTATCGCGTTTAAAACATCCCACTAAACGCACGTCGCACAACACAACACTGCAGCTTTTTTACTTACAATGAAAAGCTCCTGTAATATCCACGCAGTTAAAAATTCGCGTTGAAGTCAAACGGGCCAAAAAATAAATAAATAAATGTCGCAGCCGTTTTATCCAAACGTGAACGTAAGATGTAAGGCGGTGAAGAGTTCACTTTGAAGAAGAAGCGTGTGCTGTGAAGTGCTCGCGGTCTGCTGCGGCTGCTGCGTACACGGGGCAGAAGCTCTCGCGCTGACTGCTGCCTGTGCCGCGTGCTGCCCGTAGTAGAGACACACTGAAACCCGAGAAGCGATGATGTCACGGTCCGGATGTAAAGCAAGCAAGGTGGCCAATGGCGCTTTTATTATTACCCCCGCTCTGCATAATAACAGACCACGCTGAAGCAGACTGTTCACACTTACAGAAACTGTCAGTCTGTTCTTCCCCTTACAGACACATTTAGTTTAACTATCATATTATTTTGTAAAAATGTTCATTCCTTATCCGCTTTTTATGTGACTATTTTGACTTTTATATTATTTCAAATCTCATAATTATTTTTAAATCCACTGTTATCACATTCAAGAAAACTTTTTTATTACCAAGGCTTAGTTGCAATTTTTTAAGCAGTTGTGGGTGTTTATACCAGGAAAGTACTTTTTATAACTTTTTTCATATACCTATTTTTATGGTTCTGAATTTTCATCACAAGCCATAAATACACTGAAGAAAGTATGAAATAAAAAGAAAAAAATTAATTACAGGCTGCACGTTGGTGCAGTGGAGTTTGCATGTTCTCCTGTTGTCTCTGTGCATATGTGAGTTTACTCTGGCTACTCTAACTTCCTCCCACACACCAAATACATTCTCATCAGGTCAATGGTTCACTCTAAATCCCCCTCAGGTGGGAGTGTGTGGTTGTCTGTCTCTATGTGTGAGCCCTGTGATAGGTTGGCGAACTTTTTAAACAAATAAATTCTAATTAAATAAGTGTGACTGATGGGTGCATTTAAAAATTATGGCTTAGGTTATATTTTTTTTAGTAGGAATGGGTTCATAATAAGACCAAACCACACAGAAATATATGAGACTCCTGAACAGCTCAATGCATTCTTTAAAACCACATGGAAGATCTGAGGTGACATTATGACCTGGATTCAATATTACAACACTCTTTGTTTGGGACTTTATCAGACAGGTTTAAATTGTGCCCATATTTGAGAAAAAGCTTTTTTTTATTCGTAAACACATCCACTGAGAGACACTAACATTTGTGCCCCTCCCTCGCCTCATTCTTCAGCAAGTCCTGACAGAGAAGCATGTTTAAAAATGAGCTGAGCTTTTGAAATGATTGTCATAAATCTATTTTGAACCATCCAGATGAGGCTGTGATAAACCTGTTGCAAAATATTGCAGCTACGCCGACACAGACTACATCTCAGGTCTGGTTTCCATTCTCACCAGCTAATGGAACTGTATCTGCTTTAAGCTTGTTAGTTTCAAAAGGATGAAGTGAGAGAAAGAACTGAATATTAAGTAGTTTCAGCGGGGACCCGGCAGCTATTGAAGATTTGAAAGCCTGGACAATGACCCCAGCTCAGACCTAAAGATGCCACACAGCTCCTCAGCTCATCAACCTGCTGAGTGCAGTCAATGGGGGAGGAAGACACCCAGAGATGGTCAAAACACTGTTAGTAGCTGCCCTTTTCTTTCTGTTCCCTCCTTTCAGAGATACTTTCACATTTCTAAAGAGGGCATGAAGCATGGAGTGAATGTTAAAACAAAAGACTAAATGCATTTTTGATGGGTTGAAACACAGTTAAGACACCTTACAGATTCACTCACCATCATTATTACGTGAACAACCTTGACCAGCTGTACTGCATAAATAATGCAGCATGCCTCCATTACAAAGCATGGAGTGAGGGGCTATGTAGTCCTCCAGGGACAGCCCCCAATGCTGAAGCCTGAAGCAAAGGGATATGGACACCACCTGAGGCACAGAATGGACACCAAACTCCAAAGAAACCAGAGAGAAGGAGGAATAATGAGTAACTGGAGGATATGTGATATGATATTTAGAGACTCAATCCATGAAAGATTGATCCAAGGCAAATACAGAGAGTGTGCTCCAACACCCATTAAAAAAAGTGTTAAAGGAGAAAGTCAAAGCAAGCTGTTCAGCCATCTGTGTATGTGCAGTGTGTTGCAGCCGGAGAGCATGTTTCTTAAATCCCAGATGACTGAATCAACATTAGCTGTTAGTGTTCACATCAAACACTCTGGAGCTATAAGGATGATGGTTTTCACTGACAAAAACAAAGTTTGGATGGATCCTCACTTGGGGTTTAAAAACTTTTGATTCCCTGATTTGCTTCAATATCACATAATGTAAAACAAACCAACCTGCATTAACAGTCAAATCAAAGCTGCTGCAAGTAAAAGAGAAAAGAAGTTGCAGTAGGATTAAGTTAAGCTAGCGATCACAGCTAATGAAAACAAAGCAGTGAAATGATAGGCGTTGATTATTAACAGTATGCTAAATGTTGATTCCTGTTCAGAAATTCAAAGCATAGTCACAAAAACAAAGAAAGAA
The DNA here is from genome assembly GCA_030710495.1 of Labroides dimidiatus. Lineage (NCBI taxonomy): Eukaryota > Metazoa > Chordata > Actinopteri > Labriformes > Labridae > Labroides > Labroides dimidiatus. The sequence continues at coordinate 24,425,404 of CM061147.1, read as the reverse complement.
TAATAAATAATAATGCTTATGAGTTTAATTTTTGCTGCGTCAGTACTGAAGCACATATTTGTTTATTTTTTATTAATTTATATTATATTAATTTATTTTTAATGCCTTTATGTACAGCACTTTTTTCAGCTATGTATGTTTTTAAAGTGCTCTATAAATAAAGTTAAGTTGAGTTGAGTTGAGTAAAAACTGAGTTTTATCTGTTTATTCTCCAACTGTGTTTCTTATTCTTTCCTCTCATTAGTTAGGCCGTTTCTGCCAAATGATTAATAAGTCAGTGTCACCATCACAGACAACAAGCCCACCTAAACATGCATCTCCAGGATGGGATCAGAGACTTCAGCTTGTATTGCTTACGGTGGTTTCAAACTTCTGTCTCAGTGCTGAAAAATATCTTTTATGACTCAAATCTTTGTGACATGAATTAAGATCAATCAGCAGTAGACTGTTTGTTTTGTTGCAACTTTTTTCAGTTTTCTGGGGCTTCTTTTCGTATGAAATAGGGTCATGGAAAATCCAAAATACTCCCTCCCTGACTTCTAAGGTTTCTGAGTGGGAGTGGGAATCTTTAAGTGTGGTTTTGTCCATAAGGTCAAACAAACTCTGTTTTATCTCAACCCAGTCCTAAGCCCCACTCCATTTTACAGCCACACACCATTAGGCTTTATGACAGGGTTAGGATAACACGGTGGGCAAGCTCAGATCTGTTGATGTTATCATTGTGGCTTGGCTCCAGTGCTCCTGCCTCACTGTCAGAGCTGCAGGCTTGTAAAGCTATGATGTAGATACAGAGGGAGGGAACAGCAGAATCACCTGTTCAGTATCCTACCAGCCTTGCTATCCTGAATTGCATAATATGTGCTGAAAGAAGTGCCGTCCTTGGCTGTACAGTACTGTGGAACAGGTCACAAGGAGCTTTAAAAAGTGAAAGGAGAAAAAAATAAAAACACCCTCCTATCCGCCGTACCAATTATCAATGAGCAATAGAGCATTTCTTTTCAGCTTTTCAGCATGCACCAGAGGATTCATCCGGTTCTCAGCTGACAGATGCCGAGGAGAAGCTTTCAGACTCATTAACTGCCCACACAGAGTCAGAGAGAGAGACAGGAAGGGAGAGGGAAATCGCTAAGTGTTCACATGTTTATCCACTCTCTGAGGATCCTCTTCTACCTGCCCACTCGCTCTCGTCTCTGTTTTTTACCTCTTCCGCCTACACACCCACGCTGCCTCTTTTGTCACAGATTTGCAGGTTGTTACCTGCTGCCGTTCAGACCCGCTGCAGGTACGGTGGCTGCGAGCACTGATGTGTCAGCAGCATTCAGGCAGCTGATGTTGAAGAAGACAGCTCGTATCTGAGCGCTTTCCAGCTCTCTGCAGGGGCCCCTGCGTCCAACTGAGCCAGAGTGGACGAATAGTGCATGCATAAACAACTCTGTTACCAGCTTTTCTTCAGGGAGCTACTGAGAAGATGGGCAAAACGGTCAAGCTCTTGATGCATTGGTGTGTGGAAGAGGATGGGGGAGGGGGGAGTCTCCAGCTTCAGCAATTAGCTTTGTGTGTCAAATGGAGCTGAAAAACAACAATAGAGTGCTGGTGCATGAGTGAAATCCAGAGCAACGACTCCAATCTTCTTAGGAGACTGTGGGTTTAGAATACACAGCAAACTTCTGTTTACAATACATAACTTTTAACTACATACAGAGGATTTCCAGCTTATCTAAAGCATACCTCAGCTCATGATCAGATCATTGAACATGATTCCAAAGAACAGAGTTGTATCTCTGGAGCTGTTTCCAGCTCTCAGCTGAAGACGAGTTTGCTGGAAATTGAGAAATCTCACAACAAGACAGGTTACATCTTGTGCCTTTACTTTTCAGATAAAAGCTTCTGATACTGCAGTGAAAATATTTCTCTTGAGCTGCTGGGAGCTTTCTGTACTGTGTTAAATAGAGAAAAGGTCAGCCTGTTACTCAAGCTTTTATGTTTTATTGATTAATGTAGCCCAAAAAGTGGAAACAATGGGATAAAGAGTTGTATCCTTGGCTCTTTTTCAATGCTGTTGATTAAAAAAAAAGAGAAAATGTGTTCAAACAAGCACACTTTAAGGACTAATTAGCAAAAGATCAAAAAGCACATTGCTAATTTTGCAGAGGCTATCGAAATAGCCCAATCAATGAGGAAGTCCAACTCACATTCCCCTCAGGCTGCCAGGAAGTTTAGGAGAGCTGAATCCTCTCATGAATCACAACACCCCACTGACTGTAATTACACGAGCAGGCCAAAAATCACTGCGCCACTGACACATTGAAAATCGAAAGGCTGCTTCTAGGATCTCTCATACAAGTAGAATAGCAGATATCCAGCCGGAGCAGATTCAGCCAATGCTGAAGCCCTGGGATTAGAGCAAGATGCTCGAGTTACCAGAATGATGGAGCAAAAAGAGTGGGAGGGAAAATGAAGCCTGCAGATCAGTGAACCCACAGTGTTTTTAAGCACGATGTCCCTGGCGAGTGACCTCACAGAAGGCCAGCAGCGAACACAGGGGTCAGACTGGCTCGCCTCGCTGCTCAGCCTGCTTTGTGAGCCTTGGCAGCACTGACAGTCACAAATTCCAAAGTTTGCATTCAAACACCAATAGCGATGCGCTCTAGCATGAGCCCAGCCCCGCCCCCTTGACACAAATTGGCCAACTCATGGCTGCTTAGACTTTTTTTTTTTTCCTCCTCTCTTTCTCCGTATCAGCAAAATGAAGGCTCGGGTTTCTCCAAAAAAAATATTTATAGATCCTTCAAATTCTGGATCATACAGCTGACAGTGTCGGTCTGTCATCTGTGTTTGCACCACTGGCAACCAAACACAGGTAATTATTTTGTTATGAATAATTTATAGTTGAACTGTTCAACATAAACAGAAAAAGCTTTGAGTAAGCACGGCATCAATCTGCGGTGCTTGGGTTTTGCAGAATAATGGGAGAAGGATGGTACACTGAGTCTTTGGAAAACTCAAAAATGTTGGAATCTGATCAAGTCATCCAAACTGTAAGCTCTGGAGCTCATACAGATTCATCTTTAGGCTCGACAGGAATACATGAATGAGAGAGAAAGAGTGCAAATAACACTGTAATCAAACAGAAACTTGAGCCTAAACTCATACTTAGACAGAGGGCTTAACATGTCCAAGATTTCCTCTTTGTAACACCTCTGCTAAGTGAGCTACCTGACCTGAATCCAGGCCTCCTGACAGGAGCTGTATGTCCATTAAGACCTCCCAACTTGAGTGGACAGGAGCATGTAGTTAAAGTGAGAATCTGTCATGGACATTGGAGGAGGTGACATCAAGCAGAGGTGGAGCAGGTGTGGAGTGACGTGTGGCATTAAGGACAATGACAACTTGGCTTGACTCCAGGGTACCATCTCTGTACGCCACATCCCTGACTGCAAAATATTCATCCATCGTCAACCAATGATTATTTTCATGATCGATTAATCTATCGATTATTCTCTTGATTAATCGAGAAGTTGTTTGGTCCATAAAATGTCAGAAAATGGTGAAAAATGTCAGAGTTTCTTGGAGTCCAAGATGACATCATCAAATGTCTTGTTTGCAAACCAAAGACTGTCATAGAGAAGCAAAGAAATCAGAAAATATTCAGATCTATGAAGCTGGAATTAGAGCAATTGGACTTCTTTTTCTTAAATAATTAGTTTAACAGATTGGTCTATTATGAAAATAGTTGATGATTAATTTAGTGATCGATTAATAATCAATTGTTCGATTAACTGTTGCCGCTTTAGTTTGATTATGTGCTATCTAGAGATTACATCCATTAAAACCTTACAGTGTTAATGATGGTGTTTCATCCTCAGTGGTGTCATAATGAAGCAACTGAAAGTTTAAAACAGCCCTGGCTGTTGCTGGTGTTACCATGTCTTCTTAAGGTCTGTACTGCGGTCAATTCACACATGCAAACTGCCCGCAAGAATTACAGGCTGTGGCTACATTTTACAGTGTTTTGGCTGGCTTGGATTTTCAGCCATATTTGTTCAAACTGGAGAACAGAGCCAAAGAAAAGCAGAAGGAGTTGGGTCAAGTCTGCTTGAGTAAAAGGCCTCCTGTTTCAAGCAGAAACTGCCAGCAACGCTCCTCCAACAAAGAATGTTATTTTCTAATTCATTATTTATTGTTTCGATTGTCTTTGTTTACTTTCAATGTTTGTACATCCGCATGGAACAAATAATTCCTAAAAGCCACGAGATGAATACAGAAAACAAGAGACAAACTACACAGATCCTTTAAACGCCCACACACGGCTCCTCCAGGTAAAAAATGTTAAAAAAGATCCACAGAGTTCATCGTGAGCCTAATGAATACCTCAACTCATGTCTGCGGCTGTAATGAGCCTGCTGGGAGCGGGTAATGTAGGCCATGGTGCTGATTTGATAGAGCCAGTCAAACCCACTCCATCCACATGAACAGAGTCTCCACAAACTGATGAGCGCACAACGATGGATGTATCATCACCCACTGTATCCCCTCTGCCTCCTCACAGGATTGCGTTTGTGTTTCAGATTGATTAAGGAGATGCTGTTTCAGCTTCCGCAGCACTCTGTGTACAGTGCTGCAGAGGAGCTGAGGCAAACTTTATGTTAAGATATTAATCAGCTCTGCTCCAGCAGGCCGGAGGCGATGTGTGTCTGCATGTAATAAACGAAAAGTTATGCATCCATTCAGGAAATATAACGGATCCCTCCCATCCAAAACAAACAACTTTATTTTCTCCGTGAGTGACTCTGCATCAGATTTCCATCCATCACAGTCAGAAGAACGATTTACTGCTCCCTAAGACCCTATTTTTCTCTCACACCTACTTCCTTTATTACAGATGAACTGAGAGAAAACTGTCCATTCAACCCAGTGAGACGACATTACCGCCATTCCACCATAAAAGCTTTACGACACTCACTTATTTTAAGAGTAAACTAACTGCCTGAATGCATATGAAAGGGGACAAAACACAAGAGGGGTGAACGTTTCCTTTTGACTAAGTCACAGCCCAGAATTACACAACAGGTGCACCTACATGATGGACAGAGACGGAAGGAGGTAGAGAGTTAGGGTCAGAGACGGTTCCTTATATATGTGGATTTAACAGCTGATTTTGAATACCCACAGTGCTGTTTGGGAACAACACCAGTAGATCAGGACTTCCATAAAATGCTTAAAAATGAAAATTACAGCCAAAGAGACTCTGCCTGTGCCCTAGTTTTATAACAGATCCAAATATCAAGTAGGTTTCAAGGGTGCTTTTTTTCCTACACTTGAAATGTGCCAGAGAGTCATAAATTGGGCTTGATTTTTATGCATGATGTTTTGGAGCACTGTCGTCTCTGTTATGTTTACAAAGGAATTAGAGGAGCCATTCACTGTTGCAAGGAATTAAGATCATTTGGGATTTGGAACAAGAGAGCTTTAAAAACCAAAAAAACAAGTAGTAAATCTTTAGAAAGGCTTTTTTTTTTGGTCCTTTTTATGTTGAAGGACAATTTTCAAGCTTGAGATTTTCTGTTAGCATTGAATGAAAAACCTGTCAGGTTTCTTTGATGGTGTGTTCGTTTCACTGGAGGTTATGTAAGAAGTAGTACATGTCTAAAGTAACAGTTTTGCTTTTATATCAAGGTCCCTTAAGGTCCCTACATTATCTCAGCAAATGTATCAAAATGTTTGTTTACGTTTTTTCGCAGCAACTCTCACAGAGACATTTGTTTTGGGGTTTTTTTGTTGTTAATTTGTTTTGTTTTTTGTCTTTTGGGCTGCGAGCTGGTTTTATTGTCATTTAATTGTTAAAAACTAAGAAGAAAAACATCTTACAGGGTACCTCTAGTCATATATTTGTCTTTTCTTGCTGAATGCTTGCTGCCAGACACCTGAGAGTGCTTCTTCTCAGACAGCTGGGCCACATGTGCTCTGAGGGAGGTGACAGTTGAAACCCTCAGTATGGTTTGACGGTGGACATCACTAAGTCAGGACCTTCTTTAATTTGCCTCCTCTCTTGCTCTCTGGAGCACATTTTGTTTTCACTCGGTGATAAAACAGTGACAGACCCACAAAGACACGCCTGGAGAAAAGTAGTAGAATGAGGTTTTTACTAACCCGCCTTCAGCAGCTCTGAGCATGCTCAGTAGGCCTGCCAGAGGGCCAGGCTTCTGCTTTGGCCTACTTCTGATAAAACCAATAATGTCATGGAAAGTTTAACTGTAGTGTGTGAATGTGTGTGAATATGTGTGAGTGTGTGTCAATCTGACAGAGTGGGTGACAGAGGGGAGTATGTGTGCCCTCAATATGGAAGGAAAAAAATCCAATATCATCAACTGCAGCCATGAACAAATAATACCACCCCTGGTGAGGGGCGTTATTGATCCGTCTATCATCCAGGACGCTAACGGGGAGGATTTGGACATATTGAAGGAAAATCCACGACCACAACAGCAGCAGAGGGAAAAAGACTGAAACTTGAGATCGACAGAGAGATTTAGAGAATGGCAGCCTTTAACTGACACTGTAATGAAATGCAATAAAAAGATCTCTTAAGCTCTAGTTCCTTCAGTCCCCAGGCAAAGTCAGCTGATAGCGTGCGCAGAGATACAAGCAGCACTTCCTCACTGAGACATCAGTCCAGCTGATTATAGAAAAGATGACCAACAGAAGTGGGTCAGCGATGAGAGTGACAGAGCGAGACGCTGAGAAGAAGAAAGAAAGTGAGAGCAAGAGAAAGTGTGTTTGAATTATAAAAAGGACGATTTGAGGATGAAACAGCATCTGTAATCAGGCAGAGCCATATTTACTTTAACATTAGTGCTTCCTTTCAATTACATCTACACTTGTTGATTACAATCATCTTTTATTCAGACCTTTTCTTTTAACCAAATGAGCTCTTGAGAAGCAAAGCACAAAAACACTCATCATGTGCTGCGGATTGTCAGATATTATCATCTCCAGGCTGCAGGACGGCAAACAGCAGATGACTAAACAAACACTGCGGAGAGCACATATTCCACTTCTTGCCTACAGCTTCAGTCATGTGAGGATCTGTCGTCATAAACAGAGGATAAAGTTACCCAAAGAGTTCCACAGCTGACTATCTGCTAGTCACATTTCTGCTGGGTGCAATATCTATGTACAATGGCACTGCAAAAGTAAAACAACAAGTCAGAAACGTTATGGAAGATAAAAGCTGCACAGACACACAAAACTCAAACCTCTGCAGAGTCTTTAAAGGAATCCGATTGCTTCAGCGGTGCAACCGAACTGTGTTGTCAAGATGCCGAATACAAGTCAACAAAACTGGAAAAAAAACAGAGAACACAATCTTTCCATACTCACAGGAAGTCGTGTGTATGTATTAAGACTTAGAAAACAAATCTAGACAAGTGTGGACAGTATGTACATGCACACGTAAATAAGCACCAAGTCATCTAAAGGTTGAGCTCAACATGTGAGTCTCTTGTTTTTTTAAAGCAGGATTTCTGCAAGTTTCAACAAGTCAAATTTAAGACTTTTTATGACTTTTTAAAACTGTAATGAATACAATTTAAGACCCATTTCACATCCATACTGGCAAAAAAAAAAAGTACAATAGACATGAAGGAAAATCGGAATCATGGAATTAAGTGCGAAGCATTTGAATGTATTCACAGCTTAGCTGTAACCATAGACTGTAGGCTGTAACACATCACAGTGTGCAAACAGCACACGAGCTGTTGGCTTAGGTATGTTTTGTAGTTACATTACAGCATCCTCAAAAATCGAAACATTTAAAAGCAATACTGAGGTTCCTACATTTGTTTTAAATGAAAGTAATATATTTTTAAGACCTTTAAGACATTTTATCAGATTTTAAGAGAATTTTAGACATTTTAAGGACTTAAATTCAAATTATTAGATTTTAGTTTTAGGACTTTTTAAGACCCCATCAAGGCACTGGATGGACTTTCCATCTGCCACTGATAGCCGTGACCTTTGGCCATAATCCATAGAGATTTTTCCAGGTGAAAGACTACCTGTGTATCAAATGGTGTACTTCTGTACTTACACTTAGTATTTTGAGTGCATGAGTGTGTTCACACTGACAGTATGGAAAAGTTAGTTCACTTTGATTTCTCAGCTGGCACACTCAAAACGGTCAAAAAGTTGAGTCTGGAAACATCTCACCCTCAATGGTTGCCATATTTGACTATGTAGCAGAAGGGATGAGAACAGATCAAATGATGGATAATGGTTGCAGTCAATGAATAGCAGAGGAACACCCCAGAAAATGAACGTCATATCCAGTGAGAGCATAGTGGCAGTGCTTGATTTGAGTTGACAATACCCTTTAAACATTTGTGCACTACGCTAGTAAGTATGTAGAGATGCTTCATGTAGGTGTACTAACAGATGTACCCCATTTGAGACACAGCATACCTTTCCCATGAGCACCCATAGTTATAAGGACGTGACTCTTGTCACAATGTGCATTTGTTTTGAATGCAAATAAACAGAGAGCAGATCTTCTTTCTATCACTACTTTTCTTTGTTCAAGACGACTTTTTACAGGATGCAAAGCTACAAGGTAATGTACTTATTTTTAGATATGTAGTGCTACTGTTTGAAACGTGACTACAAGCAAACCTTGTAAACTCAAGTTGTACCATAGTTTACCGTGCCCTAAGAAATATCTGTAACATGTAACGTTGGTGAATCCTGGTTATGTCCTCCCAGTGCTCATCTACCAGCTCAAACCTCACCAAGAAGAGCCAACGTAACCTCACTCTTCATTTGACAGACTATCACATTTTAATAGACCACTGCAGTATAACTGCTGCATGTGGGTTGGAATGAACATTATCACAAAAAGCTTAACCTGTGTTTCAGTGCTAGCTCTATCACTCTCCTGTTTAGCTTTCTTCTGTTCTTCTTTCCTTTTTCTTTTTGCCAGTCCAGCTCCTGTTTCCACCATTACAACAAAATAAATCTAACTGCTTAACTTTGCCAGCAAGCATAGTGTCATCACAGTAATGTTTGGTCTACGTGCCGTAAATGGATTTGTGTCCTCCTGGGAAAGTCCGACCCACTGGAATACTGGAAAATACCGTTTGGAAACAGCAGATTTGATGCTGTTGATCTTAGTTTTAAATCATGGATTATGAAAAGGTAAATAGAAGTGAGACTTTTTCAAGATCACTTATAAATTCCTCACAGGGCCTTTAAATAAAATAAAAGGGCAGAACCCAAACTGCAGTTTATCCTCGCTGAACTTTCCCACATCCTGATGTGGCGTTCCAATCTAACACCCCGTTAATCCATATAGGAAACAAGGGCGATCAATGCCACTCAGCGGCACAGACCCAGCATGTGAAGGGAAGCTGACAAATTGAGGACAGCGTTCAGAGCTGGGTACTGAACTGAGTCAGTGACTCAATCCAATGCAGATCTGGCACACTTGTGTTTCCCTCCTCTTGTCATCCTCATTCATGTTCCTCATTCAGATCCACCAAGTCTGATTCTGACTTTACTGGGCTAAGTTTGTAAAGCTTTGAATTTGGAGGGCATCATCTCTGAGTTATACTACAATGCTTTCCATAATTTTATTTGCTCTGTTAGACCGATTCATTCGAGGGAGAATCTGATTTCTCAACACTTTAACAGGGAGTGTCTCCTCTTTGGTCACCCACTGGTGTTTTTTGTAGGTGCAGCTGCATTACTCAAGTCTTCAGAGAAAAGAACAACAAGCTACTCCTGTCAGGGTTCAAATCTTGTTCCTTTGCAGTTCAGCCTGCCTACAACCAAGCAGACAAATCCAGTTTATTCATGATGTTTCAGACAAACAAATCTCACTAAAAGTCTGATGTCAACTCTTCTCCCTCATGGTTCCAGCCCTCTGACCAACAGCTGCATGTGTCAGGTGTAAGTTATAACAGGTCACAAAGGCGATGCATCAACATCCTGAGAAGCACATAAATCAGAGGAAGGGAGGGAATAACTTAGAAAGACAGCAGAGAGACAGGCAGAAAGTAATTGGGTGAATAGTTCAATCTTGCTGTCTGAGCTGAGCTGTCCACACTCCCTTTAGGGGAGGCGAAACTACAGTTTCTGAAAAACAAGCCACATGAACAACAAGCCCTTTTCAAAACAACAGAGGAGGCAAAGTGAGCATGAAACTGCAAACAGAAAGAAAGTAGGAAGAAGTGTTCCCTGTCGGACTGCACACTTTACTGTAAACACCTCAAGGTGAAATACACACACTCATCCTCCTACTCCTGGCAGAGGCAGGGCTTTTCATTTTCTGAGAGAGACATGCACTTTAGTGGCACTTACTAGGGCTGATTATGCAACAGGCACACAGAGAGGGGGCGAACAGAGACAGAAAGAGAGATGTGTGACGCCAGTGAGGGTGAATTAATTCTTTAAGTCCATCCTTTTATGCATGAGTTCATCTCATCACACCTTCAATCAAAAACATAATTCTTAATGGAGCATGGTGTCTAACTGGGATAACAATGTGAATAGATGAGCTGAGAGCAAAAGCCAACACTGCCCTCTAAAGGCTACAACCAGAAATAACTCCAAATATAAAAAAAAAACAAGAAAGGTAAATTGAGGCATCCTTTTTATAGTAAAGATAAACAGAATAACTGCATGAATGAAATATTAATAATATACATAATAGTAGGAGAACACTGAAATAGAAAATAGGGGGAAATTATTTACATTTACTGCGACAGTTCAAACACTATCAGAATCAGGATTTCACTGATTTGAAGGACTTTGTTAGCCTAATAGCATCATTAGCATAAAAGTTTTTTTTTTTAAAAACCATTCTTTAAATACTATTCATAATGTTGTGTTTATATTATCTATATCATCATTGTTAACTTACTTATTGTATTTACATTTCCTTGGTTTAGGCATTTGTGCTATGAGGCTGACAAAAACGATAATTTAAATGTGTATAATGTAAGACTTTTATGCTATCAGGCTAATGGTATACATAATGTAAGTACAAACTTTTACAAATTAGGATCCAAAATATGAGAGTATAAATAATATTAATGTGAGAAAAAGATGATAACAACTTCAAATCAGACCTTACCTTCATGATATAATATAATATCATTGTGTTATAATTCCCAAAGTCCTATTTCAAGGTTTTCAAACAGTAGAAAAAACACATTTCTGATGTTTATTTATGTATTATACTAATATTTATATTATTTGTAGTATTATCAGTAGTTGTATTAGTGGCACTTATAGACTTATTATTAATAATACTTTTATTTGAGGTAGTAGTAGTTGTAGTATTATCATTTATACCTATATCACAACGATTAGTTATTTATAATGTTTTATTTATATCACTGACTTGGGCGATTATCCAATGTGGCCAACAAAACTTTAAACAACACTGCTGTCCTCTGCTGGCCAAATCTAGTAACTGCATTCTAATCAAATCCCTGACTGCATGCTGGCTGACAGCTGGACATATTTCTCACATCCAGCAGCACTGCCAGCTTCCCCTTCAGCTGGAAAAGCACATAAAGAAAAAATAATTTTGTGGAGATGAGCAAGACAAACCATGCAGGCATAAACAATTCCTGCATTACATCGCAGGAGGCTCTGGATGATCCCGGAGAATCGATGCATATTCATCATAGAAATCCCAAAGAGGAAGATTTGTGAGCACAGCTGCTGGAATGTAAAGGCTCAGCTATGTTTAGAAAGAGGAGTCTTTTGGACAGAAAAACACAAATCAGAGGCAGAAATGAGTCATTTTCTGTCGACTACCTTTTCAACCACATGCAAATTTCAAACATCAGTGTTTTGCTTACTTGAAGCAAAGAGTGCCCACACTAATCCTAACCAAATTTTAATGTTTTACATTTATTTTCATCAGCACAGCAAGACTCAAAGCATTTTTAGGGATTTTAGAAGAAAGAATCAGACTGTAGATGCCTGTATATGCCGTTTTATCTTTTGAGTTATCTGTTTCAGATAAAATAAAACTAGGATCTGAGTCTTTGTGGCAGAGAAGTAACACAGTGAGACTTCTACAATGAACCTGAAAAATGTTTAACACACTCATGCATATAATCCCTTCACTGAGGAGCAGAGATTATTAGATCAAAGAAAAGACAAATGTTTATTACTCACTTAGACACTGTCAGAAACTAAACCTTGATCACAGAATGTGCCTGCATTTAAAAATTTGAAAATATCTTCGATCAAATGAGGAAACCTCAAAATAATTCAGATCAAAGAGCCTTTCATCTCTCTGCTGCACACAGAGACGTGCGGCTCATTCTGCTAATGGCTGCGCTGGAGGAGAATAAAACAGCAGCATATGTCAAAGAGACAATCACACACACAAACATACTGAGAGAGAGAGAGAGAGAGAGAGAGAGAGAGAGAGAGAGAGAGAGAGAGAGAGAGAGAGTGTGTCCAGGATTTAGAAATTCATTAGGGCCGCTAAATAACATCAGTTCATCCTGACGTTTTCTCCTCAGTGCTGCATCGTCAGCTGCATCTGGGGGATCCCAAAAGTGAACGTGTGGTTTCTCCATTGCGTCACACGTCTGCACCCAGGTCTCCTTTGTCCCTCAAAGAGTGAATCAGCTTAGGTACATCCAGGTCTAACAGGGTCACTGAACTCCTCCTTCAGTCGAGGAAATTGATGCACTCTCCTATTTTTGTCTGCCCTCTGCTCCTGATCTTGTTTCCGCCCGCAGGTGAAGGGCAACACAGTGCTGACTGTTCAGTCAGTGTTTCTATCACCATTTCTCTTTCTGTCCTCACCTCCAACAATCATATCACCCCATCCTCCAAGCAGACTTTCTTATTATCACAGGACCTAAAACTGGGACGTCTGCAGCTTAAATATGAGGACATGTCACCTTTTCAGAGCGCAAAGTGTTCTTAAAATTAAAGTCTGTGATCTTCTTCTGACTGCCTCTCATTCAGCTGGAGTACAAAAGTCAGTTTAAGGAACCATATAATAAAACAAATGAAATATAAACTACAGAGGAACACTTGCTCGCTAAGCCTCAGCTGTGACATGATGTTTTGTACATAAACATAAAAATAAAGATGGCGTGCTGCTCTACTGCCAGTGTGTAGACTCCAAATGGCTCTCAGGCACCAGGTTTTCCCTTTCCACCTTAATGAGAGACAGTCTGTCTCATGTAAGGGGTTTTTAACTGCCTTTAGAGGATGGACTAAAATGAAGACAGAGTGTTTGAAAATAAGCAGTGCTGGAGAGGAGTAGTAGTTAGCAGTTACATCATGTCACTGTTTCATTTATAATTTCAGTGAATAGAAGCATGACTTTTAGGATGAGGAAGATACAGCTGGGTTTCAGGATTAGTTACTCAGAACAGCAGAGAGTTAGCTTTGATTTGCTAAAGGGTAAAAAAAAAAAAGCTGAGAACTGATATCAACATTTGGATGATTGTGTTGCTCCTTTTTGTCAATGGCATAATGAGGCAACAACGCAACTACCTCCTTCAAGTGGAATTCATAAGAAGAGCACATGCCCGAGTTCAGGAAGTAGATAACAAGTGAGCCAATAGCCAGATTTCTCTTGACCAGAGATTCTTAAAAAAATGACGTTAAGAAAAAAACATGAGCTTTTAATTTGAAGGGGATTTTTTAAGCGCTGTCAATTAACACTCCTTAACAGTAGGTGGCGATAATAGTCTCTAGTGCTACTTGACCCCTGAAAATTCTGTTTAGAGGAGGACAAACGCTGTTTTCCAAACTTCTTACTACACTTGCAGTGAAAAAGAGCAAAATCTAAAAATACCAAAAATCCCAGATGCCCTACTGGTCTGGGAAAACTTCCCAGTATACAACGGGCCAGTTTGCCTCCCATACTGTTTCCCACAATGCACAGCACTAACGCTGATTGTCTTTTTGCTCTATTTATTGCGGTTGGCAGTCTTAGGGGCATAATCGCCACCTACTGGTATGAGTCAGCATGACAACTACAACACAAAAACGCTACCGTTTGTTGGAGCATCACATAGAAGTGAAGTGATGCGAAAGCACCACTGGTGAATCTTCTCACTTCTTGTCGTAAAAGAGGTGTTCACTTCAACAAACAAACAGTCCGATTGTTCCAGATTTAATGATAAAACTTTTGATGTAGGGTTAAAAAGCAAATATGATGAATTATGCTGTAATATAATTCTGTGCCTTTACAATTTTTTTTATTCATAAAACAGGACCCTGAAATCTTTCCCTAAATTTCTTGGTTTATGGAATGAATTTAAAATGTACCTTAAACCACTGAAACTAATGAAAAGACCAAAAACACAAAAAAATATACAATTACTTACAGGAATTCGTTGCTGGAGCGCAGATGGCCTAGTGGTTAAGGTCACACTCCATTTGGTGAAAGCCTTTGAGCAGACAGCCTGGGTTCAAGTCTAACCTTTGGCTACTTTCCCGCACGTCACTCCCCACTCTCACCCTGTTTCCTACTCTATCCACCGTCCTGTCCTCTCTGATCAAAGGCATAAAAAGCCTAAAAAAAGAACTCCTTGCTGAAATATTATTTAAGTATTGTTTACCTTTAATTTCACTTACCTGTTATTTCATTGTTTCTGTATCTTCACCACTGATTGATTTATATTAAATGTTCCATTTTTCAATCTCTTTTAATAATATCAATAAGTGAAAAGTCAAGATGTACCCAGGGTTTGTTTTGTATAAAAAAGTTTATAAAAAAATCCACGAGCTGATTAGCTGTATTTCATCCTTCTGAAACTGAAAACAGTGTAGCATACTACAAAATATACCCAACAGATCAGTTATACTACATACTGCATTCAAAAGCAGTAAGCAGTATGTAGTGCCTACTACAGACTACATTCATATGTAGTAGGTCATAGACAGTTTGTAAAAAAGCCAAAGTTTGTTCTCACGTGCTTATTGAGCATGGTGAAACAGCAAGCATGGCACTGACCTGTCATGAGAAATTTGGAAAATTTTCCTCAAAGTGTGTCACAGCTTGTAGTCAAAGGATGATGGTGGGTCCTGAAGTCAGACAGGTTGAGAGCCACTGCTCCAGACATTAAACATACTGTTAGGAAAAAACACTGTGACACTAATACACTAAAAGACTCATCATCCCTTTGTCTGTTTGCAATAAAAGTCCAGTCCCACCAATCCTGCGTCTTCTTGTCAATTTATTACACCGTATTTACTGCAATACTACAGTTTACCTCATGCCGGAAACATCCACAGCACCATCTGCCAGACACCTCAGAGATCTGAGATACAAACCTTTTCACAAACAAAACACTCATTAGAAGAAAAAGTCAGCATTGGGCTGTCTGAGACAAAAAAGAGGAAACATTTTTTTTCTACACAACAATATCTTCTTCCAGCAGACGCTGATTGATTTCTCAAGAAGCCTAATTGTAAAACGGAGAGGTAGTAATTAAAATTCACTCAAAGTCAGAGGAATTCAGCTCTGTTTGTGGAAAAGCTTAAAGTAAACCACTGAAAAGAGAAGTCAAAAACTCAAAAGGCAGCTTATAAAAGTATAAATCTCTACTAGAACAACAACAACAAAAAAAAGAAAAATATGGTTCTAAACTTGGTAAGAGAAGAAAGGGAAGTCATACCTTGTTGGGTCACAATGCTGCCACAGCACAGATTTTCTGCTGCTCCTCTGCACAGAAATACACTTTGATTCAAAAATCTTTTATAATCCTTCAAAGAATTCTCTTGTTTTGCACTGATGCTAACAAACACAGCACCTCCCTGAAAACTGGAAAAAGAATATGTGTTCTGTTTGTCATCAGAACAAAGGAGTACGCTGTTATTAAAATGATCTCTGAATGAGCACATCCAGTATGAGTAACAGAGTATGACTTCATTTCTCTGAGCACATTGCAGCCTTGTTATGGGAGTTGGGTGTCGAAGACTGCAAGAAACAAGCAACATAGTGATTCTGAAGAACAAATTAAGCTCCGGGTAGAATGTCTGCTTCACTTCAAAGTCTGAAAAATGTAACTGGGCATCAATAAAACTGACCACTTAGAGAGAGGCACCCTGTGGTTGAGTTATGATAACATCTGTTCTGCAATCATTCCTCAGGTTTTATCTCTGGCAATGACTAAGTAACAAAAAGTCCTGAATTACACAACCAAACACCACTCCTTTCTTAGGAGACACCCTAATCTTGTACAGTCAAGGGAACTGATCCATTTAAACACCACCTGTAGACGGCTAATCTCTCATTACAACTCATTATGTCTGTGACTGGAGTTCATGGTTTTCAGTCCATCACAGAAATGCCAATAAATCCTCAAACTCACGACTTAAAAACACAAACTGAGGTTTATCCAATCACTTTTCTAAAGCTTTATCATTCAGTGCTCCAATTAGATGTGGGAGTATGGATGTCAAACACTGATCCATTTCACACACCACTCTCTCATCCGCTATTGAAGAGAGCTTTCACAATGAGTGTGTTAGTATCTCATTACTATGACAGCTCATTTAATATCACTGGAACACAACCGACAACTTCTGAGCTCAGCGTAGCTGCCGACCTTTATACAGGTCCATTTAAAAAGGAGTAAAAAGATGTATTCATGGGTTACAATGTGTTTTTTGTGATGCTTTTGATGAGTGCTCCTGCTGAAATTTGAGGCCTTGTGGACAGGGCTCAGATGAATACCATGAGGTCTGAAAGAACCGGTTTCAGGTGTATAGGCTCTCTTTGATGTTTCTGTAGCTCTATAGTGTTAATCTAGTGAATATTTGGCTCCGTAAAAGAAACATATCAGCCTTGAAGAGTCACCTTAGGGTAGCCCAGCTGAATCAGTGTCAATGAACTCCTGGTGTATTCGTCCAGAACTGCACCACTATTACAGAGAACTGACTTACCAAGTTTCCAACAACTGGCAACATAATCCACCATCTATACTGTATTTTTCTGTTTTTGTATTATTACTTCAATGACCATTATTTGTCAACATTTCACACAAAGACACTTTGAAATAAGGATAGAGAGGCTAAGGGGAAAACAGAGTGAGAGACTGACAGGTGGATCAGGGTGGCGTCAGCAGTGATGCAGACTCTATACCGTCTGTTGTGGTGAAGAGGCAGTTGAGCCACAAGGCAAGGCTTTCAACTTACGTCAATCTACGTTCCAATCCTCACCAATGGTCATGAGCTGTGAGTAGTGACCAAAAGGATAAGGTAACGAATACAAGCAGCTGAAATGCGTTTTCTCAACAGGGTGTCTCGGCTCAGCCTTAGAGACAAGGTTCGGAGCCAGATGAGGTGGTTCAGGCATCTGGTGAGGAATCTTCCCAGACGCCTCCCTGGAGAGGTGCATGCCAAGCTGGGAGGAAAACCTGGGGTAGACCCAGGACATGATGGAGAGATTTTATCTCTCAGCTGACCTGGGAACACCTCAGTATCCCCCTAGAGGAGCTGGCAGAAATGGCCGGGGACAGGCACTGATCTTCGCTGATGAGATTGCTGCCCCCGTGGCCCAGACCCGGATAAGTAGATGGATGGATGGATGGTTGGGTGTGTTAGAATATTTCTTATTTAATTTGTGATATAATTTTCATGGTTATCATGGTCTTGATATATAGTTGTTTTAGCTCAGCTTTTTATCTAGTCTTATGTTGTGTTCTCGTACAATCTTAGGGACAATGCGTGTTTGGCAGGCTGATAGACAGATAGCGCATGTCTCCAGCTCATGTCTGCAGGCTTCGCTGACCTTCCACCTAGCCTCCATTAACACCATGCTCAAACAACACACACACACACACACACACACACACACACACACACTTGAATAGTACATCTCTCCTAAACCAGACACCAGCTGTGGGTTGAGACAGCAGTGTCAATCACAATGATGGTCACCTACTTCCAGTTGTATGGCAACAGAGTTGCCGAGTTGGCAACACTGTTACTACGTGTAATGTTACAGCCAATCACAGGTGGCATTATCAAATCTTGATCACGTGATTAGCCCTTTGGGTACTGAAACTTGGTACCGAAAGACAAGGCATATTTTGATACTATGAAAGCATTTTGATTGGTGCAATAAAAGAACTAAAGTTCAGTACCCAGTAATAAAATTGTGCTGAATTATAACTGTTTTCTTTGTGCTCTCTTACCTTCAGAACAGTCAGCTAGTCCGAAGTTTTACATTTTTGCAATTAGTAGTGAGTCGCTTCAGGACATTGCTGATCTGAACACTTTCCAATGATGATCCAATACAGAGAGTTTCAACTCCAACTCAGCATCGCAGTGCTCCAACAGTTCATCACCTTTAACTGTCTAAACCAGGAATGAATGAGACTTAAATAGAAACCTATGATCACCCCTACTACCTGAGGAATTCATCACTCCAGTGTGGGATTCACGTGAGTTGTTTGAAGCAGTCAACAAGTTAAAGCCTCATCTAAATACCCTGAGTACACTGAGATCAGCCTTGTGATCATTGAGTAAATAGTAAAAAATGTGTTTTGAATTTTCCAATAACAAAGACATTACTGTAGGTGAAAGAATCGGAAGAGTAATAATTCCCATCAGGCACTGCCCTGGCTATTTTTCTAAAAAGATGGATAATCCTGTTTTTAATAACACAGCCATTTGGACCTGGGGGCAATGTAAAGCTAAAACGTACCTTGGCACAGGACCAGCTTCAGCTGTGCTTTAGTTCTTGGCAAAGAGCAAACTTCTTGTGCACACATTTTTACTGTCATGCTGAATGACTAATGAGCCTCCCTCCTGCATAAATAAACAAAGAAAACAAACAAGCAGAGAGCCGAAACTAGCAACTCACAAGATCTTACGGTCCACTCAGGACGGTTCCAAACCAATACAAACAAACTTTCTCGAGATGTGGGGAGAAGGTTTCAAACTTTCTGAGAAACAGATGCAGGATGTAGCATCAAGGATCAAGACTCACAATCATCAAAGATTACAAAATCACGCTTTGAAATCATGTTCGCCAACTCTTCCTCAGACTTGAAATACCCTGAGTTATTTATGTTGCTTTCTATACTGACTCCAAATAAGGAAGTGCAGTTCCTGAAGAAAGAAAATGACATCACTGTTGACACAAAGCGAACATGATGCAATTAAAGGTAACGTCTTGGGTGTTATTCTTAGTAGTTGTTCAGTGAAGTTAGATTATTGTGAAGCCTACCTGACTGATGAATTGAAAAGGGACACCAAATACAAATCCAATCGGTGCCTGTGGGGGCAGAAGCAACTGGGAAAGGAACACATTACTGAAAAAACTGACACCAGAAGCAGTCCTTGTCCATGAACTAGGCAGCCAAATAAAGAATGAGCCCAAGTGACTGTTATTCTGCCTAAATCTCAAGGGCTTAAGATTTGAATTGTTTTTCATTCCCTACAAACAACATTAATCTGTCACACATCTCTTGACATGCACTGAATCGTGCCGATCTTCACAGTGCAGCATGAAGTCCATCTTATTTTAGTGCAGTTCAGTGAAATCATATCATAGCTCCTCTCTCCACCATTGTGACATTTGTGCTTGTTATTGTACCCACCCCTTCATACACACACACACCATACAGCCCACCCACACTCTCAATAAGACCCGTCATCAGTCCAGTGGCAGGCAGCAATAAAGCTGTCACACAGCAAAGACGTTTGGCTAAATCCCACCTCCTCACACACAGAGAGAAGCAGTGAGACACAGCAATCACAACACTACAGTGAGAGGGTGAGGCTGTGTTTCTGTGAGCAGCCAGTAGAGGTCTTAGAGGCAGAGAGGAGGAGAGCAGCTGCACACATCAGTTTGTGAAGAGCAGCACAGAGGTGGGAACGCTGCATTTATCCTTGAGCAGCTAGTGCTGATATTCAGACCTGACTCCTGACTTTCTGAGACATTCATTCTTGAAGCTGCAGAAACAAACAGCTGATTGGAATGAGGGATCACAATGTGCTGCAAACACCATGAAGCCTCTGTCAGCTCACTTCGCTGTGGCCTCCTCTCTTACACACGTACACACACCACTAACAGAGCTAAAAGCAAGTGAAACAAAAGTGATGTTTTAAATAGTTCCCTGTTGTTTGTATTCTTGGGTTATGAAGTACGGGCAAGATAACATGCAAATGCGTAATTGTCGAAGACTACGAGGAGCAAAAACAAGAAGTGACCGTGTGTCTTCAAAGGTTAAGTTGTGTTATTGTGTAGAGAAAAAAACAAGTGAAAGGCTTTAAAATAATTAGAGAAAACAACAACATAAGCAGATAGGAATAAAAGAAAAAAAGAGAATTCTTGTCTGCAAAAAATGATCTAAGGAAGCACGAATGGATCAATATGAACTGCAAGTAGAAAAATAATTTCATCTAAAATTCAAGCTCTACAGAAAAAATAAAAGTAGTAGTAGACAGCTCAAAGTTGTATTTTTACTGTTATCCAATACGTGGATATTTACAAACTGCACGCCTTTTTTTTCCATTATAAAGAACACCAAGTCTCTCCAATACTAGAATTTGCCTCTTGCTCTATCTGTGGCAGTTTTGTGTTTTATAAATACACATAAAGCAAAATGTAGAATATTTTATACTACTATGAATAATAAATGAATTCTTATCTAGCTATAGTACAGAGTTGTTGTAGGTTAGTTAAATATGATACACAAAGGAATTTGCACGTAACCATTTTTGTTGTTGTTTTTGTTTGTAGTAATTTTTCCCAGATTGATTGATTGATTGTATTTTATTTAGGTGTCATGCATAAAAAGTGCCCAACCCTTATGGGTTTATAAGACACTAGAAATACCGTTGCAGTTTTTAAAAAAATGAAAAAGAGAGGTGAATAAATAAATTCATAACAGTTACAACTTTTCTCAGCTCACTAGTAAACAATACGCTCTGCCTTTTCTCCCAGGCTTTGCAAATAAAATCTGCTGTAGCAAAAGTTCCTTTTCTCAAACAGAACTCAAGTTTTTCATAGTCATCAAACCAGAAGAAGTCAACATTAATCAAAGACATTTTCCTAAAAAGTAAGTCTCTTAGGTCAGCATAAAGTGGACAGTAAAACATAAAATGAATCTCATTCTCAGTGTCACCAACGTTGCTGGCACTTACGGCACGAAACTGGCACTTATGCTTTCTCATGTTATTTGGAATGTTTTCACGTTATTATGGAAGTCTTTTGTCAGTTTTGTCCATGGTAAAGCTACCATTAGTAAGGAGCTTCTCTAAGTGACTGTAAAACATGCTTTGCAGTTCAGTTAAGGCTAAATCTGACAAGTAACATCAGCTAGGCATAACACCACACTGATGGATGAATTCAATGATTTTTGGACTCTATACTTCCACGTGGTCCCTGCCTTAAGCCTGGTTTATCCTTGACACGTTCGTGAGGTCCACATGGCTTTGTGAGGACGAATGACGTACTTTAGCAGCCTCGGCCCCTCTTGCAATCCTGAAATAAAATTTCTGTGTCGCCAGCTCTAAATATTTCTAACGTCTCTGCAGAGACGTGCAGAGGAACGGGAGCTCCTCATGTTTGAAGTACAATATATACTGGGATTTATATGATTCACCACAGAGATCTGCATGATAACTTTGTGATGAACAATTACTGGTGTGAAATTGCAGTCAACTTTAGCAGAGAAGAAGAAAAAATGTTGTAAACTGTGTAAACGACTTCTTCTTCTCCAGTTTAGTTCTGTGGTAGATGTACGTTTGTGATACACCGCCCCCTGCAGTTTGGTAACAGACCCCACGCAGAGTGTGAAAAAGCATAAAAGCCACGTGTTCTTTATTGCAGATCTCATGTGTCTCAAAGCATAATCAGCCCTTTATGCATTGTGCTGGATATCTTAGCTTTACTGAATGACTAAAGTAGAGGTTTTACTGGTGCGGTTTTGTTCTTACTGTTCAAAAAGTTTTGCCACTTAAAACATTAGTTTTAAGAGCTTGTGTTTTGGTATTAACAGCCGACTCCAAAATTATGCCAGTAATCTCTATCGTATGGAAAACTGAAACTGAAGTGAACAATTTAAGGTTATATAAAGTTAAATAGAGGGAAAAGCTTCAGGTATCCTTGAATCACCTGACCTAAAACAGCCAGCTTTATCTCTGGGAAGCAGAAAGCAAGCAGTGCCTCCAAGCCACCGGTTTGGATCCAGGGATGCACAGTCTTTTCCAAGCTTCTGTTTTTACAGGACAAACAGCTGGTGTTGGTTTGTAAAGAGGGACAACACATTCAGTAAGTCCTCTGTGACTCTGACCACAGTGCTGCACATTCTTCTTATGGTAACTCCAGCGATGGCATTAAGCTTGTGTGACACACACATGAACAATATCAATCACAGCAGGTATAAACTCAATGAAAGACTTGGCACAGAGTTCAAATATTTGTTTAAGCAGGGACGGCCAGATCCGAGGACAGAGCGTGGGAGAGGACTCTGACAGCAGGAGAGTCCCTACCCAGCAGTTGAGCAATAAGAGGAGAGTATTATCCAATCAGTGGCACTGCCAAAGCATCCCTCTCTATTCCAGAAAGCAGCTCAGCATGCACACTACACAGGTTTTAGATTTCCAAACAAGTTTAAAATATCTCCTCTTTCTCTAATCTGGTGTTTCTGACAGTGCTTCTACACCTCAGAGAACGAGGTGCTATTTGAAGCAGTCGTGATGACCTGGGTGCTATTTATAACTGTCAAGTGCCCCATCTAGCAGCAGAATCTACAGTGCACTCAAGTCAGGATGGGCCTTAAACTAAATCGTAGGCACACAGACGCACAAGAGAGGCATGAACATGGAAAGAGGGAGTGGAAAGCAGTTTCGCTTTGGCTCGATGTTTTGTTGGGAAGAACGATGGAAGCTCTTCACACAGTCGTGCTATTACATAAAGTCTTTTTAGATGAATGACTTCTACAAGTGCCAGCGCTGGAGATAGTGCAGAGGAAAAAGTTGAGCCTCACAGCGCATCCAATCCTGACTGGAAGTGATTAAACTGTTACAGATAAGGCAGGGGTTATCAAATCTACATATAGAGCCACCAGCCACTTATTCCCAATTATCTACACTCACTACGCTTCTTACAAGCAAGAAAACATCAAAGGAGCACACCTAAGTAGGCAAAAGTGTTTGTGCTGTCGCTGAGCTCTGCAGACACAGACAAGAAGCATGAGAGGATTACAACAGAGCCGGAGAGTCATAGAAAGAAACAATGTCCTGCTGTGAGCGTACACTGAGGCTGAAACACACGAGCCAGGAGGAGACAGAGGTGAGGAGTTGAAGAAAGGAGGAAATAATCTAAAAGCAGAGGACCAGACGGGTACGATATTAATCCAGCAGCTGATAAAATGAAAACTTGGCAGCAAGCAGTACATCACTACAGCTTCTGTCCAATCCCCTGGAAGAGTGTGAAAAGAAGGTAGGCTGAAATATTTCAGTGAACTCTCCATGTGGAAAAAAAAGGGGGATTTGGATTTTCTTAATGCAAAGCAGTTGAAGAGAGAGAGAAAAAAAGAAGAGGAAAGTGCTGACTGTCTGTCTGGATGTGGATAAAGACAAATTGTGAGGCTAAATTTGTAACAGTTTGTTTCAGGAAACAATAAGCTAGTCCGAAGCCCTCTGTGGACATTCAAACATGATGCTCTAAAAGCTCACAGCTGGACAACATTCGGGGAAGAGCGACAGCTTCCAAAAATGCTTCGCAATCATCTGGAAAACAACTGGGCTGTGCACTTTCCACTGGGCTGAGGAGAAGAGACAAGAGGGTCGGAGTGAGAAAGTAGAGGAGGAGAGGAGGTGTTGGTTCTGTCATGGTATGATGAAGGAGCTGCAGCATTTTTTTAGGGCACAGCACATATATCCTGGAACACATAAAATAGGATTTCACCCTGCACAGTACACACACACACACACACACACACACACTGGCCAGCTCTTCTCTTTTCTTATTTGTAAGGCATCCTAACAGGGGCACTGAGCAATTTCTTCTTTTAAGCTACAAGAAATATTGTTTCTTCTCTAAACAGGTCCGTTTGAAGGAGTTAGTGCAGCTGGAGGGATGCTTAAAACGTCTGACATCAGAGGAGAGCAAAGAATGAAAAAGGATGCTGGGGTTGTGCCGCAGAACTTTTTAAACTTTATATCCTCTCTTTTTTTTCCCAGCTTGATAAAAAGGAAGGTGAGAGTAAGCAGGCAGAGACTTAAGCAGAGCAAAGCATGAAAGCTTGAAACAAACTGCGAGAGCTTGATCTGATTTGTTCTTAAAGATCTTCCATACCTAATAATACCTCCACCGCCAACAGCTTGACCCCAATGAGGCAGCTGTCCCAACACATCTAACCTGCCACATCATCAGCCAAGGACAGCTCGATGCAGATTACAACAGGGATTACACAAATTCAACAGCTCTATCAGCACTGAATCAAAGATGACATACAGTTAAGAGGCTTTAGGAGAAGAGAAAACAGTTATATGATCAGATCCTGCTAAACCCGAGAGACAGGCCACATTCAATCAACTGATTCTATACCATGGGATTACATACTGTGTGTATTCTTTAGTGAGAATGCATGTAAGACTGAAATAAAGGATTTCTTGTCTGTGATCATTTGTAGAATGATGTTAGAAATGCAGCAATCTGACAGCCTGAAATAAAGAGGAAGTCTGTCAGATTCAAATAAAGGCGTATTTTGATCCCTTTAAAGGCAGCCAGGCCTGAGAAAAGAATCATTCCCATAAGATAAAAAGAGGAATAAGCAGCTATCAGTGCCAACGATTTGTAAGCAACATTGCAGCATCAAGGTACACTGAGAACTCACAGCAGAGGATAACTTAGGCTGATGTGGATTTTTCACACAGAAACTGTCTTAATCAGCACCTGAGGCAGTCACTGACATCAGAGGATCTCTTACACATATGTTCATACAGAGAGAGAGAGAGAGAGAGAGAGCATCCAAACACCAAAACACATGCACACTTCTTCTCCAGATGGCAAGAACCTCACAGAGACTGCAGCGCATGAGAGCAGACTGAGCAACTCAAAGACTGTCTGTCTGACTGTCTGTCTGCCTGTTTGTCTGTCTGTCTGTCTGTCTGTCCGCCCCCCCAATCAGCACCCAGCATCACAGCAGAGAGAGTTATGGAGCTGAAACAGGGATGATGTACAGCAGATCCAGGTCCACTGGTTTCCCTCTTAAATCACATTACACACACAGGAGTTCTGCATGAGTACTGACAGAGTTAGTGAGTCAGCAGCCACAGCAATCAGAGCCTCCTCCTGCCAAAGGCGTGAGTAAACACTCTGAGAGCTGAGAGCAGTTTACATAAAGTATTGTCCCCGTTCTGCTGTTTGACAATGTTAGCCATGTGGATGGGAATGAACGTCTTTAGAAACACACTCATAGACCTTACATATGAAAATGTTTGAGACCATCTGGATGATTCCAGTCCTGTCTGACCCAAATATCTCCTTCAGGTATGAGTGACAGCAGGTCGATCCATGGGACCCAGAGTCTGAGTTCTGTGCTAACTATGGCAAAAAGAGTCAACCTCACAGGGAGCAAGTTAACTTCATAACTTCTGCAGTACTTCATGCTTGTTATGGCAACAATTTTCCTGGCAACTTGTAACATCTGCAAGTTAAAGGGGCAGGAACAAGTTGTTATACTCAAATAATCATTAAATAATAAAAAAATCAAACTGTTTTTGTGAAAGTGTCAGAAGAAGGTTGTGGTTTAATAGTACACCAGTTGGATATGAGAGTTACACATGGCACATGTTTGATCAATGGTATATTCTGTTTATATGAGTGCACATCATCTAGAGAGACAACTCTAACAACTTGATAAAAAGCCAAGGACACCAGGGGAGTGCATATCTGAGGCTGTTTAGGACACACAATCAACTCAGAAAAGATTTAATGTCACCTCAATGTGTGATAGTGTTTGGAGGGGGTGATTTTCAGTGTCATTCTCATCAACAGAAACAAAGGTTATTCATTGCACACTACAATCAGATCAGTTGTCAGTCTCTGTGAGCACAGACATCAGTATCAGTAGTTTGTATGGAAATATGAGTCAAACAGAATGAAATTAATTCAGACAAAGAGTTGCAGTTTTGCATTGTTTTTTGGTTTTGTTTTGTTTTTGTACTTCAGTGATCTTCACTGTGCTGGAGTGTAACGTGAATCAGAAACTAATTTGTAGACCTATGTGAATGACATCATTTGTCTTTGTGCGGCAGAGGTGAGATGTCGACTCCGACTTAACGTGTGCAGGGACAGTCTGCAGTTTGAGTAAATCTAATGAATGATCCCGCTCCTTTTGTTGCTTTTAATAAACCCTGAGTACTCCTCGGCTTGACAAATGCAAGAAAGAAAGAGCCAGACAAATCAATGTGGTGAAATCGTAGGCTGATACTCACTCCAGTGAACAGAAAAAAGCCAAAAAAGATCATTTGTTGCCCCAGCAACCCTGCAGAGGACACAGCTCATTAGTTCTGATTGGGTTTGAATTTAATTTTAGCAGTGGGAGTTCACTGAAGCTGGTCTGCCACATTTCTGATGCAGACAGTTTCTTTCATACAATCTAAAGAACTTTACATTCTCACGTTACAAAACACAGACCTAGCCATGTTTAAGTTTTAAGAAAAGTGAAGTTTGTAAAGTTTCTGTTTGAGGCTTGCTCTAGACGTACCAGAAACCACATACATTATTTTATTCTACTGCTGCAGACATTCTGCCAAATGCTTTGCTTAGACTGATGTCAAAATAAAAACAAGGTGATAAATATTAAAAGAAAAAAAAACTTTTTTTTGTGCATGTTGTGTGGTTCTCCTTTGTAGCTTAGATATTTATAGATCATATTTAAAGATTTGTAAACAAATAAAATGTCTTAAATCTTTCCCTCAACAGTTAGTCAATGTTTATCATATTTATCTGAATCATCCTTCCTTTCTACGTAAAGGTGAACGGTGTAGTTCTTTATTGAAGTATTAACACTGTAGCCTTGTTTTACCTCGACTTTTGCTCTGATTGCACACACACTCTCTCTTGGTCACCTCTCTCACACTCACTATCACTGCTTTGGCTGGATTTTCAGGCTTACATAAGCAGGTCTGATATGAGGCTTTGCTCACTGATAGAAGCTCCTATTATTCTCTGGAGAGGAGAAAGAGCCTTCAAGGTCTGCCCCCACTGCGTGTCTGACAGTTACCGAGAACTGACAGGGATCCCGTTGCGATTCCCTTATGAGATTGAGACCACGACCCTCATAGTTGAAAATGCTGACAGTCGCACTACAGATCAATATGGACAGAAATGTTTATTAACCTGAGGTTATTTCTCAGACTGTCTCTTAACACTGCAGGATTTTCACTCACTTAAGATGATGTCAGTCGTAGAAAAGATTTCCCTTTGCTCCAAGTCTTTCATATGCTAATCCACTCTTCAGATCTCTGTTGATACCTGGTTATACCGATGTCCTTAAGTGTCAGTGTGTGAAGTGAGTGTGAAGTGTGTGCAGACGGGAGAGTATGGGCTGAGATTTGTGCCTCTAGAAACTGAATTTGAATTATCGAATTGAATTGAAAAGCATGTTATATAACTGAATTTGATGATTTGAAGCTGAATTTGCTTTGAAAATCTATTTAACCTTCTTGAAAAGTCAACTTTATATTCCTTAAATTCAAATTCAACTTCAGTTCCCACAATTCCAATTCAGTTTTACAATTCGATTTTAGATGGGTGATTAAGAGTCATTGTGCACAGATTCACATAAATCCTCTTCATGTCTGTGAAAACTCTTTTACGGTCTGTGGCTGAACTCATCACCTGAGTAGAGCGGGCTGAGACAGTGCCGTTTCCATGAGTGTCTGATGAACAGGGGCTGAAAAATCAGGTTTGCTTGGAACTTAAAATAATTCACATTCATCATCGCGTATAGAAATAAACAAAAGCTATTGGAGCTAGCTGTTAATGTGGTTTTAAGTTTCAAGTAAACTTGACTGAAGGAATGGAAAGAGTTGAATTTTAAAGTAGGTTAAATGTGATTTCAAAGCAAATAAATCCAGTTTCAAACCAAAAATTTGATACAACTCTCCATGAAGAACATGTGCCACGCTCCTCTTCCTAAAGCTCCACTGTGGGCTTTGCCCTGAGGCTAAAGGAAGGGACCTTACATTAGATGTGGCTTCTAAAATGTAGCTCACTGATGTTGTTTATTTTATCCCACAGTAGCTTCCCCCAGTCTGAACTGTTCTATAGTTCTGATGTTGGATGTCCAGATCAGCCTTTTTTGGGGCTCCTAAACCCACTCTGATTTTTTTTTTTAAATACTGAATATTTGATGACACCAAACCCTAATCTGATATTACCATTAGATCCCCCCAAGAAAGAAAGAAACAAAAACTTGTATGTAAACGGTGCTGCACACTTAAACTCAGAGGGGAAAGAACAATCAGTGATAGCAAAAACCTACTTTCTCTACCAGAGACAGACGATCCAGACTGAGGAACTCCACCACTTTCGCTGAGTTAAGTTTACGTTTTTTGCTCTCATGAGAATATTTACTCCTCTTTTTAATCCCAGAGATTGTTGCTTCATTACAGCAAACTTTCCTCAGTTGCTTGAGTGAACTCGCCTTGTTCTGTTGCATAATTAGTTTTTGCTTCTGCCTTGAGAGACAGTACTATTTCATATAAAAACTAAATGAATGTGCAACTTTTTTTTTACCTTCTAGTTCAGAATATCCACTCTCCCGTGGCTGATATTGCCAAGTGTATCAGCATGACCATGCATGCTGATAAATGGTTGTCTTAATTGGCATACCACAGTTTCATATGATATTAAGATTGACAGTGAATCGAGTTATGATATTTGAAAAGTATATTTTGTCATTTGTGAAATAGAAAACCTGAAATCTGTGCTGCCCTTTATTATTTTTATGTTAAGTTCTCACGCGAATTTGAGTTTCCGTGTTTTGGCCATGTAGGGCCTCCATAGAGTAGACTAAGAGAAACACTGTGCAGCAAGAAGCAGCTCGTGAATACCTGCAGCTTAAATCATTTTACAAAGAACTGTTGATCTATCTGCCAGGCTGGGCTCCTACATTCAGGGAGGGCAGAGTAACATTGTTTTGTTTTTCCAAACATAACTGTTTCATCATCTGAATAAAACATGTGAAGATAAAACATTCTGTCATTAACGTTAGACTTTACTGTTGCTAACACTGTATAATTAACACTAACATTAAAATTGGGCTCATTTTCATAGATTTGACCAAAATATTTGTTCAAGTTATTCTTGCTTAGGTACCTTTTTCTCACCTTTTCCATCTCCCTTTACTCCCCTCTATCACCTCTTCGCTGCAACTCTCAAGCAAGCTGCAGTAGTAGGGCAGGAAGTTCAGGAAGTGCAGCATTTTTTGACCATTTTTTAACCATCAAAGATGTCGGGGAAAAAGATTCAGAATTTTCAACATTTCGTTCTCCAAAGAATGTAATTTCAGTAACTCCTTAATTCCTTCCTTTTAAGTTTTAATTTCCATTTTAAAGCTCTAACAGCTAACTGTACACCACCTGGCCTTCACAACAACAACAAAAATAAATAAATAAATAATCTGTTGATACAAGATGAACTGAGTGCTTTAATCAGCTAAAGAGGACAGAGCTAAAAGAGATTGACAACTGGTCTTGTGCATGCCATCTGGACAAGGAGAAAAACGCCTCAAAGGAAAGCAAAAAGGGAGTCTTGAGGCCAACTTTCTGGAAAAACAACTATAAGAAAGTACAGAGAGGTATTTGGAGCTGACTCATGGGTCACCATGATGCACGACTTTCAATTCTAATCAATAACAAACAAGAATCATCCAAAAGAAAACCTGATTACTCATATGTGAGTGACAATCACCAAAAGTGAATATCGATCCATACCCAACTAACCAAACACTCCTACCTTATCTATGCATTTAGCTGCTGTGTGGGCACCAAACCTCTGAATAATCCAAACAGACAGGGTGAAGACATATTTTTCAGGATTGTTGAGATTTCAATTGACATGTTTTCTTCTGTTCTGAATGATGAATAATGCAGCAGCAGAAGTGAACGGCCTAATGAAAGTGGTGCTTGCAGAGCAGGCTGGTACAATATTTATATTTAATATTGCACTTTACACTGATGAGCACTCAGGAGCAGCAAATTACTCTCAAAGGATGCAGACAAAATGTCATCATCTGAAACATTAATAACCGGGCAGTCATCAGGCAAGACTCCTGATCCAGAGCGATGTGAGGATAAGCTTTTTGAGCCTTCTTCTGAACTTGTACGTCTCAAAACTAGATATCAGCTGCCCTGTTGTGTGCTGCTGAATTAGCCTGAAGTCCTGCAGCTCGGTTATTCCATACAGAGAAAATGTGACAAAAATAGAGTATAAAGAGAGAGAACTGGCAGCAGATCTGTACCTGTCTTTTCATAAACATACTCACTGCAAACACTTCACCAGGCAGCAAAATCATAATTACGGTCATCACTCCTCCACTGACATATTAAGTCTTCTGCACCCTAAATCTGAAACTACCCCATTTATCATGATGCACACTCCTGAAAGGTCCCCACAGGTCGAGATTCCTCATTAACAGACATTAGAAGCAAACACTCTAACAAAATGCTAGCTCAATTGGCCAAATCATGTCCTGCAGCTTAAGTTAAAATGTGGGATTATGTGCTACAGAGATAAAATGGAAAGCACAAATCTGCCAGATGGCACAGTCTCATCAAAACCCGGTTTACATCACACACAAAAACTAACCAAGCAGATACAGCACTAGTCAGCCCCAAAGGAGCGAAACAGAAAATGTGATAAAAAGAAATGTCCAAATGCTTGAATCTGCATTCAGGATGCTGCACAGAGCTATGCACCATTCTGGTGTTCCTCAAGGCTCCTGCCACTGCTTCTGGGCTGGTTTTGAAACAGGGAACCTGATAGTGGTACTCTAATTTGACCTGCAAAGGTAGGCAAAGGTAGACTTCTGTATGAAGAGGGAAAACTTCAAGCCTTTCTTGTTTTAATTTTGAGGATTAAGTCACAGCTCATGAAAATCAGAAATCCATTATCTTTAATTATTACAACATCTTCCCAGATCACAGAAATCACCAATCTCCATCAGCCTGTGGCAATCCAAGTTGCCATTGAAGCGCAATTACTTTCATTGTGGCCTCAAGCCCCTCTGTGCATTTATGTTGGTGCTTTTAAGTTGACAAATATCCCACAGATTTTTTTTTGGGAGTCAAAGGAGACGGCCGACCAATCAAAAACAGGGAACCATTTGGTAGTTGTTTTGGCAGTGTCGGCAGGTGCCACATCCTGCTGGAAAAGGAAACTGGCATTATCATGAAGTTTGCCAGTAGATGGCAGCATTAACTCTTCCACTGACGGCCATTTTCAGAGTAGCTTCTTTTCTTTAATCTCTCTTCCTGTTTTTTACCAAAAAAAAAGAAAAAAACACTTCTTAAGATAGTGCTCGTCTCTGAAGCACCATCCTTTGATCCTCTCCAAGATCTCCATCATCTTTTCTCACACTCTTGAAACTCTGAACTACAGCAACACATTTTCTGTTGAGCGTGAGCTGTCTGAACTTTTCCGACTTGAACTTCTTGCAATGTCTCTGTCATCTCGCATCTTCTCATATCTTTGCTGATCTCTCATTCAAAGAGAGCACCACTGCCACCTACAGTAGTTTACAAGGCTTATATTGATAGACAAGCTCCACCAGACACCACCCCCACCCATTGAAACACAGAATGGACGTCTACAGACACAGTCAATGGTTGTAATTGAATTGACGTCTTTAGACATCAATGGCAGCCAATGAGTTGAGTTCTTTAATATCTGATGACATGGCACCCCTAAATCATCACAGAGTGAGGAACATCACACTGGACTTCAAGTACCTTGGGTTCTGTGCCTCTCAACGCTTCCTTCAGACTCCTTTATGTCCAAATAGTATCCAAATCTTACTTTGTTCTGAAAAGAGAACTTTAGACCTCTGTTATTTCTCTTCTTAGCAGAGGTTAGATAATTTTGCCTTTGTCTCAGGCTTAAGAGTGACTTCGTATGTGCTACAGATGTAGTCCCTTTCATGAAGGCATCAAAAATGTGGTGGCTCTTGATGTACAGACACCAGCCTCAATCCACTCCTTGTAAAGTCCTCTTCAATTCTTGGAACAACTTTTCTGGACGATCCTCTTAAAGCTGCAGTCACCCCTGTTGGTTTGCACCTTTACCTACCGCACTTTCCCCTCTCAGTCATTAGTTAGCACTCCACTAACAGCCAGCCCTTCAACAATGATCTCCTGTGGCTTCCCTTTGTGAAGGGCACGAGGGAATGTCTTCAGGACAACTGTCAAGTCAGCAGTCTTTCCATGGTTGTAGTTGTATGTTCTGATCTAGACTGATGTGATGTTAACACAACAACGGTTTTAGGATGAAACAAAAAAGTACTGTACTTAAATAACTTGAAACGCCCTCCAGAGTGTATTTTTTCTGATATGCTGCAGCCACCATTGTCGTGTAAACAGCATGACGGAGTTTTCAGTGGAAACGCAGACATCGCACTTCGTTTTGTGCGTGCGCATTCCACTTTCGATGTCCAACAGTTCAATGGCGGACTACCGTGTTGTGCTTGTGCTGCTGAATCTGCTGACTGTCTTTCATCAAAATGTGCATCTTTTGCTCCACTTCTGCACTCAGATAAGATGCATTCAATATATAAACCAGATGATCAGCCCACCTCTTCTTCGGCAGCAGGCTACCAAAAGACTTTTAAATTATATTGCCACCTAGAGGCTGTTATGCATACTACAGCATTTTCAGTCCCTCAGTGTTTCCATGTAAACGCAGATTTTTTTTTTCTCTGTTTTTCGCATTTTTGAGTGAAACATTGTGTAAACAGAGCTTGAGAGCTGTACAGTAGATAATTGAATAGTAATTTACTCAAACTTGTGTTGATATGTTCTAAAAGTTTGAAATTCTGGGTTTAAGGGCATCAAAAAGAAAATGGAAAATACTAAAAACATTTTAGCTAATGTAAAATTTTCCTTTAAAAATGAAACATTTTTAATTCATTTAAAAAAGGAGATAAAATGTTTGATTTCTTTCTTATTTTAATTTTCGGAGCCGCTTCTTTTTTATTTTTTTTAAATGCTTTTTCAAATGTTGTCGATGAGATTAACAGGAAGCTGCTACAACAGCCTCTTTTGACTTTGTTTAGAGGCAAAGATTTACTGTGAGTGCTTTGTTTCTCAGTCAAAAGAAAACAGGAAGAGATTTATTATCAGAAAACAACTTGTACACGTGTACAGGACAAGATCAGCAAAGAGATTTAAGGTACTGTTTTGTCCACAGGGGTTGCCAAAACCAACACAAACTGAGAAGTTTTTAATATAAGCTTTAAAAAACTACAGAACAATATAACAGATGTGAAGCTCTGTAAGAGCTAAGCCTCCAAGGTGCAAAGCCTCAGTTCAGAGTACAAAGTAACAAACAGGTAATCTAAAGGAAAAAGTGTCTGTTTCTCTAAACTGTGGATTATTGTTTTAGCTTCTGAAGGACTGAAGCAGCAGAATGTCTGGATAGAGTTCAGAGCACTGTGATGTATTGCCAAGTTCAGCAGCTGAGACAAGAGCCAAGAGCCACAGGCTTTAAAACCTGAATGTATTAGGACTAATAGGTGAGTGCTATTGACCCATATTGACACTCGGCTTAATGAGCCACAGCAGATGAGGGGATATGAAGGTACTGTGTGTATGTGTGTGCGTGTGTGTAGGTGTACATTTGTGATGGTCAATAATTTTAATGTTCAGCCCTGATACAAGTGGTCGACATCAGTTTTGTTCCCGTGTAATTTTATATGTCAGACATGAGATTGAACACTCTTTATACTGTGGTCCAATGACAGCAATATAATGATTGGTGATAGTACAAAGATTTTTTCGTCTGATATAATTTAGAGGCCTGTATATGACATGAATAAATATCAGTCAGTTCTCTCCACTAGGTTTACATGAACATTGACAAACTGAGTACATTTCATATATTTATAATTTTAATCATACAGACATTTAATAAAGGTTTGTTCAGCTAATGCATTTATCTTCATATGTTAGAGGTGAGGATATGCATCATTCATTGAGATGGTGGACAATAAATAAAAAGAACCATCAATACTGATATTGTTATGTGTGTTTGTGTTTGTGTGTTTGCATGTGTGGGTGTGTTCTTGGGAAAAAAAGTACATTCTTAGACATGATGTACTGCTGAGCAGAAGCACCAGTATCAGATTACTGACCTTGGTGTTTTGAGAGTGTCCTCACATTTTAATAAATGTGAAAATCATGACTCCTTAGTTATCTTGCTGGTTTTGGATGAGAAAGTTCTGACCAGTTCCCATGTAGTTCCCCCCAAAAAACAAAAAGCTGTGTTGGCTCTGGGCCACCACCAAACCACCCAGGACCCTCAAAGGCTGCTGTGCAGTCTGCAGAGAGCAGTAAGCCATGACTGATTCAATTACCATCTGCACTGACCTTCACTCATTCAAACTCACAGTGACATAAATGAATCAAATCTCGTGCCTCTAGTCCACACTATCACACCAACAATCTGCTCCTTCCATCCTTCCCATCACGTCCCATCAGAGGACAGTCTTCGTCAGCACAATCTGCTCCTTGATGCTAACATTGTGTAACCTGATGGTTACAGCCGAGCCACACTGCCAGTATGCAAGTGTCAGGTCACTTTGCAGGCTTGAGAAGACTTACCCACAGAAATTAATCAATAATCGAGCCTTTGTTTGCTGAGCGTTGTTTTTCTGTAGCAAAAAAAATGTAAGCATTGACTTACAGTGTCAGCCTATACTAAATTGACAGCAGATTGTCAAGCTAGTACAACCATAGTCTCTGTGACATCATCCGTGTGTTTCTGAAACAGAAGTTTGAATCAAATGGTCGGCAGGAGCCAAATTGGAAATGGGACAGTTATTGAGCCTCCACACTAACAGCTATTGGATGCCTGCCTGTCATTCAGCTAAACTGTGCCTTGGGCTGGGTATGGAACTTCGGTTCTTTTATAGCACCGAATGCTATAATAATATATAATAATATATAATATAATGCTCCGGTAGTACCGAGTATTAAAATAAGCCTCATCTTTCAGTGCCAAGTTTCGTTACCCAAAGGGTTAATCACGTGATCAAGATCTGGTAATGCCACCGATGACTGGCCCCTCCCCTACTCAAAACACTCACAGATAGACTCCTTTGCTCACAGCAGTCCCTCCAAGCTGCAGCCAGAGCAGACGACAGCGTGCAAATGAATCGCGCTCATGTTTGTCTCTTTTGGATCATTTTTGCCAGTAAAAAGTCCAGATAAAGGAGGAGGGGGTTTATATGCTGACGTAAAAATAAAACAAGAATTGACAGAAGAACATTTATTTATATCTATAAACACATTTACTGTGTACTCAATATTGACCTGTCACTTATTTGCAACTGTTCTTTTGCACTGGCAATTATTTATTTATTTTATACGTAAGACAACTCCTTAGAGTAGAAAAAACTAAAGCTGAAGATTAAAACTCAAGATTTGAACCATAATGTGTAATGTAATCTTCTTTTTGTTAGAACTGATATAAAACTGGTATCGAAAACAATATTGTTCAGGAACCAGTATCAAATGAAGGTATCGGTACTGGTACAGGTATCAAATATCTTTGATTGATACCCAGCCCTAGCTCTGCCTCTGATTGGGCAAACTTGTGATCTTAATATCTTCTAAACTGCCAAGTTAGAAAAAAAATCATCTATGCCTTTAGAGAA
Source organism: Labroides dimidiatus (assembly GCA_030710495.1). NCBI lineage: Eukaryota > Metazoa > Chordata > Actinopteri > Labriformes > Labridae > Labroides > Labroides dimidiatus. The sequence continues at coordinate 24,389,513 of CM061147.1, read as the reverse complement.
ATTAGCTTTAGACAGGAGACATTTTTTGTACCAGGCTGTAAACACGTTTATTTCTGTTATGAAAATGCTTCTTTTTTTGGCTTGGTGTGTACGTGGTTTCTGGTACTTCCAGATGCCAGCCTCAAGTAGACACTCAATAAACCGAAGTTTGCTGAAAAGTGCTTTACTGTAACACACAGCAGTCCAGCTGTTATCAGGCTGATGGCTTTGTGTTTCTTCAGCTTTTATTGGTAGCATAAAGACTTAAAATTCCCCAATTATTGTGCTTAAGGCCCAAAGTAGCTAGTATCTTTGACAGAGTTGATTAGAAGAGTTTACAGCATCCAGAGTACGTCTTCATCACCAATTACTGATTAGATGATCTGTGCTGCAACTTAACCACACCTCTGTATCAGTGGAACTCAAAAACACAAAATTACAAAGTGCTGACAAATTCTTGAAGTTCTGAAAAGGAATAACTCTGGGCAGGTAAATGGCATCGAAAACCTAGCCTTAGTGAAGTAGAAAAGGGTGGTGCTACATACTGTATCTCTACTAATATTTTTTTATCAGGCCAACAATCAACAACCATATTACAACTTTTAATCTGATCAAAAACTGACAGATATTAGTGACGTGCAGCTGATGAGCATCAGAAAGAGCTGATCAGAAGTCAGAAAGCAATGTAAGAAAGAAAACAGCAATCTACTGAACTCAGCTATTAATCTTTGAGTTGCAGGCTTGTTAAATTAAATTCTTCCACTTCGCTCTATTCCTGAAATTGTTTTTAATTAGATACAGATCTGGTCACATTGCTGATCAGATACTGTTTCCTTAGGCTGTTTTCTTTGTGTGATATAATACTTGCTAAGCTGCAGCTCAGAACAGGCTCAGTTCACCCAGCTGAACACATCAACTTCCTGTAGTTTGTTTATCATTGCTGGTACTTGTAATTACAGGCGACGAAAAGATTCACATATGGTTAAGCTGCTTCTCAGTACACAAACAAATAAGGACACGTGCCTTCTTTGCTGTGCAGTCACCCAACGGCTTATGCATGGTTGAACTTGGGAACTGTTTTGCTTTTGCAGATAATATGAGCATCTTAACACCATTACAATGAGGCAGATTTTAAATCATCACTAAATATTACAGTAGCTTCAAATGTGAGTATTAGCAGCTACAAGAAAAGGGAGGAAAGAGACCAAACATTCAGAAACTTATCAAGCTATATATATATATATATATATATATATATATATATATATATATATATATATATATATATATATATATATATATATATATATATATATATATATATATATATATATATATATATTTATTTATTTATTTATTATTTTTTTGTGCAAGTTAAAGAACCTTATCCATTTTGGGACATCATCAGGGGTCTCTGTGCTTTATGAGCTCTCTGGGTGCAAGCCAAAACAGGAGCCAAAAATACATTTGCTTCTACTTTTCCACATTTGAGGAACACTTGGGATGTTAAATCAAACATTTCAATCCTTCAAAAGTTCCAGTGTTTGTGGAAATCAGCTTCTTACATGAGAGGCTTTTTCCATTTTCTGTGTTATAAAAGAAAGAAAGATTAGATTTTGACTGTTGCTTTATAAAGAAAAGGTATAGGTGTTTTCTTCTGAGCCCTGAGAAATGGTGTTGTTTATATTTGTTTGGCGTTCACACACCTAGGGATTAGGCATCGTTCATACAAATAACTGACAGATTATTTCATTATAAGGATAATCATTTGTCATCAGCTAAGCTAAACCTGATAAATAGATTTTAAATCACATCTGTTTTGTCTATGTGAAATAAATAAAATCTCTCAGGAAACATATTTAGACTTCTCTGAACCACACACAGATCCCTTTAATCACAAGGGTCTTCACTCTCTAATCCTTTATTAAACAGCTGGTTTATCTTGTTTCCTGTGGAGGCCAGTGACCCCTATTGACAGAGAGATACTGCAATAGAGGTTTAGACTCCAACAAACCTGTACACTTCATAAAAATACGACTGAATTCAACCGATTACGAAGAATGCAGTTTTATATTTCTCCTATATGTGTTTAAAATGTAGCTGATGCATCAGGGCCAGGTTTTTCTCCACTTTTAAAATGCAGCATCCAAGCTCTGCTGGGGACAGCGTGATTAGTTCATAACTTCAACATTACTGCGTCACTGGAATCACAGTGATCAACTAATGAATGCAGTCCCTGACTTATTTTCTTTTTTGTGCAAAGAAGCTGTGATAAAATACTGGAATATAAAATGAGTGCCTTTCATTTGGACTGGCTGGCAACCTGCCACCTAAAGCTCTTCAAATTCATGAGGAAGTCAAAGCTGAGAGGGGATTGAGTGGGGATAATAAGGCATAATATCCTAAATTCCTAGCCTCTGTATTGCAATGTCTTCAATCATACAGAAGCATTCTTGTAATTTTTGGCGGAGGAATTCATCTGTGGAATATCTAAACCTCTTGTGTGAGGGAAGCATTTCATTAAGATGCGCAGAATAACAGAGTATTTCCACTCATATCTTAGGATGTGAAACACTCTGATGACAGATGATGAATCAGTGCTGACTGAATGATATTACTTATGATCTCTTTTTATTTGCCGCATGCATCAGACTACCATGGATCATCTGAGAATGTGAAAAATACTGCGGATGAAGCACTTTGTAACGAGGCCAAGCACTGGTATAATTCATGTAGATCCTTGTCCCCAAACAGAAATTGCACAACCTGAACAAGCCAAATGTTTGAGTGGACATGCATGATGTGCCACATTTTCTCTTGCCTACAAAACAAAAGAGGATCTGGGAGATAAGATGATCAGAACTGAATCAAAGCACATGGACTTTAAATAGAAAGTTGTGAATATAGTGGGTTTGAATGTTAAAAGTTGCCCTAACTTTGTAAGTGGTCTCAACTCTGAGCAGGTTAAGCATGAATAAAATAAAACAACTCACAAGAAGGCAGTAACCACACTTTGCCCATGTCCGTCTACTATTTGCACAATGTTTCTGTTTAATCATTAACCTTTGCAACAGGCTCCTACAGTACAGAAAAAGGGTGTAAAGGTTCCCAATTTATGACCATGCAGTATTGACTTCTACAACAGTGTGTTTTCAGAAACACACTGTTGCATTTCAAAGAGTTTTTGTTCACTTGGAGCAGTAAAGCTGGCAATAAATAAATAAATTCTTCATAGTTAAGGTATCCATGCTTCATACAAAAGGGATGTGCTTTAGATATGCATGTGGCATGTTTAGGTGCTGTAAACAGGTTTGGGGTCATGATGGGTGTGTGTCTGATGATGGGAGGGTGTTAGACTCACTTGATAAAGCAGCGTGCGCCCTCGAAAGTATATCCTTCTTCCCATCCAGTGGGTAGGTCTGGAGGGAAAGTTGGAGGAAAAACAAGTGAATGCAAACAAAAGTTGTGCCTGTCAAATAAATTAAGTAAGGTCAACGCATTCTTAAAAATTAATTTGACGCTGAAATGCAACAGCAGGTTGGCAAAATGAAAGTCTGTTACCATCTATGTAATAATTCAATTAAAGGTTTCAGAGGATTTTAACGTCTCCACCAAAAAAAGCCATGTCTATCCTTTTTCCCAGCTTGTCTGTCTTTAAGTGCTGCTTGTTTTTAGCTATTTTTTTTCTTATTCATTAACCGTTTTTTCTTCAACTTGTAGAACACTAAGCTTGATATAATGTCTCTCTATATTGATGTTTTGTCTGACCAGCAGTCCCAAACACTACTCCAAATCCTAAACAAATGCCAAATAACTATTAGATAAGACAAAGCACATTTTTAAGAAAAATTGTAGGGATATTGGGCTTTGACTTCTGACAGATTACAACATTATTTAAGGACGTACTCTGCCGACATCAACAGATAATTAACTGCCTCTTTCAGCTGAAAGGATTTGGGGTAATGGGGAATTTTATAGACTTCAGATTTTAAACACTGCACTGATTAATTGAGAAAACGGTGTGTAGATGTATCTTTAGTTGCAGCTCTTCTGGCTGCAGTTGCTGTTTAATAAGAGTGGGAATGCTCTGCAGAGACCCATGGTTGAATGAGGAGGCTGCTACATAGTTCGGCACATGGTAACGTCACTGGAGCTGCACACTGCAAGGATCTAATTTAGCTAAGTAACACACTGCGTTAAAGACTGATTCAGAGTTTTCTAGAACAGTGGGGGACAGGAAGCTTATTTTGTACATTGATAGCTGACCTTTAATAGTCCCTCAGTCTCCAGCAGCTGTTGCACTTTACCTGTCAATTTTTTTAGATGGTCGGCTTCGGTTAAATGCTCATTTTGACAGACTGTGAGGTAAGACAGAGACACTGATGTGTTATATTTAAAGAGGAAGCCGAAATTACCCTACATGCTGCCGGTTGTTATTAAAAGTCGTCGTTTATAAGTTTACAAGTATACGTTAGCTAACGACCACTTGTCAACTTCGCGTGCTGATAAACCGCAAAACCAGCCTCACGCGGAACGTGGCGCGAGCACAGGCAGAGGTGGGCATGATGAGAGGGCTCACTTTTCTCAGCACGAGCGACCCTAGCCCACTCATGCGTTAAGAGACACGGCATGGATGTCACAGCCTCTCTCTTTCCCCCTCACCGTGAAAAGTATCGGTTTGGGGAATATGTGAAACAACAACAACAAGACATGACCGATCAGCACGGTTAACATCACAGAGAAACTTGAGAGCGGTGAAGTGACACCTACCTGGAGTTTTTCTGTGACCAGTTATTACCGCCTCGCCACTTACTGGATGCAGCCAGGTTGTACTCTTGGCTTCTTCGCTGTTGAGAGAGGGAAAACGCAGTCATTATTACACGGCGACTTTGCAGGAACTACAACGGGGGAAAAAAACTCGAGCCGTGTTCCTTAGGAGAGATAATTACTTAATGAAGAAGACGCGTCCATCTCGAGTAACCCCATAACTCCAGGAAGAAGGGAGACAAGAAATCCACTCGGGTTGTAGATCCGCCGCCATGTCTGGCAATACTGTATGACAATCGCGCGGCTCCGCTCTCGCGGGCAGCGCGTACACGGAAACCTTGGCAACGGCGGATGGCTGAGAGGAGGGCAGGAGCTCAGGGGGTAGGGCAGCCAGGTAGGCTGGAAACTGTCTGTTCATTTCTCTGGGAAGGATTCTTTGGACGGACATATCTAACATAAAAGTGGCAAGACAAACTTCTTCCCCACCTCTGTTTGAATGAAACTGTCAAGCTGTTTTTACAACACACACACACACACACACACACACACACACACACACACACACACACACACACATATATATATATATATATATATATATATATATATATATATATATATATATATATATATATATATATATATATATATATACACACACAAACATTTATTTGTTTATTTATATATATATATATATATATATATATATATATATATATATATATATATATATATATATACACACACACAAACATTTATTTGTTTATTGTGTTTTCTTTTGTCAGGTTCCAAACAAAGACACCTCTCCTGGGCGAGAACAACATATGGGGGCAGGGCCGGATCAACATGATAGGTGTCCCCAGGGCAAAATTGATCTGATGGGCTCCAGACATGTTGACCTGATATCAAAGGAAGAGCACATGTGGTATACATTCAATTAATGATGACTCCATTATTCAGGTATCCAAATACCATATGATGGTTCTGTCAAATCGGGATTTTCTTTAACATGCTCAAAGAGAGAGAGTTTATACTGTATATATACCTCCCTCACCTTTTGGGAATATTCACAAACCACTTCAAAATATCAGAAAGATTTAAATGACTTTCTGACATTTAAAGCACAAATATTTCTGTCATGAAAATTGGGGAAATGGTCAGTAAATAATAATTATACTTTTACAAAGTTTTACTTTACTTTTTAATGATACAGTAAGTGCAAGATATTAATTTGCTATAATCTCTTCTCTTTGTCCATTTGAAATGTTATTTTCATTTGTATCTTGCTAACAATACTTTTGAACGTGTGTTGCAATGTTTTGACACAACACACAAAGCATTGTTCATTGTTCCAGTCTTTTAGTCATTGGTAGAGGCTGGAATTCTGACTAGGCCAGCCGCAATCGGGCACAGACTCTTGTTGGGGAGGCCAAGTATAGTAAATATAAGGTAAGTCAACAGAGCGGTACCATTTAGACATTCTGAACTAAATTCTTAAAGTACCAAAAAAAGATTTTTTGTAAGACTTACAGTACCAAAAAAAGTTCATTTTCCAGGGTTGTCAATCAGATTGATTTATTTATTTATTTATTTATTTATTTATTTAGTTTATTTATTTATTTATTTATTTATTTGGGGGCGGGGGGGGGGGGGGGTCACCCTGGCTCCACCACTGGTTGTAATAGTGAGGCAACAAATATTACACAAAAGTATTAATAGAGCAAGAAAAGCCCCTGTGAGCCATGAGCAAATAAAAGCTTCACATGATAACAGCCATTAGGCTTCAGTTGGAAGAGCACAGTTCTTCTAATTCAAGCAGTTTAAAAAACTGAGGTTAAACACTGTAAAACAGGTTAGTTATGTACAATACCTGGACCCTTAAACCAAGAAAAAAGCACATGATATTCAGCCACTACTCATTTTTTTATTTCTTTTACCCCGCAGAAAGCTAAAATGTTTTACTGAGTCTAGAGGCCATCAAACAGCCATCACATTTTTGTGCCACTGATTTTAAAGTTCTGTGAAAACAAAACATGATTTTTAAATTTGTTACCCTCTCCGTGGTCATTTCATTTCAAGAGTGAGGCTGATTCTAGTGTTTTGTACAGGAAAGTGTCAGTACATAAGAGGGTTTTTTTTGGTCAAAGTGTAATTTTTTTATTGTCCAGTGCTTTCATTGTAAAACAGCAAGCACATAGGGTATAATATTTTGAAATCCCAATTACCTTTTTGTTGTCAATGTTTAACCCTTGTAAACCCAGATATAGTCCTCCACCCCAACTCCCCATGTAATTTTTAAGCTATAGAGACCAAAACTGTTCTTTCGACTAAGCTGATGATATGATTGTTTTATTTTTTTCTTTTTAATGAAAGTCATCTGCTTCTGGAGCCAGACTTGAGCAGAAACTTGAGGATCTGCAGTTGTTTGCATGACTGCATTGGCTTCTTTTTCCAACACTGAGGTTTGCTGCTTGGGCAGTTGTCAGCTTTGCCTGGACGTTAATCCAGCCTTGCATGATGGCACATGCACACACAGACACACACACAAACACACACTCTGCACTGTCAAAAACACAGTTTTCTAACCATACCTCTGGATTACTGGTTTCTACCTTTTGTCACTGTGCTGTGAAAGTGCAGCATCAGCCTTCCACGCCACACAAAGAGAAGTCATCCAACACCGCTGTGCCTGGCCTGTTTGTTGGCATTGTGTTGCATTGTGTTTATGACACATGGTAAGCCACTGTTTTTTAGGCAGCTGGTGGTGGCGGGGGGACATGACGTACCTGCCAACTGCTAGGTCGACCACTTTAGAGAAAGAGTGTTAAAGGAAGGGGTGCAGTCAGTCACTGATGCCTTGTAGTCAGATGTCAAACACTGAGCTCTTTGTTTTCTTCAACTTGAGGCAGAGCAGCACAGCTTGCTGGTTGTGTGGCATACAAAAGAATTGGTTCTTTTCCCCAAGGTAGCAAAGACAATGGTCCTTGAGAAGAAAGGAGCATAACAAAACTCCACAAAAGCTTAGCTTCGTGTGCCCCTTGGATTAACCTGACATCGTTCTGAAGAGGAGTGCAGAGGCTCTGTTGCATAACACAGAGCTATATACAGTCAGTCTGTAACCTTCTGATCAAATCTGTACATGGACTTTTTTTCTACTGCTTTCAAAACTTTTTGAAGTCTTAAAAATATCTTTACAAAGGAAAGAGTAAAACCTACTTCCCCAAGCTTCATCTTTTCAATAATTGCTTTCAGAGTATCTTTGAATAAGATCCATTTGGCTGGAAATGATTGGACTAGAGTCTGATACCTACCTAGTATACTCGTGGGATCTGAAAGTGAGGTATTGTCTGAGAGCCAGGGTCCATACCTCTCAGCTTTCCATCAGGTAATCTTCACGGTGGGCCTATTTCTTGTCATTATAGCACTCAGGAAAGAAAAATGAAACACGCAAGCACATTTTGTATTTTCTGGCTCTTCAAATCATAGAATGGCTCCACTGGTATAGGTTTTACTGGGAAGATACTGGTATTGTTTATTAGTTATTCACAAGGCCAAAGAAAAAATAAAAGACTTTTCTGTCTGTTCAAAATTTTAAATGTTTTATTCCAAAAACTCATGCAAAAATCTTTTTTTAACTTCCTCTAACACATTTTTTAAACAAACTTTAAGCACCATTTACATGGATTAATATTTGACCAGTGATACTTATAGTGCAGATACAGCTCATATTCCTGCAACGTCCAGCCAATCAGAGAGAGTTGTGGGCGAGACATTAAAGGAGTTAGAATGGTGGTTAAAAATGGATCCAGAGGGTAAGACACACTGGCAGCAGAGCTAAAACAGCACAGTTTAATTTATGAATTGCTGATCTGTAAAATACGGTGCAGATACAGATAATCTGCCAAGGCAGATAAATGTCTGACCTCTAGGTCAAAGGTTAAAGAGGGGTTATTATGCTCTCTATTATTTGAAATACATATATAAAGTAACAATGCTGGATGCTCATACTAGATGTGGTAACATTTTTAAACCTCTACATATTTATGTATTGTAGAAATTATGGATCCTGTCTTTCAACTGCTGAAAATGGTCCGAAATGGAACTTAAAAATACCATGAGATCTTCTCAAGACTTTCTGAAATGATGAGGTCATTGCATAAGAATTTCCTTACTCATAAAGACTCATAGGAAGTGTGGGCCTCAAATGCCCATAGCTCTGTCCCCGACAGGTCTCTAGGTCGCTGGCCAATCAGAGTAAAGAGGGGTTGTAGAATGGGGAGTCTTAAAGAGACAGCGGTTAAAACAAAGTGTTTCAAAAAAGGCTGAATAAAGGGTTTTCTAAAACACCAGTGTGAGAAAAATGGGGATTGTTTTCCTTGCAAATCATGTAAAGCTCCTATGTGGGCACCAGAGAAACAATATAAAGCCTACAAAAAAGGAAATACCCCCTCTTTAACTTTATTTGTGGGGTGAAAAAGGCATTTACAATGTTTTTCACATCATCAGCTTTATTTTAGAGAAAGTTAAAGTTACCCTTTAATTCACTTATTTCACTCTTACTTGGTTTAATGAGGACTTCACAGCTGTGTGCAAGTTTTCATGAACTTCCATGTCAAAGGTCTGACAGCTCTGAAGCAACAGACAGTCAAGCCGTGTGGGTCAGTTCATGTACTTTTTTTTTGGCAGGAGCAGACATTTCTTAACCACAGTGCACAGTTGCCAGGGTGAGTGATAAATGCTTCTCTGTACTGTTACTTATCATCAGCACTCCAGCAAGCTATTACACTTAAGTGGGAGGCCAACAGAAAGTGACGAGGAATGTTTGACTTTCTGCAAAAAGGTAGTGCTGGTAAAAGATGTATACGATTAAGCGTTTAGATAAAAAAAAATGGACACAAGAGAGGATGGAAATTTATGGAGAAGAAGTAGAAAAAACATGAACCCGGCAAATTCTTTATTCATTTATAGTTCTTTGAGATCCACCAAATGTCACACAAAACTTACATGAGGCTTGTAATGGGTACAAATTGAGTCCCAAGAGATTTAAGGACCTGAATTTTTCTCCCATTTTAACATGTAAGGCTACCTTTAGCCTGCAAGCTTGTTTTAGACAGAATAAAAGAAGCGAGATAAGCTGTATTACACAATACAAGCAGCTTTTCAAAGACTATTCAGCTCACAAAATATTAATTTTGATGTCCTTAAGGAATCTCGGGGTCTGAATATGTAAGGGTGTAAGAAAGAATTATAATAGGAACACAGTGTTGTGTCTGATTAACATTGTGTAAAGCACTCTTACATAATTCTTCCATGCTCTGTTAGGCGAGGGTTCTGCTCAGCGACACAGGCCAGACTTAAGGCATCAGAATGTAATTAAAGGTTGCACATTATCAAGCAGCTGTTGGAGGGCTTTGTTCTGGTGCCAGCGCAGCAGTAGCCTCGTGCCTGTCTGTGCTAGGTAAGAGGGAGGACCCTCCTCTTTAGACTGGAGCAACTAAGCATCTGTGCAAAAACCTCTCATCAGCTGGCATCAAAAGCTTTTACTGATAGAGCCATCATTCAGTCTGAATAAAGCACTTTGAAATTAGTCGAATCAGAGATGCGGGGAATTTTATTGCATTGCTGCCTAACTACTACAGCGGAAAATTAGTCATTCTTTGATTAGATAAAAATAACACTGCTGAATATGGCTTCAGGAGGTAATATTCAGCTCACATTTGCAGAGCAAAATTTACTTTGTGAGCATAAAAGCTTCCTATGGGACCTTCTTCCTATCCTTTGCACAATGCTCATTGATGTGAACATGAATGAGCAACCGTGCTTCTCCGATTGCAACACACGGTATCATTTGACTGGCATGCATAACCCACAAAGCAGTGCAGCAACAATGATCAGCCATGTCAGCAGCAGAGAGTAATAGGCACATTGGAAATATGGTAAAACACTTCATTCAGTTAAAATACAGATGTATGCAGTAGTAGTGATATATTTTGAAGGAATATGGGTCACTAGGTTTTCAAAGTTAGTGAAAAAAACAAGACCCTGAAAGCACGTAGTTCTCCCATACTCACCTCTGAATCATTTAACACGCTTCCCTGAATCACAGTTAGTCACAGCTTGACAACAACCCAACCCACAAACGGCTCTGTGTTCACCACTGCGATGACCTCACTGCATCCATATCCTCTTTGGATAACATCCAAATGTTTTTCTTTCCAGGTTTTTATGACATTTCCTCTGGTGATATGTGTCATTAAGACTGAATGAGTGGGTACTCTGTTTTGTAATTAGAGGATGAAGCGTTCGGAGTCTGTTTGAACCAAAGCGATTGGGAAAGGAAATGCTTTGCAGCTCTCGCTATCAGGCAAAGTTATTTTCCCCACATCTTTGATTTATTTGTCTTTGCAAAATATAAACAGAGCTCTTGCTCAGTGCTAGAGGACGGAGAAGGTTGACTGTGTCAGCTTACAACAAGCCTTCCATACGGACAGGTTTCTCTAAACTGTAGATTGTTCAAAAAGATAGAGAACGTAGCAGCTACCCAAAAAATGAAGCCAAAAGAGTTAGAGCTTTCTTCACTGTATGGCTGTAGTGTCAGAGGTGGGATTGTTATGCGCATGCAACAGTTATACTGCAGTGATCTGTTCAGACTTGAGAGTCTATAGATAAAATGAAAAGTGAGGTTATGTTTGCTCTGCTTGGTGAGGTTGTAGTTGGTAGATGAGCGCTGGTAGGACATAACCAGGATTCACTAACACTGCACATAACTGACACGTCTTAGTCCCGCTAAGTATAGCCTGGTAATAAACTACATTACAAACTGAGTTTAAAAAGTTTGCTTGTTGTCATATTTCAAACAACAGCGCATCATAATTATTAATAAATGCATTACCTCGTCACGTTGCAGCTTCTCTGATTCTCTGAATCTGAGTTTCAGCACCACTCAAAGCTGTTACACTATTTGGGATCTTTGCTTTACTACTGATAAATTTAATGTATGTTTTGACCAGCAGAAAGGGTGCAGTGTCAGTATTGAGCGAATTTGTTCACTTTTGTTTATTGGATGTCGATGTAGTCTATTTTCATGTCTATTCATCCCAAATAACATAATCATCAAATTTCTTCCCTACATGTGGTCGTCTGGGATTTTGGCTTTACTTTTATGCTGTAGTGTATGTCGTCATGTTGTCCATCTTTATATACGATTAGTAATCCGAACCAGTACAATTGTAAAATTCTCATCAACATGTTTTCCTCAAGCACCTTTGGTTTGGACAACAGCCTCTGTGTTAGCATAATTAAATTAACCACCCCTCATGTAATAAACTGCCTTATGAATTGCTCTCTGTGCCTACTAAGCATTACAAAAGGCTACAGTAAACACTTTGGTCTTAAATCACCCACACATCTCATGAGTGGGTTCTGTATTGATTGCAGCTGGCACCGTTGCTCAATAGACCCCTCTCTGTCATTTAAGTAATGGAGTAGATTATAAAAAATGAGGGAGCACTCTACATTGATCTGGGTCTAAAGCTCCACTTTGGTATAATGCATAAATAACCCGACACGGATGAGATTCCCCCAATATACTGTGCTCATTAAAGCTCATCACATGTGCTGACTTCACAAATCCTGACACACAGCTCATCCCGGTTTCATCTTCATGTGTGCAAGCCTGGGCCTTCACCCTGCAGTGCATTTATGCTTAAGTACTAGATTATAGATCATTTCTCTGAGAGCTACTCCAGGCTCAGAGTGAGCGTAATGTGAAAGAGCTGTTTCAAAAGCATGACTATCTGGTAGAAGTGGACAAGGCTACATTCCACTGCACACATCCTGAGGGGGTGTACAATGTTGATAAAGCCAAAGTGAAACCACCTTCAAGTTTGTTTATTTTTTTTTTCACAAAGATGCTGATGACACACGTTGCACATCAGCACAACCACAACATCTGTTTCTCTCTATAATATTCAAGATGTCCCAGCATGCAGTCCCCCTCTGTTGACACACATATCCTGTGTCTGATGGGAAAGCTGAGTAGTGTGACAAACAGGTCATGAGCATCATCTTAGGGCAGGAGGGGTCATGTGAGAAAAGCTCTCGTCCAGGAATAATTCTTTATAGAGGGATGGCGAAAAATCCTTAAGGACAAGCAAAATACTCCCAAATGACCCTGGAGTTTGGGACAACAGACTTATTCTGTCATCTGATCATCCTGCTCACTTTGTCCAATCAAACGGGGCTGCATAACACATTAATAGTATTTCCTATGAACAAAAGGATTATATTTCACTCAAATGTATTTTTACACTAAAAGGCTGATAAGAGGCCAACTAAGGATGTCAGGGTTAAAGCATCCAAGGAAAAAATAAGGCATCATATCATGTTTTCCACTAAAATTACATCCTGTATGGTCCTCTGCTGTGTTTTCTTTATTCCAAGGGCGCCGTATATTCCTGTTATCATATTTTCTCAACTGGAGAAGCAGTGGGATGGATCTTTTATCAGGTTTTATACGCTGGGAGAGCACCCAGGGCCTTGATTCTTGATTTAAAGTAAACAAATAGAAGATCTGTGACTGTTTTTCCCTATTTTAGGGTATCCTAAGATGAGCATATTATGTATCCTTTTTAATCGAAAGAGCATTCTACATGATCTTTTATTGTGCGTTTTCTATTTATGTGGTCCTTAGTGTGTCATGAATGTATTTTTGAATCAAAAAGGGGCCCTGGTGGACATTTCATCACGTTTCTTTTTCGTTTGGGAGGGTATTAAACTTTGGCTTATTCTATTTTTTACAGCAAAGAGGCCATAACTGCATTTTTATTTATTGAAAAGGCATTCTGGAAGAGATTTTTAATGCCTGATTTCCTCATATAGGCATAATCAAGGGGATATTTATTTATTTATTTATTTATTTATTTATTTATTTATTTATTTATTACAGTGTTTGTATGGGGAAACATATAAAACATACTTGAGTGAGTGCGCAATGGCTTAAGCAAAACCAACGAAAGGTAAGTTTTATATCCCACTTTAAAGTTGCGGAAACTTAACCTCCAAAGACATTAGTTCTCCACAAAAGTCTCAATAAGATATTCCAGAAAAGGACTCAAACACTTGACCCACTCTCTGACAACTCAGCACACATATTTATGTATGAACACCTGCTCTGCTGGGGGTTGTTTTCTGTCTGCAGGTTTTTAGAATTCAAGGTTGTGCCAAACTGCATGACCTGCACAACACTTTGCATAATCAACCCATCCTCACTGCTTCACTTCCTCGTTGGTGTTACAGGAAAAGTTGTTTTTGATCTTTAGTCCTTCATCTTAGGCACAAGATGTTATACTTGAATCCTGGATTTTCACAGAAAATAAGCCACTGATGGAGTGTTTATTGCTGTCAATGTGCCCGAGTGCTTAATCATACTCTTCAGTCAAGTGTGTGCAGTCAAATCCAAAAGAATATGAGTTAGTCGAATCTAAAAAGGCTGAAGTCTATCTTTCAATGACTCGTCTGTCTTTCTTGGAAATTTTTGTTCACATCCCATAGCTTATAAATGAGCTCTCAGCTGAAGCAGAAATACTCTTTTCTATTTATTTGTTTGTATAACGATGCTGTTCTCTGTGGAAACTTCCGAATAGGATGGATCTGCTTATCACTGATGAAGAATGCTGTTAGAAACCACACCGATTCATACAATCCGTCATGTCATGTTGACTTGGTGTGCTTCTAAAGTTCCACCACAAATGATCTTTCCTCTGAGAGCTCATGAGGCTGGCAGTTTACAGCATGTTGATAAAACAAGTCGAGCAGAACAGGGACTCAGTCAAACTGCTTTGGAAGTCACAAGAGAAACTCCCGCAGATTCACTGGTATATAAAAGTAAACAAGGAGAAGATTTAGATTTAAATGTGAAGTTAATGATTAAGTTTTATGTGTGTGTGTTTTTTTTAATCATTCACAGATGCTTCTATTCAGGAAGTTGAATGTCTGATGTAAATTGTTTTGATGTACTGTTTCCATGGTGTGTTTTACTCTGGATAGGACTACATTTTATTTTTAGATCCACAGGAAATAATAATAATAACAATCTCTATTTCAGTCCAAGAGATAAGCATTTTTTTTACTTAGTCTGAGTGTGTGCTGAGTCAGTGAGGCAGCTTCAGGCTGCTACCTCCCCTCCACACCTGCTCAGGAGTCACAAGTTCACTTTTTGGGGAAGAATTTTAAACACTTAGCAACTCAACAATAATCTGTATACGATGAGGTTTAACATACACATTTAAATGACCGGTGTCAGCAAGAGTTTAAGAGCAGTGGCAGTAAATTTCCCCTGAAACGACAGGTGGGAGTGGTAGGTTGTGGGAAATGTGAGCTCATTTCCTCACATGCTAAGGTCCACTAAGCATAAGGGTTGTACATCACGGGATTTGCACATAACACAGAAATGTTAAGCATGGTTAAAACTCACTCACAGCAATAACATGAAAAAAAAAATCTACTTTAATAGTAAGAAAAAGTCTTTTTAAAATGTTCTAAAAAATCCTGGAACTTTTATTCCTTGATATCTCCGATAAAAAGAGCCTCAGTGTGTGTATGGGTGTGGGTGTGTGTATGAGAATCTAAATCTGTCGTTGTGTTTGTGTTGCAGAGGCACAGCTGAGTCCCGTGGAGAGGTTGTGTCTGGGCCACTAAGCACGTCCCATGTGCTGAGCTACACTGGGTACTCGGGACCATCTGTTTTCTGTACCAGGACACTGACACAAAGCAGGCTGGGTAGGGATGCATTTTCTTGTGACAGCCCCCTTTAAATCAATAGCTATTGATTACTCTCTCATCCTCAATACAGTCAAGCTGATGAGATGTCACACATCCGACCTCCTGCAGGGAGGGAGGGTGTCGGCGGGATGATCATTGTGCTGTGTAACAAGGACAACAGAGTCTGCATACCTGCGGTTTGGAGAAAACAAACACAGCATAGGCACACACTGACTGACGAGAAGATGTTCATATATAAGGGTAGATGTGCACAGATTTGGAGTCGCACACTAGAATTCTGCTGGGATTCAGCCCGTCTCCTTTTTCAGTCTGGACTTGTCAAAGCTTGAAGTGACAGTCATCCCGATGCGATCCTCTTTACCTCTAAACGTCCTCCCTCTGCTGCTCTCACTCTTTGTTGTTGCAGGCAGACAATTAATCAGTGCTTTGTCTGCTGGATGGTTCACATTCACTGCAGCTGCTGAGCTCAGCAGAACGGTAAAATAAATAGAGCAAGCAGAGTGACAGACAAGCACGGCCAGATTGATGGATGTGTGGACTGAGTGTTAAAAACAATGGTGACTTTGAAAAATATCTTTCTGATTGTCTTATTGTATAAACTGATGACATGAGGGTAAAAGACAGCAGAAACTATGGTTTTGTGCCTTTAATAGTAAGTGACATAAAAGTGGCTGTGGAGTGCTTGCATGTTTTAGCTGACAAAAAAAACAAAACAAAAACAAAAACATGCAAATATGTGCAGTGTGAAACCTAGAGATGAAAGAGTTTTCTGACAGGCTTTAGAGGGCACAGGAAAGTGATAAAGTTTTGCCACAGAAAACTCCCTAAATCTGATTCGATGCTGCGAATGTTAAAATTCAAACATTTGACTCAATCCTGCCCATGTTTCACATTTATAAAGATATTACATCACATCTCCATGCACTGGGGATACATTTAAAAGTATTTTCATTATTGAAAACAACCAATCTTCATTTATTCATCTTCTATACCGCTTATCCTGTTCAGGGTCGCGGTGGCTGGAGCCTATTCCAGATGTCTTAGGGTTGGGTACACTCGGACTGGTCACCAGCCAATCGCAGGGCTGACAAACTGAGCATGTTTTTGGACTGTGGGAGGAAGCCGGAGTACCCAGAGAGAATCCACACACGCACGGGGAGAACATGCAAACTGCACACAGAAAGGCCACAACTGTTGCGCCACCGTCACCCAAATAACCAATCAGAGAATGCTATTTCTTAAAAAAATGAACTGTAAATGCAACATCCTGCACAACTTGCGCCTAACTGTTGATGCTGTTTCGAAAAATTTGAATAAGTTAAGAAATGTTTGAAAGAAGCGGGGAAAAATGTTAAATATACGTGACCTGATAGAAAAGCCAGGTAATTTACCACTGATGATACATTTGAAGTTAGGAGGAAAGGAGAATGATGAAGAGATTAATGCATGAAACGCTTTCAAACTGAAATCGTTCGTTGCTGTGATATTTGTCAGTTTATTTTACAGTTGAGTTAAAATAGCACAGGTGTGCTTCCAGCCTGAGCTTTCTGTCCTTCCAGCTTCATACTCTATCCACTGTCCTATTCTGCGTGGTCCTACTTATTCCTTAGTACCTCTTTGTTGTAATGGTGATCTTTCAGATGACTAACATGATGTTTTTGTGTCACAATGTGAGAACCTTTCCTTTCTCTCAAAATATTTGCTGCATTTTTATGTTTTTTTTTTATGTGGTTTTTTTTTTGCAAACAGTAATTATCTTACCACCCCTGGAACCGGAAAACATTCACAGTTGATGGATTTTTACTTTGATCATCTGGTTTGGCCATTTTTTCCCCACAAATTATACCACTGCCCTGAGTGTCAGAATATGAACAAAACAACTACTGATTGATTGATTGATATAATGAAAATAATAAATTATACAGTTTTTTTCTATTATCTCTATTTATTTATCTTGTCAACTTATTCTGATTCTTTTTTTTTTTCACAAAAAATAATTTTTTGAGCGATTTTTTTTCATTAAAAAAAAAATATATATCCTCCTATCACTATTTTCCCATGATGTTGCTTAACACCTGAGTCATGATGAACCTTTTTTTTCAGCTGTATCTCACAGTGTAAACTACTGTCATCACGTCTGAAGCCTCAACAGGCAGATTACTCAAGAGCGTTAATCATTGTGCTTGGGAAATACTGGACATCCCCGTATCTTCAGAGATCTTTAACATCCAGAGTAGAGCAGGTGACTTATGCTCTCACAGGCAGACGTTTCCACTAATTCCCTGATTTTTACTATCTTAAAGTGCTCAACAGGGAAAACCCATTTTTCACACGGATAAACTTGCTTGCAGAGTTTGTGGCTTCACAGTTTGGCTTACAAATCTGTCCTAGAATGATGGTGTGTGATGTTTGTATGCATTTTCCAATAAAATATTTATTTTAAAATGACACAATGCTTCTTTCTCCAGTTTGTTTGTGAAGTTTAAGAATTGTCTGGTGTATTTTTGACAGCCTTAAAATAAATAAAACACCTTCAGTCATGATAGACAACTGGGGAAAAGACTGTGGGGATAAAAACTGTCAAAAAAACTTGCAGAGGAAGAAGGAGTAATTGAATTTGAGCCTATCATGCAGAGAGAGCAGCGTACACAAAATGAGCTGCTTGATTCCTAATTTGTGGATTAAGACTGCTGTGAAATGCAATTAATGGATTTCTGATTTGTTTAGTGAGCTGTGATGAAGGGGTCCCTCTGAACTCGCAGAGACACACTGCAGAGACCAACACGGCATCCTGAGTCAACATATGGCTCTCTCTCAGAAAACAAGCTGCTCTTTTTGTGAAGAAAAGTAAAAGAAAAGAAAATCTAGCTGACAGAAAAATAACAAAAACCCTGAATCCACTGTTGACATACACCAGGTTTAACAAGAAAAAGGCAGACAGATTAATCACTCTGAGGTGATTCTGATGTCAAAACAGCAGGTGAAGAATCTTTTGTTTTGGAAGATTCAGGATTTGTGTCAAGAAGAGGGCACAGATGATCTCCATTTCTCCCTCATTTACTTGTTTTTTTTTTAAAATTGTAAACACACAGATGCCAGGGGAACAGTCTGCACCATCTGAGAGAACATGATTCCCTGGATGACTGCCATGTCCCTGCAGGTACAAACAAGCAACTTGAGGATTCCGAGGTGAGAGCAGGACACGGTGATTGGAGGCACCCTCTGGAGATCTCTGCTTTGTTGTTAAGCTTTGTTTGAATAAGATTTGAGGGATTAATGAGGATGTGAGTGAAACATTTATCAAGTCATAAAGCTGCTATTTATCCCTACTTCGCTGTTCTGGATGCTTTCTATTTCAGCACAATGATGGTATACAGTGTGGCCTGATGAAGTGATGCTGATGAAAAATGTGAAAATAAGTGTTGAGCTGAAACATCCTCGGGGCTGTTGTGTTCAGTTGCAACAGGAACCTAATCAGCTACTCCATCCAGAACAGGAAGACCTGGATATTTTAATTTCTCCATCAAACTCCACTTCGTTAAGAGACTCTCACAATGTTATATGGCCTAATTGCACAGTACTGACCTTTTGCAGGTGATATCACAATGGTTTACTCCACCTGGATGGCAAAGGGCAACGTCACTTACTAGATACCAGTGCAACATAAAAACTCTTGTTCACAAATTCCTTGGGTTAAACTATAATCTACATGTTGAACCGTGATATCATGATATCATGATTGTTTCCTACTGTGCAGTAGATCTTACTAATAAGCAAGGCATGGCTAATAAAACCCTATATTGTCTCTATTGTCATCACAAATATATTAATAGTGATTCAGCAAAAGTGATTATAAAAGTGAGCAGTGAATTGCAGTCAATGATAGATAAATTAAATGTGTGGGGGAAAAAAGCAAACACAGTTGGATTTTTTCTCATAAGCAAACAAATCTTGTGGCAGAAGCAGTGCATGTCATTAGGTAGCAGTGAAATATAGATACAGCTTAGTGAGGGCAGGATTGGGTAAATGAGATGATAACGGGTCAAGTTTTCCTACAAACATCACGTTTGTGAGCACCCTTGAGGCTCACTTCATAACTTTAAGCCGGGTTCTAAACTTTTTTTTTGTCAAATCAACAATGTGTAGTCTGTTTTTATTGCAGAAGCCTACACACATAGCCTGACGTGCACCTTCTTGTAAATGTAACTACATCTAGAAACCATACAGCAGACAAGCTCTGTAACGGCTGCACTGATTGGGTGTCTTGAAATCCTAACATTTCTGGAGTCGCTGCACATCAGCCATACATCATCCATTTATTTCATCTATTCTGACGCCTCCTTTCCATCCTTCCTTGTAACAGTTGGTATTTGACAAATGGAAACATGCTTTAATATATCAGAAAATGCTAAAAAGACCAACATCTCTACATCCAACGTCCAGTGTAGTGAATAATGTTGTAGTAGACACACGTTTGCAAATGGTCAAGACTGTTAGAAAAGATAGACAACAGGAAAGCTCCATAAACAGTTGTGTAAATTATTTCTTATAATAAATGAACAATGGGGGAAAAATAGAGAATACTAAGAATAAAGTCATTTCACATTCATAACCATGATTGTTCATTTAAAAGCAAGGTGAGGCACTCAGGCACTCCTGTGGGATTGTTGCAGTTTTATCAGGTAGATGAATTTGTATTCCATAAGCAAAAAAGGCAAGATGCCAATACCAAAGCTCCACCTTCTGCGCAGACCCTGGTTCCAAATGGAGGAGTGCTGCTTAAGCGTCAGATTGTTCAGAGGTGGGGACTCATCATCCATCTTTATGGGCTGCACAACAAATTAACTTTCACCTCTTCCTGCCCAACAAAACAGGTGTTTAGACTGTTTCCTATAATAAATTATGCCCTTGTCAGCAATGCCAAGCAGAGGAGCCAAAACAGGAGAGCTCAATTTATTCCCAGTGATCAGAAGAGTCTGTAGGCTCTAAACCTTCAGTTAAAAAGACTGAGGGTAAATCTAAGATATCTACAGTGAATACTAGGATGGTGAAAACTTTCTCTGAACCCATAAAGCAGAGCAGACTGTGAGGATGTTGTTTTACCCAGTTCAGTGTGAGCTGATCTGAGGAAACTAATGGAGTTGTTCAGGTTCTAGCAACCTTTCTACATTTTAATTTCATTTCTTTTAATGGAAATAAAAAAAAAGGTTTCTAGTTTTGCCAATAAGTTATGATTCTGTTCCTGAAATTACCCACGCTCAAACATGGAGGCAGATGCTTGCAGTTTCATTCTCATATAATATCATACAATGATCAACTGCTCTGTCTGCGGATGAGACAGCACAGGTTGTTTAATATTTAATTTCCAAGTTGATTGATGGCAAGTTATGAACTCAACAGTTGTGGGGAATTTACGGTTCATGTAGACAGATGGAAAGGCTAACAGTGATGAGGGTTCGGATTATGTTCAAAGTTTCATTTCAGGTAATGAAACAGTATCAGGAGATTAAGTATCTGTGTCATTGAGCTGCATTTCCTCAGCTGTATACTCTGACTTGAAAACATCTAAAAGAACAACTGAGACAGCTAAAAGAATGTGAAATATGCTTTTCTCCCTCTTTTGACAATGACACCATCGTCGGGGGGGGGGGGGGGGGGGGGGGGTCTCGCCAGTCCAACCTGCATTTTTTTTTTTTTAAATTGGTAAAACTAACTAGTAAGATTTTATGCATATCAGATAATCAATAAAATTCAACTGACAAAAAATAAAAGGACAGAAGAGCAGAAGAAAGCTCAACAGGGGAGTGATCGAGAACGGGCTAAAACACGGGCTGAACTGTTTGTGATAATGTTCACTCCAAACCATGCAGCAGTAATACTGCAGTGATCTGTTCAAACTCGAGAGTCTATTAAAAATAAAGAGTGAGGTTATGTTTACACTGCTTGCTATGGCAAGAGTCATGCCCTTACAACAATGGGTGATAGTGCTCATGGGAAATGGAGTCTTCATCCTGGAAAAAACATTACAGAATCCTTATAAATCTGCCAGCTATTTTCAAGAGACTCAAAGGACCTTAGAAACATCTAGTTTCGAATGAATCTGAAATTGTGGAAACAAATCAGAGTAAAGCAATGTGCAAGTTCAAACGGAGGAGCTATATTTATCTATAGATGCAGGGTACACCAGAGACAGGCTGCCAGCCTATCACAGATCACAGAGCTAACATGGAGAAACAATCCATTTATGCACATACTCACAACTAAAGGTAACAGTCACTCATTAACCTGACAAGTGTGTCTACCTAGGGAGAGCCCACACATACAAACTCCACCCAGAAAGACTCACTAGGCTTCAAATGAGCCCCCCCCCCCCAACACTGCAAACAGTTGAACTCCTGTGCAGACAAACTTGACGAGGTTGAAGGCAAAAACATACACAAACATACAAACACCAAGGTAATCGTGTCTCATTAGTTCATTGTCACAGCTCATTCTCAATGTACAGCAGACATTCACTGTAAACACAAGTGAACACTTATTTTGATTTTCTGTGACTGCTCCTTATTATTTCACACATCACACATGATGATCTTCCTTTTGTTTCCATTTACTTGTGAAAGCTCTCATATCAGTGGACATTTGCCTGACTGTTTATTTATCAGTGCACTGGCATGTTTCCTCCCTCCTCTTGTCAGAAAGCATCAATGCAACATGCCTGGATGTGACACCTTTTCAGTTTGGTGTCATAAATGAATTGCGCAGAGACTCCAAGCCATGCTCATTAGTACCACAGGCAAAGCATCTGTGAACACAGGAAAGATGCTTGTGGAAAAGCTGTGGTGAAGTAGTTGTAGTTATGTGAATAATGTAAAAAAAATGCTCTAAATAACAGAATATGATCTGTTGACACAATGCTTATACTTATCTGAGAGGCCAAGAGATTCTCAGATGGATGGGCAGTGTATCTCTGCAGTCTTCACACATGTACAATCTGCATGCGTCTCTGCCAGCTACTGCAACAGAAATAGCTCAACACACAAACAAGCCTTGCACTATCATGTGTTAGTTTTGTCAGAACAAGATGGCCGTAGATGGCACATATCGTGACAGCTGACACCAAAATAGCCGTGTTCCAAGGACAGGACATCACTGTGCCAGTAATAACCCAATAACTTCTCCTTGGAGGCTGTGTAGTGCTCGATTCTGTTAGTAAACATAATAATGAGAAATTTTCAAATGATTGTTATTAACTTTATCAGGTCCTCCTTGAAGCTTTTGGGCCTGGTATAGTTGGATATTACAGTAAATGATACAAACTTGTTTGCCAGCATTAGACTGCATATAATGAAGGACAACATGAAGGCTTCCCAAAAGTGAAGCAAAAATTCTGACAAGTTACTCCCTTCCAAATACGAGATACAAAGCCATTTATGTCTCTATTGACAAATACAGCTCCTCTGCTAAGCAATAGTTTAGCAGAGTTTTGAAGAAACAGAGGGAATGTATTCAACACCAACACAAGGTGGAGTAAATTTTGCACATCTTCTTTAAGTGAAAGGGTGGGACGCTAAGACTGCAGCTTTGTGAGACATTTTTTAAAAAATATTACAGGCTCTTTATGCATAAAAATAGTAAATTCTCGTTTCAGGGGGTATTTTGGCTTCATTCTTGTACAATGGAAGGAGTTGAAGAAGCATAATCTATCTCTACGTGTAGGCAGTTGAGAATTTTTTGCTTTTGTTTATTGTCAGATAAACGATCGGAAATGATTCTTCCACACATGACTCAGGCTTTAAATTGACAACTCTTTAAACTTTAATCATCCAATCCACCAAACAACACCAAACATGAACCAATTGGAGAACAAGCTGTTTGGATCTGGCTGATTTTTCATGAGCGCAACCCACATACTCAGTTCTGCTGCTCATCCCACAAAAGCATGTTCCTTACAAATGAGGCTCCATTAAAAAGAAATAAACCTGCTTTCCAACACCAAAAGATCTATTGCCAAGAAGCATTGTTGCAACAAAGAAATAATCTACCAAATACAAATTGCCTTACTTTTTGTGCTAAATTAAGTTGTAGAAGTTGATAAAAAAAAAGCTCCATTAACAGACAGACAACTGCAAACACGACACTCCTACTCACAGTCTAAGTCCAGTGTTTCTTTAATACCTTTAGGCCAGACAGTAAATAATGATTAGCTTCTAAAAATAATAATGCAGCAGCTTCAAGCAGACTCTGGAAGAATTTTGGTTTTTAACACTTCAGCTAGCTTCATATTTTTAGACTGGAGTTTGCTGCTTTGTACTCACACTTTCTTAGTGGTTTCAGACATTAAAAGTGACTCTACAGAATGGTCTTCCTTGTTGTTCCGCCTCTTGTATGTATGTATGTATGTATGTATGTATGTATGTATGTATGTATGTATGTATTTATTTATTTATTTGTTTGTTTGTTTGTTTGTTTGTTTGTTTGTCATAAAGAGCCATCAGTAGTAATTTCAGTCTGTTTTGCGACAGAAAGTCCTCACAAATGAGATAAATTGCAGGTTTAATAAATGAAAAACATGGTTTAAGAGCAGAGGCAGAGTAACACGAAGGATAAAAAAATAATATTTTAACCATACATGTTAATACTGAGGACTGCACGGTAGCGCAGCTGTTAGAGCTCTTGCTTCACAGCAAGAAGGTCGCCGGTTCGGGCACGGTGTGCCTTTCTGTGTGTAGTTTGCACGTTCTCCCCGTGCATGCGTGGGTTCTCTCCGGGTACTCCGGCTTCCTCCCACAGTCCAAAAACATGCTTACTAGGTCAATTGGAGATTCTAAATTGCCCGTAGGAGTGAGTGCGAGCGTGAATGGTTGTCTGTGTTTCTGTGTCAGCCCTGCGATTGACTGGCGCCCAGTCCAGGGTGTACCCTGCCTCTCGCCCTCAGCCAGCTGGGATAGGCTCCAGCCACCCGTGACCCTGAACAGGAGAAGCGGTATAGAAAATGGATGGATGGATGTTAATACTGACAGAATTTTTTATACATAAACTTTATGAACAAGTATCAATAAACACAAACGGATGGAGAATTTCTTCAGCTCATTGATGAAGATGATGATGCTTGGAGTGAATATTCTCAGTCAGTGTGCAGCAGAGAGAAATGAGAAGGTGTAAAAACCTCAAACTAACAGCAGACAGCTCTGTGTGTGACAGTTCATTAAAAAACGCCCAAGAAATGCAGAAGCTGATGATAGAGCAGAAAGTCACATCACAGACAGCTCAGGTTTTCACAGACATCTGATCAGATCGAATTCGACCACAGTGAACACGTCCTCATCCTGGTCTGGACCCGGCTGGAGAACAGAGAAGAAGAAAAACAGGAGGAACAGGGTATAAATATGATGACCAGGAAGCTTTAACTGATCACTTTTTGAATTTCAGTGATTCATTCATGACAATAAAAGTATTCTGTGTCTTTCTGTAACAGCGTGATGTTCTGCAGAGGGACAGAGACAGGACTCCTGATTTACCTTCATAAAACTGTGTTCAAATGACTTTTCACTGGTTTGTATTGTGTATAAAACATCACTGTATGTGACCTCCTCTTCAGCCTGTGATGAGGAGGAAATATAAGTGGAGTAAAATAACATATATCATGCTCAAATGGCTGAGCATTAAAGAGACAGTTTCTTCTTCTTTTAAATGTTTTAATTTTTCAGATCAGGATCTCTTACCACTGCTGCAGCTGATGATCGGGTCTTTGTTTGCTCTAAGAGAGTAAAAACTCCTGTTACTGACTCGCAATGCAGGATACAGTGAAAATATCATACAAGAGATTACTATAAACTGCATATATGAAAGTTTATTATGTCCTTACTGTCTTTCATCCAAATAATCAAGAAGAATACAGCCAACACCACGATGTCAAAGGTCACAGGAAGGATGAGACTCAGCTGGAGACTGAAAGTTCTACAGCAGCAGATTTAAACACAGCAAAGATCAAAAGAAAAGTTTTATTAATCAGTCCAGATATCATAGAAACATGAGTCAACATGTGAACATTTCATCTCCTCAAATGAACCTTTGGCTTACCTTTGTTATTCAGTTGTCTCAGGTGTGCCTAAAGGACAAACACAGCAATCAAAAAAAAAAACTTCAGTCATGGCTGAAGCTTTATTAACATTGTATTCTTCCTCTCACGCTGTTTCTGGTTGTTTGTGACTCACTTGTGCTCGGTCTCTCTTTAACATTGATGTATATCGGCATCTTCTGCTTCCCTCTGATTAAGAAATACCAGCCGCTGCTCTGAGTCTTCAGTCCACTCAGAGTCACTGTGATAAAACTAGGGTTCCATGATGAAATGATGGTCACTCTTAATCCTTCCCATTCTTTGTTAACTGACTCCTCCACACAGGCTCCTCCAAGCCTGCACCACTTGATGAGTCCAAAGGTATTGTATCTGAAGTGGATGGTAAGATTTTCTCCTACAAACCCCGTTACCTCCTGATGATCCACAGAGAGCGAGGCCTGATCTGAAGGGAAAACAAATGAAGTTCACTTTAATGTTGAGGCCAGACATCTATCAGTCCTGTCTGAGAGGACAGATGATTGTTCAGTCACATCTCATAGATAAATGACTCCAACATTCACGCTTCAAATATAGAGACAGACAGTTACTGTCATGTTAAAATATTCTACTACAGTACGACAGGGAAAAACTTTTAAACTTAGCCAGCAATCTGCTTTTCCATTTCTTTGAAGATTTTGGTAACAGCACTAACAGCTGCGCTACCATGCAGCCTCAGTAAATTTTCAGAGCCCCAAATTTGTGAGGACATGGCAAGGGTTAATGAAGAAAGAGAGTCCCTTCAAAGTTTCTTACCTTTGGTAACCGAAAGCTGAAAATGTGTCCTGATATCGTTTCTGCCATTTATCTCCACAGCACACCAGTAATGATGAGTTCCATCAGTTTTGGCAGAGATCCTCACAGTGAAGATTTTTTCCTGTTTGTTATCAGAGATTGAAAACCCTCCTGAACTGCTTGTTGTTTTACTTTTAACTACAGTGGAGCAGAAATTCCAAACGTATCCTTCACACAAGTATTTCACGTGGTTTGTGTACTTGGACTCATAGAGACATGGGACAGAGATGGAGCCTCCAGCCCTCACAGACACGTTACTGACTGGAGTTACGCTCTGAATTCCTGCAATGAAACCCAGGGAAATGTTCAACCACTGACATTCAAAGAGATGAAATGAAAATGATCCAAACATGAGAAAACACAGAGACAAAGCAGCCCCTGACTGACCTGAGAGTCCAGAGAGGATGAGAAGAGCGCTGAGATGAGCAGCCATGTTGGTGAGTGAGCCGAGTGAGACTGAACAGAGGATCATCACTCTGTGATATGGATAAGGATAAGGATTTATACTTCCTCATGTCACCTTATAAGTAAGTTTACACTGAAAGGATGTGCTAACCTCAACACCTCTCCTCCTCTCTGCTCTCTGATGGTGTGTTCAGACCAATCAGAGAGTTTTCTGTCTGTTTGGTCTGAAGTCTAACCAGAGCCGTCTGCTTCAGGAGAACTCATCTGTAGAGACAGGGTTCTATGAGACTTCAGGTTTATTTAATTGCATCATGTTGTTGTAATGCCATGCACCATATGTTGAACAGAGCTAAGGGAAAAATTATAAAATGGGGAACATGAACATTAGAAAAACTGTGAAGATCAAAAGTTTAAAAGAAGCAAACAGATCCTTATTGATCTAAGTCAATCCTTTAATCCATGATATTAGAAAATAAAAAACCCTTCCCAGCTAAATTCAGCCACTGTCTGTCTCTGTCTGCAGGCTCTCCTCCGTGAAGCTCTGAGGGCCCCTCAGGTCAGTGCTCAAGTTTATAAAGATTAATTCTTAACTATTTTTATTTTAACTTTGCAGATCTTGTGAAGTTCTTCTTCTTAGCAGCAAGAAACTTCATTTCTGCAGGGCAGTGGTGTTTTGCATTAAGGGCACGGCAGCATGGCCCAACCAAGAGGAATGAATCTGGGTTCATTTGATCACGAGACGCTGCTGTTTAAAGACACATTCATGTTTACTCTATGGCATAAACATTTGTAAATGCACACATACAAATACTTATGCACAGACTTGAAGACATAATGTAGAATAATAAATATAGATATATAAAAAAATAAAAAATATATAAATACATATATAAAAGAAAATTTGAACCGATAAAATTAATGTCATTTTTCTCATATCTTTTTTCTTGTCACTACTGTATTATTTATTTATTCGTTTTTTTAAAAAAATATTTATTTATTGTTCTTCTCAAAATGTAAATAATTAACACCGTGTTTTCCGTAACTCATCTTTGACTTTACGTAAGTGCATCTTAATAATAATTTATCATGAAAAATCATCATATTAATTAAATATTATTTCGGACGATTTTTTTCCTGATCTAAACATTTTCCGTTTTCTGTTTTTATACATCACAATTTGTCATTATTACTTATATATGTTATCTTTTTTTTAGCTCTCAAAATTTATATAATGATGTTTTTCGAAACCGTTGATTTTACGCACGTGCGTCTTTACGGAGTGACGTGACCCGAGGTGACCTCAGAGCTGCGACCTTTTGAACGTTCTTTCCGCACCTGAACCGGAGCCGAACTGCACGCAAAACTTCTTTGCTGAGACCTAGCTTACTGGAAAATCGATCACTTGGATAACTTTTGGACGAAAATCAACTCATCGGAGACTTTCAACGCAGGAGGAAACTTTTTTCTTTGAATTGTGACCTTCTGCTAAGCTACGATGAGCTTCGTCTTACTCCCCGTTGAGGAGTACCTGCGACTCATCTGGCAAAACTACATTGCCGGTATGATATCTTTAAAAAAATGAAGTTTTATTGCTTTAAATTGTCTATTCAGATCAATTTAACGTGTTTCATCACAGAAAGGTGTTAAGATTATGTTCCAGATTAATATTTGATCGAAATTTAATCCATTCCTATTGAAATGTTTTTCCATGATACACTATTTTGTTTTGCTGCTGTAACTCTGTAAATTTCCCCCGTTGAGGGACAAATAAAAAGGTATCTTATCGTAAATATCTAAAAATTAAATAACTCAACAGAAATAAACACTCCAGTTATAAACAGTTGTTTTCTTGGTGTAAATTGGACACATTTCAGGTTTTTGGACGTTGTGGTTTTTCCGGGAGATGTATAATTGTGTTAGTACTGATTTTGTGGTTTTAACTGTGGTTAATTTAGTTTAATTTCATTTATTTATCTAAATTTACCGTCAATATTGAGAATATCAAAGGTAGAGACAATGCTGTTTTTTCATGAATGCTAAAAGTATATTGTTTTGCTTGGTTACCATGGAGACAGAAGGAACCTCTATGGAACTGAATTTAAAGTTAAACAGCTTCTGTGTGGATAAATGAGTTTAATTCATAAAATGATACTTTCTTTTGGTCTCTAAACATTAATCTGTGCATAAACTCAGAATCTGAAGCTCAGCCACAGACTGTTGTTGTGAACATGTTGTGATTTCTGTCAGGAGCTCCTTAGCGTCCCTTTTCCAACACTGGGGAGTCTTTCCTCTGACTCCTGTGTGTTCATGTGTTTGATGTTATATGAAAGGATCATCATAGATGTTATAAATAAATGTGCTGCATTAAATATCTTGAACAAATCTATGTTACTCTACATAAACACAAACAGTTCAGCCTCCCACTGTATTAAACATAAGAGCTTCATCTTAAGTTGGTGTGTAATATGTGAACCTTTCCTATTCAGCCAACAACCTGGAGCGTCCCATTGCTGACAGACCTGAGGACATCATCGAGGATCCTCCACCAGCCCACGCTGTCGAGGAAGAGGAGGACGAGGAGATCGACGTTGTGGGTCTGGACGATGAAGAGGATCTTCGGGTGCATCTTCCACAAGGAGACGACGCTGTCGCTCCCATAAGGTTTGAGGGACCTCACGACGGAGAGGAGGAGAGGGAGGAGGGAAGGTTGTATATTAGGGGAATGCAGGAGAGGGAGGAGGTGAGAGAGGAGAGAGAGGAGAGGAGGTGGTATATTAGGGGAATGCAGGAGAGGGAGGAGGTGAGAGAGGAGGAGAGGGAGGAGGGGAGGTGGTATATTAGGGGAATGCAGGAGAGGGAGGAGGTGAGAGAGGAGAGAGAGGAGAGGAGGTGGTATATTAGGGGAATGCAGGAGAGGGAGGAGGGGTCAGAGGAGGAGGAGGAGGAGATTGACGTTGTGGGTCTGGACGATGAAGAGGATCTTCAGGTGCATTTTCCTCAAGGAGACGGAGGCGCTGTCGCTCCCATAAGGTTTGAGGGACCTTACGACGGAAAGGAGGAGAGGGAGGAGGGAAGGTTGTATATTAGGGGAATGCGGGAGAGGGAGGAGGTGAGAGAGGAGAGAGAGGAGAGGAGGTGGTATATTAGGGGAATGCAGGAGAGGGAGGAGGTGAGAGAGGAGGAGAGGGAGGAGGGGAGGTGGTATATTAGGGGAATGCAGGAGAGGGAGGAGGTGAGAGAGGAGAGAGAGGAGAGGAGGTGGTATATTAGGGGAATGCAGGAGAGGGAGGAGGTGAGAGAGGAGGAGAGGGAGGAGGGGAGGTG
This sequence comes from Labroides dimidiatus, assembly GCA_030710495.1. Lineage (NCBI taxonomy): Eukaryota > Metazoa > Chordata > Actinopteri > Labriformes > Labridae > Labroides > Labroides dimidiatus. The sequence continues at coordinate 24,359,347 of CM061147.1, read as the reverse complement.
GTATATTAGGGGAATGCGGGAGAGGGAGGAGGTGAGAGAGGAGAGAGAGGAGAGGAGGTGGTATATTAGGGGAATGCAGGAGAGGGAGGAGGTGAGAGAGGAGGAGAGGGAGGAGGGGAGGTGGTATATTAGGGGAATGCAGGAGAGGGAGGAGGTGAGAGAGGAGAGAGAGGAGAGGAGGTGGTATATTAGGGGAATGCAGGAGAGGGAGGAGGGGAGGTGGTATATTAGGGGAATGCAGGAGAGGGAGGAGGGGTCAGAGGAGGAGGAGGAGGAGATTGACGTTGTGGGTCTGGACGATGAAGAGGATCTTCAGGTGCATTTTCCTCAAGGAGACGGAGGGGCTGTCGCTCCCATAAGGTTGGAGGGACCTTACGACGGAGAGGAGGAGAGGGAGGAGGGAAGGTTGTATATTGAGGGGTCAGAGGAGGAGGAAGAGGAGGAGAGTGATGAGTGGTCAGAGGAGGAGAGTGATGAGTGGTCAGACGAGGAGAGTGATGAGTGGTCAGAGGAGGAGAGTGATGAGTGGTCAGAGGAGGAGAGTGATGAGTGGTCAGAGGAGGAGAGTGATGAGTGGTCAGAGGACGAGAGTGATGAGTGGTCAGAGGAGGAGAGTGATGAGTGGTCAGAGGAGGAGAGTGATGAGTGGTCAGAGGAGGAGAGTGATGAATGGTCAGAGGAGGAGGAAGAGGAGGAGAGTGATGAGGGGTCAGAGGAGGAGGGAGAGGAAGAGAGGGGTTGGAGAGTTGGAGAGAGGGAGGAGGTGTTGGAGGAGGAGCGAGAGGACCCCCAGAATGCTAATGCTGCTGCTAACCAATACGCTGCTGTGTATGGTTACCTCTATGCTTACCCCTATGCTAACCCCTATCCAGCCATTCTTTTTGTTAACCCACAGGTTTATAACCCACAAGCTGCTGCCCCACAGGCTGCTGCCCCACAGGCTGCTGCCCCACAGGCTGCTGACCCACAGGCTGCTGACCCACAGGCTGCTGACCCACAGGCTGACTCTCCGGATGAAGACCCTGCAGCTCCCTCAACTTCAGGCTCATCCAGGAAGAGGAAGAGGGACGAGGAGGGAGACCAGGAAGTGCCTGCTTCCAGTAGGCCGAGGCGGTCCAGTGATGAGTCAGACTCTGACTAACTCCTTTCTGTTCTTACTTAGTCACCACTCCACAGGTTTCTCTCTGAAGGATGCTGCAGGGACTCTGACCTCTGCATCTGGTGGGACCAGTGATTCCAGGGATGGTGATCAGAGCAACATCTTACAGAGGTGAACTACACACATTTACTTCATACAGAGGAAAAAGGTAAGTAAATCTCTGACACGTGGAGAGCGTGTCAGAGAAAAGGTAAGACTCCTGTGTAACTGTGCTGACCCTTTAATGTAAGAAAATATCCTTTTTAATGCAGTTTATTATATTTTCAAAGAGACATTTAGCACTTTAACTATTTATTTATGCAGTTATTTATCTGTTATTCTGTGTATAAAAATGTGTTTCAAATTAAAACATGACACCAGATAAAGTGAAGTTTTTCTAGAAAGAGAAACATTTATTATTCGTTGAACTTGTTAATCCCCCTCCCGGGACTGCTGCTGTACCCAGAGAGTTAAGGTGAGTTTCATATATTAGAATCACATACTTTGCCTCACTCTGAGGATGAAATAGTCTTTATGAATTTATTTAAAGGTTGTATTTTCTGTCTCACTAACGTTTTTTATAATATATTTTTCTTCTCTTTTTAAAAGAACAGTGTGTTTTTGTATTTTTCATACATATTCAGTATGGATACACATAAAGAGACGTAAAGCACTTGAACTATTTATTTATACAGTTATTTATTTATTTATCATACATTATATAACATTAAATTTACCTCTGTGAAATAGAAGCACTTTAAACACATTTGTTTATGCACAGCTTTAAGACTTCTTCGAGTTCATGTAGTTTTCTGGCTCATTGGCACTTTTAAAGCACTTTAAATTTTCCCCTGTGATGTGTCAAATAATATTCAGAGAGATTGTTTACAACTAATTTATTGTATGTTATTAACTCATTATTGAATCTTTCTCCACCTGAGCTGCTGCTGATCCCTGGACATAAAGATAGGTGTGAGTTTTTAATCCAGAATTAGGACGCAGAATAATTTTAATACCAATCTGTGAATCTGTTTATACAAACATTAATTTTCCTGTCACTAATTGTCTTTTCTTCTCTTCACAGGTGACGACGAAAAAAGTAAGTCTGACCTTCTAACTCAAATGAGACATAGGATTTATTTTTATTTACATTTATCATTTTTCATGTTTTTGTCTGTTTTACTAACTGTTCTTATTTCTGTCTTTTTCGACCCCCCCCCCCCCCCCCCCCCCCCCAGGAGCTGCTGCTGTGCCCAAAGAGTTAAGGTGAGTTTGAGATTCTGAATTACAAAATGAAAACATATTTAAATTACATACTGCACCCTCACTCCGATTTAATATTATGAAATATTCATGCAGTCATTTAAAAGTTGATTTTTTTTTTTGTCTCACTAATCTTAATTTATCATATTTTCTATCCCACACTCCTCCACACTATCTTCTGGATTATTAGTGATGCAGATTCTTTAACAGTCTCTTTTCTTCTCTTCACAGGTGACGACGAAAAAAGTAAGTCTGATCTTCATCTTTTATAAGAAATTTACTTTAAACATGACAAATTAGGAAAAATGAAATGAGACATGGTGTTTATTTTTTATTTACATTTATCATGTTTTATGTTTTTGTCTGTTTTACTTACTGCTCTTATTTCTATTATTCACCCCCCCCTTTACTTATTTAAAGGTTGTATTTTCTGTCTCACTAACCTGTGTGATGTTATGCAAACCTTTTATTATTCACTCAGTGTTTTATCTTGAAAAGAAAACGTTTGATAAAACATTGGTTACAATGTTTTACCAAACGTTTTCTTCTCTCTCATCCAGCAATCAACAAAAAAGTGATTTTAGTGAAAAGTAGTAAAACAGTGTCTGCTTTTAAATATAAATGTCAATTTTTTTTAAGATTTCTAAATTTCAAATATTGACTTATTTACTAACCGTTCTTCATCTCTGCTTTGATTTAACTCCAACACTTCTGCTCTTCTCCACAGGGTTTAGGTGAAAATTCATCCATGTGGACATGACATTTGATTTTATATCTGCAAATAAAAAATCTGTGAATAAAAATGTGTTTCAAATAAAAAACATGACACCAGACAAAGTGAAGTTTTTCCACCATGGGAAACATTTATTACTTGTTGAACAGTTTAAAGATTTAATATCTACTTAGCTTCTTCATCGCTCTTTACCCTCACATCACTCCACTTGAGCTGCTCAGCTTCCTCTTACAGGTTACTGACAAAACATCTCAGTGATGAGTCAGAGTATTTATTACGAGTTCATTGATATTATTTTTCATACATATTCAGTTAGGATACACAAAAAGAGTAACTGTGTTAAAAATGGACGATAAAGTGTTTTTTAAAAACATTAAAAAAGCTCCTAATATGTCATATTTAACATTAACATGTCTTTGGTACATATGTAATGTTCATCCTTGTGTATATACAGGACTTAAGAGTTAGTAAATATACATAAAGTAAGGCAAGTATTTAAAGAGATTTAAAGTAAGGATACATTATATCACTGAGGCCAGTTTCTCCTTGTCAGAGAGTTGTGAAAAGGCCTCGTTCTAGAGTTTTCATCAGGTTTATTTCAATCCCATACAAATTTGTATGCCACATCTTTCATTTTGTCTTTGTAAACTGCATCAAAGTGTTCTGCTTCTGCTTCTGTCAGCTGGTTTTTCCAGTCACCGGCAATTCCTAAAAGATAACAGGAAAAAGAGCGATCAAAATCAAGTGAAATAAAGTCAAACTGGAATTAAATTGAATTCTGCTCATTAAAAAAACAATGTTACTGACTATACGAGACGTTACTACTTTGGTATCTCTCATTTTGAAACCGACCTTTCCGGAGAAACTTTGACTTGCTCTGGTCCATGAACTGAGCAGGAACTAAGGAGTAGTTGGACATGTTGTTCTGCTTCATGTTCTTGAACAAACACCGGTCAGCTATCTTCTCCACCACCTCGGCCTCCAGAGATTTCCCCAAGAACACAGCGATCCTGGCCACAGAGTCCTTCAGGTCCTGCAGCACAGAGAGGAGCACACATCCAGCACAGCTGTGTTTGGTGTGAGATCACAGCCGTCAGCAGTCAGGCTGACAGTCTTATCATCAATCGCTGGCTACGATGGAAGCCTCAGAAAGCTGGCCATCCTGTCAGCGGTGATATCACAATCAGAGAGTAGCCTAATGGTTCTGATACTGATGAATCTGATGTGTGCTTGGTTATGTCCTCTCATTATATGATGATGATTGTCTGATCCATCCTTCTATACTCATCCAGTCAAGACAGAAGCTTAATTGATTTGCACCCTAAATGATAGCAGTTCCCCTGCCCTGCCCCAGAGTCCAGGCTGTCTAATAGCGGGTGTAAATTACATTTTGATGCCTCACTCTGTTTAGGGTTAATATGGGTGCACAAATTAGTCGGGAGAAAGGAGAAGCCAGGCGGACCATGATAGGAAGCTAAACCATCCAATTTTGCCTGTCAGGTGGATGCACTTCCCTTACATCACTCATGACAGTCAGCAGTCAGGCTGAAAGACACCAATTAATCTCCTCCAGCTATTATGGGGCCTGATGGCACAGAAAATGAATGGGTAAGGCACACTGAGACAGAGGGACGATGTGTAATTTTCAGGGGCTCGCTGCACAGACTGGAACCAGCTATAATTGAAACAGCAGTCAGCAAAAGTTTGACAATCAAGCAATAATTTGTCACAACGGTAATTAAATTAGCACTTTTCATAGCAGTGCTTTCTAATTATAGCCGCACTGTGTATAAGCCAGACAAACTGCTAGTGAATTCATTCTATTTATCTCCATTTAAGTGGCTTAAGAGTCTTTTGACAAATTGCAAAGTAGTGTAATGAGAGAAAAGTACGACAGCTCATCAGAAAATTAATTATGTCAGCTTTTAAACATCCTTCTGTGTCTGCAGCCAGAAGTTTTATCGCTGTATGAAATTATATGAGATTCGCTGCCCCACATCCAAGAATCCGTCTCTATCTCTCTGCGGCATCAGCACTCAGGACTTCTGTTGTGTAAGTCGACCTGTGTACATACCACATGTATCTCTTGGGTGTGCTGTATGTGCAGAACCTGTCACAGCATGTAGCCTCTGTATGAGGTGCGCATGTTTCGTCAGTGTTACACATTCCTTACAAGGAATCTGGTTCTGTATCATTGTCTCTCTCCTGAGCAGAATTACAAATGAACATCTCAGCCTGCTGCTTTGACTCGATGATTTCCCTGGGCTGGGATCACTCCTAATAACCAACTGCCTGCCTCTCGCAACACACCAGCCCTGTCAGAGAGTGATGACTCTGATGCATCAACAACATGTCTGCTGCTGGATGCTGATTTTCTCTAACAGATGGCCGCTTGCTCACGGCTAAAGCAATATCTGTGAAATGGCAGAGCTGGAATACTAAGCAGCCGTGAATTTTCATTCATCCTCAGTAAACAGTGGACTCTACAGCCTCCTCATTTCTTGTCCAAATTGTTCAGATTTACAGCAAACAAGTTGGTTTTCTGAAAGAAATAAAATCCTCTTTTTTTCTCTGCCGGTTTCCTTTGCCTAAAGCAAGTTTGAGATCTCCTGATGACAATGTGGTGCTGGAACCCAAATGAGACAAGTGGAGTGGAGAGATTCCCACAAAACAATTGTTTAAAATAATGAGCCCATCAGTATTGTCCTCCTCATCTGGCTGGCAGTTAACTCAGTCAGCATGCAACTTGCAAAGACACGTTAATCTAAGTGAAAAATAAGTTTTACTTGGACCACATTTCAAAAAGAAACATGCTTCTGTCACAATGTCAAGTCAATGTCAGTTTTATTTATATTGCACATTTAAAACAGCAAGTAGCATACCAAAGTGCTTTCCAGTAAAATAGTCAGAGACAATAAAAGAACAATAAAAACTATTACAAAGAATAAAAAAATATGAAAAGACAATAGAAACTATAAAAAATGCTAAAAAAAAACCAAAAAACAACAAGATATAAATGCATAAAAACAACAATGACAAATATAAGACCCAATAAAAGTGGTTATGGATCACCAAAGGCCAAAGTGAACAAGTGCGTCTTAAGACAAGTTTTAAAAGTGGTGAGGCTGTTTTCAGTGCACACAAACAGAGGTAAAGCATTCAACAGAGTGGGAGCCGCAAGTGCAAAAGCTGGATCTCCCTAGATTTTAAAAAAGATTGAAGAACATCTAAAACCACTTGATCAGCTGACCTGAGGGTTCTGGAGGGCTGATGCAACCTAATAAGGTCCAACAAGTATCCCGGGGGCCAGCCCATTCAGAGACTTCAAAACAAATAAAGGAATCTTAAAATCAATCCTGTACCTCACAGGAAGCCAGTGAAGAGATGAAAGCATTGGAGTTATATGCTAGCGTTTCTTAGCTCCAGTTAGGAGACGAGCTGCAGCATTCTGAACGAGCTGCAGGCGACTGAGTTCTGTCTGGTCAATGCCAACAAGCAAGGAATTACAATAATCTAAATGAGATGTTATAGAGGCATAAATAAAGGGACACAATCTCACAAGTGCTGCACGACATTCATGTTGTATCATTTGTTGGCACTCAGGGGTCTTTCTACAGTCAGTTTCAGTACCAACATATTTTATTTGCAGACTTCTTTTTTCCACCTTCTGTTGGGAACACATTCTCTACAGAGTCTCTGTATCTTTGTGCTGATGTCAAACTGTCCATAATGGTCCTTGTTTTGTGTGAGAAAGTGTGAGAAAGAAAATAAATATTAAATAGCATCTTTGCCCAGATAGTAATTATACTACTGCTCCAAAAATACTTTGAAGTAATGTAAATTTACGGTATATGACTACAAACTTCCTCTTTTACATCAAAAGTTGTGTTTTCTGGTTTTGAAATTGAAAACAATTTGATCTGGTTGCAAAGCTGTCTTCGTAAAGATATATACAAAACGAAAACATCACACAATATGCTCTTCCACTGAACTGATCTAAAAATGTAAATCTCATTAATACTTTCTCGAATACTCAGAATAAACTACTAACAAACAAACAAACAAACAAAAAGTTCAACTGAACTTCTCAACAGGAACAATTTTACAGTCTCTCTCTCTTAGAGCTCTCTCTCTCTTTCCGCTAAATCTCCATTCTCTCTCTCTTGGATAAACTGGTTTCATGGGCTGTATCTGGTCTGCAGGCTGTGAGTTTGAGACCCTTAGTTTAAATCACATAACAAAGAGAATTTTCTAGAACTGCTCTTTTTGCATTTGAATTGAACACAGGTACTTGTGCTTTCAGAATGGATAAGCGCTCAGTGAAGAAACCCAAAGCCTAGAGACAGGTGAGCAGCAGGAGCCAGCACATCACCTGGGTTAACAAGTCGGCTCCTCATCTCGCTCATGTTTCATTAAAGGGGCTGTGAGGACTCTCTGTATGAAGTGGATTGCAGCGACACCTTTTGGCTGGAATCGCGTGCACACAGTCGTGATGACATGACTCTTAACAAGCCGTGTTTGTTTTGGACGTGAATGGAGATCAGATCGTGTTTTTAACACTACTTTTCTTTTTCAAGACAACTTTTTTCGTTACTAGATACATTGTGACATGGTATGGTTTTTATCAAGAATTACACAGTGCTGTTGTTCGAAACGTGACAACAAACAAACTTTGTAAGTTTGTATTGTAGTTCATTAGCCAGCTATTTTAGTGCTACTTGCAGCCCAGTGCTTTGACGTATCCACGTAACCTGTAACTGGAGAAGGAAATTGGAGAGAACACATAAGACTCGTTACACCTAGACCACATGCTTCATAGCTGTAGCCTGGTACTTCACTATTATTTTTTTCACTGTCAAATAAGTCTCTAAGGAAGAATTTAAGCTGTTTAAAATGCATTAAAAAGGGCTGTTAAGGCTGAGTGGAGTTAATCGCCCTGACTGACATCTACCCCCTGCCAGCGGTTTCAGATGCTCAAAATAACTCTACAGAAACAATCAGTCTTCATGCTGATGGGCTTGTTTGCTTTGTAGGTCATGTAAAGGCATTAATCATTATCTTATACTCAATTCTAAACTAGAGAAACAGAGTCTCACAGAGACTTTAAACTAAAACTCTGAGTGTTAAATTAGATATAGTGAGCACTGACTTTTTCATGTTTCATATCATTTTAACAATGTGTTTGAAGTTAGATCAATGTTTAAACTCAATGTTCCAAGTTTTGAACACTACCTGACCGTCTCATTTTCTTTTTTACATAATGAGTTTAATTTCTAGGACATGTGGCTTTTGGATTAAATGCGGCTGATTGATAAACTCTAAACACAGTCCATGTCACAGCTCACTTCTTTTCTCACCTCTCTACTAATCCTGGACATCAGGCATTACTGCTGGCATTCTGCTGTCTGACTCAGAGCTTCTACGGGCCACTGAATACCAAATGAGCCGGCAGAAATCCAGCTGGGAATACATTGTCAAAAGGAAACATGGTCTGCCCCTCAAGTCCCTTTTTAAGCACAGAGACATATTTGAAAAAGGGGCACAGGTCTCTACTCTTAACAGGTGAAGTCTGGTCTCTGTCATGACACTGCATCAATCAAATGAAACCAAACAAAAGTGATGTAAAAGTCAAGTCAGCTGCACACAGGGTGCTGTGGCCTGCTGGTGCATCGAAACTCCACATGTGTAATGTTGCCTTCACACACACAAACGCACATACGCATGGCTGACCTTTTAATCACCATCATCCCAATATGCATAGATGCACACGAGCACAAAAGCACAAACTGACAGCTTCATACACAAGCACACTCTGCTCCCAAAAGAGTCGGGCTAAGCGAGCGTGCGGAGGGAGGTGCAGTGATGCAGAGACAGGAGCCATACACAGGGCTTCATGTTCACTGCCTGGGAATTATCACATCAAACTCGAGCGCCTGAAGGTTCTGACAGGCACAAGGCGGAGCCATTACAGCCTGCTGGAGACTGGAATGACTCTGCTGGACTATGACTATGCAGTAACCATTGTTTTGCTCTGGAGATTCAGACCACACCAATAACACAGAGGTTTCACATAGAGACAGAGAGGAAGTTCCTCTTACACTCGCTAAAACAACAAACAGTGCACTTGTGTGAGACTGTTTCAAAGCTAAACTGGCATGATGTGCAAAATTTTCATCCACAATTTAGAATATAGACTTTGTTTTATGAATTCAGATAAATCCCTGGTGTTCTGTAGACTATTAGCATTTATTTGCATGATGGTTTTGGAAGAGCAGCTGACTGCAGCCTGTAGCACTTGTAGCAGATGTTGGAGTCGTCAGCGGCTCTATTTAATGGGCTGCTGAAGGAAATCACAAGACGCCATTTGGACCAGACCACTCTGTAGCAGCCCTAAAAGAGCTCATACATCTGCCAGGGCCACACAGTCTGCTTAATTGATCATCATAATCATGGAAAAAAAAGTTTTCATTTCCATCTGCAACAAAACTAAATGCTAATAGGAGGATGGTGGCTAAGACTTTTTACATAGATATATAGAGATACATTTAACTAGATTTGTGCGCTAAGTGGTCTTCATTCAGTTAATTCATGTTAAAAGTCAAAGCTAACAACCAAAACTCTGAAAATAGGAAATAAAAGATTTGGGGCTGATGTAAAAGTACAAAGTTCAGTCGGGATTGTTAAATCTGTTTTAAAATGCACCTGTGGTATAATTTTGCTATTAGTGGATGGAGTTTTGCGAAGAATATGTAAAAAAAAGTTAATTGAAACAGTTACTGTACCCTATACAAAACACATAATGCTAGTTTCTTCTTCTTACAGGCCTCAACCCAGGAGCCCCGCCCCTTCTTTGTTTATTAGCAAAGGAGGATTGAAATTGAATACTGTTTACTCTAGAAAGCATGGGGTCTTTTTCCTTTTGTTTAGGACACTCGGCACTGGAAACACTCAAGGACAAATATAAAACAGCATAAATTTTCACATATTGTTCAGTCTAATATTTGCACATTATTAGAGAGAAGGCTGTAACTTGATATGATGGATTTTGATTTAAAAAAATATCCCATCACCACTAATAATCAAACAAAAGAGTTTCTGTAATCCTTATGATTTAAGTACTAACTTTATTAAAGATAAGATGGTACGAGTTTAAAGAATAAAGCAGATCTAAACATAAATATTTTGTTTAAATGGTTTTATTATGTTATTTTAACAGTTGTAGTCAATTCCTTCAATATGATTGGGTATGTTGGTTCGAAAAAGTGTGAGACAAAGCAATGACAATGCAATGTTATTTATTTATTTTGTAAAAGAAATATATGAAAGTTGAGTAATGGTACAAAATTATATCTCAATTTATTTTATTTATTTACTTAATTTGTAATTTTGTGTTAATATTATTAGTTTTTGTTAATTTTGTTTTTATTCTTTTTATTCACATTGTTTTTGTTCATTTTATTTTATTATACTGATATTGATTTTATATACTGATTTTATAGCACTGATGTTATTTTTACATTTTACATTTTTTTTTTACATTTTGTCTTATTTTGTGAAACACTTTGGGCTGTTTGTTTGAATGTATGAAAGATGCCATATAAATAAAGATTAGTTTGAGTTGACTTGGCTTGGTGTAGGGTTACTGTATTTCTTGTTACTTTTATCACAGTGCTGTTTCTTGTAAAGACTCATGCTGACTGTAAAGAAGAGTCTCCACAGGCAACAGGCAGTTAGAAGTTATTTCCTTAGTTACTCCTGTCCGTCTCTATTTACCTCTAAGTCACTCGTGCTGTAAAATAAGACAGAGTATTAAGGAGATTTAGGTATCTTTTTATTTTTCAGACTTGCTGGAATTGGAATGTTTTGTTGCTATGGAAACAACTTAAAGTATATCCCCAGAAACCACATGAAAAGTCAGATTACTTTGAGTAGTTATTTTTATGTGGACTGTACCTACCAAAGATCTGACTGTTACTCCAAAGACCACTAATACCTGAGGTAGGTAACTGTTACAGGATATCTCATTATATATTTTTTCCAGGAAAGATTTGAGTCTTTAGTAGCCAGTTAGCCAACTGTAACTTCATTTTGTAGCATCAGTGGTTAGCATAAAGATGTTACTGTGGCATTATGCTGCTTTTTGAATGCAACACATCACCATTATGGAGATCTGTTGGGTATAGATTCTGCAGTGAAGCGTCATTACAATGATAGCAGAGGTAGTTGTGCAACTGGTGGTAGAAGATGAGGGTGCACATATGAGCATGTTACATTTATTCAGTGTTGCTCCCACTGAGGCGACAGTGGGAAGACTGGCCCACTGCAGGGTACCTGGTGACAGCAGAGGCTTTAAGACACACTCCTCTGAACTGACAGGGGCTGAAGAATAAAGAGATGAAAGCTATGGAGAGAGACACACACTCACATGTGAAGCCAGAGAAAGTCACAGACACTTTTGTCTCGCTGGCTGAGAGGAATGACGAGGAGAGGAGAGGGACTGAAAGGGAAAGTCACTGAGACACTGCTTTGGTACTTGATGGAGTGAGAGATACAGAGGAGAGGGGAGGAAGGGGGTGCAGTGTGAGAGGATGGAAGAACTTTGTGCAGAATGAAGACCCTGGCTCCTCTTTTATTCTCTCTCATGCTGAGTTTGAAAAAGTAGTTTCAACAGTGAGCGCAGGTAAAAAGCCAAGATACATCTCCAAGCTGACATTTCCATTCGCTATTTCCTGTATATTTTTAGAGAGCAAGTGATGTTCTGTGGCTTTGAAACACCAAGAAGAGTTTAAAATATCTACAATATGACAACATAAAGGATAATCTTTAGAAATACTGTATAATTCAAATGGACCTAAATTCAAGATTTTCTTCCATCTGACTCACGCCACATTTTCAGTGTGGACAGAAACCTTAAATAAATTAGCACTACTCCTTTCAATATTCCATGACGATTTTCACACAAGTTGGAAGTTAAATAAAAAGTTAAGAAAATTCTCTCAAGTTTTAAAGCAAGACATGACAAGGCTTTAATGATGTGTGCAGGGAATGATGAAGAAAAACAAGCCCCCCTCCTCCAGGAGAGCTGAATTTCAGCAACTGTTCCAATCCTACGCCGGCGGACAGACCACTCTGCCCGCCTCTGCCCTCCTCAGGTTCCTCCACATGGAGCAGATGGAGCTCACAGCCAATGAGGAGGTTGTGGAGAGTTTGATCGATCGATTCGAGATTGAGGAGGCAGGTAAGTGAAGGGAGAGCTTTGCACCATGTAAGGATACTCTCTGCTCATTACTGCCAGTTAAAAAAAAATGATGCTTTCTTCAAGGACTGAAGCTTTGTCACTTTATGATAATTGGTCACAGCAGAAGTTAAGGCCTTAGCTCCAGAGGTGCCTGACTGACACAGTAATCTACTGTGTCCATGAGGCAGGAGGTTAAAGTGACAGAAAAAATGGAGAAAGGAAGGCAGAGTAGACCAGATGTTGTTCAAATCGAGTGTAATTTCACTGCTGGTGAATTAATGGGATCACAGCAGGCAGAATGGAGAACACAATGACACACAGCCTACAAGTATGGGCTGCTGCTTAGAGAATTTCACATTTCTCACTTTGATGTTCAGTAAAGTGCAAGATCCATGTGTAGCTTACTCTTAATTCACCAAATGAATTACCTTAATTCAGAGCAGATGCCAAGTTAGGATTTGCCGCCTCACAGCTTAGCAGACTTACTTTGTGTTGTTGTGTTAATTTAAAATAGAGCATTATTATGAAAGTTAACTTGAGGCTGCTTGTTTCTAAAAATAGTCCAAAGACCACCATCATTCCCTCTTCTGTCCCCTTCCATGTTGCTTTTTGTGTTGACCAGTTGTTGCCATGTTTCTTCTTCTACATTTTTGTTAGCTCACGTTTGTTCACGTGAGTTTTCTGTCTTGAAGGACTAGATTCTCGATCGGTGGTGAGACAGAATCATTATGTGTGTGGTGAGCTGTTTTGAGATTATCGGAGGACACCACACACAGTACGATCAAAACTGTTCAGAGCCTGATTTTTTTTTTGTCTTCATGTGTGGGGTCTCTAACAAATAAAAATTCTCTCCAGATTTAGAAAATCTTTATGTGTGTGCCGCTCTGAACTGAGAGTGAACGCTCAAACTAGCTTGTCACCAATCAAGGATTTGGGCTGCCGACTGTAAAAGCAGCACAACTTTTACTGTTACTGGCAAACAAAGTGGCTCCACTCCCCAGCAGCAAAACCCCACGCTGAAGTAGCATCAAAAAAGGAGTGGTAACACTCTACAGAAGCAATGCTGCACCAAGGTAAACTACCCAATAAAAAAAAACATACAGCTAGGTAGCAATACCCTGCCATCTACCAGTCGACCCATACTAGCCACACCAGGTTAGCATTAAAAGAGTACTGGCTGCACAGCTAACACACCATTGTGACATAAACAAGGCAAGTACAGGTCAACAACCTTTATTTTAGCATACCACCATGGAGAGCTTTTTAATAGCTCATATTTTAACATGTCCTTGCAAAAAAGGCATAAATGGTCCCATGGTGGTGTTGACAGCTCCTTTCAAACATGTGTCCCAGATAGCTCACCAAAAATGGGATTTTACTGCTGGTTTTTACTCACTATAAAAGACCAAGACATCTGCTTTGTATGTCATTCGTAAATGTTAGCATGCTAACTCTGAGCATACGCTGCTGTTTACTGCTTATATTGGTAAATGTTGCAGTTAGGTATTAATATACATGTTATTATACTTACTAAGATGTTGAATATTGCAAACATGTCTGTTCATGACTTTATAAACAGCACAAAAGCGTAGTACCTGTCATGTGTAGCACTAAGCTCTGCAAACAAGATGTATAGCTCCAGGATAGCTTGTAACTTTAATATTTTTATATTTTGAACACTAGAGGGGATAATTTTACCTGAACTGGTTATTATAATTTTTCTAATTTAATTTTTACTTATTTATTTGCTCTTTGTAGCACTACTAATGCTGATGCGGGCTGACTTTGTCCTCTTCTTTCAGCCAGAATAAACAGAGCCATGACGTTTGAGGGATTCCTCAGGTACATGGAGTCCAAAGACTGCTCTGTATTCAACCAGGAACACACATCAGTGTACCAAGACATGGACCAGCCTCTCTCAAGTTACTTCATCTCCTCTTCCCATAACACCTACCTGACTGGAGATCAGCTGGTAGGAAAGAGCCACCTGGATGCTTATGTCTGGTATGTTTAGTTTGTTGAACATCTTTTTTACTTCTATAACTCTGATAAAGTACTCAAGGAAATTGCACAGCTGGGTTATATTTAAGCTGGAAATTGGCTAACAACTTTTCTTCTATATCATGTTTTATGTTCCTGACATTCCATCTTGTTCAGAACAAGTGGTAAAACCAAATTTAAACACCATTTGGCTCTTATACAAATCTAAAATGTCCCTCACTATTCTCTGGTTTAACACCTTCATGTGTGTTATCTACATACTCTCCTCTTCTTTCATTTCATTGGCCCATTCGTGCTGAGGCAGACGATGAAATTGCTGTGGTCCTTTCATGAGGTAATAGAGGTGATTACAAAAGGGGCTGATGGCAGCAGAAGTGCTGTATTTATGGTCCCTGTGAAAGTGCTGAGAGCTCCGGCCGGCTGGTGAAGTGAAAACCTCCAAACTAGCGGCCTGGAAGCTCTGGTTTACCCACTAGATCATAAAAGAATCATCTCGAGAGGATGAAGTGGCAGGACGAGAGAGCTTTTAGAAATCTCACCACTTCACAGGCAGACAAGAGGAGAAAGACAATAACCAAATGCACTTGTTAGGAAAATGAAGCTGGCTCAGCTGAAGATGCTAGAATATGAACTTGATATCTTGTCACTGAAACTTTTCATTAAAATGTATATTATCAAAATATTTTAGCTATAAAATATTTGAATATAATTAAAATGACAGACAATGAACTGCTGATGCCTAATTGTATAAAACCTAACTGATATCATTGTCTGAGGGCCGGTTTCCACTAACAGGCCAGCGTTTTCAGCATTAAGTGTCCTTAAACACAAAATCACGCACATTGGTTGAAAAATACCCTTAGACTGGCTTAAAAAAGTGGCATGGCATTTTTGGAATGAAAACTGCTGAGAAGTGAGGTTGAAAGAAAAAAATAGAAAGAAATACAGCAATAGAGCCACAGCAGCAATTTGTTGAAGTCACTCACCTGAGGCTCATATTTATGCCTGCCATCACTTTGTTGTGTAAAAGCAATAAACTGTACAGAACCATGCCTGATTCATTTATTTGTTTAAATGGAATGACAGGAGTTTGAGTAATGAAATGTTGCATAAGGGGTAAAGGAAAATGGATCATCACTTTAATGTTATTTCTTTTGGATCCCACTAAGGTGAAATAATTTGTTTACTCAGAAAATAGCAGTCTGAGAGCTGTCTGGTCTTTAATGAGCATTAGATTTTAATACACTCAGATGTGGGGGGTGATATCTGTTTGAATGCAGTATTTTAGTCCATTTGTGTACATGTATTGATAAACAGTAATTATCACATGCATGAAAGTAGTTCCAATGGTTTCATGCTGTGGCCTGAAGGAAAGTTAACATCTTAGTGTGCGCTCCAAATTTAACTTGTAATTTCTCACACTGGTCTATGTGAGTGCTTGTTATAGCCTTGTCCCATGCTCATGTCTCCCTGTGTGTGTGTGTGTGTGTGTGTGTCACAGCGCCTTAAGGAAAGGCTGTCGCTGTCTGGAGATTGACTGCTGGGATGGGCCAGACATGGAGCCTGTAGTCTACCATGGCTACACCCTGACCACCAAGATACTCTTTAAGGATGTCATCACCACTGTGGAGCAACATGCCTTTGAGGTAACACGTTTTGTTGTTTTGCATGACATGTACATGTACATCCTGGAGTGCAGCCCCAGGCATCTGACTTTGTATTCCCTCCTACCTCTGAAATACTCCAGGATTCATACCTACTGTGGCTGCTTTTGCTCTAATTAATATAAGCTCTGATAGTTATGCTTTGCTTGCTGGATGTCTTTGATTCATGCACTTCAGGAAATTCTCTGTGAAGTGTCTGGATTATTTAGAGCCCACAGAGAGAGGAGCAGATCCAGGTTGATGCTAATTGTAACAAATAGGGGGTTGAAAAATCATCTTTCATTGATGTTATTATTCCCTGGCAGGTGTCAGCCTACCCAGTAATCCTGTCATTAGAGAACCATTGCTCCAAGGAGCAGCAAGAGGTCATGGCCCAGTACCTCATCTCCATTCTGGGTGACAAGTTGCTACGTGCCCCCTTGGATCACCAAACCAGTGGAGATCTCCCGAGCCCAAATGTAAGACTCAGAGAAGTGAGAGCACAATCTGTGTTTAATGTAAGATCTGCTGTGGATGACGGTGATTGTTTGTGTAAATCCTTGTCATCTGTCATAGCAGAGCTAAACAAAGAGAACAAAAGACCTTCCTGTCGTCACAGAGGGCCTCATTAGTTTCTCTCTGAAGCATCATGTGCCTCTGTCTCGCACTGAGGGAGATGGACGTCAGCATTTGCAAAACTCTTTGACGTCTGAGGTTCACAGGGTCTAATGTGACGTGGTTGATCTTGAGAGGTGTCAGTCATACTAAGCGTGCTGAAGACTTTGATTAGATTATCCACTTTTAGGTCTGACTTCTCCTCTGAGTGTTTTCCTCACCCTGTAAAGGGTGCGACTGGCCCTGCAAGATACTGCAACAGTCACTGTGATCTATTGAAAATGATGACGAGGGTGAAGAGTTTTTTTTCCTGTTTCTGTTCTGCCTTTGACTTCCTCTGCTTTGGAAGTCACTGCAGAGGGTTGTGTTTTATCCTGAGTGTGCAGATAAGATTTTTCATCCCATATCCTTTTTTTATCTTTAGATGTTGGGAGGGGCTGGTGTATTTAGGAGCCTCAGCACTACTGGTTTTATCTCTTCTGTTCACGAGTGACTCAGTTCTAATGTCGCACAACCAAGCATGTTACTGTCCATTTATGAAAGATGAAAATTTTCAGAACTGTTCAACTCTGAAAGCTACCAGTTACTGGTTCTTCAAAACTACAGTATCCCCTCCAGTTTTCCATCATGCTGTTATTCTAGGATTAGAAATGAGCTACACGTAATTATCAAGTTATTATCCCTCTTTAGGCTGTTTCTAGTCTCTTCAGGAACCCTCATATGGTTTCCTAAATTACACCAACATTAGCAAAACCTGTGTTCTAGATGTGTGTACTTTATCATTTGGTGTAACCATAGACTGTATATAGAATGGAAAGGGTGGCTCCAACTTTTACCATTGGACGGTTTTGAAGCCAAAAAACCTCCGTCATGGGAGCCGCCATTGGCCACCATTGTGCAGCCAAAAAAATGACAAAAATAATGTTTTTTTTTTTTTTTTTTTTATTAAGACCATCTAATCTCTTCTTAATTCTCCTTCCCGATGTATTTTATTATTCCCGAAAAAACTACACATGAACTGCAGCTGTCAATCATCATTAAACAGGATGTAAAACCTTGTTTTTAACCTTTAATAACTAATGAAGAAAGAAACATTTTGGGAAAAAGAGGACCTGAACACAATGCAGTCCAATAATATTTAAATATCACCACAGCAAACGGATGTGAAAAACTATTTCTACGAGGTGTGATATTTTTTTTAAAGTTTGACCACATCCCATCTGGAATGAATAAAGAGGCTGAGTTTTTGTCTTGTACTGCAGCCAGCCACCAGAGGGGGCAGTTTTTGTGCCAACCTCAGTTTGAGCCGAGCGACATCCATGTTTTTTACAGTCTAAGGGTGTAAAATATAGGGTGTAAAATAGGGTAAAAAATAAATAAGTGCAACTCTGTAGAGTATAATTTCCATGCTATATACACTCTTACAGTGTGTTAATGTTGTCAGATCAGTAATTATTTTGCATATTTTGCCTGAGCCAATACTATTTGATTCCGACAGGGTGACTTCCTGCCATGTAGCTTACCATGAAGCCACTTCCAAGACTAGATCATGTTTTTTTTCCCACTCTTATTAACATATTGCTGCTCATCTGTCTGAGAAGTGATAAAGAGGAGTAACAGATTCAGAGCAGGGAGGGTGAGATGAAGCAGCAGATGTGTGATTTGGTACCTCGTTGATGTCTGCTTGTGACTGTATGAACTAATGTGGATGTGACAGCTAGGTGACTCTTAAAAAAAGGGCTTTTTGAGTAAATGAGGGAGGAGGTAGTCTCATTCCTATTTTATCTTTGTGTCCTTGTCCCTGTGGTAAAAGGCCATGTGAGGACTTAATAAGTGAACTTGAAATAGTCTCACTTCTATATTCTTCACTTCACTACTACATTTGCTTGTTCATAATCCACAATTTTTTAAAAAAATGGTTATTTCTGAATGTTATTTCTCAGTATGTCAGGTCGTATCAAGCACAAACCCATTTAAGGCACATTTACAGAGTCCCTTTGAAGACACTATGCTGACAAATTTTAGCAGTGAGAAGAGAGATTTGTGCTTTTTTCTGATAAAAAAAAAAGGATGTCTTAGATTTATTCTGTAGTAATGGTCGACACTGGAGCTGAACTGTCAAAGAGAAAATGGACAGAAGAGCAAAAGAAAGCTAAACAGGGGAGTGACAGAGCTCGGGCTACAGGCTAAACTGTTAGTGATAATGTTCATTCCAACCACATGCAGCAGTTATACTGCAGTGATATACAAACTATCAAAGTCTATCAAAACAGGTTGGAGTTGGTAGATGAGGATTCCCTAATGTAACAGACACATCTTAGGGCACTAAACTACGATACAAACTGAGTTTACAAAGTTTGCTTGTTGTCACGTTTCAAACGCTACATAACTACATGTAAATAAAATTCCTTGTTGCTTTGTATCTGGTAAAAAGCTGTCTTAAACAAAGAAAAGAAGTTCTACTCTCCATTCATTTGCTTTAAACAAATGCACGCCTTGGCAAGAGTCGCGTCCTTACGATAGTGGGTGATAAAGCTCATGGGAAATGGAGTCATAATCCTGTAAAAACACTAGTGATTCTGGATAATCCTTGCAACAACTTAAACACTTAAAAAAATCCACCTTATTCCTGACTTCCCTTAGTTCATAGCGGTTGTTGGTTTTGCTCTTCCAGTTGAACATTCTGTTTATGTCGCCATGGAGACCACAAAGCTGAGGATATTAGCCTAGCTGTCATACTCGCTTTAATAACCGGCTTCTAACAGCAAGAAAGCGACAAAGTGAATAAAAATCAGAGGTGGATTCATTGTGTGGATGTTTTAAGGAGTTTACACTGAGCCTTGTGTAGCATTGATGATGTCACGTGAGTTGTTTTGAGCTAGCTTAACGGCGGCGGTAAGCCTTATCCTTGCAAGGCAACCAGAAGCTGAAAACCGCCTTCAGAATTCAAACCCATAGGCTTCTGAGGAAACAGGCGGATAGACAGAAATTTCTAATTTTTTGGACCTGAGATTTAGTTACTGAGTTTATTGACCTTTTTAACAAAATCCACAAAAAACACATTGCTTTTTGTTTATGATGTTTTTTTTGTGTCACATTTAATAAACAGCAGCTTTGAAACCTTTTTTTTTTAGTGAAGTTTGAAGTAAATATGCATTCTTTCAATGCAGAAAATACTTATTTCTAAAAATGAATAACAGTTTACACGCTATTCTTGCGGAAACTTTTGGAAATTGGACCATTATTTTCCTGAAAAAAGGTGCGTGGATAATTTCCTGAGAGCAGCAATTTTGAAAAGGACCAAAACACAACTTCAGCTGCCTGTAGTGGAATAATAATCCTCGAGTGGGTAGAATACATTTTTTAAAATTTTCAACCGGTTTTAAATGAAAATAATTATCATGGTGATGAGACAGAGGTCTTTGAAACTCACGTATCAAATATGATACATTCTGCAATAACGGATTAAGGATGGAGGAAGCAAGTTTTTGCCTGTTGAAACTGTGATAGTTCCTTGTTTCCATCTCTGCTTTCACTCATGTGTGAGCCCCTTCTGCTCTGTTTTCCTCTGGATTGAAGGACCTGCAGTATAAAATCCTCATCAAGAATAAAAAGCTAAATAATAAGACAGGAGAAGCAGCAGGGACAGAGGCAGAGGAGAGTGTGGATGATGATGAGGAGGAGGATGAGGAGGAGGACGAGGAGCCTCAAACCAAAGCAAAGTTCTGGTCTCCAAGAAAGGCAGGGCCAAAGGTGAAAGTAAGTCAGGGAGGTTTCAGAGGACAAAAATAGACACTCACGGATGCAACTAAAAAGATCATGGAGCAGAAGGTGAAGTTTGAGTGTTTTTCTCTCATCTTTTCTCGCTCTCTACTCTTCATGAGGAGAAGAAGAAGGTGGTGGTGGCAGAGGCTTTATCTGACCTCGTCATTTACACCAGGTCCGTGAAGTTCATCAGCTTCAGCCACTCCAGGGACAATCAGAACTACTACGAGAACACATCCATGGCTGAGAAGAAAGCTCGCAAGCTGGCTAAAGCCTCAGGTACTACAGGTGTTATTCATTCAAGAGGGCTGATTATGAAGCTACAAAGGACGCGTGTGCATGAATTGCAAATATTTAAAGTCAGTATGATGAGCTTTGTGGAGGTCTGCTACCATAAACCTCTTTAACAGCTAACGTAAACGGTACATGACATATAGAGGAGCACTTTTAGGGAACATTAAAGCCTAACAATGCAGGTCCAGTAATATGCTTGACAATTTTACCACTTGGGGAGGTTAAAAGAGGCCATTAAAGTTGGGAACAAACACCAGTCGATTAAACCGTCACTTTGCTCCTGTGCTGCAGTATATTGAAGTGACATAGAAACAGAGAAAGCAAGGAAATGAAATCGGCTCCAGCTGAGGAGGAGTGACACAGTAACAGATACACAGCTACATTAGAAGCTGGTTGGAAGAAAGCATGAGCAATGTGAGCTGTAAAAGCCTTCAACAGTTTCGTGTCATCATCAGGCCCTGCAGGGATGCTACACAGTGATGGTGCAGTCACACACAGACTAAAGCTGTGAGACTGGTTTGAACGAGAAATGTTCCACAGATTAAGTAGTTTCCATATTTTTCCGATATTCTCTTCACAAGAAAGCAAATTGATAAAACAAACCTGTAAAGAAAGAACTTCGATCAGCCAGACGATGACCACAGAGCCCATAATGATTTAGTTGTTCCACTGAGATGTACAGGATTTGTAGAGCAGTGAGGACATCTGTGAAGTCTGAGTCATTGGACAAATGAGTCAGTTGACATTAAAGAGTGTGTTTTTTAATCCCTCACAGGTGCAGATTTTGTTCAGCACAACCAAAAGTTCCTCAGCAGGATTTACCCGGCAGGCTCGAGGACGTCTTCTTCCAACTACAACCCTCAGGAGTTTTGGAACGTCGGCTCACAGCTCGGTGAGTGGCAGAGAAATAAAAGACTCCATCCATCTGCGTGGAGACATAAAGCATGTAGTAAAAGTGCAGTTACATGCTTAAATGCACATGTTCGACAATAATACTGATTTATAGACTGAATTGCGTTTTCTAACAATGATGACTTTTAAACCCTCTGTTAAATGTTGACCAGTTTTAATTTCACAAGGTTAATAATACGTCAAACTAGGGGTGTCCCGACAAAACCTTTTCGCCTCTGACACGATACTGATATTGCAGCCTTGAGTATTGGTCGATACCAATATTGATCTGATACGATATCAGCATAAACAGCGTGACATTCAGCTCAATTTGTAGGTCTTTGAGGCTCAGACAGGCCTTGGGGGAATTTTTAAAGTTTAAATGTATCAAACTTCCCCAGTTTGTCCTCTGGCCTTCTTTTTTACTGTGTGACAAGCACACATATTGTAGGTCACACTTCTATGTGTGCAGGTGATCAACCTTCAGCAACATGCTGGGCCTAATGTCCACACTCAAACAGTCACTGAAGTGGGAACATTTGTAGAATTGGTGTGAGGGAATTACCCAGAGTTCATTGTAATGTGACATAAAGGATAAACTACACACAGGATTTCTAGGAGAAGCATGACAGGGTGAAAAAAGACTGTTACACAGAAATTATAAAAGGGACAGATGAAAACAGAGCACATGGAAAAGTCATCCAGCCTGTATGTGTAAATGTATTAAACAGCATTAATCAGCCAAAATCTTTATATCCATACACATATATGTGTGTATAAGCATTTTAAGATTCTGTTTCTTTGAATTTTGTAGCTGCTTGGACTAAAAAAAAATAGTGTACTGGTAAATACTGTTGATTTCATGAAAATCAGGCAGTTTGTCCCTTTTTGGCCTTGGACTAGTGGAAACTTGTTCAATAAAATATCCTCACACTTCTAAAAAGAGCTACATGATGACATTCAGGTTAAGTGTTGTCCCACTCTCCGATATACCAGTCTGTGCCCTTGCAGCCTTGATTCTCAATCACTTTCTGGGTGACGTGAGTTAAGTCTGTGAGGGCTTTGGGTTTAGGGGGGACACTGAGATTTTTCCAGTATGCCAATCAGATTATTTCTTAAGAGAGAAAAAAGAGGGGAAAAACACACTGTTTGTGAAATATGAAGATTGCCTTTATTAAACTGCATAAAGAAATCAATCTTCAAATAGGCACTGGGTAGAACTGTAGAAGAGCCTCTCCTTATGGAGTTTGCATGTTCTCCCCATTTATGTTTGGGTCCAAAAACATGCTTGCAAAGGGCATTAGTCACACTTAACTTACTGTAGGTGTGAGTATAAGATTGAATATTGGCCCTTTGATAGGCTGGTGACCAGTCCTGGGTGGACTTAGGCTAGGCTAGGCTAGGCTAGGCAAGGTAAAGTTAGATTAGGTTAGATTAGTTAATTTGTACCTACAGGTAGATTTGTTTTGCAGCAAGAGGAGCATCCTCTTTGACATTTGGTCGCATAAACACAGAACCCTACATAAACAGTCAGAATTGACACACTATTAGGACACTAAAACATGATTAAAAAGTACCCCAGTTCCACCAACCATAATTAAATGAAGAGAGAAATATCATTAAAAAGATACATCTATAAAAATAAAGAAAAGTATACTACAGAAAATTAAAAACAAAGTAAAACCCAAGATAACGGCAATAATTACAATAAAACCACGATGAAAGCCATGATGGGAGCAGATAAATAATGATACTAAATAAATACGGTAGATATGCGCAATTATCACAACATCTTGTTCAATTCACTGATAGCAACAGGAACAAAGCTGTGTTTGTATCTCTTTATCCTGCACCTTGGGACCGTGAACCTCCGTCCAGAGGGTACAAGATGAAAATTGTTGTTCAAAGGGGGGAGTCATTGTTTAAAACTGTGATACTTTACCTCTCGCCCTATGGCAGCTGAGACTGGCTTCAGCTCAACCAACCAATATTGTATCTCACTAAATCTTAACAATCTTATTGTATGGAATTGTATCTTATTTTACTTTATTGTATATCCAGTTATCTCATAATTTCATACTGTATTTAATAAGTTGTGTTAATAAGTTGTGTTATTTCATATTTCATAAGTTTCATAAGTTGAAAGATTAAAATGAAGAGTTTTTTAACAGATACTACTTTTATTTACTTAAATGGGGAAAAAATATTGATAAGAAAACTATCAGTCATGTCAGTGAGTATTATTTATTTTAAAGTAGGATGGGCAATAAAACTCCCATGTACACACACGCACACTGTTTTAAATTCTGTTTCTATTTTAGTTCAGACTAAAACTGTGAAACTGGATTCATAACAGAAAATATAACTTCTTCTTTGAACTCTTTGCGATAAAGGGATTCAAAAAGTTTTTAACACACACATATAAAAAAGCACCACAATCCTTTTCACAGTTTTTTTTTCTCACCCACTGAGAATAATCCAGCCGCAGTCTGGAGACTGAAGTTGTCAAACTTCAAAGAGAACAACCTGGCTGACTGTCCTGTCGATTAGCAGTGAAAGGAACATTTCATTCCAGTCCACAGCCTGACCACCTCATCTGTTTTTTCCCCTGGAGCGAGTCCTCTCCTGGCTCTTATCACGACTTTTCTAAATCGATTTGCGTTTTCCAAAATGTGTTCTTTTTTTCTCTCCCCTCTGCCCTGCATCATTGTATGGTCAAAGCTCAGGTTTTTTCGTGCAGTATTTTAGAGGCATTCAACAAACCTCTGCTTTAATAAGTAATCATCTAACATGCTGTCAAACTACACGGCAGATTAATTTTCCATAAACCTGAAGTCACAACACTGAGCTCTCTGGCTCTATCTTGGCCAGCATACCTGTCAATCTGATTGTCTTCACGCACCCTCCTCCATCCACTTCCACTTCACTGCTATGCTGCAAAATCAGCTGTGCAGATGATAAACAGCATTCTGTTCAACTGCAGCACAAAACAGCAGCCTGGAAGGAATAATGCTCATCTGAAGCAGGATGAGCATGTAACATTCACTGAATTCACCAAAGATTTTTGAACTATTCTGGAAATGGTAAGAATAAAAGGTGCAGTTTCACATTAACTGTATGTTATTGCAGTTTATAGTACAGTTTAACCCTGGAGAAAAACAACCTTAACTGTACACAGGATTACATTTGCTACTTTCACGTGTCACAAGTGATCCTAAATGTTTAGTCACTGATGTCACTGGAGATGCTGTGTATGCAGCCCACAAGGCGGCCCAAAGCTCTAGACTGCAGAACAAACTCTACCAATGCTCTCTTTGCACAGTTGGTAATTTTCAAAGTGTCCCTGATGCAACCCCTCACCACTGTTGCAGAAACATTTCAAGTTATTGTACAACTGAGCCTCCAACTGCTGAATGAAAAAGAAACCTCAAAAACTCAAGTCTGCGGTGTGCACCTCATGCTGCTTCTCATTCTCAATTTTGTTCCCAAAATTTAATTTGTCTCTTCTCTGTGGCTCCTCCGAGTCCCTGTTCCATGAATGTTTGTGATGTTTTTTTTTTTTCAGTGGCTCTCAATTTCCAGTCTCTGGGCTTGGCCATGGACCTTAATGATGGCTGTTTCCAGGACAACGGTGGCTGTGGATACATCCTGAAGCCAGAGGTGCTCATGTCCAGTCAGAGGAGCTTTGATCCCGCCTGTAGCCAGCACGGCATCAAACCCACACACCTGCTGCTAAAGGTACAACCACAAAACACTGAACGCTAAATAATCCACTCCAGTTGGAGTCATGGATTATGGAGTAATGTTTCAAGGCTGCATGTGTCTGTTTTACGTGCACATACGTGTGTGTGTGTGTGTGTGTGTGTGTGTGTGTGTGTGTGTGTGTGTGTGTGTGTGTGTGTGTGTGTGTGTGTATATGCCTCACAATCCAGGGATTGTGTAACAGAGCCCATCTTTAAAAGCTTTCTTGTGGGATGCTGTGAACCAAGGATGATGCAAACTCCCCGAGAGTGACTCTTTAATTAGATTATCTCCCAGAGAAAGTTACTGAAAGGAGGGAGAGGAGTGGTCTAATACAATTACACACAAAATCCAATGAATAAATCATCAGGTTTCCTTTATTTTACCATGTTGGGCACCATCACAGCTGACCTTTTTGTGGAGTATATCTAAGCAGAGTGACAAAGAGGTAATCAAGCACTATAAAAAGCAGTGACATCAATTAGCATCTCATTAGTGCACCATGAGGACAAAAGATAAACTTTAACTTCTTGCTGTCCAATTAAAAAGAAACAACAGTGAGAGCTTATGGGTAGAAAAATGCCCAGAGATAATTGAAACTTTTTACAGATCATAAAATACTTAAAACTGCACTGAAATCATGCAGGAATCCTAAGTCATTCCCATACAGCAGTGGTTCCAAAAGCGGGGGTTGCAAAATGCTTTCCAAATCATACACTATTTACAGTTACGTATTTTATCAATTAAGTATAAACAAAAATATGGCTTCAATTTTATGGAAAACCATGCAAATAGAAAATGTTTGAGCTTTCCCACATTTCTTGTTTCCATGTGACGCCAAGGTGATAAAGCCAGGATAATGATGGTGTCAGTGGCAGCAGAGTAATTTAGGAAACAACTCAAGATTTGCACAAAGGTTGTCTAATTTTCCACAAATGAACTAAATTTTGTTTTTACCTGTCAGTGTATTTCCAGGGGGGGGGGGGGGGGGGGGGGGCTGCAAGCTTAGCCCTCTACTAAAGCATCATAAATTATAAATTTAGCAAATCTTTAAAGTTTCAGCACCTTTTGATCAAAAGTATCAGGGACCATTAAGTTCCAGGAACTACTCTCTAAGGATCCAAATGGCTCTTTGTTGTCTGACACTTTCAGCTCTATCTTGTGTTTCCAATGCTCTTTTTGCTTTTGTGTGTCATTTAAATTTAGCACAAAAAGTAGAGATTTTTGTGTTTGGCTGTATATGATACACTCTATTTTCTTTTTAAATGGTGTCACATTTGTATGGAACATGTATTTGTGGGGTGAGCAGCAGAGCTGAGTATTTGGGTTGCACCCATGGCAAATTTGCCAAATCTTTTTGGCCATTGCCCAAGTTTAGATGCAGCTGTATAACTAACTAACTAACTAACTAACTAACTAACTAACTAACTAACTAACTAACTAACTAACTACATAGATAATTTAAAAAAAAATCTCCTCAAAGAAGCTTTAAGAAGAATTAAACCATGTGTATGTTTTAGACCTCTGCTGTGGGTTTATGACTATTTCCTCTTTCAATCTAGCCTGGTACGAGTAAAATAGACGAATTAAAAACATCTGTACAAACGGAAAATATTCCACATCATGCAAATGGACACTTCATAGCAAAGCAAAGAACCACATTAGAAAAACTGTATGTTTGCAGTGCTGTCGACCGATGAAAGAAAAAAAGAAAGTAAAGGAACAGCTCTTGCTCAGAAATCCCCTCATGAGGATGTATGGACTCTCACAAGTTAAACTAAAGCACAAAGTCTCTAATGCAGTATGCACACATTGTAAATTTTCCCGCACAGGGTATGAAATATAAATGTGCAGTGCTCCTTTTTTTTCGAAGAAGTTCTGGGAAAACTTTACCTTTATTTATTCACATCAGCATTCTGTATTATTTGATCACTTCAGGAAAAACTCTGCAGTCTCTGCTCTCAACTCAGTGGGAATCACAGTCATGGGCAGCATTCGGTGTTGTAACTCAGGTTGGGTCGGGGTTTTCAATTGTAGAACAATAAATTATTCATCTGCTCAGAAAAACAATATTTCCCCTTGAGCTTTTATGAGTCTATTTAGCATAAAACTGTCATAGAAAAGAAATGGTCTGTGTTTTAACGGCAGAGTTTTATGAAATGATATCTCCAAACACTCAGGCGTGTAGACCACTGTAGCTATGAGAAAGCATAAAACAGGATTTTTTTGTAGATATCTGAAGGAGAGGAAAGGATCTTTAATTTGGGGCCGGACATTGTAAAGCTCCATCAGTGCCAAGCAGGGCATGTCGTGATAAGTACATGCAGGTTTGTCTTTGATCAGTCAGGAGGAAGGGGCTCAGTGTGAGAGGACTGCAGATAAGCCTGCCTCCCTCCAGACCAATGTAATTACACCCCTATGCTCCTTTCTTTCCTCCTGTTCCCTCTTGATGTCTATAGTTCTTCCCTTGCATTGATTTCCTCCTCATACACCCTGTGTGAGCATCCAAACTGTATCTCAGTCTGTGTTTGTGTGTGTCTACAGGTGATCAGCGGGTCCAACCTACCTGTACCCAGGAGTGGCAAAGCACTGGACCCATTCGTCAGAGTTGAGATTCATGGGACCCCTTCTGACTCAAGGAGAAAAAACACACACACTGTCAAAGGAAACTGTAAGTACAGATGAACTAACTGTATAATCTAATGAGACTTCTTCAGACAAAACTTAAATTTCCAGCATAACTTAAAAAACCTGCACTATACATTTTGCAATACATAATTGACTCGCTGCGCTCAAGGTCTTTGAAGTTAAAAATGACTGGAACATAAATCTTTATGATCTCATCAGATGCTTTTATGTTTAATGAGGGCACATCAGTCAATACTTTCTCTCGTAATTTTGACTCAAGACTTTAATAGAAATACACTTCAATTGTTACGACAGCAAGATGCTGTCGGGCAGGAACTTAAATGCATCAAGGTCTCAGAGTAAGGTGTCGGACCTCAGATGAAAAAGCATCGCTATCTTCATTTAAACAGCCCCAGAAAAAACAACAACAGCAACAACATATTTAGGCCTTTATATTTTTTTCTGTCAGGAACAAATAAATAGCATAACTTGTTCAAGTCATTAAAACCAAATAGAGTAAGATAAGAAGAGTAGTATTCTAAGATTATGTCCCAAGTTTGTGTGAGGTGAGGACAAATTAAATGGATTTCTAGACACACGTGTGTAACTTCGACAAGTACAACAATGTGCATTCCCTTGTGCAAACCCCTTATAGCCTCCATTGCTTAGAATTTCAAAATAAAAGGTCCTATGCAAGTTTTTTTTTCTTCTCTGTGGCCTGTTCTGTTTGGTTTGAGGTTTTTTGGTCTGAGGCAGTTTAGTCTGAAGTCTGACATGGGGCAGAAATTGTCCAGAGACCTGATGCTTTTTTATCAGAGGTCTGCACCCGTCTGTTCCTGACAGAGACAAATGAAGCCATCATTGGACAGGGCCATCTTGGATATGACGCAGACTTTGAGCTTCCTTTCTAACAGCCATAGGGCGCCCATCAGTCACGTGAGCTGAGCCTCTGATTGGACAAACCTGTAATCTTAATATCTAATAAACCGCTGAGTTAGAAAAAAATTCACTCATTGTACAGTGTGCGCCAATAGCAGAACTAGAGTTTCACACCCAAGCCATTTCTTGAACCAGGCTGTAAATATGCTTTTTAATGCTGTAAATGTCTGGGGTTTTTTTTGGCTTGGTGGGAATGTGACTTCTGGTCTTTCTGCAGCCAGCCTCTAGCGGATTCTCAATGAACAGCAGCTTTTAGCCCTTTCGCATAGGCTTCATTTTTCTCTACTGGATGTTGCCCCTTGTCTGCATCCTTACACTGAGACCTGAGGATGTCCTCGAACCCGAGCATGGGAATCAAGTCAAGAGAATGCTAACCACTCTGTGACAGTGCTACCTTTTACTTTGGCGTGCTAACATGCGTCATTTAAACAGCCATACTGAGTAGCTCCTCGACAACCTGTTCAGGTAGAGGCTTGCTTTCACAAAGGTGATGGAGTGCTGTAGGTCTGAGATTGTTCAGATGTTTAAAGTTCTCACCAGATCACGTTGATTAAAAGATGTTGAAACACTTCTGAGGGAGACAGTAAAGTTTCTGTGAGGAGTCTAACTGGTTATGAAACAGATATTAATACTAATTCATCCGTGTGACCTACAAAAGCAAACGAGACCAGCAGGGAGAAGACTGGATGTCTTCTTTTGCAATCACAGAGCAGGTGTCAGACGAGCAGGATGAAGAAATGGCTTCCAGATATTTCTGCTGACTGGCATGTTTGACTGTTAAGAGGAGTCCGTTCTTTATGATCCGTTTAGCATCCAGACTCTGTTTCATGTCATTTGACCCACTCTGAACTGACAAACAGAGGGACAGACTGAGAGGCTAGCATTGCCACCTTTCTTTTTATAGCTCCACTCAAACAGATATAAATTTCAAAGACATTTGGAACCATGCCGTGTTACTGCACACTGAACCGGACAGCTGTGTAAACCTTGAAGTGAAAACATGAAAACCACCTGAAATGTGACAGAGAATTACAGCTCTCTATGACAGCAGCATTTCCTGGTCTCGGTTATTTTTCCCGTTTTAAATCCATTTCTCAGTAAGCTGCTGTTGGGCTTCTCAGAAGGAATGTGCTGATGAGTTTCTTCAAAATGTTAAAGTGGATTTCCTTTGAAGAGGAGTCTGACGTGCTCTAAAGCTTTGACTGGAAACATGGAGCTGACAGTCAAGCTGTGCTGAAGTGAACTGTGATTTGGAGCATGAATTTGATTTTACATTTTTTGTTATTCAGATTCTTGTAAAATGTTACCCTCATAGCCATTAGGGCTGGTGTGTCATTGTTCATGATAATAACATAAAAATATGTGGGTCTTAAATTTGCTAGAAGCTACATACTGGAAAAAAAAGGGAAGGCTAATCCCACAGCTGTCACTGTTCCTGTCACCACACCACAGAACGTGGTGAAGTAAGGTGCACGTGAACTAGAGTTTTATGTCTTTAAAAATGCAAACGCAGTGATGAATTTCATATCAAGACAAACTGATGGGATGTAGTGCTGGATTGCATCTGCGGAGCTGAGACAGAGTGAGAGAGAAGGAGCGATAGCACGAGTCCTGGAGGGCAGAGCACTTATGCATGGGCATAAATCATAAAATCGTTTCACACTATGAAACAGATAAGGTCACTGGAGAATACAAATGAATGTGCATTTAAATTAAAACTCGGACGAGCCAGAGGAGCTTCAGAGAAATTGTTTTGAATAAGAAAACGATGTGGAGCAGCAGCAGCAGAGATGACTCATTAATTTTTGTATGTTTGCTCTCCTCATTTTATAATTGTAAAAATGTAGCAGAACTTATCATGAACTGTCAGGAAATTAGTGGTCTGGTAAATGTATTCATGGATGGCAAAGACTGCTGCCATTTAGGTTGAACACTTGATCCAAAAGTCAAAAATTTTAAAATCAGATTGATGTCAGTTTCCCAAAAAATGACTTTTAATCTTTGAGGATTCACTTTTTTTTTCCTCCAGTCAAAACAGCAAATCTGAATTACAATTTGAATTCCTGCAAATCCACTGAGGTTCCCTTCGGCCTCAGTGCACTTTGTTTTAAATGTTATTAAAATGTCAGCATGTGTCAAACTAAGACACTACACACAGCATCTGTTCAGTACCAGCATCTCATCATTGTAGGCAGGATACTCAAAGTACTTATGCCTTCAAAAATGTGGCTGTTAGCATCATTACAGTTCATTTAAATATAATTCTAAATTCATTATTTGTATATTTTTAGTGACTGAATAACACATAAGTGATTTCTAAAGAGTAAAAGAGGAAAAAACACAGATAATGAATGTTAAGGTAATTATTGCATAGCTCCCCTTAAAGAGAATGACTTGTATCACGTGGAGCTTGTAGCAAAAAGAAGACCTGTGTCAGGGACGGGAGCATACATTATAGTTTTTGACACAACAAAACTACAGCGTTACCTTACAAATCCTTAAAACTGAGTTACATCTTCTGACATTCACATTCAACTGTAGTTAACACTGAAATGACACTTCTTAAAATGTATTTCCTCAGGCTTAAGGTGAACACACTCTAAATATGAATAATACAGGTTTTTTAAATCTTCTGTCTGCGATGATTTTTGTTGTGCCAGTTTGGACTGAAGTCACAAAAAGTGCCTCCTACTGAACACCTCAAAGACAAAGAAAATGACAGTAGATTTCCAAAGATTCAAGCTCTGCCATGAGCCAGTTGACATCCGTGCGTGCGTGTGTGTGGGGTGTGGGGTGGGGGGGGGCATTGAGATGGTGCCAACCTACAAATATCTACACCTGTACAACAAGCTGGACGGGTTCCTTAGTCCCTTAACACTGATGCACACCCCAGGAGGGGACAGAGTCACCTCTTTTCTTTCCAGTCCATTCCATTCTATTCTATTCCTCTCTCCTCACGTCCATGACAATTACATGCAAATGGATTATTGACATTAGCAACTTCTGGGACAGCCAATAGTTACTTTCCTTACTAAGGAGTTGGAATATTTTCTTTGGGAAAATGAAACTTTTCCTCTGATTCCTCAAGCATCTGGTCGTCCTCACCCAGGCTACATACAGAAATGTAGTAAACAGCAGCCTTGTTGTGATGCGATCGTTTCCTTTGCAGGTCATAAAAAGGCATCACTGTAATCAACCTGTTTCCCCTGAAGCCGATGGGTGTTGACTTCCGCCTGCAGTTATCGACTTCTGGTTACAGCTGCCAGCAAGCTAGCTCAAAACAACTCGCGTGAAATTATTATGGCTAGACAGGGCTCAGTGTAAACTTTTTTTTAAAACATCTGCACTGTGACTTCGCCTCCAATTTTTGTTAATTTTGTTGCTTTCTTGCTTTTAAAAGCCAGTTAATCGAGCGAATCGAGCTAGGCTAACATTATTAACTTTGTGGTTTCCATGGTGACGTAACAGGACGAGCAAAACCAGCAATCGCAATGAACAGGAGCGTTCATATTTCTAACATGTCATAACATGTTCAGCCACTTGAGGCAGCAAAGTCAATCTGCCAACACAACCCTGACTTTTTTTCCAGCCAACAAAGCTGATACAGCAGTTACAACCTGAAGCAGTCTGATAGTTACACATCTACAAGACTCAGAGCAACATTTTTTTTTATCAAGCTGTGCTTTTATCTGCTCCCATGAAACTCTTTTTTTGTGTCAACCAGCTACTGAGAGAAACAGCTGACTCCAGTAAGTTCACTGACTAGTTGCTAACTTCTGTTTGGAGTTTGGAGTCTGTAGCTTAGAGATATTTTATCAACAACAGCCGCCTTTCTGCAGTGTTTGGAGATGAGGCTTCAGATTGGGGAACCAAAGCAGTAAAATTATGGACAAATGAGCAAAATATTGAGCTTTAATAGCAGCACTGTACAACTATAACTACACACAAACATCCAGCTTCTTACAGTTTTATCAGAATGTTAAAATATTTGTTGATTAGTGAATGTTTTTTTTTTCCTACTCACCATTACAGCTCTGAGTCCTCACTGGGATTCAGACATAAACTTCACAATCACCGTCCCCGAGCTCTGCCTCATCCGCTTCTGTGTCAGAGACCAGACCGGCTTACTCAGCAGTGATTTTGTGGGCCAGTTCACCCTGCCCTTCACCAGCCTGAAGAAAGGTGAGCTGCATAGACTGGAAGAGGGAGAGGGAGAGGGAGGGAGGGGTGGAGGAGAATCAGATGAAGAGCTAAATTACATCAGGTGATCATCACTGTGTTTCCTTTCAGCGTCAGCATTCCTGAAGGTTGCTCTCTGCTCTCTGTGTGTGTTTGTTTAATTCGGAAAAAAAAAATCCCTCCTTTACGAATCAAAAATGTTCATATTTTTAGCAGCTTTACATACATCTCTTTTCACGTCTGCTTTCCTTCTCCACCTCCAGGCTACCGCTGGGTGCCTCTCCGGTCCCGAGACGGATGCAGCTTGGATCCAGCGTCTCTTCTTGTCTTCGTTTACTACTGAAAACAGCTCACACACACAAAAAAACATGAACACACAGCTTGCCAGCAGATTTAGAAGCATGGGTGATTCCGTGACAAAAACACTGAAAATAGAAAAATAAATAAAAAAAACACCATTTCCTTGTGTATAAACAGCACTTTTATTGTCAAAGACATTTACTTTTTTTCCTCCCCTGTGCTGCAGAGGAAAAGACCAATGGCTTCCAACAGGGCTGGAAAGACGAAGCCTGCGTCACACTGGAGATGAAGAAATCCCTTGAGTAGGACATTAAGCACTTGTAATAGAATTATTAATTGATGCTGGTGTGATTACTGAGGGAGAGTTGATATTATCCAAACACCACATGTAGTGTTATTGGATTAATCATCATCCATCCAAAAACAATAGATGTAATCCTTCTTTTAGAGCTGACACCGAGTGATGCCAGGATCCATAAATAGTCCATGAGTAGTACTAGAGACGAGTAGCAGCCAGCGTTTCCTTTCCTCTCCTTTAGAGAGCCCCAGCAGGGTATAATGTAAATAGCATTCACAGAGGTATACATAATTAAACCAAATCCAGAGCAGGGCAGTCTAAATTTACCCTCCCTAAATCCTGTCAACGAGGCAGAGGAGATCACGGGTCAGTGGAACCGTCAGGAGGAGGAAGACGGCATTAAGATAACATGAAGACCTGCTTTAGCCCTAGAAAAAGACTGTGTATCAATGTGTGTGTGTGTGTTGGGGGGGGGGTCAGGTGAGTGTCTGCCTCTGCCGGTTTCAGCATGCATGCGCGCAAACTGCTCTTGAGTACCACTGATGGATAAGACAAAGAGATGGAGCGAGGGGGAGAGTGTTAACTCTGCCCCTCAGGCCAGAGAAGCAGAGTTGTCATCCCGCTCACACTCTCCTCACCCCTCTCCCCCCTCTCCCTCTTAATGTCTCCCTCCTCTGATTTCACTGGTCAAGGGCAACGCATCCCAAAGGGACAAACAAACGCCAGTCCAGGCAGGTATCAAGGTATGAGATATCCAGCTCTCAGCAGCAAAATGTAATTTTGTCTCTGATCTCTCACATCTAAAGTCTCACATGCACACATTTACAAAAACTGTTTGCATTCAGGGTGAAGAAAATAGTTTAAAGTTAAAAAAAAAAAAAAAGAAGTACAAATGTGCAAACAAAAGCAGTAGTTTTTCCTTCATCTGTCATTCAGGTGAGAATCTCATTGACAAATGTTTTTCATTTGATCAATGTTTACAACAGGAACATGAGACACCGCCAGAGTCTTCATCTCTGAGCTGAGTTTAAGTGTCATCTTATAAATATGTTACAACCACAGTACATGGTTCTTTCCTCCTCTCCCTCATCCAGTCTGAGATTTTCAGATAAATTCTGTCCTCAGAGCGTTTGCCCCCTCTGCTGGCAGGACGCCTGCAGTACACCTCTCCAGGGTTATATTGCACAGTTCCCGAGAGGAAACCAGTTCTCCTTGTCGAGCAGCTCCTTCTCCAGCTTTATGTTAGTCGCAGCCACAAAGCTCTTCTTGCTTTTCACAGTTACTTCCAGTACCATCCCATACAGCATGGGGACGTTACTGTACTCCAGCTGTGAATAAGAGAGCAGGGAGGTTTAGTCACCAAACAGCTCTGCAGTCAGAACATCCTGATACTTGAAGTTACTACTTTTCCCCCTTTTTTTCTTTTTTTTTTGTTAAAAAGAAAAAAGACTTTCTAGTTTCAGTTTTCTTTCTTTTTTTTTAATTCAGTAAAGGTTTTACTTGTCTAGAAAGAGGCTGTTAAGCACGTTTGAAGCTATTGGTTAAAATTGGCAGGGTTCAACAGCCAGGATTACATCAGACACAGAGCCAGGAGATCAGTGCCGAGGGCAGAGCTTCTCACAATGAAAGTGAACATCACACAAAGTCAGAATGAATTTAACAAACATTTAGGGGCAGCTCTTCCAATCTTAAAAAGACTAGATGTTAAAAATGGGCTGCAAAAAAAGACAATTTTACTTATTTATTATAAAACTCCAATAATCTGAAATAATGTTTGAGTAATGCTTAGTTAACATCCATCCACAAGACTTAAAATAATTCTATAGTTTTTGCTTCTCCTGATACAATAAAGTTTTATCCCACAACAAAATCCTCCAACCTGTTGTTGGTTAAATTTGATCTCATGTCACAAAATAGAGAAATTTAATTTTTGTCTGATAAGTTGCTCCCAAAGGACTAGGAACAATAAAAAACAGTCAATAAAGAGAAATTAAGATTACTTAAGGATTAAGTTTACTTAATTCTTCAGTTTTAATCTTACAGTGTTTGAAAATGCAATATGGAAAGGAAACAGGAGTATCTTTATCTTGATAAGTCGTCCAAAAGACGCAAAAAAAAAAAAAAAAAAAAAATTGCTTTGACAGTGCTAGATCACAGACTGAAAGTATGAAAGGAGGTTGTACCAGCTCATTGAAGGTTGGGTTGTCGTTATTGCGGACCACTTTCGTCTTCTTCTTCGAGCGCTGCTGAGGGTCTGGTCTTAAATGTGTGACCACATAGGCGTCTGGGTTTGAGCCATTTGCAAGTTTCTGTAGCAAAAAGGGGGGACAGTTCATGGGTGAATACACACCTTTGAATATTTTAAAGAAACAGCATATCTATCAATGATCTAATCTTCGAAAACAGCTATATAAGGAGTGGAGAAAACTTACGATGTTTTTCAGGTGTTTTACTAAAACCGCCAGCTTACAGTCAGAGTAAGAAATGTAGAGCTGGATCTGTGGACGAGCTCCTGCAAGACATCAGGATATCAGAACTTGTTATTTTTAATTATCAAATTTTATGAACTGAATTTCTCCAAAAAAAAGGAAGTTCAATTTTTCGCTTTGTTGAAAGATGCTACAAAAGCACACAATTATGTCTAAATCATAGACTGTAAAAAATAAAAATAAAAATGGACGTCATCTCGCTCGGCTCAAACTGAGGTCACCACAAAAACTGCTCCCCCTGGTGACTAGCTGCAGTATAGGTCAAAAACTCTATTCATTCCAGATGAGCTGTGATCAAACTTTAAAAAATTATTACACCTCGTACAAATGCTTCAAATCTATTTGCTCTCCAAAAAAAAAAAAAAAACAACCTTTTTCATTGGTTATTAGACGTTAAAACAGGGTTTTACATCTCGTTTAATGATTATTGACAGCTGCTGTTCTTGGGTAGTTTTTTTTTGGGAATAGTAAGATACGTCAGGAAGGAGAGTTAAGAAGAGATTAAACTGTCGAAAGAAAAAAATATATAAATTTTTGTCAACCAGCTCCACTCAGATTTTCTCAGAGTCCCACATAGTCTCTGCTGCACAGACTCTGGCTGCACAACGGCAGCTCCTGTGATGTTTTTTTTTTTTGGCTTCAAAACTGTACAATGGTAAAAGGCAGAGCCAGGCTGTCCATCCTGTTAGTACGTCTATGGTCTAAATGCACTAAAACATGCACAAACAGGGAGATACGGAGTGACAGGGCTTGCACACATGGTGCCCTGAACAGTGGAGGGTTGGAGGAAGTGAACTTGCACCTCTCCATCTACCAGCCCAATTTACAAAATTAGTCTGAGACTGAACTTTAAGTGGTGACAAGAGCGTGCAACTTACGGCAGAACACTTTTTTATGAAGAAATACACAAGATTTTTCCTTTTTCACATAATAAATATTGCCTTTAGCTTGATGTTTGCCTTCTTAAAGAGTAGTTCATTACCTTTTACTACAGTTTCTTGCAGGATATTAGGACCATCAAGGAACAAGCTGCACACGTATTCATTCTGGAAACAAAGGAGCAATATGCAGGTGTGCAGGTTAGAGTCAGGTATAACATTAGATCAGAGAAAGAAATGAAATGCTAGCAGAAGAACTCACTCCCTTGCATGGTCCCTCAAAAAGCTGCCTCAGGTATTTATTCAGCAGAGACATCCTCCTGGATGGTG
This sequence comes from Labroides dimidiatus, assembly GCA_030710495.1. NCBI lineage: Eukaryota > Metazoa > Chordata > Actinopteri > Labriformes > Labridae > Labroides > Labroides dimidiatus. Next base: position 24,321,984 of record CM061147.1, on the reverse strand, counting down.
TGAACGACATCTGATACCAGCTGGGAAACCTGAAGGGAAGAAGACACGCTCCATGAACTTAACAGATCAAAATAGAACAGCTTTGGGATGTAAGCTGAGTGTGGATGCTTGTTTCTTTCACTCACCGTGGCAGCATCGATTCGATGAAGTACTTCTGAAGCTGCTTGTGGATCAACTCAAAATGCCCGTATGTCTTTTCTCTGTTCAGATAACCGTCATGGATTGTAACTCTCAGGTCATAGATCTGCAATTCAGAGACACATAACGACACGTGAAAACTTTGTTTCTACTAGCTTACTGCTCAGACCTAAAAGCATAACACTAACTCTGCAACAGACTGACAGTGAGTGACAGAGGAAATCGTCCTCACCACATCTCTTGACCTGACGGTGTATCCCTGTATAACGGCTTCTTGGATGTTGGTGCTTGGTGCCGGGATGCCATCACGGTTTAGTGGTTCTGGTTTCTTTCCCTGAGCCATGGCATGTGTCAGGAAGTTAAACTTGACTGCAACACATCCCATACTTTCCTTTATTTTCCTGCAACATGACAGATAAAGGCTCTTAGTGGAGAAAACACAGACATAAAGCGGCAGGTTATTTTTAAGACTCAGTCAAAGTGTGTATTTGTATGAGTTTACTTTGTAAAGTACGATGTGGCTTCCAGGTCTGTGTCATGAGGTCTCAGGTTTTTCTGGACATACTGCAGATCATTAGAGTCCTTCAGCTCCGGCATTCCTGCACAAAGCATCTGGAAACAACATAAATGTGTTTTAGGCTTTGGTAAAATCATCTTCCATATGAGGGGTTTGTTACTTTGTTGATGTCTCACCCGCTCCAGCAGGCTGAGTATCAGGGCAGAGCGCCTTCTGATCACGTTGTAAGCTTCACAGCAAACCTCCACAAAGCGATGCAGGCGCTGAGGCTTCTGTCCCCCGCCTGTGATGAAGTGCTGCATCTCAGAAGTAAAGATGAACGGGGATCGGTCTCTATCATTACAAAGAAAAACAAAAAACCGTTGCAGTCTTTGTCACCTCATGTTTTCATTTTTAATTACTGCCTACTCTTGTGTCAACGCACCTTTTGAAGCTTCCAAACTTCTGTGCGTTGCCCATGATCTTGCCAAAGTCGATATGAAACATGTGTCCACTGTGTTTCAACATGATGTTGTCGTTATGGCGGTCACAGATCCCCAGAATGAAGGTGGCAACACACCATCCTGCACACGACTGAATGAAGTTATTCACAGCCTGCACACACACACACAAAGCAGGAGAATCACACCTTGCCACCTAAATCATTCAGCAAAGCATGCTGGTTAATTTTCTCATATGCTGTTATAGTTTTAACCTTCTCGTAGTCCTCCTTGGTTCTGTTCCACATGTGGAACCATTTCTCCAATGTGTCCTCTCGCAGTGTGCCACCAAGTCCCCACTCCTGATGAATCTTCCCCAGAGTCACTGCTTCTGGAACCACCTCCACCAAGCCTGTCAGAAATGAACAATAGATGCAGAAAAATTAGCTACAGAGACAAAAAAAAAGGACAAATGAAATGTTAAATTGCTTCCAAAATACACCCACCCTGAGATCGGCCTGTAGAAAGACATCTGTAGATGATCATTTGCATGTCCAGCCCCTCCTGAAGCCAAATCCTGTCCATCATGCGGACGATCTGGAGAACCAGCATGTCCTGCTGCAGGTTGTCTCCTGTCTGAACGACATATTTAACAGAGTAATGAAAGAGCTCACTTTAAAAGGATGTTTACTATTTATGGAGTCATCTGGCTGACGGTAACTATAAGACTATAATTTATCATGTTTTATACTTGGGTCAGTATCACTATAAAGTGCCTTTGATTTCCTCATCAGAATCAATCAGTTATCATGAAAATGTAGCAGAATAACAAAACTCTGGGGTCTATTATAAGTGCCCAAACACTTACACACATATCAGTACAATGATAAGTCTCTTAAATAAATAAAGAAAGAAAGAAAACGCATTTTATTTATTTTTACATTTTTTCATATTAAATTTATGTGATTTTGTTATGTCCCAGACACTGCTCTGTGAACTATAGTATGTGAAATAAGTGGTTAAATGGTGCTACATAAAAAATGACATGGTTTTATTATCCACAAGGTGTTATTTGATAAAACGAGTCATTTTTATGATGTTTATTCTATTTTCATAATCATGCTGAACATTTTACGTGTCCCTGAAACTGCTGCCCACTCTGCCATTATTGGGTAACTGCCCCTTTAAGAGACCCTCTGATGTTTTCAGTGACATTAACAGCGCTAATTTGTCTTTCTTTGATGGAGGCTGAAACAGTTGCGAGTTTTAGAGTACGTATTAACACCACAGACTGTATTTACACTCATGTTTCGTAATTTTCATTATGTTGTGTGTGTAGTTGGATGATGTCATACTTATCATTTAAACTCTGTCGTCGTAAAATATCAGCTGATATAAAAAAAAACCTTTCAGAAATTCAAAATGTATTTGTTAAACAGGGAACAGTTAGCTTGCTAACTGAATCACGATGCTAACTGAAGATCCAACTATGTGCACAGTTAATGCTAACATTAGCCAAAAATCTCCACCCTGTCAGTAAGCCTGTGTAATCACAATGTGTTTACCTTGAATTTTTCCATGACAGGGTGGACATATATGTCTGTATGGATGTACATTTTTTGCTTGGAGTTAATTTTTAAAAAGTGTGAGAGCTTGACCAGTATTCATTCCTAACATCATAACATCTACTTCATACACTGAATACGGATTCAGGGGAAAATCAAAACTTTCTGGGGGGAGATTAGGATGTCTAAAAGGCACCTTATGGTAATATAGACCCAGTTATGTTTAATTAAATTGTGCTAACTAATAAACCATCTTTGTCTCTTTTATAAATAGACCAGAATACTGGGGAAACTGCTTATTAGGGTGTTAACCATATTATGAAGGATGGATCCAAACCTTGCAGATGACGCCGACGTTCTTGGCCAGAGGGTCGGAGCAGATGAATGAGATCCCCAGCGGAGCGGCATTGGAGTTGTAAAACCTGCAGGCCTGTTGTCAACACATCAGGAGTCAAACTATGAATCAATTACAGTGATGATGTAGAGAGTTTAGATGTGTTGTGTGATGCTCTTACATCCACGTCCAGTGCTTTGATATGTACAGCAGGATCCAGAGGTAGACAGCAGCTGATCCCATCTTTGAAGAAGTTATTGATCTTCAGTTTCTCTTTCATTAAAATATTCTGCATAGAATTACTCAAATGAGATTAACAGACTAATAAAAGCCCGACTTGTGTTGCATTTTGTAGGATAAGGATCCACAGAGCTGGTAATGATTTTTGGACTGGACATTTTAATACCGACCTTACGTCGAGACTTTTCAGCTGTTCGGACCTTCTCAGCCACCTGCATGAGGATCCACACCAGGCGGGATTCATGTTCCAGCTCCTGCCTCAGTGCACGACCACAGCACTGCAGCAGGGCTGCCTGAACCTTACTGAACCAGCTCTGATAGTACAGGTCATTGTGGGCATCCTCCAGTAGCCTGTCAACACGGTTAACATGAAAAATATGGAAACAATAATGAGAAAACACTAAATTAAATGAACATCAGTGTTGATTGAAATGTCCCAAATCTTTTTGCATAACATGTCGAAACCTGAACGATAAACCAGCATTACTTTCAAGTGGCAGCGGTGTGACTCTTCTGCTTACCAGTAGAGCTGCTGAGCGATTCGTATGCTCTTCAGTGATCTCTCTAAAAGCATCATCACCAGAGGTCCATCCAGCTTCCACTCACTCTTTAATGCCTACAGCAAAAAGGATGACTGTTTGAAAAAACTGTGCGGCCTACTCTCAAAGTATTCAAACTGCTTCAGAAAATCATTATCGGAAAAGAAAAGTCCAAAAGGGCTCCTCAAGGTGAAACTGAAAACTGAATGACTGCTGGGTTTGGCTTTGTTAATATAAACAAACGGTTTCTTAGTGGAGGTTGGCTGGTTCTATTGGTAACAAAGAGAAGAAACACTTTTTGTGTGTAGAATCTTTAAATCATTGAAATAATTTTCTCATGATTGTCTCCTGTGTGAGTAAACTACCATACTACTGCAAGTGCACTATGCAAGGAAATAAACTTAACACAAAAAGTAAAGAATGCTGTGTTTGGTGGGTTTTTTCTTTGTTGTAATAATGCTTCTTGGCAATGCATCTTATATGGTTGGAAAGTCTGTTTATCTCTATTTTAAATGGTGCCACATGTGTAAGGAACATGCATTTGCATTTGTGCAATGAGCAGCAGAGCTGAGTATGTGGGTTGGGCCCTTGGCAAATTTGCCAAATCTCTTCTGCCAAAGCCTGAGTTTAGATGCAGCTGCATTCATTATTTTTTTTTTCAGAACCAGTTAAAAAACAAAACAAAACAAAAACTCTTCAAAGGAGCTTTAAAAGTAGTTGGTAATCACATTTAGATAGACTTTTTGTTATTCTGGTTAAAATGATCTTTATGTCCTGATGGCAATCAATGCACGATGTGTTCGTAAAACAGAACCCAATCCTAGCATATGGCATCCAATTTGTTAAACCAATCAATTCCCACCCTGCCATTCTGCCCACCTCCTTTGCATACATTTTTCTGGCGTGCACTAGCCATGATTAAATTTGCATAACCAAGAGGGATCCAAGTACGCTGGAGAATGGCAGAAAAAATTACCAATAACCTGATTATTGGTTATGTAGTGCAAACAAAAACAATGTGCTGAGGACCAGTTTGAGTCTGTGGTTTTCAATCAGTCACGACCATATGGTCGCTAATCAGTGGTGCTCTTGCATGTGAGCAGGGGTGTCATTTTGGAGGAGCTCCAAGTGTTGGGAGGTGGGGCCTAAACAAAATCCTGTGGAGATGCTACATTCAAATTCATGTTAGTTTTCCATGACTACCAACCCTGCTTTTAAGTAGTTTAAAGTAAGATCATGTGTATTTTTTAGACCTCTACTAAGCTGAGTATGTGGGTTGCACCCATGAACAGTTTGCCAAATCTTCTCTGTCAATGCCAAACAGATTACTCTGATGTTACTGATGAAGCGCAGAATCCAAGATTTTAGCCAAAAATTAGCCAACATCTGTCACCAACTGAAAATCTCTGTAGGTCATCACGCACCAGGCGAGTACCATGGATATTAAGGATACTGAGCAATAATAATTTCCAGTCTGCATTCTTTACAGCAACTAATCATCGCCTCAAAAAAAAAAAAAAAAAAATCTTAAAAGGTAAAAAAAATTCTCTTAAAGGCACAGACACACAGTGTGATAGTTTGCTTACCTGGACCAGCTGTGGCAGAAAGAGCTCCAGCTCTCCATCTGGGATCTGCTCAAAGAACTGAACAGCTGCGCTCCTCACAGTCTGATCATGAAGACTAAAAAAGACGATACACAAAGACATTCCTGAGTAACCTACACAACTTGAACTCCTCTGCACCAGTTGTTATTGTTATCTGGATCATGAAATCCCTTCTTCCTGTGCTACATGTTGTCCCTTTTGTTTGTCCTTACTGGTGCAGCTTTGCATAATGACTGTTTCTATTTGAGTATGACTGCGCATATAACAGACCTGTCGCTGAGCAGGAAGAGAGCTTCTTCAGGTTGATGGATGGGCCAATTTTCCACAATAGTGTAGATTTCTGTTAAGTCTTCAGGCTGCCATCGGGGGGCTCCACCCAGCAGCAGGTGGAGGAAAGTGCTGGCTTTGTCGCTACAGTAACGCTTCGTCCAGAGGAAAGACTTCTCGTTTTGTGTTAGACTAAAGAAGAAGATAATTTTAGGGACTTTCACTGATTGCAGTTCACTCAATAGATTTGTTTTTCTACTTACAAACAGAGGCAGTGTTTCCTAGAAACATCCAACATTTTCTTCTGCAGGTCTTCACAGGGGTGAGTAAAAATGGCTGAACCTGGGAGTGCAATGGGCCTCTGATACTTCCATTCTGTCTGATCCTGAAACTCAAGCTGGAGAACAACAGGAGGGTGTGTAACTGTTGGAGATAAAGTGGTATTATGAGTGTTTTAACCTGCAGGGGGCAGAGCTGTCCTGGGTTATTGACCTGCAATATGACTCCAGCCGCTTGTCTGTGGCTGTCATAGAGGGCAGGAGATGGAGGAGAGGGAAGCTCAGCCATCGGAGACATACTGAGGAGAACGGTCCCCATCACCAGGCTCCTAAACACAGAGTACGAAGGATGTATGTCAGTTATTGTACCAAATATTTCACTCAAGGTTAAATAATAACAGAAACCTTTCCTAATGTGCTCCAAAAACACTTGATATGATGCAACAAAGCAGGCGTCAGACACACAAGATAAACTAAATAGTAAATACAGTCCAATCGTTGATGATTACGAATGTCAAGTTTTTGTAAAACTCAAGCGGGCTAAGCTGGATGAACAGGGCAGATTATTATCATATTCATATATAAAAACAAAAAAGTGACAATAAAAGGAAAACTATTCTTTCCAATCCCAGAGGTGCTACATCTCAAAATTTCTGCAAAAGCATAGAAGAAAGCTGCATCTTTAAATGGAGGAAGAGCAGTTTCCTTACTGTCAGCATTTACTTTCCAACAGGATGCAACATACACAGTAGATGCAGCATACTTTGGAGTTCTTTAGCAAATTAGCTCTCAAAAAGTTTTTTTTTTTTTCTAAAGCAACTGCTGACATATTTACAACAGAACAAGAGAAGATTCAATCTTAAAGGTGTAAATGGGGGATGGTGGCAAAAGTCAAATCAAGAGCAAGTCAACAAGTGTGGGGAAAAAATATAAATGAGCCGTTTCTTCACTTCCTCACTCAGACAAAATCTGGCTCTACAGGTTAAACATATTCTGTCCATTTGGACGGATACGTGTGCAGCTTAGAAAATGTGAAAACGAAGACCACAACACAGCACATTAGAAAAACCATGGTTAACCATAATTAAACCATTATTAATGGATGTAGTCTGTGATGTCACCCGTTTGTTTCTGAAATGGATTTTTTAAGCAAAGTGGCCATATTGGAAATGAGGAAGGCTTTGAGTCTTCATAGTAACAGCCATAAAGCACCAGTTAGTCAAGTTAGCTGAGCTGGGCCTCTGACTGGACAAACTTGCGATCTTAATATCTTCTAAACTGCCGAGTTAGAAAAAAATCCACCCCCTGCACAGTGTGTTAGTGAAATTAGCGATTCAGATGGGAGTCACTCTTTGTACCAGGCTGTAAACATGTTAATTTTGGCTGTGAAAACATCTTTTTTGGCTTGGTGTGTATGTGACTTCCTGTACTTCTGGAGCCAGCCTCAAGTGGACACTCAACAGACTGAAAATATCAGACAATGCAGAAGTACTAAAATCTGCAGAGTGGAGGTTGCCCCTTGAGAAAAACACACTGTAAATAGACCGCAACACAACGGAAGAGTTTCCAGACGACACTTAAAAGTGATGCACACATCCGTTACTAGCCAATATGCTAATATCTGAATCATGTGATCACATTGTTAAAATAAATCAAAAGCACGTACTTTTATATCATTTTCCAACACCACTGACCGAAAGAGAACCTTAATAGGGTGACTCAAAATTTGCATCAACAACAAGCATGTCGGGACGTGTGCATCACTTTTAAGTGTCCCCTGGAAACACTTCAGTTGTGCTGCGGTCTATTTGCAGCACGTTTTTCCAATGTGTTGTGTTGTGGTCTTAGAAGCGCTTTTCTAAATGCTGCACATGTTTTCAAATTGATGAAGACGTTTTCTTAATTTACTTGTGTTTTGTCTTCTTGCATGTGCTTTCTTAAGTTGCAGTGCTGAGCTCTCACGGCTACAGTATTTGGTAGTTATCAAAGTTATTCTACATCCACATTTGTCAAACTCTGTCAGATTACTCTACTAGTCTAGTTTAAAGACTATCAAAGACTGCTGACACACTGAGCATTGGTATCAAACATTTTATCCCACCTGTCTCTGAAAAGAGGCAGCACAGCCCAGCCTAACAGCTCTGCAGTTTTGCCTCTCTTGGAGCCCTTGAGTCTTAACGTTAATATGCACTCATATGGCAGCTGATTCACAGGGACAGGAAACACCATCCTGGAGGGAAAGAAAAAAAAATCTGTTTTAAATGTTTCATGTCCTCCAAAATCTGTGTGATGATGAATTCATGGTTTTTTTTTATCAATCCCTACACTTATAAGAGCACAAAAGACCCTTACAAAAACCAAGCGCAAATTGGTAATTATTTTCAGAAACACAAGGAGAAAGCTAATGGAAGTAAGATTTAGCAAAATCCACAAAAAGAGGTATTGTGACTGTTACACAAAGAGGTTTAAAGATTTTTTCCTTACATGCGATTGCACTTGATCTTGTTTCCGAAACACAAGGCAGTGCTGATATTTTCAGAGACGCAAGTGTCACAGACCTTTACTCCTCCGTACGTCAGCTCACAGGAAACAGAGAAGCACTCGTAGCTACAGGTGACGGTGAAGGACGAGAAAGAGAAAACAACCTTGTGTTCCTATAAGTGAGGTGGTGAAAATATTTGTATTTGTGTGCATGTGTGTCAACATGAGGGAACGCTTGTATTGAAATGCATGTACAAACATACTTGGTCATCCATGAGTGCTGCAGCTGATAGAAAGCAGCGATACTGAACTGGAAGATTCCAGTGTTGTACTCAACGTCGAGGGTTTTTGGGCCGCAGATTTCCCTCTGACATCTGAAGTCTGAGTGGAAGTTGTCGAAAAAGATCTGGAGGACTTTTAGCAGCGACTGGTGGAGCATGATCATGGCTAAAATTCAGGAGATTAAACTTCAATGTAGACAATAAAAACATTAAAATACTAATCACTCAAGTGTGAGTCTACCTGTTTAGGTTTCTTAGGGAGGAAACGAGACACACATATACTCTGGTGGCATTGCAATCCAAAAAAAAGCAGCAACTCACCAGTTTCACACTCCATCATCTCATCATGACTCTGCAAAAAGGAAACAAAACTTTGTATTCTTTATTCACTGTGAGGAGGTATTCGTTTTCTTTGCACCGTGCACTCACAATACGTCAGCAGAGACATTGCAATGTCAACAAAACAGTACACCACAAAAAGCACTCTATAAATAGAGAAAGAAAACAAGATCAAAAAGTGATAACGCTCTCTGAATGTAATACTAAATGTGTGTGATATCTACCAGGGGTATGGGATTAATTCTGTTTAGCCTCCCTATTGCATCCTCCAATTCAGGACAGGAGAGCCCACACAGGAGACTGCAGACAGTGCGAACGCAGCACACGAGAACATTAGCGTTCATCCCAGTCTGCAGACACAAGGAGATCAGAGGCATGAGAGACAAATACCAGAAATTTACATCTTTAACTTGAAAAAAAAAATGCAAGAAAACATGGTTGGATGTGCATTTCTTTGTTTTTACTGACCTTACTCCTCAGCAGCTCTGTTGCCTCTCTGTTGTAGCTGTTGAGAACATCCTGCAGGCTCAACCTGAGAGACAAGAGGGTAAACACACACACACACACACACACAGCAGTGTAAGAAACCTCGAGGCAAAGCTTCCCTGTGTTTTCTACAAACAGACACCAGTTGACACATAACCCACTGAACAGTTGTTTGAAAACTTTCACAAAGCTTATGTGGGATTCAGGGCTGCTTGTCTTCTTACTTGCAGGTGTTGTGCACACAGGCGGGACGCAGGAGCGGGTACAGCTGACATGAGGTTCTGTCGTCGTCCTCCTGAGAGATAGACAGCGATTAAAATACTGAATGCTTTGAAGTATAGTGATTATTTTATGACTTTTTGAACATATGTTGAATATTACTTAGAATTAAAAAAGAATGATGCACAAAGAATCATTTGTGGTTTTAAATCTTAGGTTACAACAGGTTCACCTTTATTCTGTTTTCCTTTTCGCTGCCTAACATCACCAGCTATGACGTGATGTGTAAACAAGAACAAAGTCAAGATCTCAGGGTGGAGGAGGCATTTACAGCCCTGATGATAATAAACCTGGCCAGAAGCCAGGCACAGGTGTGTATGAAAGAAGTGTTTCAACATCCAGAGAGGCCAACCTCTTCTTAGTAATTGATTTACTCAGTGGGTGGATCCGACTCACATCTCTGGGCAGACAGCGTCTGAGGTTGTTCAAATGGAGAAGCCGGAGAGAGACTTCAAGCTCGAGCTTGCAGGACTTCTGAATAATCTCATGCATGCCCAGCAGCTCCTCACTAAGAAGACACATGTATGAAAGCTTATTTTAGGTGTGTGTTGAATAAACGACACACAAGATATTCACAGCGAATGGTCACAGTAACAGGAACTTACTTTTGGAGGTACTCATCAGAGTCGCAGAGTTTTAAAACATAGTTCCCGTTCGTTCTTGGAGTGATGTCCAACAGCTGGAAGACTTCATCGATCAGATTCCTCACTGTCTTGTTCACTGGAAAAAAAAAGAGGACAGTTCAGAGTCCAAACACTTCCACCAACATGAGCAGTGATTAAACAGTGAGCTTTACCAATACTGTGGAACAAAACAAACAAACAAACAGGCATGTCTGCAGCTAAGTAAACAACCCTAAATACTGTGGAATTTCAAGTTTTTACTACCACATGCAATCAAACACACACTTATCATGGACTCAATCTCACACTTACACATTTCAGGTGTGATTTCAAGCGTTATCTTGCTGGGGTTAAAAATTATGACAGCAGCTCTCACGTTTTACATAAAGGATTTTTTTTTTTTTGCCTTGGCCATCTGAGTATCTTAAAAGTACTTTTTTTTGTTAGTACAGAAAATATTTTTGGAACTTTTTCCACATTATACCTTTAACATTTGGCTTTTCTTTTCCTTTGGTGTTTTCTATATACCCCAGGAACATGAAGCGTGACATTGTTACACCACTCACATTTTCTGCATTCTGATTTACAATCAGCCGTGATATTGTTTTTTTTTTTTTTTTGGAAAGCATTTAAACAGAGATAGATACCGCGTTGTTCCCTCTTACCTGTGGTGGGAAAGGGGAGCTGGTGATTGTCCCAGTCTCTGGCCACGCTGACGTTCACCTCCACCTGCTGCAGCAGAGCAGGGTGGATGTGTAACACCTGAGCCCACACCACACCAGAGTTATGAACACTGTCTGTGTGCTTATACCGTGACAGAAGCCTGTCAGACACATTGAAGACAAAGAGGTGTAAAAATAAAGGTATGGTGACAGATTAACTTCATGCCAGCCATCAAAAACCATTCGTTTATGCTCAATTATGGCAAAAACATATGAAAATAATATAAAAAAGAGTCAAGAAAGTACATGTAACTTTGTTAAAACACGTAAAATAAAAAGCTGGACAAATGGATGGTAGGCTGCATGTTTTGAATTAAACTTTTCAGATTTATTCTCAAACATTATTTCCTAACTGTACAGAAAGAGATACTGTTGAAATATTGAGTAGTGTTTGATGAATATTCTAAAATCCAAACACCCTCTTACTTGGAAGTAGCAGCGCAAAAAGAAGCCAGACTCTTGGTGCTGCCCTCTGGAGTGTCAAGGAGACCGATGGCCCACGGGTCCTGATGTGAAAAGAAGAAAAATCCTTGGCCTTTATCTAATTTTTTAGCTTTTACAACCTCTCCTTTTAAAATTTATACTCACATGGTTAACTTCTGTCCTGGATCGGTTCAGTTTATGAGCATGCTCAGACAGGTCAAAGGAAAACTGCTTCTTGTTGCTTTCGAGGGACAGTCGTATCCTGGGGGGCACAGGAGGGGGAGAGGGGACTGTCAAACATGCACTGGGAAGTCTGGTTCTGAGTAGAGGGCGACGACTTGGGACTGGTGGAGGCTCCTTTTTGCTTTTTTGGTCTGTATTTCCTGCACCGTCTCCTCTGTCCACCAAGAGAGGACTTTGGGGCTCAGGTTTGGATTCACTCGGGCTGAGTTCATCAGGGTCAGGGTCATCAGTGTCCTCATGCTTTGAAAGGGGATCCTCACTATAAGGCAAAGGGAAGTCAGCGTCTGTTGAATCTTGACTTTGGACAGAACCATTTCCCTTTAAAGGGGGATCCATCACATTTTAGAGAGCTGTGCTCTTGGATGCTGCTGTTTCACACTCTCACAGCGTCCTCACTTCATCGCTCTGCAGAACACAGACCTACAGAGGGCCGGTCATTTGGAACAGCTGCTCTCTTCACCTCAGAAAAAGTCCTCAAGTCTGATTCTATAAAATGAAAAAAATGAATAAAGGTTATTTTTTCTACAAAGAAAAGAAAAGATAACAGTGTTCAGATACTCTTAAAAGGCTTGAGTCGCTCTTAAAATGTGTGAAGAAAGAATAAACAGCTGCCCTTCCTCTCTAATGGTTGGTTTGTTTAACAAGGCCTCAGGGAAGGGACGCATGTGTACTTTGACTTTGTACAGATAAAGAACTGAAGAAGCCTCATGCCCCCAAAGATCAGGAGTTAAAAGCAGAATAAAAAGCAATCAAATTAGTTTCCGAGCCTTCTTCCAGGCAGGAGAGGTAAGCTGCTTTATGGCCGGATTCAAGTGAACCTGGAGGTTTATGTTGGTCTAATTATTAACAAGATTTCAAATCTTGAAGTTACGCGCCACAAAGTCTTTCACAAAACTCTGTGAGACAAATCAAAAAAAAAAAAACAGAAGTCTTTTGTTTTCTTCACTAAACTTCAACTTCACATAAACAAAAGTAAAATTCTGAACTGTTGAAAGTGAAAACAAAAGAAATAGAATAACTTACTAAACAAAGTCACATTCACTTTGATTAAAATGACACACAATTTAACACAATCCCCTCCTTATACTAAACTTTATCCTACTGCAAAGCACTGCAAACCACTTTTGGTGCGACTTACCCTGAGAGCTCTCATCTTGTCGGTAAGCTGAATACCTGACTGAAGCCATGCTCAGCGAGTTAGACCTGTAAAACATTTCTGAGAGCTTCCAGAGGTCTGTGCTTCCTCTTCTCTGACACTCCCACTCTTGCTCCTGCTCTGCTGCACACATGGACTCTCCCTCTGCTGGACGACAGACACCACGACGTGTTTCATCTCTGTCTCTGAGCTCCTACATGAGATTCTCAAAACAAAACAAAGACTTTTTCCATCTTTCCTTCTTAAACAGCAACTATAAACATGCATGCAGCAGTTACACCTTCTGGAAAAGCTCAAGCTTTTAATAAATTTGTGATTAAAACAAATTCCTTTTGCATTTGATTGACACATGTATCCAGTTCAGCAACACAAAGCTGCTGCCTCACATCCACTCCTCTTTCAGGAATGTCATTGAGCAGGTTGAGCAATGTGTGTTTCTAACATGAAGTGAAATCAAAGCTGTAGGAATATGTGTTCCTGTGCTCCAAAGGTAAGAATCGCCTCAGTAACCTCTCCTATTCTCAGCTTTAATACATTTAATGCTCCCTCTTTTGTACTTTGAACTTCACCTGGTCTTCTGATCAACTCTAAAGCAGCAGCTTGAGTCTACGGAGGCCTTTCAGTAGGAATGACGGCAGCAGCAGTCCACTGAATGTGTCACAGAGGTGTCAGCTGAGGTGCACTGTGCAGACAGGGTGTATGATGGGAGACATCGGGCAGGAAGAAATGCAGTTGAACCACACAACTCCTCACATTCTACCCCCCCATGACAAGCATGGATTTCCTGGGTACTATGTGCTCATACCTTTTCTACTTTTCACCCTGACTGGATGTGTCCTGGCTGTGGTAAGAACAGATCAAACTGATAACTTAACATGACGTCATTATTGGTTTATCTTTTAACATTGTGCTTCTCTTTAGGTGGTTTATATCAGACGGAAAACAAGGTCAGCTGATTAGTTTTGGCATCATTTTCAGATCAGTTTTATGTTTTTTTTTTTAATGTTAAGAAAAAACTCTTTTTTTATGTATTCTGCTGCAGATTAGATGAGCTGCGCCACAGGCTGATTCCTCTGTACAGCTACGACCCTGCAGAGCAAGAAGACGACTGGGGGGATGGAGACAAGGAGGATGATGAGGAGATGACTGTAAGCAGACTCAGCCAAACATTTTTTTTTCTTTCCAAAGACTGCTGTGATCATCTGGTTTCATCTTACACAGACTCCTCTTCCTTACAGGAACCTTTGTACAAGGAGGGGAAGCTCTTTATGTCACCTGACTATGGATCATGAAACCAAGACAGAGAGAAGACGCAGAGGAAGACATCTTTTTGTATTTCGTAGTGCAAATGGACTGGCTGCTTTATGAAATGTAAAGGATGTTCACATGAAATAATTTCATGTCCTTGTGACATGTTCTGACTCAGCCAGCAGATGGCACTGTCATCCAGTCTTTTGTTTTTGTTGCCTCAGTTTGTCATTTTGGAGTCTGTACTAAATATAAGACAGTAGTGTGCTCTTTTTGGACAATAAACTAAATTAATTTTGAAAGTGTTTGTGTGTGAATGGATCTCTGATATCTGGTATGAATTCAGCCTCAAAGGCTTCACAGACACACCTGATTCTGCTTGGTAATCAGTGGGTTTGCTAAGTTTGGAGGCTCCTCTTGTTTCTTCACATGTAGGAGGCTTTTACAAACAGACAGATGGCACAAAGAACGAGCAGGTGACCAACACACAAACATATGAACAAATGTAACCTCTAATTTTGTTTCTGGTGTGCATCATTCTTTATGTGTGTCTTGTGGGTTTACTTTAGTCTGGATGTCCACCCTCTGGTGCCACACTGGTTCCTGACCTCCATCCTGCTGGCGTCAGTTCTCCTCCTCCCTGCTCTCAGCCTGGATGGCCTGTTGTGTTACTACTGTCCCCTGCAGCAAAAAGGCAAACCCTGCCCCAACATCACAAGCCAGTGTCTGCCTCACCAGCGCTGCTCCAGCTCCAGAGGCCACTACGGCCCCGTCCACATGCTGTCAGCTCAGGGCTGTGTCGACTCTGAGCTCTGCGGCTCCCATGAAACCGTGCCTTATCGGGGTGTTGAATATAAAGTCAGCCACACCTGCTGCTGCAAAGACAAATGTAACAGTCGTCTGAAATCCACATCAAGCTTGGAGATGCTTTTGGGGATGACTGCAGACAGAACAGATCACACTGGGGACTCTTGTGCAAATTACACATCACCAAAAAGCTCCTAAATAACTACCACTGAATCACGGAGTCGTTTGTCAGAGAGGTCAAACTCATCACTTGAATCTCCACAAGGGGAAAAACATCCAGCCAAATGTTTTTGTTTTTGTGGTTCATTCAAACTAAATTAGAGTCCAATGAGACAGAATACTGTCTACTGAAATGAAAGAAGACAAGCCATCCTCCTGGTTTCTTACGGTTATACTCCACCTCATGATGAATACATCAAAATAAAACCACTATGATCTACTTCCTAATGTGTGATACTGCTCTGTGTAGTACCAACAGGTGTGCAGGTAGGTGTGGTCTATGCAGGAGGATCTAGTGTCAGTAGAAACCAGAGGTCATCAGGAGGAGATCTGAGAGGTTTTGTCAGCTTAGCTTGAGTTAAAATCTTAAAATGGCAAGGTAAGTCCTCATAATGCTTGCTTTAAAACTGCAGTCTGAAATTTCTGCCTCACTTTTTAAGTTTTAGAACTCTGAGGGTTTTGAAAGTAACAATCAGGAGGGATCACCGACACCTGTGCTTCAGAATTCAGGCTGAGGAATCCACTCATTCACTCACTTTCTTTGGTCTCAAATCTGTGTTAATACCAAAATGTAGTGGCTTGATCTTGTGTCTAGACTGTAAATGTTTTATAAACTTGTGAAAGAGAAGTAAAAATTGGAGTTAAAGCAGAAAGGGCCAAATAGCATCAAGGAAGTGTTGGATTTAGTGTTCCAGAATTTGAAATGTGTTCCTCTTTACCATGCAGGCTCAACATGTTGCTTGTCCTACGTGTTGCTCTGCTGTGGCTCTACCTCCTTCTCCCCTCACTGCTCGGTGACAACCTGCGGTGCTACTACAGCCCCGTCCTGGAGAAAAATAAGAAATTTAAGCTCATTGAAACAGAGTGCCCTCCAGATGAGCTGTGCTACAAGGCAGAAGGCCGCTACGGAAACCACAGCGCCCTGTCAGCGAGGGGCTGCATGGCGAAGAAGGACTGCAGCCAGGTGCACAAGCTCCGCATGAAAGGAACCGTTTACACCATGAGCTACAGCTGCTGTGACGGGCCGTACTGTAACTCCAACCTGAGGGTAGCGGCCACATCTCTGTACATCACTGTAGCACTGATGACTGTCACTGTGATGGTCGGACACTTCTGATTTAAGACTGTTGTGAGTGGTACTCTGGTTTCCAGCAGCCTCTGCATGAAGCTATGCAGAGGTTCTGCAGAACTATGATGTGTGTACCCAGTCTGGAAACACTGCGGTGCGCACTAAGTGATGCTTGAGGATTTTAACACAGGTTCTTTTACATTAAAAAATGTTTTTATAATAATTTAATAAATATTTGAGTGACAAACAATGCTTTTCTTTCCTCTAGGAACTCTTAATCATATTCACACACACACAAAACAAGGCTCACAGTTTCATGAAATCCTCCTTTAAACAACACATCAATTCACCCTTCTGTTTCTCGACCTCATCTGCTATTTTGTTACACTGCTTTTCAAAAAAATACTTAAACCAATGAGCCATAACTGTAAATATAGTTTGTCGACCTTTATAACCAGAGTTTATTTTTTATGGCATTATGCTGCTGTGAAATATCCTTCAAGAAATTTTTTTTTGTGAGCTGATGCAGACTTTATAAGGAAAGGTTTGAGGAAGTACCGAGATCGGCTGAGTCATTGTTGAGAATTGCGGACGAGTGCAGATAAAACAAACTCCAGGTGTATCTGGTAAGAGTGAAAGAGAGCAGCTGAATCAATGTGTACAGTATGAGGTTTGGACAGTTCTTTATTTCCCTTTATAAGGCTGCTGGGTCTCCCCATAGTGGATATACATATATATACAGGAGATTGCTATACTGGAGTTACACTGAGGGCAGAGGGTCCATATTACACAGACTTCAAAAAACAACACTAAGAGAGCCTCACCTCCAGGTATCAGAAATCAGCAGAGAGATGGGTGGGAGGGAAACATCACAAGAGAAGGAAGAGGGGAGATGATGCAGTCTGAGAGCTTTCCTCGACTGCCTAATAACTTAACACTAGAAAATAACATACAGATTTCACGCACAGTGCATCTTAAATAGGTTACGTGAAGAACCATTTACCATAAATATCTGTATTTTCGGGAACCAACATATATAAAAAAAAATGGTAAAAAAAAAACAAAAACAAAAAAATCATTTTCAGTCTTTAATTTTTTTTCTTGTTTTCGCCTTTTCCCGTCGTGCAAATCGTTCTTTCGTTCTGTCTTCCATTGGGGGCCGGGCTTTTTTTGCTTTCACCCCGCCCACGTCTGTTCCAGATCAACCAGGGAAAAGAAACATTACCCAGCATCCCCCTCCCCTCCCCCCATCAAAAGCATATGAATTAGTAGAAAACGAACAAACAAATGAACAGAACACCACAGTCAACTCATCACAAAAAGAACCCACAGACACACAGAACAGCAAGAACACAGTACTCGTTTTTTTTTTCTTTTTCTTTTTTTTCAGCTTCACCATCGGTATTCCTCTTAATGGTCAGTATCATCGTTGTGGTCTTTCTCCTGGCGTACTGGTTGGCGGCAGTGGAGTGCTCCTCCTCTCAGCGGCTCAGTGGAACAAGGAGGCAACTCTCCAAAGGGCTGGTCAGTTCAGCAGTGATATATCATCTCTAAATTTCACAGTGTGGTAGGAAGAGGATGAATGGAGGGAGGGAGAAAGGAGGGGCGGGGATCAGAGGAACCACAGCAACAATTAGCAAACAACTAGAAACTCCGACCGTCCATGAAATAAGTAAACAAAATGGCCGCTTCGCTCCTTTCTTCTGAGTTTCATTCCCCCCCCGACCCGTGTGGTTGGGAAGGCCCTTATTGGCTGCAGGGATGGCCCAGTGTTTGTGGCAGAGGGGAGGGAGAGACGAATAAGGAAAGTCTTAGGCTGACTGGAATCCACTGGTGGACCGGACTCGACAGGATGAAAAAGGATGAACATGGTGGGTCAATGCGTGGTTGGCAGGTCAGAGGGCGAATCCCTTCTCGCTGGGTTCAGGCACGCTGTTGCAGTGCCCGCCTCTTGCGGCTGTAGTAGTGACGGCCGGCAGTCTGTCTGGCAAAGTTCATCATGTAGTTTTGTTTACGGGTGCTGAGGGGATACAAAGACAGTGAAAGGGGGGAAGAAGAAGAAGAAGGGAAGAGTGTGAACATTAGTGACCAAGAAAGAGGGCACTGGAACACCTCACAGTCACATGCACACACGCTCTATCATGCATGTATCACATGAATGGTTGAATGCAGCTCTCACGCTCACTCACATCCAGGTTCATGCTGGCCTTTACTCATCATGTCTCAGCCGTAACCTCAAACACTCAACAGCTGCACGGCTCAGAGAATGGGTGGCGCTACTCTACACGACTGGATTTGTTGAAGCTCCTCACAAATGAAAGGCAGCTAGATGGTGGACTGACTACATGTTTCCATGACCAAATGTCACAGGACAAGACATGGGACACAGAGTCTACAGACACACTACCACGAGTACTAGAGGAAAACTCTGACACTGAGTGTTTGAGGAGAGGTCGACAGCCATCACTGGGAGTACAGAAAAGAACTAAATCAAAGTCATAAAAGTGCAGGGTTAGGAGTGGAGAATGATCATTTTAAACTAGGACACAGAGAAATCTGCAGGAGATCGCTCTTGCTTAGCCTGTTCATTGCCTCTTCCATCCAGCAGGGCGGTGCCAGTGAGCCAGGAGTGCAGCCAGGGCAGGCAGGGGGCCTCTGCGAAGCGGGGGGGTATCAGGAGGGGTGGGGAGGGTAGGTATGGTGCATGTGTGTGTGCGTGTCTGCAATGGCTGATGATGCAAAGGTGGAGATGCCGAGGTGGATGGAAGGCGTGGCTGGGTAAGTGGTTTTCTGAGAGTGTGTGTGTGGGTGTGTGTGCTCATTTTTTTTCTGATCCTTTGTCAGAAGGTAGAGGGCTGTGAAGGAGGGAGCTCCTGGCTCAGAGTCATGGTGTTGTTGTCAACAGACAAACACACAGCCATGAATGAAAGAGGGATGGAGAGCTGTTGAAACACTTCATCAGTTAAGCCATGCAAGGAGCTGGATGGACGAGGTTAGTCAGATGAAACTCTTCGTTTTCGATCAATGATGCAGGTTTTGCCCCACATTGCAATTGATGTTGATAGATGAATGAGAATAAACCTTCCAGTGCTCGGGCTGGTTTGAAATTCATGATGGGTTCACAAAGAGTTATCGTTTTTAATGTTAGCTAGAAAAAGAGCCGCTGGGTCAGGAACGCTAAGAGTTTGCAGCAGAGGTAGTAGCAGGAACAAAACAAACAGATAGGTATAGTGATGGATTACATCACACATAAACACACAAACACGGTACCACTGACATTTGTATGTCCTTTATGTTCAGAATGTCTCAAGGTTTGTGTCTCAGGAGTGAAAGTGTCACTTTAAATAAAGCTGAAAGTTGCCACCACTGCAGGTTTTAGTAAAGCCTCCCTGTTAAACCCTCTGTTTACTGTGAAGTTGAAGCGTTAGGAGATGTCTCTTAAGATCTGTGTGTTGGACAGAGTTTTTTAAGAACACCATGAGCAGCTGGCCCGCTCGTCGACCTGCCTAGTGCTCGAGTTAAAGCAAGGGCATGAGTATGACCGCGGTAATGAGGAGGACTGGGTGTGTCGGTGAGAGGGTTGTGCAGAGTGTCTTGGGAGGAGGACAGGACTGGGAGGAGGGGGGTGAGGGAGGGGGGGGCTGCATTCAGGAAGAGGCGGAGAACTTACCTGACACTACAGCCATGCCAGAGGGAGCAGAATACAGAAGAGAGCAGAGGTTAGAGCGCGAGAGGGGAGAAGCAGGAGGAGGGGACTGCTGTCTCGCAGAAAGGTCTGAGGGGGTAGGAGCCCCAGCCTGGGGAGGCAGGGGCCCAAAGAGAGGGGAGAGAGGAGAGGAGAGGCATAAAGATAGAGTTTAAGGCAGAAGAGTTGATAGTGAGCAGAAAAGAGAGAGAATGAGGAAGAAATGAAGAGTTAAAGAGAGCGATGGAAATGGAGAGGCGAGACAGCAGAAATATGTAACAGATGATTGGTAAGTGAGAAATAATCACAGGTAGAGGTAGAGAAAAAGAGCAAGAAACACAGAGGTAATCCATCCGTTGTGTGCCAGATTAGGAAGAGAAACGGAGAGAGAGGGAAAGAGAGAGTTTTGAGGAAGGAGGAGGAGAAGGAGGGTGAGGAAGTAAGGTGGGATCAACACGGCGCAAGCAGAGGAGGGAGCACGACCACATGACCAAACACGTTAAGCCGGGAGGAATAAAAAGAAAGGATTGAGCAGGAGGAGGAGGAGTGAGAGGAAGAATGTGTGAAGGAGTGGAGGAGTGGCGAACAGAGAGAAATAAACAACAGAGCAAAGTGTGAGGATCACGGTGACTCTTTTCAGCAGACACTGTTGAAAACCGTGGGAGAGGGAGGGAGGGAGTGGGACAGGTCACGACCACTTAGACCAGGGACAGCTCAGGTTAAGCATAAAGTGTGTGTTTGTGTGTGTGTGTGTGTGTGTGTGTGTGTGTGTGTGTGTGTGTGTGTGTGTGTGTGTGTGTAGCTTTGTATTCACTGCACATTAATGATTAAAGTGCCTCACACTGCACAGCTGCCGTGTGCAGCATTTGAAATGTTTCGGTTTGTGTCTGAATGGACAATCAGCAGCATCCACGGTATCCACGGTAACATGCAGATATGCTTTGAAAATGATTTTGCAATGTTAAGAATAAGCTAGCTGCGTGTGTTTGATATTTTCAGTGCCCTGCAGAAACTGCAGCTTTGCCATAAAGTAGCAGTATATCGTCTATTGAGGAAAAGTAGGATTATTTCAGCACATTAAAGGCTCACTCTCATTTAGTGTATCCCAATGGATTACTATTCTAATTATAAAATAAAGTACTTCTAAAGTCAGCTATCCAACATGCTTTTTTAGTAGATAACACATCAACGCTCGTTCTTTTCTACGAGACACTGAAAATATGATGCTCGTAAAACTGTCGTACACAGAACAAACATCCACAAACAAAACCCTTCACAGCAAAGCACACTCATTTATACTCTGCTTGCTTGACACTGGGAGCAGCACTAAGCTGGAGGAAGGTGATAAATGTATGTGTATCCTGCCTCTCTGTGGCTGTGTGAGGTCGTCTGGTCTGTTTTTTTTGTTTTTTTTTGCAGGTTAGGCTGAGGCAGAGGTTGAGACAGGGGCAGATCAGGGCTCTTTATGGGGGGCCAGTCTGGGGGGCCGTGGGCCAGCTGGGAATTGGGTACTCACAGAACTACTTCCACATGGTCCAGCGCCCACTGGTCATGTCCTGCACCTTCATGGCGTGGCTGCCACCACCGCAGCATCACCCCTTTAACCCTCGCCTCTCTGGAGAGACCATGGAGACATTGAGGGGTCAGGATCAAGTGTGATGACGGTAAGAACAGTTTCTGAATGAAGCTGAACAGTCATTAATAAAACTATTTCACACTTGATAAAACTTTGGTTTGATATGCACTGATGATGACTCACAGCGGGATGTTGTAGGAGACTCTCTGTGCCTTTATGAAGTCTTTTGGCTGGTGCTGAGCGATAACATGCCAACTGACTCCATTGTTGACACTGTACTGCAGCAGCACAGCCCGGTCAACCGTGTCAGTTAGATCCAGAGCTATGTTACAGCTGTCTGTCTGTGCCACACTGCCGATCTGCAGCACAAACATGATCTTACTACAGGAGAGACAGACAAGATAAGGAAGAGAGAAGAAGTCAGAGAAAAGCAACGGAGGGAGTAATCTGCTCAATCTATGAGGTCAGTGGGTGACTGTTGCTAACATCGGTGCATGAACGTGATGTTTTGGTTGTACCTGTACCTGGCTCTAGTGAGGTCCAGCGGTTTTGTAACTGCCTGCCTCATCTTACAGCCATTGAAGTAGAGCGAGTCTCCGTGGGCATGTGGTGACAGCTGCCCACAGCCACTGCCCACTCCTCCACCCTGGATTAACTGCCAGCTCTCCTGTGACACACTGCCGGACTCAAAGTTGTCCTTGATGGAGCTGGGCAGGTCGCTGCTGGAGAGGGAGCAGTCGTCACCTGCTCAGATGAGTAGAGAAAAAAGGAAAGAATGTTATCTCTTTAAACAAAAGCATTAAATTGAGAGGATAGAAAAAGAAATGTGTGGATGTCTAGCAGTCTGAATATAATATGCTGTTTGTGGCCCACCATGGTGTCCCTCATCACAGATGCAGACCACTCCACTTGTACAGTAGCCATGGCCGCTACAGAGCCCTGGACATGCCTCCCCGATGTAAACATGGTCCACCCCCCAGCTCTGTCGCTCCCCTGTTCCTTCCTTTTGAATCCAGCGAAACTGCGTAGCCCTGAAAATATACAACACAAAACAGCACATGCAGTGATTCAACCAAAGTCACTCAGTGATTTATTACCTCCTTCCTGTTTATAAACCTCTGTGAAGTCTGTATGCTCCTACCCTGAGGAGACGTGGTCCGGCAGCTGGACAGTGACCCTGGTCCATGTCGAGCTGTTGACCGGACTGTAGATTGTGGATTCGTGGAACTGGAAGGGAGAGCAGCCCACATTGTTGACTGAGGAGGGGAGGCACTCTGACTGCACCAGCTGCCATGAGTCCGATCTGAAAGAAGAGAGGGAAAGTAAAAAACCGTCCATGTGAATAAATCATCTGGACTTAGATTTAGACTTTCGATGTCTGTAAACTGACTTTTAACAACAACATTTAATATAATGAGTATGAAACAATGAGTGTGTTTTGTTCCCCACGAGCTGTGATCTTATTTCCTGCTCTGTTACAGTTTCATGACTCCCAAGGCCTCCCCTTGTTATTCCTACCGTGCATCCTTCCTGTACTGCAGCAGGACAGAATGCTGGTCTTCACATGTGTCTGTCTCACAGCCAACAACAATCTGTATCAAGATGAACAGTGAAGGCAAAGAAGTTAGGCCTCCATGTAAAAAAAAAAAAGTGTTTGTCAATTTTTTGTCTGTCTTGCAGAACTTCACCTTAAATTGTAGAATATATCCAGGCTGAACGATGAGCTCTCGAGTGGCCAGGATGTTGTGCGTCCTGTCTTGGTTCTTATTTGGCCAGTACAGATGGAATGAGGGGTTTCCACAGAAACCAGCCGTGCGCACAGCATTAGGATAGAAACTCCAGCTCTCCTCATGAGAAACACCCTCTGGTGAACAGAAAAAAAAGAGGAGTCCAAGTTCATTCATGTGTAAGCAGAGGAAGTCGTCAGGGTCTGGATACATCAATCAACCTACCATCATCAAATGTGTCAAGCAGAGTAGATGGGTTGATGTCTGATCCCCCCACTAAGATGTTGTCTATGGCCCACTGGGCTCTCTCCAGGCTCGGAGTGGCGAGGCCAGAAGATATCGTAAATGGCTGCCACCAACGCAGACGAGTTGCATTTGTCAGAGCTCCTTCTGGGAGGACGATGTAATCTCTCCTCACAGACACGTACTTCAGATAGTCCATCTCATGCAGCAGAGTCCAGGACACGCCTGAGGGAAAGAAAATGAAAAAGAGAGAAGGTAAAAGAGGGGAGATCACAGGGAGGGAAGATCATGAAGGAATGATGATAAAAATTTAAAAATATACAATAAACCAGACCTCCATCTGTGGAGTAGTCCAGCAGCACTCCTTCTTTACGACAAGTCGGACGATGGCACATTGTCATGTTATCTTCACTTCCGATTCTGGCCCAGTACTCCACAAACCTTTTTCCACGGGAACATTTAAATGCACATTGATCAAAAAATTATCTAAAGACGTAAAGCACAAAACTTCAATGGAAATTTAGAACTAACTTTGCTCCACGGAGGTCCAGATCAGCAGTGACAGCTTGCCTGGCGTCAGCCCCTCCAAAGTACAGAGCCGTCCCCTCCACCAACACACCGCAGTCCGTGCAGGGTCG
Source organism: Labroides dimidiatus (assembly GCA_030710495.1). Lineage (NCBI taxonomy): Eukaryota > Metazoa > Chordata > Actinopteri > Labriformes > Labridae > Labroides > Labroides dimidiatus. Next base: position 24,297,838 of record CM061147.1, on the reverse strand, counting down.
ACCACCCTCAAGCACCTGCCACTGAGAGCCTGCTGCCCCCTCCCAGTCAAAACGCTCCTTCAGAGACGCCTATGAAGAAAAAACAAACATCTAAACTGGTTAGTCTTGGGTTTATACATTTCTTGCTTTACCTTAAATCAAGTAAGAGATAGACCCTACCTTTAGAGCAGTGCTAGCGTAGCAGTTTGGTCCAGTGAACCCTGGGTCACAGAGACAGCGCTGATCCAAACAATCTCCATGTCCTCCACAGTGGCTGTCACATGCTGGCCCAATGTAAAAATTCTCCACACCCCACTGGATGTCTGAATGTTGCTGGAAAAACCGGAACCGTACTGCACTGTCGAAAAGCACGGAAATATTCAGAATACACACTTTTGTCAAAGGCATGAGAAAGAAGATGTGAGGTCGATGACTCACGTGTCGGCCAGACTGTCGGGCAGAGGATAGACCGCTCTCTTCCAGCCTTCAGCAGGGAAGAAGACGGAAGGCTGTGAGACCTGACCTCCACAGCGGGGGTCTGCAGGCAAGCACTGAGGCACCAGATACTTCCAGGTCACACCAAAGTCCACCGAATACTGCACATGGATTTGTCGGTCTGCATGACGCTCAGGAACACTGCAGCCGACTGCAATCTAATCCAACACACAGATTTACATGGAGTAATGTCTAACTTATTGCAACACAAGAAAGAGAGTAATTAACTGTTTAATTGAAGATTAGTCATTGTAAATTCATGTTACCTTAAACTGCATGACCCAGCCTTTGTCAGGAATGATATCATGAGTGACAGCATACACCTCTCGTCCATCAGCATTACCACACACCATCACTCCATCAGGAGAACTGCAGAAACGCTGCACTGAGCAGTCCTCTGAGAACAACCAGTGATCGCTTGCTGAGAGCACAGACAGCAAGATAGGCATGCGTTCAATATCACTAAAAGCAAAGGGAGAGAAACTTTGATGAACTTGTTTGAGCAGATTGTTGCTTGACTCAGGTCTACCTATGGGTGTTTCCTCTTGTTCACTGAGCTCCCCGATCCTTCCTGACGTCTCATCAGCTGGGGCTCTCTCATGGTTTGGAAGCGCCACCCCTCCAAATGTGTCAGATATCTGTGCTCGTGGGTCTGATCCTGCAATGAGGACGTTATCCAGAGCCCAATCGCTGTGGTCCAGTCCCTCATGCTGTGGCTGCCACCAGCGCACACGCACTCCTTCCTGACGAGCAGCAGGGGGCAGCAGCACATTCACAAACCTGAACAGAGAGAGTCACAGATATCTTGCTTCACTGTTTTGTTGGAAATGCTGTAAATACTGCAGTTGCCACCATGTGTTGTTTACATGAAAACTCACCCAGGCTTGGTGTATAGATCGTAGAAGATCTCTGTCAGCAGGTGCCAGTTAATTCCTCCATTCAAGCTGTACTCCAGGAGCACACCCTGGTTTCGGTTGCTTGGTGGGATCATGCAGCCATACATGAAGTAGAACTGGATGAACTCAGCGTTGGTCAAGTTCAGGTCAACTGTCACCAGCTGACGGCTGCAACTCTGTGCACAGATGAATCAAAACAATCAGCCGGGATTGGTCTGCGGTGTCTCTTTCTTATTCTAAGCAATATTTCTTTTTGCCGTATCAACCCTTGAGAAACCAACCAGCTTTGAAAGTTTAGGAGTTATTTTCAGTTAAGTGGAAATTTAAGAAACATGACCAAATAAGAAACTAATAATTGATTAAACCAAACAGTTTGATCCAGGGTCATAACTTAACTCAAACTTGAGACGGATCCAGATGATTATTCTTAAGAAGTATCACTTGTAATGCTTTCATTCAAGATCATCCCGTCAATACTCATCGATTTTCAACCACTTGAAGTGCCTGAGAGAAAACTTGAGCTGTACTGAAGGCTTGGCAGAGGCCTTTTGATAAACAGATTACTGTAAGACTTTAAGAGATGTATTTCAGATCCTGTTACAGCTGCTGGCTTTGAATCGACCAATCATTTCTTTCTGTATTCCTTCAATCAGGAGTTTGTCCTTTCAGTCACCATAAAGCAAGAATATGAAACTCTATTAGTCTATGAATGCATTTCAGAGCCCTAAGTCCAAATAAATGGATGAAAACAGGAAAAAATTAAAATCAAAAGTGGAGACGGTTTCTGTATATTTACCCCACTAAAGTGCAGAGCAGCTCCAGAGGCTACAGCTCCACACACTGTGCTGAGTTTTCCACCTGTTAGGATGTGCCAGTGGCTGAGTGAGGGAGCTCGACTGAAGCTGTCCTTCAGCTGTGATGGTAGAGGAACCACAGGCTCGTCACAGTATTCTCCACCCCATTCTGGATCACACCTGAGCAGGATGAGTCATTACCAGAAATCAGATTCAGTTCAGGGTTCAAGATCAGAAGTTTACCCACTTTATACAATGACACAAAAACTGAGAGGGTACGAATATTTTTTAACAAAGATCACATAAAAACATGATTCCAGACTACTTACACACATGAGCTCTGTTGGCAGCGTCCGTGTCCAGAGCACATGTCTGGGCAGCCATCTCCTATGTAGAGATTATCCAGAGCCCAGGTCTGCTGCTTGTCAAAGGGAGCCTGCTGGAACCAGCGAAACCTTGTGGCTGGAGACCTGCAGGCATAAATTAAATGTAGGCAGGTTAGAGATTTAACCCTTAGCCTGCTGAATTTAAATTCCCCCACCTTTCCTCCAGTGCTGAACTTATTTTAGAAATTACCGCTCCATCACCATTAGATGAGATCTTCACAGAGATGACCTGGAAGTGCTTTAAAAAGGCAATTTTTTTTCTGTATCTCTTGTGATGGTTGTGACATTTTTCTGGACTTTCTGTCCTACACAAAGTTTGCTTGTCTGTGTGTGTGTTTGTGTGTATGTGTGTGTGTGCGTGTGTGTCTAAGCAACGAGTCTTTTTTTCTGCACTCTGTTCTCCTTCTCCCGCCCATCTCCCTCTCCAAGCAGGTTTTTGGCAGTCATCATGGCCTGGATCATTCCTCGTGCGCGCATCACATGCTTTACAAATCACTATCTGTAGGTCTTTCTCAGATATTCTGAAATACGTCGGCCCTTACCCAGAGAGGAGCGCGCAGGCCGTGGTAGCTTGTGTCATTACAACATGCTGTTTCAGCTGTGATAAAAAGTTTTTGCCCCGAAAACTGAAAATGCACTTTTAGGCCATTTTTTTGCAGTTGGAATTTTTGGTGGCCACAATTGCGGGGCATCCCTAACAAAAACCGAAAATTCTCGGTCTCTGTGCTGGTGGAAAGTAGAGGACTAACAAGTATTCTCGGTTATAGCAGGTTAAGGGTTAAGGTTAATGTAAACAGAATTAAACAATAAATCAAGACATGACATGGCATGATTTGTAGAGCCTAAATGTGTGAAAAAATCGAATATGTTTGAAGTAATACATGTTTGTCTGTGTCTGGCAGCAGCTCTGACCTGGCATATGATGGGATTGGCATCGTAACACGTCCCCACTTGTTGTACGTATCAGAAACCAGCAACCTCTGCAGAGTGTAGGAGATGCAGTCAGGGCTTGTAGGTAGACAGTCTCTGACCACAGGCTGCCACGTCAGACCCAGATCCAGAGAATACTCTAACTCTACAGCTGTAGAGGATAAGAGATGAACACATTCAGAAAACATTCAAGGATAACTCCAACATAACATCCTGACAGCCTAAAAACAATCCAATATTTCTGCAGTATTTTTTTTTTTTTAGTGCTTACAGTAGCAGGAGTTGGTGACCGAGCAGGAAGCAGAGAAGTCAAACTGGATGAAGGCATCTGGTCCCAAACTGATATCAGTAGTAACAGCATAGCGAGTGTTTGACTTCTCAATAAAGGCAAAAGCAGGCCCATCAGAGCCACAAACAGGCATCCTGGTTCCTCCAGGGTGGAGGAGCCATGAGCGGCCATCTATGGAGGAGAAATCATCTTCCAAAGGTCCCCATCCACTGGCACTGCCACCCACTACCACCTAGGGATTTAGAAACACATGTAAAGAACACTACACTAAATCCACATGGAAGACTGAGAGATGAGTGTGTGGTGGATGGATCTTCTCTGCACCTGGTCAATGACCCATGGGCTATAAAAGTGTCCGTTCTCAGAGGGCTGCCACCAGCGAAGGCGAGTGGATGAAGTGCGGGCTCGCAGAGGGATCTCCAGAGCCACCAGTCGAGCTTGGTTACTGCTGTTGCTGAAGAGAAATTCCTGGAGTAGACCCCAGGTTAGACCTCCATCCACAGAGAACTGGAGCAAAACTGGCTGAGAGCGAGGGTCTGGGGCTGCCTTTCCACAGCCGAGGCGGAGGAAGAACTGAACAAACCTGGAAAGCAGAGTCACCAACATAAAATTATCACCGAGAAATATTCAGTCATATTAAAAACATATCAACGGTGTATGTGTTGCTGCTGTTGCTCCACCTGGCGTTTGACAGGTCCATGTCAGTGGTGACTAACATGCGCAGTCCGTCCTCACTGAAGAACAGATGATTCCCACTTGACATGATTCCACACTTCCTGGATGGTTTACCACCACTTAGAAGTCTGAAGCGCTCAGCATCAACAGCTCCCCCTTTGGAGACGACCAATACAAACAAACATAATGTGCAACAAAGTAGTAAACTGAAATGTTTAGATGTACAAATAGCATCAACTGGAGACTGAAAGGACACAGATGAACAACTTTGTGTGCATGTTTTGTTTATCTACCTTCAAAGTCCTCTTTCAGGAAGTCAGGGTTGGGGGTATCAGGCACAGAGCAATCTGATCCAGAGTAGCCAGGGTCACATGCACAGTGGGTGCCTCCAACACAAGCACCATGACCGTTACACATGTCTTGACACTGCGGGCCAATGTAGACATTGTCTAATGCCCATGTTGGAGGATTAGAGCCAGTTGAAAAGAAACCCTGATACCAGCGGAACCTCACTGACCTGAAGGAATGCAGATACATCAAGATTACAGATGGATGGATTATAACAGGAATGAGCTGAACAAGTCCAGTTTAATTTTAGCATCTGCTCCACAAGATGAATCCAGTCTTACCCACACAAGCGGAGCTTCCCAAAGTGAATGACTTCCCTCCTCCAGCCCTGAGTTGTACCAGGGAAATAGATACTGGCAGGATGGAGCTCTGTGGAGCACAGTGAAGAGGGTTGTGGTGCACCGGCACACAGGGGCACCAGAAGGTGCCATGTGGCACCAAAGTCCCGTGAGAACTCAAGACGTACTGGATTGGCAGATGAGCTCTCAGCTGTGCAGCCCACATTTATCTGGAGAAACAGAAGTACACACAACACCATCAGACACGACGAGGCATGATTTATGGTTTAAATGAACAATAACTGAGGTTGTTTCTTGGAAAAGATGTCAACAAAGCTGCGTATGCGTACCTCAAACTGGATGATAGTGTTCTCATTTACGTCAATGTCCCTGGTGGTAATAGAGTGCTCTCCAAGCTCGCTGGAGACAAACACCATGGCTGACTCATCCTCTTCTCTGCATCACACACAAACACACAAGATTGGTCAAAGCTTAAAAAAAACAGCCTTGGGGGGTTCCTGTAATGGCGGCTTGCTGAGAGGACGTGTTCGCTTCGGCTCCGCTACCTGTCTGTAAAACTCTGATTAATACTCGTTATATGAAACACTGAACGACGCCTGTAGAACCGCTGAGATGCCTCTCTCGCAAAGAAAACCCATTAAAAGTACTAATAAGCCGATTCAGTCGAAGTTATCCAACTTTTCTTCGAAGTTGAGCACTGAGGCTAGCTGTAGCGATAGCGAGGCTAACACAAGCACATGCGAGGCGATGGATGAAGACACCTGCTCGCCGACTGAGAGGGTGAAAATGACCGAAACAGGTTCGGAGGAAATACTGGCAGCAATTGCAAACTTGAAATCAGATTTCTCCTCCAAACTAGATGGTATATTGGCGGCAATAGAGACTGTGAAGAAAGACGTTAATGAATGTGCCAAGCGGATCAACGAGGCGAAGGTCCGGATATCTGCAGCCGAGGACAGCATTACCAGTCAGCAAGTGAGCGTTCAGACCCTTGAAAAGAAAAACAAAGATCTTGAGGAAAAAGTGCTGGATTTGGAGGCTAGATCTCGACGATCTAACCTGAGACTGGTTAACCTACCCGAGGGCGCAGAGGGAGAGGACGCCTGTACCTTTTTGGAAAATTGGCTGCCTGAAGCTCTGAACTTGGCACCATTACGCAGCGCTCTGATCCTGGAGAGAGCGCATCGGATCGGCCAGAGGAGTGCATCAAACAACGCTACACCAAGGACTCTTATCATGAAGTTCTTAAATTACAAGGATAAAATGGCCGTGATGAGAGCCTCCAGGGCAAAGGGACAGATTCTCTTCAAGAACAGCCCGGTGAGATTTTACGAAGATCTCGCAACAGGTGTACACAAAAAACAGAAAGAGTTTGACTCCGCGAGACAGCAGCTTCGGACGATGGGGATTCGATATGGCATGATCCCTCCCGCACGGCTGCTGGTGACACACAACGGACAGTCCCGCATCTTTAACCAGCCAGCTGAAGCAGAGGACTTTGTGAGGACTCTGAGAGCAGAAAGTGGATCTGGGTGAGATAATAGAGCTACCATCTTATTGCAGTGTATTATAGCTGTATAATCACTGAGCCTTAAGTTAAGTTAGAAGGATGGATAGATTATCACACTTGTCATATGTTGGCCTAGAGGCTCAAGGCTAATATAAATATAAATGTCCGAACTTTCTAAACATATTAATAACGAGTTTCTTTGTATAGGTAAGTGGGGTGAGGTAAAAGGAAAAGTATTTAGGCACAGTCGGCTGATCCTCACTTCTGTGTGGAACAGCCTTTAGCTGTTAGATAGGTGCCAGAACATATAGGGGGGAGGTAGGTGGGTAATAAAGTTACTGTTCTAAGTTGTAAGGGTTATAGTGTTCGGTATTCATGATGGTGGATGTAATTTTTAACATCCAGGTGTTTTTTGTTTCTCTGTTTCAATATAATTTACGTGTTCTGGGAAGCCCACTCAATGTTATACACTATGTCTGGTGGATTAAGAATTAAAATATCTTCTTGGAACTGCAGAGGACTACAAAAACTGAATAAGGTTAAACAGGTAATGACAAGGGTGAAATCTTTACACTCTGATATTGTGCTACTTCAGGAAACACACTTGTTATCTAGTCAAGAGGCAAAGATTAGAAGGAGGTGGCAGGGCAGTTTATATTCTGCATCCTTTACTTCACAGGCAAGAGGGGTTATGATTTTAATTCACAAATCCATACCATTTCAAGTGACAAGGATTGTTAAAGACAAAGCTGGGAGATATATTATTCTACAGGGCACACTTATTAATGAAAAAATAAATCTGATAAATATCTATGCCCCTAATACTGATGATCCAAATTTCTTTCATAATCTTTTTCTTACAATTTCATCTCTGTCCGGCAACTATATTATAGCAGGGGATTTTAACTGCACATTGAACCCGGAAGTGGACAGAAGCTCAGGTATTGATAACTCTCACTTTAAAAGTAGACAAACTATTAAACATTTTATAAAGGAACTTAACCTGACAGATATTTGGAGGGATATGAATCCAAAGGGCTTAAAATACTCCTGTTACTCATATACATATAAATCATATTCACGCATTGATTATTTTTTAGTTTCTGGCAATTTGAGACACAAAATAAAGGACTGCCTTTATGACAGCATCTTAATATCTGACCATGCACCAAACTCATTGATATACGAAGATTTAAGATTAAGAAGAGACCCTCCCAGATGGAGATTCAAACAAAAATGGCTCCTAGATTCGGAATTTGTGTCTTTCATAGATAAGCAAATAAATATATTTTTTGAAACTAATACAAATGAAACACCACCCTCTTCAAGATGGGAGGCCTTTAAGGCGTACATAAGAGGCCAGATAATCAGCTTCACGAGTTATAAGGCAAAACAAAGTTATTTGAAAACAAAAAAGCTGGAAGCAGAAATTGAGCTGCTTGAAGGGAAATATTATCAAACGTTATGCCCAAATATTCATCGAAAACTCCTGTTGCTAAGAACACAGTATAACGAATTTTCTGCCTCCAAAGCAGCTTCACATCTTTTGCGTCTTAAGCAGGGATTTTACGATCAAGGGGAAAAGCCCGGGAAACTATTAGCCTGGCGCCTCCGACAGTTACAAAATGAAAATAATGTTACTTCAGTTGAAAACAGTGACGGACAGACTATTGTTGATCCTTTAGAAATCAGTGAAACTTTTAAAGTCTTTTTTGAAAAATTATATAGTTCAGATATAAATCATTTTGATCAAGAGCAGAGTCTTTTCCTAGATAGTATCCAAATACCAAATATTTCAGAATTGGTACGTGTAGATCTTAATACAGCTATAACAAAGGAGGAAATATCTATAGCAATAGACCATTTGAAAACAGGTAAAGCCCCAGGACCGGATGGTCTGTCAACAGAAATTTATAAAAAATTTAAAGATAAATTGTTGTCACCTCTTTTTGACATGTTTTTGGATTCATTTGAAAAGGGAACTCTCCCTGCTTCATTAAGAGGAGCTCTGATAACTTTACTGCCCAAACCTGGTAAACCTTGCAATAAATGTGAAAACCTAAGACCAATAAGCCTTCTCAATGTGGACCTAAAGATACTTTGCAAAATTTTGGCTCGAAGACTAGAAAAAATATTACCTGGTATAATTGCTTGTGACCAGAATGGGTTTATTGTTGGTAGACAGGGATTTCATAATGTGAGACGAGTGTTGGATATTCTTTATAATCAGGAAGAAAAACCAGACTCTTCTTTTCTATCATTGGATGCTGAAAAAGCCTTTGATAGAGTTGAATGGCCTTATTTATTTGAAATATTAAAAAGATTCGGATGTGGGGATAATTTCTGTCGATGGGTTAAACTTTTGTATAATGAACCTTATGCTGAAATTGTAACAAATGGAGTTATATCTAAATCATTTAAAATCAAACGTGGATGTAGGCAGGGGTGCCCTTTGTCCCCCTTATTATTTGTTCTAGCAATTGAACCCTTTGCCATTGCTGTGCGATCCCATAAAAACATAACCGGTTTGTCAGTAGGACAGCAAGAACACAAAATTGCTTTATTTGCTGATGATGTCATCCTTTTTTTGGAAAAACTGAAATATTCTATTCCAGCCTTATTAGATTTAATAAATACATTTGGAAGGATATCAGGATATAAAGTAAACAAAGACAAATCTTCATTATTGTTACTCAACTCAGAAGAAAGAAACAATACAGGAATTTCTTTCCAATTTAAAAAAGTTGATTGCTTTACATATTTGGGAATCAGAATAGTACCATGTATAAGAGACATTGTTGAGGCTAATTACGCCCCCATAGTAGACTCAATTACTTCCTCTGTAGATAGATGGAACTCTCTGCCCCTGTCACTTATTGCAAGAATTAATGTTCTTAAATTAAATATAATGCCCAAACTTCTGTATTTGTTTCAAAACATTCCATTGCCACCTCCTTCTAATTTGTTCTCACTTCTAAAAAAATTATTTGTACGTTTTTTGTGGAATAATCGACGCCCGAGGCTACGCTTATCACTCTTGTACCTACCATATGATAGAGGGGGCCTCAGATGCCCCAATCCACTTTGGTATTATTGGGCAGCTCAACTGAGGACCATGATGTATTATTTTACTGATAAATCCCCCCCACCTTGGATGAATATTGAAGGCTGCTCAGTCCCACTTCCTCTCCCTCAGTACATATACTCAGCTAAAGTAAAAATGCTGAAAAAAAAGACAAAAAATCCTATAGTCAGAAATATGATTATAACTTGGTATCAGGTCAAGAAGTATTTAGGTGAATCCTCCTCTCTGTCACGCTTCAGCCCGATATGGGGTAACTTTTTTTTCCCTCCAGGCAGAGCTGACCCTGGTTTTAGAAAGTGGGCAGAATATGGTTTAAAGACAATAGGAGACCTCATGGGATTGGAGGATGGGATTTTGATGTCATTTGAGGAGTTGGTTGCCAGATATGACATCCCAAGCAAACATCACTTTAAATATCTACAGGTGAGAAATTTTATTAGATCATCTCAAAATCAGGGTTTATTGATCCCTCCATTATCCACTTTGGAAACGGAAATGAAAAATGACTGTTTTGGAAAAGGAATTATCTCCAAACTATATAATATGTTAGCAGAGGGATCCTCTGAGTCTTCTCTACGAAAGCTTAATGCCTGGAGGGAAGATTTACAGGAGGACTTGTCCTCCAAGAACTGGGAAGAAGCATGTGCTGGAGCACAAAAACGAACCATCAGTACTCGCCTCAAAATACTGCAATATAACTGGCTAATGAGGACATATGTGACACCAGAAAAGCTTAATAAGTATAACAATGTCATCCCAGACTTGTGTATTAGATGTGGAGAGGAGAAGGGGACGTTTTTTCATTGTGTTTGGAAATGTAAAAAAATCCAACAGTTTTGGTGGGAAATTAAACAAGCATTGGAGACAATTCTAGATGTAAAACTAATGCTTGACCCTAAATTGTTTATTTTAGGTTTATATCCTGATAGGCATCATATGTCCAGGAAAATAATCACTGCCCTTGATTTATGTTTACTGCTTGCAAAAAGAGTTATAGCACTCTCATGGAAGAGTACCAGTAAACCAAGATTCATCAACTGGATTAAGGAAATATCCACAACTTTACCTCTGGAGAAGATTACCTACATTATAAAAGGAAAACTATCACTATTTCAAAACATCTGGAATCCTTTTATGGAATATATGGAGAGTGTGGATTTAAGTGCTGTAGGGAGTGAAGCAGACAAGGCTTAACCATTATCGGTCCTCTGCAGTTTCCTAAAATGATTTCCTTTACATTGAAACTTAATTTCTTTGTTCTGAGTGAACTGTACATCTCTGTTTGTATTTTTGAACCATGCATAATAGTGGAACACTTTGGGCTATCCCTTGATATAATAGAGAAACCTATTATTGTAAGTTTTTGTTGTTGTTTTTGTTTTATTTTATTTTAATCTTATTATTATCATTATTACTATTATTATTAATATACTTTTTCTTTCTCTGTGATTTAGTCGGATTATATATTTTTTACTCACACCTAAGTGTTGTTCACTTTACAAATACCTGACTTGCAAGGAAGGACAATTTGAATGCTGGACAATAATCTAGCTGGCCTTGATAGTCCTTTTGAGATGAAAGAATCTTCATTTATTTATTTATTATCATTTTTTTTTACATTATTATATTGTATTGAAAAAGTATTAAAATTCAATAAAAATTCAATAAAAATAATGTTGGAAAAAAAAAAAAAAAAAAAAAAAAAAAAAACAGCCTTCTGCAATTTTTTTTTATCACCAATGGGCTCATGAATAATGTAAGAACATAAACACTGTCATCATTAACATTCGAAAGTAGATGTGCTCTCACAATCCAGTCTTCTGGTAGGGACAGTAGAGGCCAGTGTTTCCTCCAGGGAAGAAGAGCCAGTTGGACTCATTTGGCCCCTCTTCGAAGCCGTCTATGACCACCGGTGTGTTGTGTAAGGAGCTGCCGTCAATGATGAGATCATCTATAACCCACACCTCCTCCTTCTTACCTGGAGGGCAAAATATTGTGAAGTTTATTTACAATTAGGTTAACAGGTGGAAGAGTGAGTGTTGAGAAAAAATAACAACAAAAAAAAAAAACAGAAAAGAGGTGTCGAGAGCATCATAATGTGTAAACAGCAAGTATCTGCTCACCACTGTTGTAAGGCTGCCAGAGTCTGAAGCGGGTGGCGTTGGTCTGAGCGCTGGCTGGCAGCGGCAGGTGGAGGAACAGAGTGTCAGTGGAAGCTGGGAAGTAAAACTCATCCAGCATCAGCCAGCTGATTCCTCCATTCACAGAGTACTGCAGCAGCACCGAATGAGAGCGCTCAGGGACGCCTAAACAGCCAAAAAGATTGACTGTTAAAACAAGAGCTGGCAAGAATCACAAAAATATGGCTACATGGGCTGGAAAACTCAGATATGCGTTACCTTTAGTGATGAATTTGAAGGAGAACTGGATGTACAGAGTGTTGGTACAGTCCAGATCCCGTGATACGATCATTCGCATACCATCCTGGAGACAGAGCATAGCATTGTCGGTCAATGATCAATAGATATCCAGTCGTATCTTTGTGATTAATTATTATTATTTTTAATAATAATCAGTGTTTTCTCTACCCCTTTAAAGATCAGAGCCATGCCAGATTTAAGAGGCTCCCCACTCAGAGTTCCTCTCTCTGCTCCGTACACCTCCGGCCACGTCTCTTGCTGCAGGTTCTCATTAAAGTCCTCTCTCAGCACAGATGGCAGGGGGGCCAAGGGGACGCAGTGTGCCCCACCATAACCCTTATCACATCTTTATAGAGAGAGTGGAAGTAGAAGTAATGGTTTGTGAATTTACATTCAGGCAGATAATAAACGTATCAATGACCAGAGATTAAAATTAACCAGCTGTGCAGAGATTCACTTACACACAGCGTCCGTTGTCGCACAGACCGTGACCGGAGCACATCCAGGGACAGCCAGGAGCAAGCAACACATTATCCAGAGCCCATCCCTCTGCTCCTGGGGTGAAGTGAGTCTGAATCCAACGGAATCGAGTTCTTGGAGAGCTATGGGATCCAACAGGAGTTCAATACTCTTGAGCATATTTAGAACTGCTAACTAATTTTGGATATGAAAGTACAAATACGTACTTAGCAGCACTGGGCAGGTAGACAGTGATTCTCCTCCAGTGTTTGTACTGTGTTGAGGTATAGACAGAGCTCTGAGTGTAACCAGCACATCCGATGGCAGGGGGCACACACTCTGGTGTGATGAGGGACCAGTGGTGTCCGCAGTCTGTGGAGTACTCCAGGCGCACACCATGGGAGAAGGATGTGGACTTACTGCAGCCCATACTCAGCTCAAACTGGAGGAACGATGAGCCTGACACCTCAAAGTCCCAGCTCTCTGCGTATCTTGGCTTCTCTGCGGAGTAAAGTTTCTGGTATGTTGTTCACAATAAATTAACATAATCTTAAAAAAAAAAAGCCTGAACAAAACACATGAATAGTGTCAGAAATAAAATTGGGAATAAATACCAAAACAGCCTTAATAAAGAGAAAATGTACTATTATTATTAAATTATTATTAAATGTACTACTACTATAAATGTACTACTAAGTTATTTCTAAATGAGTATAACAGACAGTGTTCACACAGGGGCATTGGGGCTTCATGTTTATACTTGTGTTGCCAAACTTATCTTGCAGTACATGCTCTTACTGTGCATGCTAAATGAGAGGACACAGTTGTAATGTAATATTTGCATAAAGTAAATGGGCTCACAGCTTGATGTGAGCATAAATAACAGGCAGGATGCTCATTCAGGTTTGCTCTCATTCATAATTCAGGACCCACGGCACCACAGTAAATGGGTTATTCAATTTCAGCATGCTGCGTGCGTAGTACAGTGATGTCACTGTGCGGCTATTTATGTGGTTTGTTAACAACGTGAATATGCATGTATGTGTGTGTGTATGTGAATATATGTGTTTGATCTTTGATCTTTTGAACCATAAACGCCAGCACAGCAGTCCAGCTGTTTCACATCCTCTCATTGCACTAATGGAGTGAAACACACTCACTTTCACTTCACATACATTGGCTTTATTGCTGCTGTGTGTTTTTCACAGGAGCAACTTGATAGAGTATGGTGTCGTATATGAATATGTCATATATAAAATGAGTTCTAATCAAAAGCTTGTATTCTTTGTGCTAATGAGCAGTTACATCATTGTATCACTCACTGTCAATGGCCTCAGAGTTGAAGGTAAGAGCTGTGTCCAAAGACAAACAATCCACAGTCACCTCCCCACCCTGGATGCGGTACCAGTTGTGCCTCAGAGGGGTGGAGCCATCGAACTTATCATGGAAACCAGTCCTGGAGCTGTCGTTCATACCGATCAATATGTCATCCAGAGCCCACTGAGCAGAGTGTTTCCCTATTAAAGAAAAAGGACAGAAATAATCAAAATACTCAATCAAAAAGACTTTTAAATACAGTAGTTTTATAGCTGCTGGATTAGGAGTGCTTGTCAGAACTAACCCTGCTGTGGCTGCCACCACCGAAATACCGTGTAGGAGGTCTTGGCTGCAGGTGGCAGCTCAATAGTCACCACCTGGGGCTCCAGGAAGGAACTGAAGTCCAGCTCCCTCAGGAACTGCCACTGGACACCGTTGTTGGTGGAGAACTGGACAATAACACCTATGATCAGAATAACAGAACAGAGTAAGCAAAGTATTACACACTGAGTGGTATATTTCAGCAGGATGTGAGGGGAACGAAAACAAAAACAAAAATGCAACAGAATAGATAAGAGTCCAGGCGCCTGAATGTTTAAGCCACACCGTTAAAGAGGCTGGCAGTGTTTTATCTGTCACACCAGAAACAATCAGACGCAGCCTTAAGCGCTGCCGCAGGCTAGCGATCCACTATCTGCTGACTGATGTACGGAACAAAACAGGAAACACAAGACTTTGATTCTCTGTTACATAAAACTGTGACAACAAGGAGAAGATCTGTAGGTATAGTCGTAAAAGGAGCACAAAGCTCATCAAACGCAAAAATGTAAAAAGGAACAGATGGAAACAAGCCAGCAGTGAAAGAAAGAAATCACATGAGGCTGCTGCACAAGATTGCACTGTTGAAGAACAGCCACATGAATGCAGCAGAGGGCCTGGATACACCATGTGATACTTACCTTCATTGCGAGAGCGAGGCCTGGTGCAAGTTGGCCCCAAACTCTTGCTGCCAATTCTTATATAGAATTGGACCAACCTGTGTGTGAAAAGTAAAAAGTAAAATTATCATCTGATTCAGCACTGATTTATCATATTTCTTATCTTACAGAGGAGATTTTATTAAACGTGAACTCAGCTAACCGTGTGTTGGTTGTATCTAGAGGAACTGTGTGTGCCTCTCTCCTTCCAGGGCTGCTGAAGTAAAGAGCTTTACCCTCCCCGATAATGCCACAGCCGCCTCCGATGTTCCCCCCACTCAGGCTCTGCCACAGTGGACTCAGCTTACCCTCAAAGCCCTCTGTCAGCTCTGTGGGACTGGCTACTGATGGGACACAACTGTCCTGCTCCACTTTGGAAAACAGACAGGAAATCAACATGTTAGGGAACATAAAGACAGGCATGAATTTCTTTTCCTCTCCTTAGTATTTGTGTGTACCTGTGTATCCCATATCGCAGAAGCAGACTCCAGAAATGCAGTCTCCATGTCCTCCACAGTGGTTTGGACAGGGCTCAGAGATGTAGACCCCATCCAAAGCAAACGGAGGGGCATCTCTGTACACACTGCTCTCCTGGAACCACCGGAACCTGGTTTTACTGGCGAAATGAAGAGAAGGGAGAAGATAAAGCATTATTTAAAATATACCAGTGAAGTTTCATTAAAAAGTTTCAGTTCTTAAGCACGCCGGTTTTAAAATCTACCTTGCTGCAACGTTGCGTGGAATGACCACAGTGACCCTGGTCCACTGTTCATAGTCTCCAGTGTTGTAGACAGTTGGCTCTCTCAGCTCACGACCACTGCCCTCACAGACACCTGTCCCTGGGGTTCCTGGGTAACAACCCTCTCTCACCAGGGCCCAGGTGCGACCGGCATCATGGGAGTACTGCAGCAGGACCGGGGCAGAGGCACTGAACTCTGACTCACAGCCTATATTCAACTATAGTGAAGGAGAAAGCACACACAAGGATTCAAGACTGATGATCAAGAAAAGAAAGTTTTCTTTTTCTAGATTGTACACCGACACACTCGATGTGGGTACCTTAAACTGAAGAGTATAACCAGGGCGAAGGGCCAAATCCCTTGTGACGGCCACCCTATCCCCATCAGAGCGCCCAAACACCATGGCAGACGGTGTGGGTGCACAGAAGCTGTTGTTACTTTCCCTCTCCATGCCTTCATTACCCAGCATCAGCCATACACTCATCTGGTTCAAGGGGTAGTCGAAGGCCGGCTTCTCATAAAAGTTCTGTAGAGACAGAAGACAGGGGAGTTTATTCAAGAGGGTTAAAGGATAACAGCGTGCACAAAAACAGATGTTCCCTGAGATAAACAAATACACTTCTTGGAAAGATTCAGGATTTTATAGCTGTTCTGACTTATTGATGTTTTCCATTACAACACAGGAAGTAAGAGCCAAAGAAAACGCTGAAACTGCCTCATAAGGTAAGGGGAAAAATGAATACTCTCCACACTGAGTCCTGACCTGTGGCAGAGTTGGATTGGCCATAGGGATGATGTGTTTCTCCCTCTCTGACAAAATTATGACATCATCAATTGCCCACTGGTCATAGCCCTCTCCAGAGTGAAGAGGCTGCCACCATCTGAACCTTGTGGAGGGGGTTTTGGAGGCCAGAGGAAGCTCGTAGTGGACAAAACTGAGGGGGAAAAAAGAGTCAGTTACATTATGACCTACTGGTAAAGAAAAAAAGCAGTAATTTTTCTCTCTTTTTCAAGAATAGGCTTCTCACCGGGGTTTGGTGAAGTCAGTGAAGTACATCTCAGCGATGAGACCCCAGCTGATGCCCCCATCATTACTGTACTGTAACAGCACGCCCTCCTCCCTGCTGTCCGCCTGATTACACTCTGCCCAATCTCCGCCCACTCGCAGGTAGAACTGCACAAACTCCGCCCATTCGGTGTCCAGGTCCCAGCTCACCAGCTGCCTCAGTCCAGCCTGAAAGCAACACACACAGGAAGTAGTAGATGTAAAAAGATGTCCCACTTACACTGTAACATGGCAACTTTCCAGCAATCAAAATATAAATATAGTCTGTTTTGCCAATATCTTCAGCCTTGGAATAAATGTTACTGCACAAAAAACGAAAAACAAAAAAAAATGGAAGTCTGTTTCCTAGTAACAGCTGCAGAAGTAAACCTCGAGCCAATTGTAGTAATTTAGAAAATCTTTCTAGGAAGAGGTGCAGAGGTCGGCTGTTTTTGGCAGTAGAAAACAGAAAGTGATCAAAGATTGCATACAGGGCCTCGGCCAAGTTTGCACATTCCTCAAAATGAGAGATTTTAAAAACACAAAATTATTTTTATATTTTTTTTCTCTGGATTTAAACCAATGCTACGGGACAATTTTAGGATTAGTGTGCCTGGTTTCTCTCTCAGAAGTAAGGGCCTTGATTCAAAAACTGCAATCTCGCAGGTATCCCATATATTGTTGAGAATGTTTATGGAGCTTTACCTTGAGCTTTGTGTTATGAAGTGAAACATACATGACAGATAATTATAACCTTGAAGAGCAATTTGAGAGGTGTTTTACCTTACTGAAGTAGAGTGATGATCCTGATGAGACCACCCCACAGCCCATGTCAGGTGTGACCACCTCCCCACCAATCACCTCCTGCCATGTAGCCAGCAGTGCATCCTGGGACTCAAAGTCAGAAAGTACACTGGAGGAGAGTGGGGATGAGGGCTGGCAGTCTGTTCCAGAGAAACCATCGTCACACCTACAACAAAAGATAGTGACATAAAGTCTCATTCCTGCTTTCTTAAATGAGAAGTTCTCAGATTTGTCTTCATGGAGCTCTGAGTTTAGTGTAAACTTGTCTGTGAGAGCTGACCTGCAGTGTCCGTGGTCACACCAGCCGTGTCCGTGGCACATGTGTGGACACTGCTGGCCGATGTAGATGTCGTCAAGGGCCCACTCGTCCTGTTCTCCGTAGTAGTTCTGGATCCAGCGGAAGCGTGTGGCACTGGACCTTGATACATCAGGCACAAAGAAGCACACACACATTCAATGGAAGTCTTCTTAGATTCAGTCGAACATAATGCTAAACAGCAGCACGTGATCCCTGTATGTCACCCACATCCTCATGTTATTCTCACTAATCTACCTCTCCACAGGGAATAGAGATTGGTAGATTTGGTGTTGTGGCAGGTGAAGATTAACCTTATCACATCGCTGTCTGTCCATTTTTCTGAGCATGTTGTGCATGTGTGTGTGTGACAGTGTGAGTGTCTAGGAGTGATGCAACTGTGTGATAGGAATGTCAGAGAGAGGGCAATGCCATCACTGTTAAAGGTAAGCTGTAGATATGAATGTGAGTGCAGTGCAGCCCGTGTTCGTGCATGTGAATGTCTGTCACTGATACTATTCGGTGCATGTGCAGTGATGATAAATGCGAGTAGAAGCGTAGCTGGTCAGGCATATTGGGGATTATACGACCTGGAGGTTTCCTGGTCTGCTGCTTTGGTGACCTATATCAACTCAGACCACCTCCTGGTCATACAGAGCCGGCTGTGACTGTTTTATTATCATTTACAGCCATGACCCTATGACCTCTCATAACACCCTGCTGGAGATTAGACCACCTTTATTTAGGAGCTGGTAGAGGAGGGAAATTGGAGGTGGAGGTCACGGTGCTCAGTGAAGAAGGTTTATGTGATTAGTTGTGTTGATAAATGGTTGAGGCAGAGCTGGATCAGTTCATAGACTTCTAATTAACTGTTTGGGGAAATTGTATCAGTACAGGATTTTGGTCTGTTACCCCTTCAACACAATAATTACAGGCTGGTATAACACATGAATCACAAATTCAAATCCTAAATCCATCCAGCAGCTTTGAAAAATTTGGCATTCAGTTTTTTTTGTTGACTGTCTAACAGCTACTGGCACAATCTGAGCTCCTAAAATGGCTCAAATAACTCAGACAGCAAAAAGCTACAGCTGATGTCTGTGTGTGATTGAGTAAAACAAAGAGTGTTTTAGAATAAGAAACCTGCAGAAAGAAATCACAGTGCACTATAATCTCAGAGATTACAAACTATATCTGGTTTGTCATTCAGAAGCTGCTGTCTTCAAGTGTCCCATACTCTCTGTCTCTCCATCTTTGCCTTTTAATAACAGTTTTTTTTTTAATCATTTTGATTGCATATTGTTTCGAGGACTATTTGCAGGAAATTAAAACTTTTATTTTGGGAAATGTTTTCTTCTCCTAGATATGAGTTAAAAATGTTAAAGATGTTTTAATATAAATGAATTTAATAAGATTCCCTTTTGTAGCCGGATGTTTGGGCCCTGAGATTTAAAAGACAGAATTAGTTGTCCATCTGGCACCCAACACAAGTTTCAGTGACAAAAACTAAGGGACGTCAGTTACATCACAAACATCTGACTGCATTTCTGGTGTGTTATTCTTTTATGGTAAAAAATTATCATGAAACAGACAAAAAAAAACTTTCATGGACGTGTTACTTACCAAGTCTTCTGAGGCAGAGACAGAGTGGTGCGTCTCCAGTCTTTGAATTCTGACGGGTGGTAGACACTGGGAGCTGTAAACTCAGAGCAGCTTGGCATGCCAGGCAGACAGGCCTATTAGAAAACAAAAAAAAACCCCAAATGTTTTTGCTTATTTTGATAACAGAATCCATCATTTGGACTTTTCTGGGGACAAAGTTTTTCAGAAAGGCGCACAATGTACTGCATAATCATCCCAAGGCTGCACTAAAACCACTGTATAGGCACTGAAAAGGCCAATACAGGATTATGCTATCTCTGACCTTGAGCACTGGAAGACAAGCAAGGATTAACAGTATAGGACGTTTAGTGAGTTACATTTTGCACTTGCCAGAAGACTGCATTTTCCTGCACATGGGAGAATAAGAGAAAATTCACTGATGGAGGAATCATTACGCTCTATTCAATTCCAAAAGCAATAAAATCTTGGCAGCTACTTTTGTGCTTTATGAATATTTATGAGCCAGTTATGATCACGGAAAATCTTTGTTGAATCACGGCAAGATAATCTGCTTGCTGATTTAAGTATTGCCATGTACTCGCTAATAGCAGGATGATAAAAAAAGGTAATTGCAATAATTCCTCATCTGAAAAAAAGTGTCACATTTAAAGACTCTCATTATTTACACATTATTACTGAGGCTGTGAGTGGTAAATCAATATTCATGATAATGAATAAATGATATGTTTCCTGTCTCCCTCAAGGATGACTCCTACAAGTTTTAGTCAAAAGAAAATCTGTGAGTCAGGTTTGAAACTAAAGGGATGAGATGTTAATTTCATTTGACATGGAGAACAAAGTCAAACAAATGTCACTCTCCGTACCTCTTTGACCAAGTGCCAGGTAAGACCGTGGTTGGTGGAAAACTCCAGTCGGACCTGGGTGTCGATGTGTGGAGAGGGTTCGCGGCCACAGCCCATGACCAGAGAGAACTGGAGACTGTAGGATGCTCCGATCTGCATCGACTGAGTTTCCACATAACGGATACTTGAGCCAGGGCTGGGCTCGCCAGAGAAACTGGATCACAACATGGAGGAGGGTTGCAGATCGTAATGTTAGTCATTTACACAGAGTGTGAAATTCCAATTCTGTGTAATGAAAGTTTAAAAAGAAAATAAAAAGAAAATAAAATCCTGAATGCAGCATTAACAGAACTGATTGGTATCGCCAAATCTCGAGTCATAGATTATGAGGATCATTGCTTCACGCCTACCTAAGAGTCCAGTCATGCTGGCAGTAAGGCTGGACATGGCCGAGATAGAAACCAAGACTCTGGGTGACGTCCAGCACGTTGCTGAAGTCCAGACTTATGGTGTTGAACAGCACAGAGGTCATGCT
Organism: Labroides dimidiatus; assembly: GCA_030710495.1. Lineage (NCBI taxonomy): Eukaryota > Metazoa > Chordata > Actinopteri > Labriformes > Labridae > Labroides > Labroides dimidiatus. Next base: position 24,277,095 of record CM061147.1, on the reverse strand, counting down.
GATTTCATCCAGGGCCCACACATCGTGACCACGGCCTGAGTGGTACGGCTGCCACCAGCGGAACTGCACACCAAACTTTCGCGCGCCAGCTGGGAGTTCAACTGACACAATCCTGTTTGGAGGGAAGATATTATTCAAATGAATGCCTTTGGATGCATTACACCCTATAATAAGTGCAGAGTTCCAAGGCTGGTACATTTTTGCAAGAATTAATCACACAATCCGGCTGAACTGTGACTCAGACTGTGACTCCAATCTAAAGCCCACGTATTCACAGTCTGTTGTTCATAAATACTGCATTCTTGGACAACCGTCAGTAGATTCTTACACCATGCAGATGGTCAAAATAACAAAGATGTATGAATAAAACATCTATTGTTGCTTGTCACATTTTATTGCCCACTCTGTTATCAACATGTTGTGTTTTTTTCTCCCAAACTGACCTTTATTACTTTGTTTTGTTCAACCATACAATGAGAACTTGTGTCTTCACTTGCAGGTCAAAGAGTTTTTGAGAACATGTCCCCGACTAACCAGCTCTCGTTGACCTTCCCAGAACTGATGAAGAGCTCTGAGACCTCGCCTGAACAGCTGGAACCCAGCCCACTTTGTCTTCATTACACACATAGATGGCACTAACTGACTCAATGGGTCCCAGTGGCTTACACCTCCAGCACACCATTAGCAGAGCAAATGTGTGTGTTAATGGCGTTAAAGCATCTCTGCGGAATCATATGCGTACAAAGCCATAAACATCTGAGGTACCTTGGCTCGTGGAAGCCTTGGTAAGCATAGTGCTGCAGCAGCGTCCAAGTGATTCCGTTGTCTGAAGAGAAATGCAGCAGGACGCCCTCTCCTGGCTGGTCAGGGGCGGGACATGAGCTCAAGGTGCTACGGCTGCCCAGGCGAAGGGTGAACTGAAGATACCTGCAGAGAATGAAAGCAAATTAATCTGGCACAAGAACAAGTAGGACGAGAAAAGTTGGAGCTGGAAAGGACAGCATGTAAAAGAAGGATATTACATGAAATAAAGGGAAGAGCAGAAAAAGAAAGGTGAACAAAAATGTGTTCAGGAAGTTAAAGAGAGAGAGAGAAAAGATGAGGGAGGGTAGATAAACAGAAAGTCATGCAGAGCAGAGAGGTGGGAGGAAGGTGGCGGGATGATGGATGAGATGATTAAATGAATGAGGACAAAATTAGATGAGAGAAAGTGGATGAGAGTCACAGTTCATATTTATGTATTCATGTTCACTTCATACTTTTAACGTAGCACAAGTTTACATCACACTATCATCAATACTAATGCGATATTTATTATGATTTCCATCCGTCACCCCACAGCCCTCACTGTCCTTGCCTGATCTGCAGTTCCCTATTTCAGGCAGCTGTTCATCCACATCAGCCAGGTCAGTGGCATTAAATCTGGCCATCAGGTGGCACAAGGAGAGCCGCAACAGGCATAATCAATCTAACACAGATGCCATATCTAACTTCATCTCTCCCTCTCTATCTTTCTCCCTCACATTTTCATCCTCTCCTCTCATCTGCAGTCATCCCCATGATCACAATCCATCTCTCAGCACTGAGTACGACCGAAAGAGTTATTGATGAGGAAGGAGGATGGATAGCTGACTGGATGGAACATTTGCAGTATAAATCAGAAGTAAAGAGGGGACTTAAACAAACTCATCTAGGGATGGGAAAATCAGAATCTGAGGTAATATGTTTAGCTTCATGTTTACGAGAGTGTAAACATGCATTGCTCAGCACTTTCTTTACCTGGCCTGGGAACTGTCGAGTGGAGAAGTCACCAAATGCCTGCGACTGTCCCTATTGAAGACCAAGGCCTTACCACTGGCCAGCACCCCACAGGCGAAGCTGACCTCAGCTCCACGCAGAGAGGAGAAGCTATGATAGGAAGAGAGACGTGGGCTGGAAAACCCCTCAGACAGGAAAGCTGGGAAAGTCTGGGAGGCAAGCTCACAGGCTGGTCCACTAAAGCCTGGATCACATCTAGGAGGAGAGATAGGAGAGATTAGACAGTAAAAACATCGGAGAATTTAAATGAGAAAAAGAAGACGAAGAAGATAATGAAAATCCATCAATAAATTATAAGCATAATACAATTTGATTAATCTCGGATGGTGATTGGTGCTGTAAGGCACAAGGTGGATTATAAGCAGTCTTTTTAAAGAGGGGGTGTTGGATTTATTTGGTTTAATAAAAAAGACAGTCCTTACTTGCAGCCTGTGCGAGAGCAATGTCCTCTTCCAGAGCAGAAACGGAGACAGGACGGACCCATGTACACTAAAGCAGAACACAGGAGTGGAAATTTAAATAATATTTTAACACAAAAAGAGGTCACTTTTGCGTATTTAGCAAAGCACAATGTTTGTAAAACTACTTTAAGGCTTACAAACCATTGTCTATGGCCCACATATTGCCCACTCCAGTTCCGGACTGTTTCCAGCGGAACCTCGTTGTCTCTGTCAGCGCAGCATTGGGCAGAGGGATAGAGATCCTGGTCCATCTAACGAGAGAAAATTAAACATGAATAAACCATATATACATGGAATATATGAAGGGTGATGCACAGGTGTGCTGATGCATTCCTACCCGCTGTAGTTATCAGAAGAGTAGATGGTGCTGTGAGGTAGATGGGGTCCAGCGCACAGCTCAGGCAGACACTCGGTGTGGAGCAGAGACCAGGAGCGACCCTGGTTGGTGGAAAACTCCAGACTCACACTAGTGAAAAATGACAGAGGATATGTTATTTCGACTTTATGGCATTCAAAATTAACGTTTGCATTTAACTTGGACACAAAGAATTGTTTTGTCCTCTTATAACTCTCTGTATCTGTTTCCCTTTTGTGATGTGATAAATATGGGCCTTTATGAACCTTAAGGACAAAAAATATAAATAAAAAATAAAACATCTCCTTAAACTTACATTACTTTTTATTGAGACTCTAAATGACTTCAGCTTTCCTTGAATGTTATTCTTTGGAAGTATCCCAGTGTTGGCAACAAACAGAGTAAATCTAGGGTGTCCCAGCTGGTTTGAAAGTTGTCTTTTGTTGAAACCCAACATCATGATTTGATTTTAAAAAGCAGCAATATTTGAGCATAAAAATACAGTCTAACCTAATTTTAAAATGTGTCACACCTGTTGGCAGGCTGGTAAGAGCCACAGCCTAGGTTGATGGAAAACTGTGCAACATGTGTGTGAGTGCCAGGCAGCACAGGGAGCAGCTGCATGAAGTCCACAGCCCATACATGACGGTTGGCTCCTCCATGTGACCGCTGCTCCAGGCAGAACTGGGTAACTGGTGTTTGTAGCTCAGTGGGCAGGGCTAAAGATACTACTGCAGGAGTCTGAGAGAGGAGAAACAGAGGAAGGAATAAATACATCAGAAGTGACTGCATTTTAAAAACAGGCCAAGAACACATTTCCATATTGATATCTCTTGGTAATTACAAACATGATAATCTTTACAGGTGACAAGCAGGTAATATAAATGATATTAATATATTATGATAGAAAGAGAATGAGCGTTTTATTTAGATCTAACATGTTTGTCTCACCCTATAAGAAGAGTATGGAAGAGTGTCTAGAACCACACGCTCCCTCCGCCCTTCAGACCTCCCAAACACAACCACGTTGTTCTCATGGGACTCTCCAGGATCACACTCACCACCACCTTAACACAAACACACCTCTTACTGATGTGTAAATATGATACATTCAAAACATCATAGAGACAAAAGAAATAAAACATGACGATACTGGAATAATCAAAGCTATTGTTGTTTAATGTATTACAGATGGGGATTTCTCTTACCCATGGTAAAGTGGAAGCGAAGGTTTCCGTATGACGTTGTGTCGAGGTAGGGGGTGCACACTCTCCTCCGGCCTTCCCTCTCAAACACCAGGGCCGAGCCTGACTCAATCTCTCCACACTGGGTCCCATAGACAGCTCCCTCTATGTCCCAGCTGAGCAATGAAACACAGATGCAGCAAGCCTGGTTAGTAAGCAAAAGAGCTTTCAGAGTAACAAAATGCTGCATTGTTTTACTTCTGAAAAACTTCTCCCAAGTGGATCAAATGTTTTATCCATGAAGAACCAGCTATCATATTCTAAGAGTTACACAACGAATAAAATTGCTAAATAAAGCACAATGAATATCATTTCTTATCATATTAACAGAAAAAGAATCACAGAGGCTACATTTATTTGGAACTTTGATGTATAAAAACTTCAAACTGGACCAATCATACTAGTTACAAGCTGCATATTGTCAACTCAACTCAATAAGAGAAGCTTTTCATGACTCCCAACAAAAAAAACAACAACCAAAAAAGAATTTGTCCAATACCAGGCCTTTGGGAAACTTCTCATTTAGTCCTCAATTAGTCCAGTCTCCTATCTCTTAAAAGACTAAGGCATTTTGTGAATCCTGAGAGGATCACTTCATCTTCTTCTTGGTTTTGGTTTTTAAAGTTCACTCTTTGTAGCACTTTCAAGGTGTATATTTTGGTTTGGAGCCCACTACACTTAATCTGTTCATGTTAGAAAACCATGAAAAAAAAGTAGATCACTGAAAATGACTCCAGGACTTTTAATGACTGTATTTTACCACCCACTGCTGGTTATTTGTGTGCGAGAACTGTAGACAGTACAAAATATTGACCTAGTCTCTGCAACGTCACCCGTCTGTTTCTGATATAGTCAAATGAAGCCAATCATTGGACAGGGCCATCTTGGATATGATGCGCACTTTGAGCTTCCTTTCTAACAGCTATAGGTAGCCCGTCAGTCACGTGAGCTGAGCTGAGCCTCTGACTGGACAAACCCATAATCCTAATTTCTAATAAACCGCTGAGTAAAAAAAAAATTCACCCCCCGTACAGTGTGTGCCGATAATGAAATCGAAGTTTTAGACCCAAACTGTTCTTTTTTTGTAAGGCTGTAAATATGCTTTTTAATGCTGTCCGTTTTTTTTTTTTTTTTTTTTTTTTTTTTTTTGGCTTGATGTGTTTTTGACTTCCAGTCTTTCTGCAGCCAGTCTCTAGTGGATTCTCGATGAACAGCAACTTTTAGCACTTCCGCATAGGCTTCATTTTTCTCTACTGGATGTTGCCCCTTGGCTGGAACACATTATATTCACTCAAACACCTTTTTTTTTTAGACTGTTATGAAAGTTTGTATACATACAATAAACATAAATACATGAGTTTGACAGACTTTTGGCTCAAGGTAAACTCTTGTGAGTTGTCAGCTGGCAGTAGAACTAAAACATCAGTTATAAACCTTGTATGGAGAGCAGTTTGCAGCATGAGTGATTTTTGCTCTGAGAAAGTACTTTACATTGGTTTGCCCCATTATTTGAAACTTTGCCTTCACAATATTTGAATGAAATAAATAAAAACAAAATTGGTATGCTATAAAATCATGAAACTTTACTGGCTAGGACAAAGATGCATCACAGATATTTTAAGTAGAAGCAGTTATGCTTTAGGATTGTATCTCATACACTGCTCTGAAGTCATTTTTCACACCTTGCTAGTAAACAAAGTCACTACACCGGGAATATGGAATAAATCACCTGGAAGAGAAGTTTCACACACATCATCTCACACACACGTGCAGTCACATATTTGTGCACAGTGGAGAGAGGATCCTCATTAGCACTGACAGAAGTTAACTCAGTATGTCAGCCCTCTCCTGCATTCTTCTGCCTCCTCACCCTCCTCTCCCTCTCTCCCACCCCCTGCCTCCCACATTCGCCATGCAGGATATCAGCTTCAGCTTCTCTGTCGAAGCTAGCGCTGAGTTAAATCATTCTTAATGGAGTGTACCATTAACACAAGCAAAAGCTCTTCCTGACTGCCAATCTCGAGGGTGAGGGAAGGAAGAAGTGCGCATGTTGGCTTGCAGTAAGAAGCGACAGGGATGCCTGTTGAAACACACTCCTGGTTCAGGTCCATCAATGTAAAAAAGTACTGACAGACTTGCTGGTAATCACTCTTTGGCAGCAACACTATACATCATCTCTCCTCTTTAATCTCCCTACCCCTTGTAGTGCTTGTGATAGTGTTTCCTTATATTGTGTATGTATGTTTGCATGCATATGTGTATGTGTGTGTGTGTGTGTGTGTCTCACTCTAAACAGATGGAGCGCTGTTTCTGAAGCAGTCAGAGGTATGGCATTAACCTGTGTCAGCCTGCATGCCTGACATAAACTTGCGCAACATGCTGTGTCGCATCACTTGACATATGACAAGTGACAGGTGTCAAAGCACAACAGACACACAAACACACACACACACACACACACATGCAAACACACTGTGAAGTAGCTGTTGTAACTTCCCCAAATCCTCCCCCACTGCTAGCCCACCTTTCACAGTTTGGTATGTGCCCCGTGCTGGGGCCAAGTTTATTATCCATAACTGATCCTACATTTATTAATTTTTACTCCAGTTTATATCAATTATGTGTTACATTTTGTTGTTCCAAAATCATAAGAGGATTTTTTTCTGGGGGTCTGGCAACCTCATTCAGTTTTATTATAATAACCTTTCTTTCAACAGAACAAAAACCTCATCAGTGCCAAGTCTGCTCAGTCCAATAAAACCCTTCAAAAAGCTTTTACAAACCTGTAAATCCAGTGACTGTCACTTCAACAATGCAACACTCATATGTCATTTTTTCCATTTGTATTATATTTAGTTTTTATAATGCAATTTGACCTTTCCCTGTAATTGTTTAATTGTATTTTATTTCATTGGGCACTCCTAAAGCACTTTGTAAATGTATTTTTAAGAGGTGGAATACAATTAAAGTTTATTTACTGACTTATTTGCGATAGAAGGTAAGTAAAAGGATTCAAATGAAACAATCCAGTAAGAGGGCTGAGGATGAAATGGGATCATCGCAGACTTACTTAGAAGGTGGGCTTTCAAAGTCTTCCTCCCAGTAGCTCCTTCCCTCCTCCCGGTGGAGGTCAATGTCGCGGGTGGAGGCGAAGCTCTGGCCAACTCCCTCACCGCCGTGGAAATACAAAGCATTTCCTTCTGATTGACAGGCATGCTGGCCAATGAGAGCACAGGTATGAAACATGTAACCACTTCTGAAAAGTTTGATACAACTTAAAAAGAAAAGGCTTTTGACGTACAACAGAATATTGTGTGAAAGTCTTTCTTTCAGCAACAGCAAGTTAAATGAAGAATTGAATTGTTCATCAGGCTCTTTGTCATGTTTTTCAGCACCCAGCTTCAGTCCTCAGTGAAAGAATCGACTCATAAAGAGGAGAATCAATATAAACGTTAAATGACTTATCAATGTACCTTGACGGTAGCTCCAGGGAAGAAGAGCCAGTTGGCGGTGTCTGGAGGGTCAAGATTGTCCTCCATGAGAGGGACTCGGTGTGCAGCATTGACGAGCAGCACATTGTCCAGACCCCAGCAGGACTCGTAGCCTTCAGGGCCTTGGGGGACCTCCTGAGACCAGCGGAGACGAACGCCATCAGCTCTGGATTTGTACGGCAATGGGAGCAGGTGGAGGACTGTGCTGCTGTTGGTAGGTGCTCTGAGGGAGAAGACAAGATACGGATCATTAAAAAGAGCTGAAACGTTCAAATAAGGGGAGATGCTGCGAAAAGATGCTGGCAGAGAGGGGATTAAAAGGAAATTAAAATAAGAGATTTATTAGCTGATTAATGGCTTGTTTTCCAGAATGGAAAGCATACACTGCAGTTTGATATGACAGTTTAAATAATTAACATTACATTGTGTGTGTGTGTGTGTGTGTTTAACCAAGCAGAAGGAGGGAGGGACAGAGGATGAAAAACAGGGGGATCACAGAGACACAAACAGATCAGGAGAGGGATGACAAATTGAGAGGGGGAGGTGTGAATGAGGTAAAAAGAGAGTGCAGGTGCTCATAACAGATGGACGGACTGTGGAATGGATGAAGGAGGAAGAAGGGAGCAGAGAAGAGAGAGATAGAGAGAGAGACCTGATATTCTCCAGTGTGATCCAGTCATCTGAGGTGTTAGTGTTACCACTTAGGCTGTATGACACAGTGATGCTGGGGTCTGAGTAACTGAACCTGCAGGAGCCTGAGCCTGGGGAGTAGAAACACACACAGTGGTCAGATACATATACATGTTAACACACTTCTGTTGATGGACAGCGGGAAAATGTGTCGGCTTGTTTCATTTTTACAAGTGTTGAATTTTGTCAGCGGGGCAATGATCCTTGTTATGCCCAGGGAGCAGCCAGGCCTGACATGGTGGCTTCTTCTGACTGATTGCGCTCAGATTCTCTCACTTAGCCAAGTGGAAAATTATGTTTAAATGATGTCATGGTGGAACTAAGAGATCAGCAGCTTAACAGAGCTGACAGAGATTATCAGGCTGTATGAAATGAAGGGGCCAGGGAGAGATGATCAGGGAAGGGAGGCTGAAAAGAGTCTTGATGGCAAACTTTGAGTGACTTTAAAACATGTGTTTGTGTGTTTCTGTGTGCACTCTGGGAGCTGGAAGGGTCTAGAAGGCTAATAGAAGAAGCAGGTTAACCTCTACATCCAATGTCCCAGTCTCCCAATCCCTCACTCTCCCCCCTCTCCCCCGCTGCCTCATGGTGAGCAGCTTCCATGTCCTAGCAGCATCCCGCTGTGCTGCTCTATCTCAACTAAGTAAAGCTGTGCATTAACCTGCAACCATTTCGCTACACTGCTCAACGCACAGCACTCCTGCATCCAAAACTCATATAAATGACCTGCAAACGAGAGCGAGGCCAGACGACAGAGGGGATGAAAAAAGAGAGCAAACGCGGGAGGGCTGGGAGGTCAGAGGGGTTGTCGCTAAGTATGTAGTGTTATTTCCTCCCTGTCATATTCCCCTGGGAACTGGAGGATGCATGTAATGGACATGAAAAATACAACACCTCTAAAAACTCTGCCATGGCCTTCTGGGTGTCTTTTCAGAAGATTGTAAATCATTCATTATTGTGATAGGAGAGGCAGAGCAAAGAGAGAAAGAGAGAGAGAGAGAAACACAAATACACTGTGCAGCAGCAGGCGTACTGTTGTGGAACAGAACATGCCTATTTCATGAGAACGACAAAGGGATCTATTTTACTGGGTAGAAAAGACTGTTGCACACCAGGATAATTTATCAAAGAAAAGCTCTAAAAACCTCACATATATTATCCTGTTACACACATTTTGTCCCATTTGCAAGTATTTAATGATTTTATACTCACCCAGGGCAAATTGCAGAACTGAGGCAGTGCTGGTGTTCAGAGGTACAGTCGTCTGGTAAAGAAACAAACAACGATGTCAAAAATCACAGTTAAATAAACTAATCTACCGTAATTTCCAGACTATGAAGTGCACCTGAATATAAGCCACACCAGCTAAATTTAGGCAAAAAAAACAAAAAAACAAATGTGTACAAACGCACTGGACTATAAGCCGCTGGTGTTTTAATGTATAATTACCATATGTAAGGATTCGTGCACAGAGGGACTTGTCAGAAAGAAGATGGCTTTTTGGGGAAGCTTCCACTTTTATTAACATTTAAACAAACAAGTTGCATATTTGCATAACTTAGTGTTACCGTTTAGTGCAATAGTACAGAACCAGTAACCTGTAAAATCCATAGATTTAGAAGGTCTGTTAGCTGGAAAAATTCATTGAAACAATATCAGCGTCTGACTCAAGTGGAGACATTTACACTTTGATTTTAAAGGAAATGTTTGAGGCCACATTCAACAATGATTTTGTTTTCCCCACTTTTATTTCTAATCACTGCAAGAAATGCTTGAAACAAAAAAGTGAATGAACAAATAAGCTATGCAGTGTTTCTACGCGTCTTTTACGTGCAGGACGTGTTTGTGCGACAGAAGAAAAGAGACTTAAGAAAACTAAGTCATTGGCTGTGTGTGTTCTCATTATTGCACAGCCAACCACTATGTGTGTGTGTGTGTGTGTGTGTGTGTGTGTGTGAATGTTTTTCTGTGATTCTGGATGTACACGCTTGTTGCACTTGACAGAAGAGCTGCCAGGCAGCTGCATCAAACATTTGGAAGAGGGACAGACAAAGCAAATGCTTATCAGAGGAGCACATAGAATCATGAGATGCTGAACACTTCTCTGCTGTTGACTGGCTTTAATCACTTCCAGCAGAACAAACAGTCTGAAAATTACTTTATGGAGATAGAATAAAGGCATGGGAAAGATTTATGACCATAATATGAGGAATTCAGTGTGCAGGAATATGCATGTATTTGTGCTGAGCTGTACGGATGTGTGTCAATGTTTATGAAATGATACTCGGCCTGTTTTACTCCTTTTGCCCTCTAATCTTATTCTAAGAAGTAAAATTATTCATACAGGGGTTTAAAGGCTAGCTTTGGATAAATTAGCAGGAGAAAGATGTCAAACAGATGCAGCAATATTTCATAGTTTGCAAAGCCACCTAACAAATAATGACGTGTACCTGTTACATGGATGTTTAAGACTTGTTGACCAAGCAGTTGAAAAGTCAACATTTCAAATTAACATCACCTAATTTATACTTTTATCCCGTAATTTCCTCGTATGATCTTGTATTTTTGAAAGAGGTAGCTCGTAATATAGTCTTTTTAATCTTAAAATTTTAAAATAATTATCTTGTAATTTAATTTTTTTTAATCTTTTAATTGTGACATAGTATCCCATACTTATTCGCTTATCTTTTAATTTCAACTTTTTTAATCGAAAATTTCAATTCTTATATATATATATATATATATATATATATATATATATATATATATATATATATACACACATATATAGGCCTAAATAGTTTTTCATTTTTGCACCTTTTCAGCCAAACAGGGACAACATGCATTTTATTTTTTACCACAAAGATAGAAGCAGATATTAGAAAAATAAAAAGAAGCTGTGATGGAGAGTGCAGAGTTAGGAAGCAATAAAATAATTCATTAGTCAACAGGCCAAATATCACAAGTGATTCAATCAGGGAAGTTATGGCTGAGTCCACGCACACCAGTGCTTTGGATTTCACATCATTCTAGTCGTCACTTAAACATAACCACATTATAGTAAATGCCCCAAATACTTTCCCTGTAAAGGATTCTTTGAATTAGAACAACCTTACACGGAAGCATAAGAGGCTTTTTCGAGACACAGATGTTAAAACATGAGACTCCATGGTGGTCACAGGCATTATTAAAGGGACTGTAATTTAAAACAACAGTTACAGTAAATGAGTGGTTGCTTTCAATGTATGGTCAATGAGTCATAAATGTTCAGTAGTCACATGGTGGTTGAACACGGCACCTACCAGCTCTCGCTCTCCAAAGGGCTCACAGAAGGTGACCGCCCTGCCATGCATCAGCACACCACACTGCTCCCCCACCTCACAGTTACTGCACTCAGACCTGCAAGGAGAGAGGATGTAAAAAGTTCAACTGGACAGCACACAAGACTTAAAAAGCAACCGCACCCCTTAGAATACAAGACAAACTGAAACCTTTTCACCTACCAGATGCTTGAGTCAAGCTCTCCCTGGAGGTTGGAGTCAAAGTCGTCACGCAGCACAGCATGTTTCCCATGGAGCTCCACTAAACAAACACATACACCACATGCTTATGGTTAACACAACCTGTATGATATCATGACTTATCATGATACAATTACTTATTTTATCAAAGAAAGAGGAAGACGTGTGAGTGCTCACTTACCGAGGCTTGGTCTTAGCGGGGACTCCGTTGGGGCTAAAAAAGACAAAGACAACAGAGTTATATTGTTAGTTTTACAATATTTACATCTAATCCATTCTGTGTGATGCCAGCCTCAGGCCCCTCTTGGACCCAGTTTTCAGAGCTCAAAATGTGCATTGATGAACTTTCAGATCATCAGAAGTCAATGTAGAGATGACAGAGACTTTTCTGATCCATAAAGTTTTGCATTTTTAATTGCAAGCATAAAGTGTGTAAAAGTCAGTGAGTGCAGGGGAGCGGTCCCATTCTTACATAATCTCTAAGTGAAACAAACTTTCTCTGAGTCCTGGCCGGCCATGGCTGCAGTCTCCTGACTGCTGATGTTAATTCCTTTCAGTAATGAAAGGCCGGGCGGCCATGATTAACGGTTCAATGCCAATTAACCGCCATCCTCTCCAGGGGCCGCTGTGTGCTGTAATCTGTGGCCACTGCCGTGCTAACATACTCAACCATCAATCTCTCTCAGGGGAAACATAAGTCTGAGAAGAGAGGGGAGGTGAATAGAGGGCTGGTGAGTATTAAGACTTAATGAATCAAACATGGTTTTGAAAAGAGGAAAAAAAAACGGAGCTCTAACTCAATCACTCTTTGTAGAACTCAGATTTTAGCCAAATCCCATAAAGTTGAGAGTATGGGTGTAAACTTTTGTGCCAGGAGAGATGAAGGAGGCTGAACATAGCTGGGTTTTAAAAAAAACAACTACAAAAAAAAACCAAATGACTAAAACTGAAATATTTCTTATAGCTTCCTTTGAGGGAAAACATTAACTATGCTCTAAATAGATAAATCTGAACAAATAGAGCGCACAAAGTTTAAGAGAGGACGAGTCACACAGCAGATCAGCTGATGTTAATAAAGTTTTGCTGCTGAGAAATCAAGTAATTTGCGAAGGCTCAAGTTATGTTTCATGTGTTCATGTGTAAATTTAGTTGAACAATTTCATGATATTCGTGGTTTAGTGACATACTGGCTTTCATGGCACCATTCAATTCCTCTGAGCTTTTACATACTGCTCTGTTCAGTAGATCTTTTCAAAGACAGTCTTACTCCAGACATAAGACATAGGAGAGGTATAATCTACCAGTCTTCTTTATGCAGGATGAGCCGTCACATCTGATAAAACATTCAAAGATAACACAGCATGGACTTATTCAAAAGTTTAACTTCCCTCAGAAAGAGGAGCTTGTACCCGAGAAAGCCCACCTAAAACTCCTCATAAACAGGATCTGAATTAAGTGAGGCGGGCTTATTAGGACTTTTTTCTGACCATCGCAATGGCTGTGCAGACATCTTTACTCTGCACTGAAGCTCCACTTCTGTTGGCTGCCCTCGTTTCTCCCCATCGGACCTAAATGCTGGGCACTTTGGGATGGATTTAGTATTCACAAAGCAGTGGTAAAGTTTCATGCTGACTGTAAAAGTTGGAGTCTTAGTGGCCTGTGTGACAGTGCTGGTCGGTTCAGTGGCTGTGGCTGTTGCTGCTGCTGCTGTTGCTGCTGCTTCGGTGGGCTCTGGGCTGGAGCTCGGGCTCCACAATGGAGCCCATTAAAGGCAGATCAAAGGACCGTCTTTCCTCCTCTCCCTCTACACCCTCTAATCCTCCAACGTCTGCTGATTTAAAACATATTTGAAAAAGCTATCAATCCTAGCATATGGAGCTCTCACATGTTTCTTGTTCTCCTATCAACAATCCAAATGAGCTGGAATAACAGAAGAAAGATGCAGCTGATTGCTCTGTTTACACGAGTTTTCTGTGTCTTACATATTCAGCCTGAAAAGAGCATGTGCTAAAACCCAATTCCTGGTAATCCACCCTCTCAAACTGACACACAGTAATAAATGCTTGGTTGATATTCTGCGCTCTTCAGTCTCCTCGTCTCTCTCAAACAGACTCGTCTAAACCACGCTCAGGCTTTCGAGGGAGGCCATTTGGCTGGAGAATGGCCAGAAGATTTTTTTTTGGGTGGATAATCCCTTCAAGCTTCCAAAAAGGCCTCATTTACAGTTTTCTTTCTCCATGCTTCATCACGCTCTCCTGCTGTCTTCTCTCACTTGCCTCCGTTCACAATCCCCTCGCTTTCGCCCATCCCTCCATCCGCACCCGTTCTGTCTCTCTCCACTAACCCTCCGCTCATCGGGAGCAGACAGTGGCGCTCATTTCACTTGGATTAATCCCCTCTCACTTTCTTAAAGACTTCAATTACTGCCTCCTCTATTTGCAGCTCATCTCTGCTAATGCCTGTATCTCCCTGGCCAGGGCTTATATTCGTGCAAGCATGCAAAGGCGCACGCACAAGCACACACACTCGCACACATGCACACAGACAGCTTCGCCTTCCACAGCTGACCCAGCCCTCTGTGCTATTTTGCGGGTTTGCCTCCCAACAAACAGGAGCAACAAAAAAATAGGCGATTGTGAATAAACTGCTTTGGGACTGAAGTCCGATGGTTGCTGATGAGCCGGGTTGGGGTGATCCGAGGGGGGACTAAATGAGCCTAAGATCCAGCAGACTCAGACATCTCAGCACAAAGAGCGCAGGGCACAAGTCATGTTAAATCTTCTCCCCCTCTTCTAGCTCTAATCTCCTCCACCCTGTAAACTGCACCCACCCTTCCAATCTCCCTTGTTCTCCTCTCATTTTCTCTTCTCCCCGTCTGACTCACATCCTGAGAGAACCGAACCCCGTTTGAAGTTGACGTGCGGTAGCAATTACAGACTCACCAGGATGCAGTATACTGTTGTTTTTTTATTCTAGAGTTAGAAAGAAATGGTTCTCCAAGGTGAGATTGCAGCCACTTCACTCTGATTGGAAGTGGGAAATCTGCGTCAGTTTCAATTGGCATCATTACAGTAATCATAGGTGAGTGGAGAGAGGAATGACAAAAGCAAGACTCGGAGTGTTTATCCAATTCTTGAACTACTTTCAAGCTTAGTTTCAATGCTAAAGTGGCATCCAAGGTTAAAAAAATAAAACATTTTCATGACAAGGTGAGAAGTAGTTGAGAAAACATGAGGACAGGCTTACTTAGCATGAATTCTGAGAGTTTTTCTCTTTGGCAAACATCTCATGGCTGTCAACTTGGTTTGAGATTCAGAAAACCAAAGAAAAGCTGTCCCTCCTTTATTCAGAGTTCTTATCGACTTGACTTTCATGGAGTCAGGTTTCTTGAAGAAAAAGGAAAACACTTGAATGTAGAAGTAAAACATAAAAGAAGATTTGGTAGTGAAACATGAAATGAATTCGATAGATCGGGCTCAGGAATTTGATAGTTCGGTCTCAAGGTTTCATGCTGGTGAGAAATGACAAACGGCAGGTGAGTCAGCGTTGAGCCAGGAAGGCTGGCAGGCTGGGTGGCGTGGACGAGTGGAGGCCACCCGTCTCTCCTCTGTTGCGCTGTGATCAGGAGTCCCTCAGGGAGCAGTGGCCTTTTTGAGTTATATGTCCCTTTAATAATCCATCTGGGGTGCGGCGCACTCGGCCAGGCCCATAAAGAGCTGATTTATTCCCTTGCTGGAAATGAGAGGACCTGGCGACACTGGGCAGGAAGCAGGGACTGCTGGCCCTGTTGTCAGGAGATAGAGCTGATGGACGGCCTGCAGCAGCACCCACAGCCACTCCACCCTTTAGTGAAAGGCACCCTTTCCGAGCCAACCCCTGCCTCTCATCTTCCCCTAACTTGGCTTCTCTCATCTGGGCTTAATGAGTCTTTTTATGGTCTCTCAGTGGGAGAGGAAGTGTTCCTCTGTTCCAACCTCCTGCCTGTCTGTTCATATACCCACAGTCATTTAAAACTGTGATGGCGATTTGCATTTTGCTGTGTCATGCTTTAAAGCATTTCTCTGAGATTGTCACTTGGCAATGTGCTGATTGGTCCGTGAACTGCTCTCCTCCAGTGCGTTTAATTTGTTTGCAGCAGTATTTGTCAGAGTCCTGTTAGTTTTGTCTCCTGATTTAACAAACGAGAACAAAGTGTGGGGGATTTTCTGCTGGTGTTTGACTCGAGTAATGGGCTTCAGATCAAAGCAAGCTGGGGAGGAAGTTGGATGGATGAATTGGGTGTTGAATGAAGGAATGGGTTGTGTCAGCATGTTGGCACAGAGTCTGGGACCAGGCAACTCTCAAGAACAGCTAGACAGATGTGAATCAACACACACACACATGAAGAAAGAAACCAACACCTATCTTTAACTTGCAGGGTCACTTTCTGTCACTGAGGTACAAAGGTGCTACGTGTCAGATGTAGGAGCTGGAGGCTTATTTCTCCCCGCCACCCGTCTCTCTCTATCCCTTAATCTCTTATTTACATGAGAGTTTCCATCTCCATCTTTATCATTCTAAGCTTTAATTCACACTCCATTGTTACCTCCTTTTTCAATCTCTGAATCTCTGACTAATCTGCCCGTTTGCTTTTAAGTCCTCACCCCGGCTGATCACCCCTGATTGTCTTCTGACAGCATTTGAGCAGCCTGTCCTGTTTCTCTTCCTCCATCCCTTCCCTACTTTTCTCCCTGCTTCCCTCCCTCTCCTCCATGGATCATAACCCTGCTTTAGATAGCTTTCATTTCTCCAGCTCTTCAAAGCTTGAGTCTTAAGCATATGAACTTCTGAAGTGGCTTGAGCTGGCCCCGTATCTTTTATTCCACTTTGAATGCTAATGCTGAGATTTGAAGTAACTTTGCTCTGAACAGCCTGCACTCTCTTTGCCTCTCTGCAGCTGGTGTTTGATCCAGCTGGAAGGTAAGACTACAGGCCTCTTCCTCTCTTGCTGATGAGTTGGACAATGCTGAGGAAACAAAGGCAATAAACATGATACATGTATCCTGTTTTTAAACCTAACAGTTAAACACACTGAACTCGGTTCAGTTTGTTTCATCTTTAAAAAGTTCTCAGTTCTCATCTTTGTCAAGATCCATTAATTCTTTTAATTCAGGTTATTTTCAGTATTTAATCTGGACAGTTCTTTGAACATGAAGGTTCTGGTTCTGATAAAAGTGAATCCAAGCTGGAATAATCCTGCGCCTATTTTTTAGGACGATCCACAATAGACCAAAACGATGGTTTCACTCCCAGTGTCCTCCATCCTCTCGTCTTTCCTCCACCGCTTCTCGCCTTCTGTTGCCCACGGCATGTTCAGTACTCATTTGTAATTCAGATTTCCTGGCAGGGTTCAGCAACAGACAGTCACTTTGCGTTAATGGCAATTAAAGGACTTAGCCTACAACAAGGTCGGCCATCCACTCTTTTCTCTCTCCTTTTTGTAAATGATGTTTAATCACCCCATTACCTTTACCAAACACTCAAATCACCGGCAATCTATGACCTTAAAGTTTCCCATTACGACTATCTCTTCATCCTCATCTTTGCCTTTCTGTCCTCTGATATCTCTTTCAACCAGTTAGAGAGAAAGTATCATTCCTGACACAAGTCACTGGAATCTTGACATGTCTTCACTTTTTGTTCCTTTGGTCCGTAAAAGTCCTGCTGTCTGATATCCACTCTTTTACTTCACCTCACTGCTTCTTTTCTGTCTGCTGCCATTCACAACTTGCCTCCACCAGGGCCCTGTAAGGTCTAAATCTCTGCTTTTCAGCTTGTCTGCTGTGAGTGGATGTGTGGTGGTGCGATACCGCAGGGCTTTGGCACAAAGTAACTTAGTGACTGTTGTTGGCTGCAGATAGGAGAGATTTGCAAAGGGAGAAGACTGGGGCAGTGTGTCAGTGGTGGTAAGAGGGCGAGCTCTGGAGGCAAGGAGACAGAAAAAAGAGCCGTGTTGAACTCTCTCTGTCAGCCTTCCAGGTCGGGCTGAGGGCTCTCCAGTTTGCCTTTTCCAAGTGGCATGACGCCATGAAGTTGAGCACTCTCTTCCTGGCACATCAGTCAAGACCGAAATGACCTGTTTGTAAAGACGAATCCTCAGAGACTCGCCACAGGTTTTATTTCTCCAAATAAAGAATCTTTAGGGCCGGGATTTTGTTTTGCCTGTACACTAGTCAGCAGCAGTTTAAGTTAAAGTAGTCTACTTCTCCACTTTAAGCTTTTAAGTCAAATTTGATCAACAGGGAGGAGACCTCGAGTGAGGAGGAGGCTTTTTTTCCTGTAAACAAGCAATTACACACACTCAGCATGCAGAGGGGGGCTGCACTGTCTGTCAATAGCTACTTAAGGCTGTCGCAGAATGTGGATGCAAGAAATGATGGCCATAAAGCGTAAATCTCCAGCAGAGAGAGAGAGAGATGGAGGAAAAAAATCTGAGTTTAGCATAAGCTGAAATTAAGCCGGCAATATAGGACATCCAAAAATCTGCAGCTCTGGCTGCTTCATTAGGCAGAGAGAGAGCCAGGATATAGCTGCCGCTGTCATGAAGAAGCAGCATATCACCCATATTGTGTCAACCGCATTGTGACAATGTGCGCATATGATGGACAGTAATGGGAAGTGAGAAGTTGCTACCATATGTGAATATATGGCTGCACTTGTGAGCTTCAACATGTATGTATATTTTTACATGTGGCTATTTCTGCCAGGGTGTGTTTGCTCACCTCCTTGCTCACACAGTTGTTGGGCCAGAGCATCCTTGAAGAGGATCTGTCCCCGATGTGTTGCTGTCGCTCTGGGAGGAAAAAAACACAGGAGAGAGAAAGAATCAGGAGAGGAAGAGAATTAATTAAAGAGCAGCATCGAGGAGAAATTTCATCTCTTCTTAATGAATATGATCAGTCTCACACCGATGGTATCATTTTCAACCAAACCCGAAATTGTTCAAATTTCCTCACTCACATTATTTAAGAAACAACCTTTTTTTGTGCTCATGTGGTAAAAAATAGAGTCAGCATTTCTAGGTGTTACCTGATTCTTGAAACTAACACACAGAACGCTGAATGCTCCATGTATAAAATCTTCCTTCATGTGTCCAGAAAATGCATTATTTATTTGTAAATGGAGACTTCTTTAAAAATCTAACAGGGTGAGACGGCTCAGTGGGATCTTTTTCACAGACATAGACATTCCCTACTGTACAGCAGGCATGTGGAAAAATCATCCCTCGAGTAACAATAGGGGGACTTTGGGGACTGGGGTTGCGGCTACAAATGCGCTAAGTCACACTCCAATCAAACTTTCTGTTCCTTTGAGTAATACCTCAGTTATTATTCTGAGCCAATATGATGCAGACTTTGAGCTTCTTTTCTATCAGCTATAGGGTTCCTGTCAGTCACGTGAGCTGATCTGAGCTTCTGATTGGACAATCTTGTAATCCTAACATCTTCTAAACCACTGAGTCAGAAAAGAAATTCACCCCCGTACAATGTGTGCTGATAGCAAAATAAGCGTTTCAGACCCAAGCTGTTTTTTAAACAAGGCTGTAAATATGCTTTTTTAAGGCTGCAAAAGTCCGTTTTTATGGCTCAATGTGTGTGTCACTTCCGGTCTGTCTGAAGCCAGCCTCTAGTGGATTCTCGATGAACAGCAACTTTTAGCACTTCAGCATAGGCTTCATTTTTCTCTACTGGATGTTGCCCCTTGCTTTGAACAAATTTCACAAGTGTTCCCTTATTATGACACCAGAATGATTCAGCTAGTCCTTGTAGATGCAGAGATATACTCTTTTCAATTTGGGTATGTCATTTTTTTAGCAGAGACCCCAAAAAGAGGTCTAAGAGGTTAATGAATGGTAATCGTTCTAAAGTACTGCTCAGCTTCCATTCATATAAGTAGGAGTGGCTAAACTTGGAGAATAAGATGAACATGAGGAACTAAGATGGAAAAATACTGTGTTTTCATGGTCCTATGCTTGCTAGCACTGTATGTGCTCAGGGCATCAGACTGTACTCTATCCTGACGTATAACGTCACTAGCAGGTGTTGTCACCGACTACAACAGCTTATACTAACGTATGTGTTGTCATGTTGTTGCATCAATTCCAGAGGAAAATTAAAATAAGTAAAAGCCCATAACTCAGGTAGAGATGGTGAGAGCATAAAAGGGGCTGCAACTTTAAAGAGTCCTTGAATGAAGTTGTTCTGGGGAGTTTGTAAAGTTTCATCCCCTCAAGCTCTCTGTAGCTCATTTCAGTCAGTGACAGCAGTGGATGGGATGTGTAGAAGTACCACAAAGAAATGTTCTGCTCAAGAGGACACGACTCCGCAGTTTTAGATGGCAAGTAAATGCTGTACCACACCAATTCATCTGTATGATCCATTTTTCCGTCTATAATGTGCAGGGGGAAAAACGAGTGGAGTGAGGAGGGGTCAAAAACTTCAAGAGGATAAATAAATCACAGCTGTGATGTGTTTTCTACCAACAGGAAAAGTAGGACAGTAAAAAGACAAAGTTGTGATAGTAATTTGGCTATTAACATCTTCCGTGGCTTGTAAATCTTGGCAACCTCATGCCAGAAGAACACACTGACACAGAACTATTATTACCACCCACGTACAGTGAGACTGTCCCTTCAAGGCACACCTTCTGGAAATAAGGGGTCTCTTTTCTTGCTCTTTGATATGAGGACACGCTGACTCTGCTACTCAAACTCTTGTATCTATGTTCAGGGTATCACAGGATCCATCAAAGCCAAATCAATGATGGAAAGCTTTATAACTACAATCCAGATTTGTTTGAGTGTGTATACCACAGTCGCTTCATGGTACACTTCATCAGACTTACATTAATGGAGGACAGCAGATTAAAAATAAGCTGAACTTTATGGGGTGTACACACAGTACATACGGTAACTGAGTCACTGAGTCCAGCATCCATTTTTTAGACTTTTCCTTCATTCCTCTTTCCCTCTTTTCACTCCCAGGTGGATTTTGCGTGGCACCTCCAAAACTCTCCCCCACCCCATCCCATCATGCAGACTCAGGCCTTTTATGGGTGCTAAGGCATTTATTCGTTCATCTCAGTTCATCAATAATAAATGGGTCTCTCATCAATTAGTAAAGATCTCTTGGTGCCTTTGTAGAGCTGAGGAGAAAACATACTTAATTACACTCATATTTCAAAATAGGGTGAAAACTAATTTGAGTTTGGTATTTATGAATAAAAGATGGCGGTAACGAACAGAGGGATGTAGGAACAAAGTGCTTAAATATTTACTAAACACAAGTTTCAGCTAAAATTCACTAAACAGATTCTGTTAAGTGCCACGGGGGACAATGGGCGCCATCAAAGGGTACGTGTGACCTCACATACATCTGTGACATTAACCCTTACAAGGCCAGGTGGGAGGAGGATGCTCTGCAGAGCTGACAGCAGTGGAAGAATTATTCAGGATTAAAGTAGCTGTGTAACACTGTCAAAACTTTCTGTAGCTTTCAGTCACTTAAAAGAAATTGTGATTTTAACTTTAACACTGGGATATGATATACTTTGGCTTAGACTTAATAAGGTGTTCCCAGTTTCCTGCTTGAACTGAGAACAAGCTGTCCAACAGAGAAATACATGTGAAAATGGCACACACAACTTTAAGTCCAGAGGGAGTTATTTTACAGTGCTTTACTCAAGTGTCGAATATTTTGAGCCATGTTAAAAAAGGATGAAATGAAGACAGAAGAAATACACTGAAAAAATATCCAGTGTGTTCGAATCAAAGATTCTGAGGGTGTTTTCACACCGGAAAGTCTGGACCAGTCTGTGTTTTGTTACACTGTATACATTTGGATCGGTCTGTTATGGTTTCACACTGTCATTATTGCAAAAGGACTAACCGAACTTACGTGACAAACCTATGTGATACCATCATCAACTGCGTACTTTGCGTGTCTCCATAGTTCACACTGATTGGTCATTTGGCTGGCCGCCGTCTGACGTCAACATGTTGAGCGGGAATTTTATTTTGTCAACAATGAATGAAATCGCCATCATATTATTGATGTTTTTATACCACCAGCAGCAACATCTTGAAAAATTGTACATAATGCTGATCCGAGGTCATCTTATGAGGTTTATAATTAGACGACAACTTTATTGTCGTTGGAGAAAGTGTGATTGGTATGAGGGCCAAACCTTTCAAAATAATGCTTTCACACTGGGCATGTACCAGACCGTGGTCCAGTTTGGTCCGGATTGAGACCAACGCTTATGGTCGGACCACGGTCCGACTGTTTGGTTCGGACCAGGGTCCAGTGGAGGTTTCATACCTATCATTTTGGTTCAGATAAAACAGAAAAGTCTGAAAGTCTGGACAAAATGACGTTGGTGTGAAAGCGACTTGAATCCTCTGTTTACACGGTGTGTGATCTATTTTGATATCGTGATTAGTTGCTACAAAGTATGTATGGGAGGGTGTACAATAAGAGTTGTTATGCCTGGTGAAGGCAACAGTGGTGTCTCCAGACCCCTGCTTCACCTTTTTTATATCCTTCACCTGCCGGCTTATCTAAAGCATCCCTTGTGGCGATTGTGTAGGTGACCAAAATAAAAAAAACAAAAACAAGTAAAATGGCTCCTACAGGGAGTGAAGAGATTACCATCTCACCTGAGATACCATACCCTCCCTCCCCCAACTTCATTCTTTTACCAGTTTTGCGCTGCATTCAGCTTTGAGATGCAATTCCAAGTCACATGAATGGAAAAAAGATTATGTGCAAAACATCTGCCAATAGATTACAACAGGGATGGGTGTATACATGGCTGTTTAATCAAAAAACAAAAGGATTACACTGTACCATACAGTCTTGTTTAAACAGCAATGGGATCAGCAGTATTAATCTGATCATCTGATCAGTATTTATGAGTCATTTTTAATCCTGATGGTTACATTTTCCCAATTCTAATCTGATTAACGGAGCCTATGTAAATGTGGCAAAAAAATTCTTTGAAGTAAAAAATTAAAGTACTTGTGATGCAGATTGGCTCCAGTTAAACTTCCATCATTAATGTGTAATGTGAGGTGTTTAACTATGGGATGTAGAGTGTTTTATCTTTATTAGGTACTTTTCTGCGTTAAATTTGATAATCTGATTTTATGTTTGATTGGAGAGATAGTTGTCTTCTAAACTATTTAAAAAAAATGTCACAAAAAAAGCTACAGTATATACATCTCTGAAATTTAGTAGAGGTGGCTACAGAGACTTTAAGCACAGTGACAAGCAAACTTCTGTGGGAGCACTTTGTTTCGTTTGAATTCTTTTAATGGTTTTCAAAGCTGTGAACTTTTAAAATACATCTATGAAGAAGTTTTTTTGAAACTGGCTAATGGTGTTTTCTTTCCTCTGATATATCAAAGCCATGGATAGAACAAAAAAAAACATGTAATAGAAAAAGGAGTATTCACTGTGAAAGTGAGTGTGTGTTTGAGAGGTTGGTCTATGTGTGACTTAATAACGTGTATGTCATTAAAACAGTAGCCAGGAGAGGGCATTTAGTCTGAGCTGGGGAGTGTGTGATCGGCACAGCGCGACGCCGGCGTCTGTCCTGCCGTCACACTCCAGCAGCTTCTCGGCGTGTGTCCCTCATTACTGTCTCTGCTCTGGAAGCCACACACACACATACAAAGAACAAGGCCTGGTACACACAAAACATTTATTGAACATCTAAATGTTAATTTGACTTTCTTTGGGGGGAAAAAGTAATTAAGGGCCTAAATGTGTAGGGTTTTTTTTTTCCCCTCCTCACTCTCCCCTCCTTGGACTCAAACAAGGGATCATTCATCTTCTGAAACTACATGTCATCCTCTTCCCTCTCATTAGTCTGGAGGAGCAAATCTGAGGGATGGGCAAGAGAGAGGGATTGAGGAAGATGAAGAAGAGGATTGAGTGAGAGATATGGGTAAGTGGACAGGGGAAGAGAGATGGGAGGGGGGGGGGCTGGGATTTGGTCAGAGAAAATACAGATGAGGGTTTGATGGCCTTGTCTTTCAAAGTCCACAATCAGCTGTCAAAAAGCGAGGCATGCCGGTAAGGGCAGAGATCTAGTCAGCACACTTATACTTACAACCACACACACACATACATACACACCCCAAGCCACATATGAGCTTTAACATGTATGCAGATGGACAGCCTGTCACTCAAAGAGCTCCCAAAAGGGCCTGGAGTGGGTAATTACCAAGCATGTCTTCCATGTTAGATTACATGTTGCTGTCGGCCATAAGTATCCCCCAGGAACCAGCTTGACAGCTCCCTGCTAACCGCATACACACACACAGACACACACACACACAGTGGGCAAGGCTAACAGTAGATTTAGCCTAAAGCCATATACATACAGTTTAATATAGCCACTGCTTCCTTAAAGGAGAGGAATATAGTCTAAACAAACAAACTTTAATAACAGATACTCCAAAAGGCCTCTTGGATGACAATTTCCTCTCCTCACACAAACCATTACATTTAAGGGTGGAGAACATATACGCTGTAGAGGTCTTCTTCCCTCGTTAGACAGCACTCACATCCTGCTCTTTTTAAATCACAATTAAAAGCTCATTTTCTCTCCCGCCTCACTCGGCCTGTTGGTAATCATGATTAATATGAGGAGTTTCTGTGGGGTGCAGTTCCAGTCGACAGAACTGATTTGGTGTATTTGGACCTAGCCCTTAAAATAATACTCCCTAAGTGGTTGATTTATCTTCCATGTTGAGAACCAGCTGCAGTTGTGGTACTACAATCGGAGACAACTGAGACAAGAATGGAGAGAGAGAGAGGGGGGAAAGCAGGACAATAGGAGAGGTACTGAGAAAGGAAAGGAGCTTTTTTACCTTGATACCAACCCAGCCTTGCTCAGGCCCACCGCAGCCCAAGAAGGAGGGACTAGCTTTGTGGAATCACATTACTCCCCCTCCTCCTCTAAATTAATTAATTGAAAAAGGCTCTTGGAGAACATGTAAATTTAATGAAGCTCCACAGAGGAGGGATTTGGGAGTTGTTTGGCAAATTACCTGCTTGTTAGCACAGGGTCACGCAGAGTTACGGCTGCAGATACAGCCGGAAGAGACCCAGCTAGTGCTCTGTATACAGCCAGGAGAGGAGCAATTGACCTTGAGTGAGTAATAATGAGGCACATTAGAAAAATAACTGCAATAAGAGCAAATAAGAGGAAAAAAGAGCGCTTTGTGTAACATGATGTGGTTGTTTAGTCTAGAAAGGAGCCTAAAGAAAGGTCCACCAGAGAAAATCAGACTTTATTTTTATTCTATTTCCTGCAAGGGTCAGATGGGGTCGGGTAGGAAGAGGACAAGAAACTAAGAATTTACCGTATTGGCAAAGAGTCAACAAAAGAGAGATGAAGCCCCTAAACAAGTGATGTCTGCATTTCATCTCGTCGATCACATCTGAGCATATTTGCAGGAACAGACAGCACAAAATGTGAACCAGTCTTCTTTCCAAATACATTAGAGGGAGAGCAGACCTTTTCTCCCCTGAGCATGCTTCATATCACTGCATTTAAAATCATGCTTTATCATTTTTTTTTCCTGCATTCTGTTTCATCTAAAATTGATAAGGAGGTCAGCATCCTGCAGGTGGGACTGTGACCTCCTGATGAGAGTGTGCGATGTTGCTGCAGCACAGATGTGATTCAGACAATTTGTGGCAGTATTGATCAGACCACTGTGGTGTATTATGCATGCATGTGTGTGCACGTGTGCCTCTGTGTACACAGGTGTGTGTGTGTGTGTGTGTAATTGCAGGGGTCATGGGCTGTCACTTGGGAAATAAAGACACGATCATGGATGCAGAGACCTTTAACAGCAACAGGAGTTCAGGTTAGGATCTGTTGAGGAGCAGAGGATTGAATCAGCTTTGGATGGTTGGTGATTTAGTATTGAATTCTAAAAAACTGGCACATTTAAAAGTTGAAGAAAGGTTAAACACAGAGATATAAGAGTTGCTGTCCTCTGATATATGAAAATTGGAATTATATGCATGGACTGTGTCTGATTTGCCGCTCTTGTCGGTTTGTGGAGAGAAAAAAAGGAGGTGGGATTTATGCGTCTGTCATGCCTCACATTTCTGCCCCGTATTTCTCTATCTTTGCTGCCAAAATGTGATTACCTACAGCCAATCATTCACTTCACCCAGCCCAATGTCTGCAGTGAATCTTCCACACAGCCAAAGGTTCTTGTGGAGCTTTGGTGATGAGAGGAGCTCATTTGTTAGCGATTTGAATTTAAAACGGGTAAAAAAATTGACTTGAGTAACAAGAAATCAATAGAGGAGACTATTAAAAGCAGAAATTAGACACTGGGGGAGCAGGTTATCCGTCAGCCTGATGTCTGAACTCTGACCTTTGACCTCTGATTAATAAAGCAAGCTGTACATCATCCTTCAATTTATTCACCAATCAAGATAAGCTTAATAATAGATTCTTGTAATAAAGCCAAAATTTGACCTCGATCTTTAAGTTTTTTTTTTTTTTATTTTAAGTCTAAAATCCAAGCATTCGAATCTATTTTAGATATTTGTGGTTTCTTTTAAAGCCCCGTTAATCTTTGTGTTATAAACTCTTAGCAGCTGTTCATTACATTTTTTCACACAGCAAGTTGTCTCATGCAAATAAAACAGTCGTTCATCCCAAAAAACAACAATATCTCTACTTCTGTAAAGCACGTAAGTGTGTCTTTGCAAAAAAAAGAAAAAAGAACCATATCAAGTCTCTTAAAGAAATATCGAACTGACTCAAATATAGGACGACCCTGATTAGAAGACGACTCCCTTCTTTTCAAGAACAATCTTCAGAAAAAGAGTCTGACAACCAAAATTTACTTTGTTTACCGAAACTATTTTTTTATGAATTCTGAGAAAATTATTGAAATAATAGAGACTTCTTTCATTGGTGGCTTTAAATACAATCACTAAGATCTGTATTTCAAATGTAATACTGATGAGAGCTTTGGTAATGATGCCTTTCATTATGTTTCTCAATTACAAACTCAAACATCCTCTTGTCAGTCTTTTGGATAGGGCCGCTTTGAGGACCACGATCAGCCTTTCTTTTAAGTTAGTATTTTTCAGACGGTCTTTATGGACGCGCCATCTTCAGACATCACAGTCCATAACTCTGTTTATTTTGGCTGACGGTTTGTTTGTTGTCTGTTAACTTGCCCCACTTTGGATCCACTTTGCTCCAGACGATCACCACGCCTCTCCATGTTTCATCTCCTGTCACTCACTGCATCTCTGCTGTGATTGGCAGATCACAGCAGCCACAGTGAGGTCACTGGCTTTACAAAAATCTGGTGCCCTCGGCTGTTGCGGTCGTGCAGCAACCCTAAACAACTATCAGCATGTGTCAGGGTTAGACCCCGATTATAAGACAACCCTACTTTTATTTGCAATGAAAAAAACTGGTCATATATTCGGGTCAATACGGTATTTTATTTAGCAGGTGGATAACGAGTACTCTGTTGTCACTGGGAAAACAGCCAAACCCATCTGCGCTGCATATTACGGTGGACTGAAGTCAACTGTGCATCCACACCATACCATAAGCACGTTTCACAAACATAATGCACACACAGACCTCCTTACTCTGAACAGATGGCCCTCTCAACAGCACAATACCTGGCATAATTATAACACAGGGAATGTTCCTTTTCAATTACAGCTAACAAGACAAGAGAGCGTCTAGCCACCATCATTCAATTTGTGTTTCTCTTCCTAACTGCTGTGAGACAGACAAGGACTCCAAACTAGAGCCAAAGACGTAGTACACAACGGATAGTGAGTACATAAACGTGTATAGCATGCCATGACATAAAGGAACTATGTGCTAACACAAAAGCAGACATTCATTACTCAAGGGGACACTTTAGGATGGGGAATGGGGGATGTCACATGCAGTAATTAGAGCAATCTTTATCCATGCAGCTGTCTGAGCCCACAGGAAAACACTAAACACTAACTTAAAAACACACCATGAATAAAAGAATGTGAGGGGATGTTCAGAAAGCTGTGCATTTGGTTTTAAAGAGCTGAAATACACCCCAAAAAATAAATAATAATGAACACAAGTAAAGTAGATGAAATAAGCTTCTCTGGAAGTAGCCGTTGTTACATAAAAACTCCCATCTACACACACACTTAAACACACACACACACACACACACACACACACACCCCCACACACACTATGTCCTAACTGCCTGGGGGCTCTAAGTGAAGCAGAATAAAGTAAAAGAAAAGAAAGAGACACAGCAGTGCGTCTCTGCATTCACCAGAGGAAGCTTTTAACCATTCTCACCTCTGCTAAGTGCAGCAAAGCATTCAGTGCATTATGTCGTGGTGTGGACTGTCATGTCTGAGCAAGAAGAAACAAAAAGTGGGACACAACAGTGTTTTAAGTGTTCATTCAAGTGTGAACTTGTTTGCAATTTGTGCTTATGTGAAGGTCGCTACTGATGTATACTTTGTATGGCCTTAAACTGAAAGTTGCAGATATGGTTTTAGATTTTTTTAACAGGGGTGCAATCAATAATCCCTTTTATTAAAAACAAATCTATTCAGTGATTGTCTTTAATCAATAAATCAAATGTTATTAAAACATCCTGATGTACAGGCGACGTGTTGACCAGAGGCTCATTCATATCGAGTGATTAAAACAGAGAAAGTGATAGAGATTCGAGAGCTCTTACTGGTTTATCTAATGCTAAAAGTCTTGAGTTCAATAATATTTACTCATGTAAGTGTGTTTCTCCTACTTTTCCACCTCCTCTGCCTCATTTCCTCTCCTTTTCTCCCCCCAAGGCCTCCTCTTCTCTTTAGGTGGCAATTTACAGCCACCCTGGAAATGAGTTTCTCTGGATGCCCACATTACTGCACTCCATCACACTCCTGCTGGTGATCTGTTACCAGGAACACTCCCACAATATTGCCCATAAAACTGCTCTAAGGCCTGATATTAATGCAGCAACGGGCCGGCTCCAGCTCTGTGAAGGACATCCCGTGTCTGTGCCTTTAATTTAAACACTCATGGACACTGCCCGTGGAAAATGGTCCTTGTATCAATCAGGGCAGAAGTGCAACTGGCAAGGGCATGACACTGCATTATTTACATTTCATAAAGTCGAGACGAATGTTGTCTCTCTCTTTTACTTGCATGTTTTATTACTTTGACTGACTTTTGAGATGGTTGGTAGATTTTCTTTTATGAAAAGTTAACATAGGATCTCATCTTCCTGACATCAAAAACATGAAAAATTAGTTTAAAAAAAAAAAAAAATGAAATGAAATTTCAGCACTTTAGTTTTCTTCTTCTGATGGCCCTCGCTCTTGGCCTGTTGAATTTCTCCCAGAGTCATGTCACCCACATATATCCTGCTGGAGATGGGAGCTGTGAACTGGAACAGGGTGCAGTAAGCCTGTGCGTGTGTGTGTGTGTTTGTATAAGTAGCAGTCTCCAGCCAGCTTGAGTGTGACTGGCTGACTTTGATAAGGTCAGCCGCAGGGGCCCCTATTGTCATATAGTGGTGGCCCCCTGCCAGCCCCACTGTCATCAGCACTGGCACACTGCCGCTCCATGGTTTACACTCAAATGCAAAACACAAAGCACACGCATGGATGCACACACAAACACTGAGGGAACACACATTCGTCGTGAGTTGACACACACTCAACAGTAAATGTGTTTGCTGGCAGACAAAAAAAGAGCCAGTAAATCTGTTTGGCTCTGTGGATACTGTCTCGATGGCAGCTCCACTTCAGCAAATTCCCTGGCTGAATCTTTTTCTGTCAGTCGGTCCATAAAAGTCTCTGTCTCACAGTCTATTGTGTCCCTCCAGGAATTCATTGAGGGATTTTTGTAAGCGCTGCCAAAATGTTTAATTTAGTTGTGGTTCTTATGAAACACTGATGTGCAATTCGTTACGTCTTTTAAGTTTTGAAAGAGGATGACTGGTAATAAGAAGAAAAAGAAAATTAAGGATTAGTTTTCAGTTTGATATGCAACAGCCAAGAATTAATGTCATTATACGGTAATGATGTTTTCAGTAAGGGGCTTCCATGAAACACATTCTGCTGCTCTTGATGTGAAAGTGTCAGAAGTTCCTGACTGAGTATAATCCATGAAACAATACTTGTAGATGAAAAGTTATGTGTAATGTGTTGTTGCTTTGACTTTGTGCGCTTTGAGTCCGCCCTTTTCTTTGTGCTCGTCCAGCACCAGCTGCTAATTGCATTTTGACTGATTATCAGCATGAGGGTGTAAATCAGCAACAAGCGGTCAACAGAGTTAGAGGATGGAGATGGAGAAAATGAACAGAAAGAGAGGGCAAAGGAAAGAAAAAAAAAGACGAGGATAGAGGGATACTCAAAAATCCTTTAACACTCATCACTGCATCCTGTATAAGAAAGTTGGCCTGTCTTTTCTTGCCTGTAGCTGTGATAAGCAATGCTATCCTTTTATGAGTAGAACACAGAATGGACTGAAACATCTCTTTTTAAAATGCATTTATACTGAACTGGACCTCATCAAACTTGTTCCACAAACTGTCTGATATCAAAGTTAGCTAGCATATCAAGTAATTTCCCATATACATTAGCATCAAGCTAGCACTATGTTTTCTGTATTGTTTTTGGCACATTAGGAGATGTTTAACACTGAATGTATTGAACAGGAATCTCTTGTGAGAGAATAATGTATATTTCTTTGTGTATTCAGTTTTACAGAGCTTCTTAAGTAAAACTTAGAGCAGAAAATTCTGAATCAGCATTTTCTTGGGAAACTGTTTTCCTTCTGCTAAGCCAAGATAGCTGGGGCAGTCTATGCAAGGTCCGGCTGCTCCGGCATAATGTAAAGATTCAACAAGGGAACCGTTAAGCGCAAAGGCTAATGATGTGAATGAACTGGACCGTTTCCAACTGATTCTTAACAGGAACCAGTTATCGATACTCATCCCTAGTTTTGAACAATTAATGCTTCTTTTTCAGATTTTTAATTTAACATTTCTCTTTCTCTAAACTTGAAAGATGCCTTTAAAAGTCTTGATTTCTGTCAGATGGTTGTTTCTATGTGTGGAGTGGTAATGATAGTAACACAGTAAAGCCTCTACTGTTTAGTAGTAGAAGAAAAATATGAAATAAGGAGAAGATTTTAAGATGAGTGACTAAAAGGTAAAACTCAAGCAGTGTGGCACAAACTTTGTGTAGAATTTCACCGTGCCTTCTTTTGCAAACACACACATACCAACGTGCTCCCATAAAGCTGGTTAAATTTTTATTTTAGTTGGATAAAGTTTTTCATTTTTCTGTTTTTCTTTGCAGCACTAAGGGTATGATTCCAGACTTTGGAAATGTTGCAATGATGTTCATCATGCATCACCTCGCTGTTATGATCTGTTTGTCTGCTGCTTCCTGGTTGCTGTTTTGCATTTGCCACAAACAGAAGAAATGAACAATGTGAGATGTCTCGCTCCTCCTCTCCTCACATGTGGGATGATGTCACCAGTAGATCATCAACTTTAAAACTCCTCTGTAACTAATTATCTCATCGATTTCACTTCATCTGAAAGTAATTAAGTAATTGTTTTCACTGAGCTAAAAGGATCTGCATTGTTGATTTGGGTTGGTTTGAACTAAATCCAAACAGCAAATGAAGGAACCCTCAATGACCTTTGAGATTTAAATAAAGGTTGATGATGATGATGATGATACAGAAAGTGTTAATCTAGATCATTCCTGATGGATAGCACAAAAAAGTATGCTTTAGGGGGAAACAGAAAAACAGAAACAAACAGAAACAAACAGAAACGGAAAGAAAGATGAATCGGTGTCAGCTGGTTCGTCACTCAAATTGTTTTTTCAAATGGTTTGAAACCCAATTAAGCGTCTCATAGAAACCGCTCGTATTCAATAGATTTGATCCCAGCTCTGCACAGGGAAGAAGTATCGTATGCATGTTTCTGTATCACACCCATCCTCCGGGGACGGGCGGATCTGTTCACACTTTTCCAATGAGAAGAGTTACCGAGCCCATTGAATGAGAGGCTGGAGGTATTTCCGTAATTTCTTGGCAGAGCAAACACACACACACACACACACACACACACACACAAACACCCCTCACACACATACATACACATGAACATTACAAACAGCGACATACTTTCACATCTTCCAGAGCAAAGGCTATGTCAAGCAAGGTAATGAGAATATAATAACCGCACACACATGCTATCTCCGTCCCAAGCTTAACCCCTTTCCAGTCATTATGCACACTGTTGCTGACAGGATGGCCTCTTAACATCCTTTCTGTTGCTCTGACACAGAAAACACCGCCCATGATGTCTGCTGATGAATCTCATTCGGGCTTTCTAGGTCAGCATGCAGCCAAATAACAATAGCGGATATTATTGTTTCAGTCTGGGTTCGACTTTTGGCAGCTGTGAACGTCCCAGCCTGAACCACGACTTCTCATCTTTCTTAGTCTCTCCCAGCCACATAGACTCACGCATGACTTACAGGAAGTTGACGCAGCCGGTGCCAGGCGGTGGGGCAATCCAGACAAAGCTGAAGCTGGAGGACGGCTGGTGGCTGACATGCGAGGCGACCACACTGCAGACAAACTGAGTCCCTCCAAACTGACGCTCTGGAATCACACCTGGAGGCGAAGAGAGAAGAATGAGTAAGAATCTAAACAAGGATAATAAAGAAAGACGGAGACAGTTGTCGTTTGTCTTTCTGATTTATGATGTGTCTGTAATCCTGTTATTTATCTGCAAAACTTCTTCTCAGGCCTGACAAAGTCTTTTAAACGTTTACCCAGACTTCCAGGTAGCAGCTGGCTTACATTTATTTCACTCCAGAAAACTTTCAAAGTCATTTAACTTCTGCGTTTTATTGTACAGTGTGTTTTTTTAAAGTGACATGATCAGTCTGTGGTTATCCTGCTTAAAAGAGAGTTATTTTATAGTCTGTTAGCAAAGTGCTCCCAAGGGCGTCCTAAGCTGTGCCGTCAGTAAAACCACACCCAAAGACAAACATTTACTAAAACATAGATGTGGTGCAAGAAATCATATTTAATTTATCTTCTCCTCAATTGAAAACAAAGTTTTTTTAGTTGCCCTCCCTTCCCACTTTATGTGCAGTAAACTTAATAAACAAGCACACTTTACAACACACATATTTGAGAAACACAAAAACTAATGATGTTTACTGAGACAGATTACAAAAATTATGTGAAGCATATTAAAAAAAATGTTAGTCCTTCCAAGCTTTTCAGCAAAATCCAACTATGCAAAACAAAATGCTGCAGTGATAAACTGGAAGGAGGGACAGACTGCCCTGAAAGACTGATGTATGATATTGTTTAAAGTACATTCTCACAGATGGATCAACAAGTCTGATTCTAATGCATACAGGGACTTGGTATTGAATTTCACCAGATGCACTAAGAGAGATCCTAAAGGATATGTGTTACATGAACGACCAAACTGTCTAACTTTACACTTACACATCCACCTTATCTCATCCACCCATCTGTCCATTTGATTTTTAAACCTACTCCCTTCGTCTAATGCAATTTTAATATAATTCTCTCCATCCTACAGTCTCACTTCATGGCCTCCTTACACATACTCTCCACTGATGCGTCTTTCTTTGCCGTTTTTCTCCCATCTTCTTCACTTTCATCGTTTATTTCTCCTCTCTCCTTCTCGGAGACTACATAACAGTGCTTGTATAAATGAGGCTCAGTGTCCGGCTATGATTGCAGCGATGGAATGACATCATGTCACACAATCTTTCCACCACACAGCAGAGGGCAAGGGCAGGACGCCGGCACACTCATCAATCACTGCGCTGACATGCAGAACACTTTAATAATTTACTACAACAGAATGGCTCTGTAGTGTCAGTGAAAAGCTCCTGAAGTGTGTGATGACTGTCAGAGATGCAAACAGTGTTCATTTGCACAGACGGATAACTTCTGCAGCGCAAAGTCTACAAATGGAGTCCAGTGCACATGCAGCAAACACCTTTAAAAATGTATGTTGTGTCCCTTCAGTGTATGAAAATGTGTGCTAAGCTGGGGTTCTTTAGTGGGTGGCATCGGCTCTCTTCAACGTGTGAATAAAACCCTCCCCTCCCTCCTCCTCAGTCATATCTCAACTGGCTGAAAACATAATCAGCAATGATTAATAACATCAGAGCTTTAATATCCCCTGAATCAATGTGCAAATCAATATGCAGAAACCGTGTGTGTGTCCGTGTGTGTGTGGTCCAGACTAATTATTTAAAGAGAAGTAATTCCGCCCATTTCTGACAGTTATAAATTTGACCTCACAGATTGCATCCATAAATATGCACAGTGTCGACAGCATCATAAAATGTTTGTGTTGAGTTGGCCAGCTGTGCGTGTGTGCATGTGTGTGTGTACCTTTGCCTTTGCTTGTTAAAATTTATGTTGAAGCGTGAGGAGACAAAAGAAGCTCAGTTATCATTGCTGTCAGAATGTAAAAATATAAAAAAAAAACAAGCTTGTTTTTTAATTGTGCCACATGCATTTCTTCTTCCCCCTGTGCGATTTGTAGAGGTTTCATTCTTGACTTTTACATTTTTCAATCATGTAGAGAGTTATCAAACTCTTTAGCAGGCGTTCAAAGTGAATAATCATACGAGCGACTTGATTTAAGAGGCCTTACTCGACAACAACATACTGTGTCATTATGTGTTAGTGCGAGCAGCGTGCCGGCCTCGTGTGTCAGATTTACGAGATGTCGAGGCGGAGCGGCCTTAAACATAGCGAAGGAGCTGCTGGTGTGTAATAACAGACTGAGATGTAATCACTTGCTAATAGTACCGCTGTTCTCTAATCACCTCAGCTACAGCTTCTCTGTGTAATGGCCACGATTTACTCAAAGGCAAACACGTACACACTCACACAGGGAAACGCACATTGACACACATTACTGTCGAGGGTTATTGCAGCCTTGTTTGTGTGGGAAAAATCTCCACAGTACCCTATCTTTAGCGCCAACATACTGAGCAGCACAATGCCTTCTGTGCTGTTCTTGTGAAGCACTCAGGGCAACATGCTTCGACATAACCATGCATCTCCCTTTCTTCGTATCACCCCTGACACAAAAGAGGGTCATTTTTGTCAGAATTTCCTCTCTATTTACACATGCTGAGCATTTTCCACCACAACCAAAGCTGTCAAAGCAACAGTTTTTGCACTAATTGTCCAATTTTGTGGACAAAAAAAAAGAAGAGATGAAGAAGCACTGTGAATTCTTCTCGCAGCATTGCCATGCTGCAATTTGAGAATCCCTGCAGATGTGCATAATACAAGCTCAGCTCTTGTGGCAGTGGAAACACTTTCTGGAAAGCTGCAAAGCAAAACAGACAGAGGGGAGTGTTTTGATGATGTTGAGCAGCAGACTGAGGAGAGGAGATAGCAGAAGGAGAAAGTAAACAGGGCTGGGGCCAGTGCAGACAGAGGGACAGACACAATGAAGAGCTAGTTTGACTCACTCATTCAAATGGATGTTATCTTTATCAGTGTGGTAGCTCATTTAGTAACTGCACAGGACTGGCAGGACAACAACAACAACAGGTGGATTTTTACTCACTCTGATAGGAAAACACAAGTTCACTCCAGGATGAACAGGAAATGATTTGGTGAAGTGAAAATGAACACAGTGCTCAGTGTTTGAAACAAAATTTAGTACTACGCTGTGATGAAATTAGGAAAATTGGAAAAACTGAGCAGGAGACAGAGTAAGAGCTGTGGGTATGGTGAAATAAAAGGCAGCGAGCTGTTAGAGTAGAGTGAAGATGAAAAGGCAGACTGATGCACTTCAGGACACAGCAGCGCCGGGACTCGACACTGCTCACAGAATTTCTATTCCCACTTGAAAAATACACTCAGGCGTAAAAATGCAAATAACGAAACTGGTCCCTTTCATGTGCGGGAGTGAAGAGGGAGAGGGAGAGAGAGAAAAATCACTATTATTCAATGAAAACCAAATCCAAAATGTTCTGGTAAAGCAACAAGCTGTAGTGAACCTGGATGAAAAAAAAGAAAGGAAGGAGTGTCTTGGATGAGTAGAAAAATGGAAAGATGAGCTCTTTCGTCATTGTGAAACGAAAATATATAACAGAGCTTTTTGTATCCTTACGTGCCAGGGCAATGGAGAGAGTGCAGGCTGATTTACTCCTGGTACCTACAGATGTGACGTAAATCCTTTTTTCTCTATTTGCTCAAATGATTCTGCATATTTTCCAACTCTTATCACACAACCTGTTGCATTTCTATCAGAAGAAACCGTTTACGTGACTCTGTCTAGTAAACTGAATGACTTTTAAAACTTTTGGTTTCATTTCACAGCAGATTTTCCTCATTTACTGTAAACTCGTTATCACATAATCACGCAATGAGCTGACAATGACAGGAGCACAAATGCCACCGGTGATGCATTCATGCTGCATGTTAGATAAGTATCAGCAGAGGACACTTCTAATTCAATAAACTGCTGCAGGGGGATCTTGGAGGACTGTTGCGACCACACATCCGTGGTTGCAAACACGCACGCTCACACACGCACACATGCGGTTCTTTCACATGCAGATTGAGCACTTGTGAGCTGTCGGCAGTGATTAATGGCAAGGGAAGATGACCTGCTAACTCCCACGGTATGACTGGGCAGAGCATGTTTCATAAATAAAAACCCACACAGACATATATATATACGTACACACTAACGCATGCACCTCAAAGCATGCCCACACACAGGCTCGCAGAGACACTCAGAAACACAGGAAATGGGTGTGTCCGAATTTTTAAGGGTCAAATGTTGGTTGTATGATCGTCACCCCCACATCAATCTCTGCTGGTAATTGGAGAGAGTTTTCAAAGCATCCCATAAAAAAAGGGAAGTGAGAAGTTGACTGCCTCTTCTGTATTCATATTCAGTCCGCCCATGTCTGCAGAAACAAAGACTTCTCCACATTTTTTCCCCCTCCGTCTGGTTTTGTGTCCTCAAAATATGTAAACACTTCCATTCACATCTGTCTGTGTCCTCTTTAACATCGTTCTGTTTGGACGCTGCCTCTTTTATCAGTCTTCATATCTCACTTTGCAAAGCTAATGAGCTTTTCACAGCCAAGCTCAAAACAAGTCAAATAGATGGAGTGAGAATTCTCCCCGATGGAGCAGATGGGCAATCGGTGCCTCAGCCTGGCAGCGACTTCACACTGTAGGACCAGCAGGAGCCTGACGAACTGGCATTAGAACTGATAGTTAGGCTTTGTGGCCGAGTTGCGAGGATTCAAGAGGCACCACTCAAATTGATTTGAACATTTAACCGAATCATTCAGAGTTTAGACTGAACCATTTGACATCTGCTCAGTACTAAACAGCTACTGGATTTTGCTCTCATTTCACAACTGTCCTTCAGGAAACACTGGCTCAGGGAGCAACAGAAAACTCATAGTTTGAGTGATCTGTCTGTGTTTGTTTGGACTGGTTTCAGAGATCATTTTGAGACAGATAAAAACATTCAGAGGATGGAGATAGGAGGGCTAAAAAGGAGTGGGAAAAACTCCGACAATTCAACACTGGAGCTTTGTTATTAATAAATTCCTACACACACTTCCTGTTCCTGCACACTCATATGTACACTAACAAGACCCTGTACACAGGATTACATATGCAGAAGCAACCACTGACAGAATATTGAAGTGCATGTGTGTGCACAGCAGTTTGCTCGCAGCGTTAATGAAAGCCTTATGAAGTAGCATAATGTGCTGTAAGGAGATTAGGTTATTTGATTTCTGTCTTAGGAGTTTATATTAGTCACCACTCACTACATACTCCTTCATTAAATACAGAGAAGTGGGTCTCATTTACAAAGCTCAGATTAATGTTTATAATGCACATCTTTAGTCGCACAGGCCTTGTGTGTGTGTGTGTGTGTGTGTGTGTGTGTGTGTGTGTGTGTGTGTGTGTGTGTGTGTGTGTGTGTGTGTGTGTGTGTGTGTGTGTGTGTGTGTGTGTGTGTGTGTGTGTGTGCCAACAGATAATGGCTTATAAGCAGTGATCATTCTACTTCTTGCCCAGACTGAAATTATTCAATGTATTACACCCCAGATTATTAGAGAGCAGGCCCATTAATGCCTCATATTTTATGTGGTAATTCTTAAAGCTGTCATAAACCTATTGAAGCATTAACATGTGTTATTAAAAGCCTGTGAATGTATGGGAATCTGTCAAAAGCCAGAATAATGCCACTGTCAACATGTTCCAAGAAAAAGCTGCACAATGGAGAAATAAATGATACATCACAACAGTCTTGACAGCCTGAGCAGGGACCCCATACGCTTTGTGCTGCTGAATGATCCATTGCTATATATATGTGTGTGTGTGTGTGTGTGTGTGTGTGTGTGTGTGTGTGTGTTTGTGTGTGTTGCATTCACCCCTTCTTCCCAATACCATCCTCAGCTGGTCTTTCAGACCGGCAAATGACAACCAGGCTCTGATCTGCCATTGGCTCAAACAGGCGTCCATCTCAGCACCTGCCAATCACACTACCATGGAGATGGGTTGGCAGCGTTTTGGTGATGGCAGGGGTTCGGCACAGTGTTGCCAGGAGGAAGCTGTGTGTTAATATGGGTGGTGAAAGATGCCAGCGGTCAGGGGAAAAGAGGGTAAGAGACTCTGTGGGAAAATGTGGGGAGGGAGGGGGGTGTTTGCAACTTGAATGAAAGAGAGCTGAGCTGGTGGTGGAGGACACCTGGAGGTCTGCAGAGAGCTCTCTCTCTCTCTCTCTCTCTCTCTCTCTCTCTCTCTCTCTCTCTGTAGGTGAGAACGCAGAAAGCATGTATGAGAGACTTATTGTGCATATGTACATGTTTACATTATTATGTTTTTCCATGTGTGCATTTAATTAAACGTTCAGTGAAAGACTCCACTTGTCTGTAAATAAAAATGTATTCATGCCCAGGCTCCAAGAGCCAAACCAATTTTTGCCCATATGCATACATTCACAGAACAATTGCTCTTTCATTTGGGCTTCCATTGTATCTCACAGCATCCATCATCCATAAACTCCTGAAGGCAAGGCCACACACACCCACACACAACACACAAAGCTATTGTCAGAGCTGCCAGTATGGTTGTTACCAGCTGAGAGAGAGAAAGAACTGTACACATCCAACAGCTAATATACGGTCACATGTGAATAAACACAGGATTAAATAATTTACTCTGCCCCTTTAATAATTTCCTGTTCTGTAATGCGCCACATATGACTATCAAAACCAATAACCGTGGCTGAGCTTTATGAAGAAAATAAACAAAGCTCACAGCTACAGGCTGCGTACGTCTTCCTATCGGTGCTACAAGCCGTACAAGCATGAATGATAAATGGAGTACAGGAAACCTGCTGGAGCATAATATACCCCCCTGAACTAATGTGTCATAATTGAAATGAATGTTGTTCTGAATCAAACAAGTGTTGTGTGTTTTGGAGCTCCACCCTGTGTGATCGATGACACTCGCACACCTCTGCAGAGCCGTGCAATCCATCTCAAAGATGCACTCTCACACACTCACAACAAGCACAATCAAATGTCCTCATGTGTGTGCATGCATTCTGGCACTTATGAATACACACACAGTTAGGCTGAATGTCTTCACTACTGTTTAATCCCATTGCTTTGGGCATCATTGTCAGTCGAGGCAACGCTGATTTCTTTGATTTTGGAGAAAAACACAGCATCTTCACGCAAAACAAGATTGGCCACACAATCAGATAATTTATGACCAAACCAAGCATTAAGCAACTATAAAAATTCTCATACTGAGCCCACAATAAAAATTAGTATAAATTCTCACTACAATGAAAAATCTAACAACTATATACATAGAAGCTCTGCACACAGTGCTGAATGTTTTGTGACAATTTGGGTTAAAATTCTAACACCTCAAATGTGCCAGATGCATCGGCAGTCCAGCTCTGCTCCGTTACGTGTTGCTTGCACGTTTGTCAACTCACACTGGCTGTGTGTCCAGTCCAGCAATCCGCAGGACTGACAGACAGCTGGAGTTGCAAGACCCGCACTTCCCTCTCCATTAATAAGCCTCTCCTGCTGTAAAACCTCAACCCTGTTGACTCCTTGCATGTCCTCGCTCATTGTGACATTTGTTGCAATGGTAATGCTAAATACAATCTGGTTTTGACACGGTTTGTTTTGTTTTAAAAGCCACAGGCTCTTTTTAGGTAGTTTCCAGGCACTACTTCCTGTCCCGCTTGATCTTCTCTTCACGAAATTGACACGCCACAGCTCCGGCACGGCAAAAATAGGATGGCTGGGTATTTGCTGCGACCTGCCGGACAACAGCGAAATAGATCCAGTTGAGTTTACACTTTGAGTTGAATGGAAACCTATGCTGGACTGGTGTATCCACCACGCATCTGGTGTATTTCAGCCATAATACACTGTATTATTTTCATCTCGTTCAGGTTTTGGTGTTACAAAAACAAATCTGATCGGACTTGTGATTGGCTGGTGGAGTTGAGAGCCTTGTTGCATCGCTAACCTCCTTCTAACAACCCAGCAGTTCACTTGTTGAACACAGTGGCCAAAACCATAAAAATCTGATCCAAGTTGGAGGAAATGTTTCCGTCTGCCTTCATGTTTTAGAAAGAATCAAACAGAGAAATAAAGGCCTCTTGAAACCAGGCTCAGTCAGAGACCCATGATGTGTGTACGTTACGTAAAGCATCAGGGTGAACTGTTGCTGAGAGGCCTAATTGGAAAGACATAGCCAGGCCTGCTCAGTGTAAGTGGTGTGTGGCCTTTGGAGCAGCAACCAGTGGAGGAAAGCCAGCGCTGTGCCTCAGGAGAAGCTTACCACACTGGGTGGCAAAGTCACTAAACCCTCCTCCCCCATGCCTGTGGTCCTTGAGCACCCATTTTCTCTCCTGCCCTTCCATCCATCCATAGGTCCGTCCATCAGTGAAGCCCATGAGCGGCTGCCTTCTGTGGGTGTGTGTCATTGCAGCTTGGCAGGCACACACCACAGCTTCAACGGCAGGCGCCAGGGATAATTTGATTTTTAATTCAACACGACTTCTTGGCTAATAGTTTGAGCCGGGGATTAATTAATCTGATTTGACTTGTGCTAATTTCTTGCCCCGCTCCTCACCCATCAATGCAGCAAACAAACAAACTGGTGAGGCCGTGGTCTCGCGGGCTCTGTTCTGACACACATGTTGAGTATGAGAGATAGAGTCCTGAGGCGACAGGTGAGGAGCCAGTGGAAGCCCAGAGTGAGGCATGGTGTTACTAGTGCTGCTTTCCATGTGTGCGTGTGTGTGCGTGTGTGTGTGTGTGTGTGTGTGTGTGTGTGCGTGCGTGTGTGTGTGTGTGTGTGTTTGCCTAGTTTGTGCATGCACCTTTATGTGCTTATGGAGAATGCTGGATCCGAGCCTGGTCTGACATGCGGAATGCTGGGAGGCAGTGAACTAATCACGACAACAGCCTGCCTCTTGAAAGGAGGGCGAAACACAGAGAAGGTCACCAACTAGATTTGCTGCCAAAATATGGGTCAGATTGGATCTGGGTGAGTTGCTCACAGATTACTTGTACATATTGTAGTAAAAAAAAAGAGGCCAGGCTGTGGAGCAATTCTTCTCAGAGGCTTTTAGAGGTTGGAGAAGCAAATCAAGTCAAGGCCCTACAGGGAGAAACCAGGAAAACCACCAAGCTTCATCATCTCACACAGTCAGAGAGCACTTCCACTCTTTCTAATACTCTCTGCAAAGGAACTTTAAAAATGAATAGACCTCAGAGTGCGGGCTGGATAGTGCGCACTTTGTGGTAAAATCACTTTCTCTCAGTTTGCACACCGAACCCACAGATGCCCACACACTTGCAAGGTGCATGTGGAGGTATAGAGCATAAGGAGTTTTGTATCACAACAACAAAAGCTACATTTCAAAGTCAGCCTGCCTCTTTGTTGAAATGATGCAAACCCACTAGTGTTCACAGAAATGTGTCAAACTGAGCAGTCTCTGAGTCAAAGCGCTCTCTATCTTTATTTTTCTCTCATTCTCTCTGGCTGGTAACCAACCTCTCTGCGCGGCAGAAAATAACATTGCTCTGCTCAAGAGAGACCACACATGGGAGAAACAGCCTACGCCTGCTGCTCTCTCCTTCAGGATAAAAAATAAAAATAATAATAATAAAAAAAAACATCTCACACACCACTTTGAAATCTCTATCACAGTCAGTCCAGCTCCTCTCCTATTTCTGCTCTCTTGGTCACCCTGGACCCTTTTTTTCCAATAATACAGCAAAGAAAGGAAAAACATGAAAAAGCCCAGCATGTGCACACAAAAATATGTGCTCTACCTGGAAAAAAAAAACATGCATACATATGCACACCTTGATGCACGGGCGCAATAGATGCACATGTGCAATGAAGACACATATAAAGCACACCTAAGGCAGCTGTGGGAGTTCAAAGAGAGGTCTATGTTCTCCAGGAGAGCTGGTGCACACTAAGTGAACCAATGAATTCCCAGTAGCAGTGCTCCAGCAGGTCTACTGTACTGTAGCATCACACCTGAGGGGCAAGACCCGAGCTGAGACCTGTGCTGTGTGGTCATCAGTAATGCTGTGTTTCTAGAGTCTGCTGTGTGTCTACCTTCCATAAATAATGGATTATGTTGTATTCTGTAGAGGTGGGTTTGCTTTTTGCTTCACAGAAGCCTTTGAGCATGGAGAGAAGAGACATGACTTGTGCTGCATAATCACCCAAGCGTTCCTCTGGACTCCGAGAGGACCCAAATGTTGAGCCACCTGTTAGCAGCTTCCCGGCATTGTGAGATTGGTGGGGGAGGACGTGCCAGGCAACGGGACGGACAGAACAGAGGCTCAGTCTGGGCACGAGGGGTGTGCATAAAACCTGTGCCAGCAAAGTGAGGAGATTTAAAGCGAGCGGACCCAACCGATGTCGAGACTGATCTAACACCGTGCCACAGAGAACACAAATCACCTCCCATACATAACCCTGCCTCTGACAACTCATTTCATCTTCTGTACTAATGAATCCATCATCAGGAGGGATCTGCCTTTGGATGCCTCATCCCTGAGCAGAGAAGGAGTAATGGCTTAGATAAGTCATCATCAACAACATCATCAGCACCTTGCCTTTTTTTCAGATGAGGGGTAACAGTTTTTGAGTGTGCGGCGTCTTTGACAAAGTTCCAACAGAAGAACTTCAGCAGCATTCAAGGTTGTTATAAGGATGCATGTCGGAGTGCCACAGATGCACACCCGAAGAGTGAGAATCAGCATGAGTGTGCGAATGTCAATGGAATTTGAATGTGTTGTGGTATGAGTGGATAATTCACTGAGTGTAGGAGCTCTTACGGTAGCAAGCAAGTGTGTATCTGTGTGTGTCTGTATGAGGGAGTCTAAGCGGCGCAGTCAGGGAGCTGTCAGCAGAGAGCCAGGGAGCAGGCTGATCACAGGGCTGCCGTACGTTTGAAGTCTCCCAGGGACTGACAGCTTCTCTCCCCATGGGATCCCCTTCCCTCGCCCCTTTTCTCCTCTCTGCTTTACCCTTTCCTCCATATCATTCCTCTTTATCCTCCATCTTTTCCCTACACACACATCTTCCCCTTCTCCTCATCCTATTGATGGGAGGGGTATGCGGAGGCACACTTGCACTCTCATGGGACTGTCAGAACCTCCAAAATAAGGCTCCGTTCAGCAGCAAACACGCCTGGGAGTGTGTCTCTGTAAATACTGACATGATGAGCTGCCATCTCTCATTGTCTGACATTCTGGCTGACATTCAATCTGGCTTGGTGGCAAGAGGGCACAGACAGGCGACCTTCAGCCTTGAGATGGATGAGTGCATGAATATCAGGACTTGAATGCATAACTGAGCCTAATCAGAAGGAATGATCATCCAAGATTGTGTTTTCCTGTGTTTCTATTGCTGCATTAAATATGTGAATGGCATGATTACACTTTTGTCTGGCCCCTCCTCCACAGGTCAAGGTTCTGGAGGGTTTCATCTCTGATCGGGCTGCGTGTTAGCACAAGCCCATCCGTCATGGGGACAGAGTGTCGGCTGCATGTCCCCGTCACTGAGCTGTCCTTTTTGTCAGACAGCCAGATCCATCACGTCGAGATGGGGACTGATCCTCGTCAGCTGATGCCAACCGCCCCCCAAATACATACAAAAATGCAAATTAACGACAAAATAAACATCACCCTGCAAACGAGCCATCCATCAATGACCAGTTTCTCAGCAGCTCAGCATTGGCACGGCAACACCAATCAGCCACTCCGTCAGAGGGAGTGATGGAACGCCATCCTCTCATCTTTCTTTACTCCTTCCCCCTCCTTATATCATCCACGTTCTGTCCCCCTCTCATCGCTTCCTCTTTGCTATTTTTCATGCACACCTTTTCCAATTTTCTCCCCTCACTTTTCACTTGCAGTCATTCACTAAATCTCAAACACTTTGTCAGCTCCAGGTTGGCATTTTTCACCTATCCATTTCCCTCTCCTGTCTATCCCCTAAGCTTTCTCCTACCTTCAAATGCCTTCTGTTCGTCATTGTCATTAGAAATCCTCAGAGGTCTTTCATATGGATGCTTGTTCTGTTTCTGTTTGGATGGAGATCATTTGGCCATTAGTGCAGCTATACAAATCAGACTGTGTGACATTTCTTTCCATGCAGCGCTTGGTGTGTGGGGTCCAATACA
This sequence comes from Labroides dimidiatus, assembly GCA_030710495.1. Classification (NCBI taxonomy): domain Eukaryota; kingdom Metazoa; phylum Chordata; class Actinopteri; order Labriformes; family Labridae; genus Labroides; species Labroides dimidiatus. The sequence continues at coordinate 24,232,634 of CM061147.1, read as the reverse complement.
TCACCTCATAATGTCTGTGCGACACACGACAGCGATCTGTTTTCATGTTAAACCAAACCACATAAATCAGAGTTGTAGCAACATGCATGTGACATTTTTCTCATCATAAATTCTTTTCTTCCCTCTTTTTTTTTTTTTTTTTTTTTTTTTTTTTGTAGACACAAATTTGAAATCCGTGAGAGTTCCTTTCGCAAAAGCCAAGAAAGTGAAATGGAAAGAAAGATCTGCTAATGGAAAAAAAGTCAAAGGAAGGAAAAACATGGAGCAGTTTGAATTCTCCAGAAGCTGAGTCAGTCAGGACTCGAGTTGCCTTGCTGGCAGTCTGTACAGACATCCCCTCTGTTTATGTTACACACAGAGTCTTCAGGTTTCACTCTGAAAGTTGTTGTAAAGGTCTCTAATGAGCAATTAGGTTGTCAAACTAAAGTAAACAAAGAAGTGAGGTTTATCACTTCACACACACTGCAGTCTACATCACCTGTAAAATGTTACATGAATCCCAGGATGACATGTTGAGTCTGAGCTGCAAGGCCTCGCACCTTAGGCCAGAGTTATTGCCGTTGCTACTGTGCTGCAGCCAGACTGGTTTATCAGCCCTCTTGTGGGCCCATTTATAAGAACCACAGTCACTTTATACCGTTCTGCCTCTGTCAACATTGTTTTGAGCTCCAGTTTGTCTGCACCAGTCCCTGCAAAGCAATTACAGCTTCATAAAGGTCTGTGGTAAGCCACCCGGCGGCTGGTGGGAGATCTCCTTCCTCAGAGCAGCGGAGGAAGGCAGCTCAGCCCAGAAAAGAAGAAAATATGACATTCCTCAGAGGAGGCTTACTGCCACCCCGATGGCTCCATCTCACTTCAGCTAATTTGACAATGAGTGGGTGTTAAGTTGTGACGGCGTAGTAAAATGTCTGTCCCTATACTTCACACTTTATTACATACGGTATGTAGTGTAAAGTATATTGTTATTTAAAGGGAGTGGAGGCCAATAAAACACTTGCTCCTTTGTCTCTCTGTTATGGCGTCTGCTGGTGCGTACGTGAAAAGTATCCACATCACTGGAAAGACAAAATACAGAAAAACAAAACAGAGAAAAGGAAGAGGAGCAGTGATGTGACGTGGAGATGCACTGGTTTTACGAGCGTTCTGTAAAAAGCGACGAGCGGTGACACGAATGGCTGAGGGGAATTCTCTCTGCAGAGGCCGGCGTGCAGTCATCCTGTCTGTTCGCCACATCAGCTCTGACCACATCAACCACAAGACATCCCCACACTGAGTGTACAAACACTAACCTCTCTGTCTCCACGGATCCTTGCCTTTATCTGTTTATTCCGTCTGCAGTTTTATCTGATTCAAACCACTCATGCTCACTCTATGCCTGTTTTTGTCTCTTTTTTAATTACCCTCCTTTTTCCCTCTGACTCTAAAGATCTACTTACAAAGAAATCTCTCTGCCTCTTCTTGAGTGGAATTAACTTAAAAACAGTCTCTGCTTGTCTTCTCTTTGCGTGTGCCATCGTTTGGAGGCTGAACGGAGAGGATTCAATATTTCTGGGCTGGGGTTTAAGTTGGTTCCTGCACTGATACATCTGTCAGCCACATGTTCCCCCAGCCAGCCGCCGCTTTTGAACAGCTGTACACAGCTGGAGTAAATGCTTTTCGGTGAGTGGGTTGGTGTTTTTGTATTGAACTGTGTACGATCACATGTTGCTGTTCGTGTGTATCTGCGTCCCCTACATGCCTCCATTTAAGGGGATTTGAGCCACACCCCGCCATGGAAGCTTCACACTCAACATTAGGCTCGTTAAAAGTCCCTTGTGGAGTTCTGTGACCTGGTTGTCCTCGCTGATTCCTTTGTATCTATCGCAGCAACAGTGGGAATCAATCAGCACCTCATGCTATGTTGTTCTACGGCATTACCTTCAAAGCTCTTTTGCTCAAACACCCTCTGCTCTGCATGGCAATGTCACTGAGTTTGAATGAGCTCATTGATGAAGCTCTTTCTCTCTGCGAGCATCCATCTCCAGCCCTCCCAAGGCCTGAGATCCTTCTCTCCAATTATATAATTCTTGCCATGGATCAAAATTTATGGACCATTCAGGCTGTTGCAACACAACAGAGGACTACAGAGAGTTTTGCCTCAAAATCCCATTCTCAGTAAATAATAATACATAAATTGGCACTGAAAGGGACTATGGAGCAGCAATAAACCCTGATCTGTTTCTCCTGTTTGACATCTTTGATTCTGAACAGCTACATGAAGTGCTGAGGCTCCCACTGAGAGTCGACGCAGGAGAAACAGAGCAGAGAGACACAGTACAGAGACACTCTGAGTGACTGGAGAGCATATCTGCTCAGAAGATTACACATCCTGTAAAGGACGGCTTTGTGAACTTATTTAAACACACACCATGCTGAAATTCACAGCCCAACAAACTGCTGCCTATCAGTCTGTGCAGCCCGCCTCTTAAAACTTCTCAATTTAATGAGAGTGAAGCAAAGGTGACGCAATCCTTGCTTGGATGCCGCCCCAGTAAACATGGCTGCCAAGAGTGAAGAGCGGCCCTGGCCAGGGTGAAGTCAGCGTCTGAAGAACAGTGGAGTTAGTCAGGATAAGTGAGCCCGCTGGGCAGCAGTTCTGGGCCAGTAGCCCTGTTCTCTGAGGAGTTCTTTATGGTCAGTCCATCACCCAGCGATAGCCCCCGCCCCTGCACACAGGGGCTCCTTCCACACACACTTCATCTGGGTCTGAATATCCCCAGTGTGAGTCAGGAAACGGGTCATACTTAACTCTGATTTAGTTGTGTTTCTATTTTCATTAAATATCCCTTTAAAATCTATTATAAGACTTCACTGTGATTCACATTTTGGCATGACATGGAATTATGGTGAAGCACCTGGAAACAGAGATGAGCGTATCTTCCTTCAGATACACTTTCACATGCAGACAATCCAAAGTAAATGTTTGAGAAAATAGAGAAAATAAAGTCAGACTTTAGGCAGAGACAGATACAGCAGAGTAAAATCCAAATGTAGCTCATTACGCCCACTAAAATTCAACATCCGACCAGCTCTCCTGACAATCATAACATTTTCTCCTTTGTTATACAAAGTTCGATTTCGTCTCTCAGAGGTCTGGTATATTTTATTCTGCTTTGTTCTCCAATTTTCTGTACTCATCAAATATTCAGTTTTCTCTCTTTATTATTTTCCTAAGGCATCAATGAGACCAACTGACCAAAACCATGGTCACATCACCCCCACTCCTCATCCATCATGTCTTGTCACAACAGGAGCAGAGAAGTGGTCTTTCGGCTCATTCTGGGAACGGATGTGGATGACTGAGCCGGGTCACGCTCGCAGCATTACTCCGCAGCTCCAGCGCTAAGTTATTAGAGCAACTGAGAGTTTGTTTTTGCTGAAAGGTGAAGCTAAGTTGAGCATTTATTGTGGGGCTTTTATTGGCATGAGGGGTAGGGGTGAGGACTCCACTTTAAACAGCCTACAGAGATATCTTATGAGGACTTACCAAAGCCGAAGGCAGCTGGAGCGGGGATAGGAGCCGACTGGACTGGTGTGGAGGTGTAGAGACCGGTTACAAGCAGACCATCAAAGGATACACTGGTCGAGATGGTCACTGAAGAGAGGGGGGAAAAAAACAATGTTTAAAAAATGTTCCATTAGGCTTTATTGCTGTATGTGAGCACATCAAAAAGTAGCTTCAAAGATGGAGACTGTTTACGTGTATGTTCTGATGATGCTGATAATGTGTCAGAGATCACAAGTACAAGTTATGTTCACACTTTGTAAGCAAACTGCACAGATTATTAGTCAGTGTGATGTACATATGCGTGGACAGGAAGGTCAGATAGTGTTTAAACACTACACAGCTTCATAGCATTATGCTGCTAATGAGCACAGGGCTCAGGTGTTAACAGGAGATATGTAAAGTGACCATTATCTGGAAGGCTAGTGAAATCCAACACCCTCCAGGAGAGGAGAGTGCACAGATGTGTAAGCAGGTGTTAAAGCAAAAAACAAACAAATAAAACAACAACACACTCACAGACATAAATGCTGTCCTGCTATAGAGAGGTTCCAGTAAGTTAAAGAGGTACCAACACAAGCAACAGAAAGATAACACCACCTCCCCACCCTGAGAAAACCAAACTGCTGTGAACAAAGTCTGTTTTAATTAAAAGCCATATTAAAAGAGATCGATGAGCTAATTCGCTGTAACCCTGATAGCCTTGCTCACCCTCTAGTGATCACAGGTCACCACAAACAGCATCAGAGCAGAAACCCTTCCAGAGGTCTGTTATCTGCTTGTACAGATCTACAGCTTAGTGTATCCCGCTGCTAGTTAACTATCGATCTGCCCTGTAAACAAAGGGCCTGATTGACGGGACCACAGAGCCAGCTACATCACTGCAGGGAGAGAGCTCAGCCACTGGACTGCTTCCAGCCAGACAGATCAGAGCTCAAGGGAACGGTCTTCAGCTCAAAGGAACTCCCAAAAAATACACTTCCACACAACAAGGAATAAAATCTTTGCAGTGGAGAAAGACGGAGGCGCTCTTGTTTCCTGACCCAAAAATCCCCAGGCATTCAGGGGAAAGGGGAATCAGAAAAAGAGGCAACACCCGAGGCACTGGTGTGTTTTTAGTAAGAATAGTAACATGTCAGTTTGGTCTCAGGGCGTTCTTGTTGGGTTTTTTTTTCTGTGTGTGTGTGTGTTTCAATGATCTGGGTTGGGCAGACTCCTGTGTGGCCCAGTCTCCTTCCCTGTTTGTCTGGAGTGGCTCCATTAACAAGTCCACACATAAGGCGCCCAGGGTGTGTGTGTGTGTTTGTGAGACTGTGAGACTGTGTGTGTTCTGCATCTGTCTGTGTATACTGGATGTGCTACACCCTGTCTTCAGAATGGAGCACAGTTCAGCACATCTCTCCCCTCCGTGTCCTTCCTCCATATAAAAGCTTCAATAATTTATCTGGTGACTCACTTTATTATATACAGATATTTCCTCCGCTCGTCTCTTTTGTGGTTTTTAGACATAAATCCAGCTGTAGCAGTGATGCTGAATTTAACATGCTCTCTGCTGCACGATGGTATATCACTGTAAATAACGCTCTCACCCAAGGATAGACTCAAAGAATACAGACAGTGCTTGCAAGTGGAGAGAATGAGGATAAATACTCATTTTGTGTATCCTATGATTTTATATCTAATATTCCATATAAGATATAAAATATGCAATGAATAAGTCACTGAGTAGCAAATCAGTGATCAAATTAGTTGCATTAGACTACTTTTGTCAATCAGTGGCTGAAATCAACCAAATACACAGAAAGTTGGTAGTGACACTTCAAGATGTTGTGGAAAGACTAATTTCCTAGTTTATCAGAAATGTAGAGGTCCAATTTTCCAACTGGTCCAAAGGAAAAAAAAATACTTAAGAAAATATATATAAAAAAAAATAGCATAACTCATTTAAAACAGCAAGTAAACTATGACACATTCCTTTGACTAATTGTGACTAGCATTAGCAGAGCTAGCAACCCCAGCTTATGATAGCCCTCGCAGGCTGAAGTCCACATAGCTATGCTGGTTACAGACTGTGCCAGACATGTGGTTTTACAAAAGTTTAACCGGACACAATCTACCTTCGACTTAATCTCCATTTTCTACAGCAAAAGCCATCAAAACTCTCCAGTCATAGTTTTTGTTAAGATGCTTCTGCCTGACACTGGAGCACATCCAATTTTGCTGAAGTATCTGAAAAGATTTTTTTTAGCTTTAAATAAAGATTTATTCTCTAAAACAGTTCACTGACAAGCTAAATGCTGAGCTGCTGTTTTTTTAATTTCATTTTTTATTTTGAATACTTAATTGTGAATAGGGATCCACTGATATGATTGTAGTATGGGGTCTGTTCTGATACAGACTCAAAAAGTAAGATTGAATATTGGTGACAAAGATTAATCCATGGAGTAGATTCATTTAATGCAGTTCTATGCTCTTCTTTGTTCATCAACACCGGTAGGTCTGTGCATTGTTTCTCCACAGTGATAAAATAACATGAAGCAAGATAACTACAGTGGCTCAGCAGTTTGGTATTTCATGCTTGTTTCAGCAACAACTCAGCAACTTGCAATATTTGTATGTTTAACTCCTCACTAATCCACTGCTGAGGTTTATATGCATTCCATTTTGGTTTACAAAGTTAGAAAAGCCTAAAGTTACCGAAACATTATTCTTATCCTCATATTAAGGAATACAGAGTGTTAAATTAAAACTGGCATCAGATTAGTATTGGAAACAGTTAATACCAAAGTCCAGGTATTGGTATTGGGACTTAAAAAGTTGGAAGAGCCATCAAATGTGTTTATAATCCAAAATGTTCATTTAAATAACCATTAGATATTTTTTATTACCCTATCATGTGAGTGTTTTTGATAGTAATGTGTCCAGATTCTGACAGCTGTATGTGTTGCCAAATCCTATCAGCAGGTACAGCATGTACAACAAGCCTTATTGTTAGATAGACTGATATTTTGCTTGGCAACTGGAAAATTATCATATTCAGTCCATGTTGCTCAGTGCACCTCTAACACTGTTATACCAACAGAAAGCAGGGAAAAGGTCTTCTCATTCAAACAAGCAATTATAATGTTCACATTCAGCACACACAAGCTTCTCTTTATGCTATTTTTGCTGCTGAGAATATATTACCTATTCAGTAATGTCACTGCTGTGAGGTGAGACAGGTAAGAATGTTTATATTCTGTTGTATTGATCCAAGGCCTTGCCATGATGCAGTATTTAATGGAGTAATGGACAGGGTTTAATGCACTAGGTTGGACTGGGCTTCAACAGAATCTATAAACACACACAATACACTCATTTCTGCATTTCCTCTGACAAGGCTGCACACACCCCATTACTCTCTAGCAACGATGAATACAAGCTACACACGCATACACACAAACATGCTTTTTCTCTCTTTATCCACTGCTTACACCTTTCTTCCAGTATCTTTCCCTCAGCTTCACCTCCATTTGAGGAACCACGGTTAAAAAAAAAGCACTCTCCTGCACTTTCCCATCTACTCTCATCTCATGAATTTTCTGCTCCCTGGCAGCAGAGTGCACGCACTGTTTGATGTGGATGTTGAGGGAGAAAGAGTGAAAGGGAAGCAAAGCTGGGGGGCACAAGGTTACAATCGAAAAACAAGAACGAGGGTGAGGGGAGGTGGAGAGGTAGGTAGCAGAGGAGTGGCCCAGGGAGAGCAACGCTACCTGATCAATACAAATGCATGATCTAAATTATTTAGACAGGCCTCTTACACCTCTCTCTCTCTCTCTCTCTCTAACTCGCCCATGGAACGCAGCAGACGAATAGGCCAATCAGATGAGATGAGATAAGATCAGATCCAATCACCTGTGGGGGAACTTCACACACAGACACACAAACACACACACACACACAGATCTAAAGGAGGAGGCCGAGGGCCTTTGATGATAGCTGTTAAAATTCTTGTCCATACTTCATTTCTGAGTACTGTTCGCTAAGCCGAGGGGAATGAGAAGCCACGAGGCGGGTATTCGGTTGAACTTGCAACACTCTCATCAGAACCATGGTCAGGATTGATGTGTTTGAACAGTGAACGCACATGGGTGAAATTTTTGAGTCATATTTCGAGTGTGATGCAAATACTCAGCACAGTTTACCTGTGCAGTGTAAAAGATGCGCTGCGTTTGCTGTCTCAGTTTTTATAGGTGAGTTGCTCAGAATGGGACAAGGTTTGGGTGGAAGCAGAGTAACATGTGGAGGATGCAGCTGTTCACGTTATGCCAAACAGCCACAGCTCCAGCAGTCAGGCACACCTTGGCATCTGACCCACAGGCACCCTTTGGCCATGATCCCTCCCTTTCACTTCCCATCCACATCAGGACCTCTACATGTTCCTGGATAATCTGTGTGCAGTTCAAGGTGCACTGAACCAAATCCTGCAAAACACTCATTACACTGTATGCACAGCACTCACATTCACATGCATGCACCCATACTTTATACTTGAACACACACAGAGCACATCCCTTGGCCCTTAGCCAACATGTAATATTGATGATGCGATGTGGTATGCCTCATTACAGACACACACAACTGTGCTCCTACTCAACTATTGATGGGCCTGGGGCTTTTTTCACCTCTCTGTATCCAGCTGGAGTAATGTTAAGACATAAAGTACGAGCACACCAAACCGCACTAAGCAATCGCACACACCTTCGAAAAACATTCAAGCTTTGCAAGTTCCCAAAGCTTTAGCTGACACTGAAGACTAATCAGTGATGGGAATTTAACTGCACCTTTTCATTCAGCGATAATTATATCACAAATGATTGAAGTGGGTTGACGCTCACTTTGTTTGTTCTTATCGTTTCTGCTGGGATTCAAAAATCTGACCACATTGCAATCAAGTTAAACAGAATTGCATTTGCTACTGAGAAAATTACCCCTTCTTGAATGCTGTAAGAGCCTCAATACAAAGCATAAAGACCTGACTGAACTGAAACAAACTGAAGGTAGACACAGAACGGATGTTGAAAATTTGATAAGTACGGTTTACTCCAGTCCCAAAGAGGAGTGTGGTTGCCTTAGAAATGAATGCACCTGAAGCAGGAAAAAGAATCGTCTGTTTCTTTATTTATAGTGCAGGCATTGAGGGAGTAGCCATGATTGATTCTTTGAACAAAAAGCAGGTCTATGAGGAGTGAAAAGCAGACCAAAATGGTGCTCACTGTATGCTGGAACCGTCGTGTTATTAGCGACAAAAAATTGGGCCCAATGGCATCCTAAAAAGAGAAAGGCCATGTCTCCTTGCAGCACAACATGCTGGGCACTTTGGCTGGCAAAGCTGGTTGGTATGAGCTCACCTGATTTATGTCGCAGCCCAAACCATTTACATTGAAGCGCTGGTGTGGTTGGCATGGCCTGAACAGCTTCTTTCTGCTCTTTGTGTACAAACACATCCACCAGTCTTCACCACACCCACACTCACAACCTTTACTTTATTCAACAAGTCTCGGAAAAATATTGAGAAAGCGTCAAATGTTTGAAGGCCTCAACAATGCCATGAGGTACTGGCAGTTTTTGTAACCCACTTCTAAGCATGGGGAGAAAATATGATTTTGCCAAAACAGTAAATAAAGCAAAATATTGAAGTTCTTTCCAATGCAAGACACACGAGAGACACTGCAACATAAATTGTTATCAATGAAATCCCGTTTTTTTCCCCGAGTGAACCAGGAGGATGCCCTTTTCTGTTCCAAAAGGATGGAGGTTTTCCTGGCATCCATCTGGATAAAGATAGCCGACCATCTGACCCATATCCCACTGGCAGACACGCACGTGCCCTAGAGAGGACCAGGAAATGAAGACCAGACCATAGGGAAGCTCTTGTTCCATCTGTTTCCGTCACCATGCGAGTATCGGGGTGCCACTTCACCCTAAGCTTCCTGAAATGGTTCAAACTGTCAGTCACCTGAGTGTGACAATGAAAGGCCTCAGTTTCCACTGAAAAGGGAGGGAAAATTAAGTGACCAAGAATTCAGACAAACTGAATCTTTTGGGCGTTAATGTCTCCCTACAGCCTACAGAAGATTGTGTGGGAAGTGTGTTTCTGCACATATATGTGTCATGTGGTGCTCGAGTCAGGTCTTAGAGGCATCATTCCATTGCGTAACCTTCTGGCACCATCCTGGCCTGCCAGCACTGCCATCTGCTGCTGTGAAACACTAGATCAGAGACGACCTATCAGCCACTGAGCCTCTACAGGTCTGTTTATCTAAAACATCTCCAAGGGTTTTCTTTGCAAAAAAGCTGGATGAAAGCGATAAATCTCCTGGGACAAGTTTACAGATCCTTTCATGATCTTTGCCAGAGAATTATGAAGTGCAGCTTAGTCTTGTTCCGTGTCCAACTTGCACTGTGGAGGTCCCTGTCTGTTTACCGAAGGAGGGGAGCTGAAGCCTTCCTGCCTGCATGGCTGACTTGGCTTCACCCCTGCAACAGCCGTGGAGAAAAACAGGAGCGAAGAGGCAGTTCTGTCACCAACATCCTGTTCCTCACACATAATCTGCCTCAGAATCACACTTCATTGTGCCGCTCTCGTACCATGCAATGTATGTGTCTCTGTTCCCATATGAGCTGGTCGGTCACATGCTTTAGCAAAGAAGGCGCAGGTGTATAGATTTTTATGGAAGCCAGAACAAATATCTTCCCAAACACTCTGTTTGTATAAATTTTGTGGTTGAAAGTGAACTCAAAGCTCATGATTTGTGTGCTCATACTCTAAGGTCCAACTGTCAAGCACAACCTGAGTGCTCATTTATATATTTCTGGGGAGTACTTCAAACTTATACTTGCTCAGGACTCTTTTCTGGCTAAATCAGGCATCAAAAACCTGACACTGACTTTAGATGAAGATACACCTCCCTTAGAAGTCAAACGCTTTAATAAACAAGGAGAAATATGTTATGACACATCATTTCTTCATAGTTTCTATGTCAATGTACAGCACGTTCAGAAGAAGTGCATCACACTGTGACAACTCAAAGGCCATTCATCAGACCTGACATTGGCTTTTATAGCAAATCATCTCTCTGGGCTTCAAACATTATTCATTGATTTATTGTAGGGAAACATCAAACAGCCCACAGATCCCATTTTAGTATCAATGTCTGTTGTGAGAAGCTAAATGGGTTTGATAAGTGACTGTTCTTTTGCGTGGACCTCCTCTTCATTAGTCCCGATGAAATCTGGACAGAATAAGAGGGGGAAGGATAAAGAACAGGAGTGGTCTTCAAAATTTTCTCTTACAAATTTCAGTTATATTACCTTTCCTAAACTTCCACCATTCTCTTTTGTATGAAAGCATTATTAATAGTTGCTGAATTGGGTTATTTTATGGTAAGGTTCAGAAACACTGTGATTCTTTCCCTCTGTCTCTCTCTGACTGCCAGAACTGGAGAGTGAGCTGTCCTTATGATCAACACCATGTGTTGTGCTGACGGAGAAAAGGCCTCAGTCATCCAGTTCTGATGAGCAACGCATCTTCCACTTACTTATCAAAACTGTAATGGACATGAGGATACACACTTTCGAGCCAGTTGTAAACAACCTCAATATAAACAAGCACAGTTTAGCGAGGAAAGTTGTTACTGCTGACAGCAAAATCTGCTTCAGACAAAAATCCATGGAATGTAGGAAAACACTGAAAGTCCAGTCAGCCTCAAGAGCTGGGGTAAGATCCAAACCACAACTCCTCATCCAAACACACACACAGTAACACTAAACATATATGACAGAAAAACATGTGGTGAGCTCAAGTCATCCATGCGTACATCTGCAGAGACCTCAGAACATGCTAACCTGCTTTTACAGAGCCCTAAAGAAACATTTCCAGAGAAACAAGCGAGCCAGCTGTGAAAGTACACAAAGACAATTTGCAATCTTTGGATATTGACCAGCACTGTTGCATAAGTCCCTTTCCGTCTCACCTGCTCCACTGGGAAGAACCTTAATAGGAAACAGGAAGGAGGTAATGAGGGCCAAACTGTCAACCATGGTCTATATAACCTCACTGTCTACTGTGTCCCTCAGAGGGCCATAAGGCTGCTTAGCCTAAGTGACCCTCGTCCCCTCATCGCAGCTGGTCTGTCCTCCACATCCCACCTCCAAGAACCCCCAATAGGCCATCCAAAACTGCTTCAACTGAGCAAGCCATGACCCAAAGGCATCTGTCAAAGCAAGGCTTTGAGACTTCTGGCAAGGCAGAGGAGAGCTTTGAATGGACACTGACGGTCAGAAAAAAGTTATCCAAAGTGAAACCCTGTTTTATTTTTGTTCTCTTTTTGTTTTGTTCACAAAACGCCTCGCATACAAAGAGTCAAATAGTCAGACTTTATAAATATCAATATCTTGAATCCAACTGCTAATTTTTTTACTAAAATAATTATGGTGCTTCATAAATTTCATTCTAACAGGGGTAGCGTAGTCTTATCATACACAATCCGTCCTTTAATGTTATGCTTTTACTAAAGTTCCATCTCAGTATTTTCAACAACATGGCCTACTCCAGGCTTACAAGATGAAAGAGAATAAGAGAGGGCGTTAACACCAGGTGAACCTGCCCTCCTCTCCTCTGTCACTTCAATCCACAGTTTTTTATCAGAGTATCAACCTGGACTTTTGAACTGTTTGAGCCTCATCAATAGCAAAAGACCTGGTACTCACTATTGGTGAACTCATAACAGGTCATCTCTTCTTAAAGTGAACACATTATCCAAAAAATCTGCATGGGGGAAAAAAAAGCTGTTCCTGCTCTTTTTTGGACGCAGTGTCGGAGGATGCACTCAGCTCTAAGCGGTAAATGGACTGTGTTCATACAGAAGTCTTTTGGCCTCTCAAAACAGTTTAACAGTATGTTATGTCACATTCAAAGCTCACACCACATTTATACACTGATGGCAGAGGCTGCTATAAAAAGCGGCCATACATTTTAACCTGTTCCATTCACACACCAATAGCAAAGTCAACTGGAGCCGAGTTAAGTTTCCTTCCTGAGGACATTTTGGCATGTGGACACAAGGATTGACGTTTTGACTCATGTTTAAAGGACGACCAATTTTATATTAAGCAACAGCTACTCCTACAGAAAAGTTGAACTTCATAAGTAAGAGAGTCCCTTCTGACAACTAATACTTTCCTGCACGGTACTAACAAGCGTAAAGCACGACCTACACCTCAGTTCTTATGGCAAAAGTTTTACTAAAGCCAACAGAGGAACTGAGGCTGACTGAAAATGACCTCACTGTAGTTATTCATATGGCTGCAAATGCCAAACCCAATATAATAGAGGTATTGTGAACATTATATGGTTGTCCTGTAATATTTCAACTTACTCTAATAATGTTAGTAACTCTAATGTATTGTGATGCCCATGTATGGGCTTTTTTATATTAATATTGTATTGTTCTGTATCATTAGTTGCTCTTAGTTTGACAGTGGTGCCTTTCTGGGGTCTCATTTGACAGCATTGCAACAATGAAGGGCAGTGTATTACTTTCATTTCATTTAATTATCACTAAAAGGGGCAAAATTAGCATTTGCAATGAAGTCTTTCAATCTTTTTAAAGCTGAAACATCAACTTGACAAAATGAGTCTGTAAATGAGCCCATCTCCCTGTGCCTGTGACACAGTAACATCTGTGCCTGGTTCTGAATGCCCCCCACTACCAGGTAACATCTGGACACACATCCCTTTGCGGAACTGTACAGCTGCTCAGTCTACCAGCACCACTACTGTATGCAAACACATTCATTCAACCATACTGTTGGTGCATATAAACAGGACAACCTTTAATTTTAAGTCAGATTTCTACTATTGGAGATTTAATAGCTTTAATATGTCACTTTTCAAAGAGATTCACTTTACAACCTCACTCTGTCGGCCCATGAAAAACAGCAGATCACTACAGGACACATTTAACCAAACTAACATATGTTAATGAATCAGTAAAACGTATGTATTATAAATATAAATCAACTTGACAGATGTCAAATTAATCTCCAAATCGATAACTGACCCATGCACAATGTCATTCAGGCTTATTATTCCTAAACTGGAAACATCTTTGGGTCTCTCATTTATCATACAAACACAACTCCACACAGAAGCATGTATGAGAAACACATGATATCTGTCTCCCAGCTAAATCTGAATTCATTTCTTAAAGCAATCCTAAAGTTTGGCATGTTCACTTAAGAACTCAAAGACGTCCTGGGAGCTGGAAAGGAAGGCAGGGTATTTTGCCTGACTACTTTGCTCTCCGCTCCCTGCTTTTCTTTTGGCACGAATATTACAAACTGTGGCCAACTAAGTAAAAAGCACAGACATTAGTCAAAGTCTGACATGCCTTCATAGTTTTTGGGTATGAATGTTTGGGAGAAGAGTGGCATAGCCATGTGATTGGGGGGGGGGGGGGGTGCTTATAGAGCAGAGGGTAAAGATTGATTTCTAATTTACAAGCTGGTTGCAGCAATGAAAGACTTGATGGTCTCGACTGGCAGTGGATCAATGAGGAGTGTTTCCCTTGACATCCAGTCTTAATTATTGCAGCCCAGCCTGGTAAAAACGCACTCATTGCTGTAATAAACACTCCTAACATCTACAGAGCCCATTAACCCCACATCTTTTCTGTCTTAACCTCTTCCTCAGATCTCTGTTTTCTTTTGGTGAGGATCCCTGAATGACTCTCCCTCTCTGTATCGTCTGCTGTCAAAATAAAGCTAGGTCAGCAGCACTCTGACAAATGTGTTGACTCACTGATGAAATTGAGTTTAGACAAAGCCATCTGCACTGAGGGTCCCTTGGTTGTCTTTGGTATGTTTAAAGCTATTTCAAGTGTGATCACCAAAAACGCAAACTTTGTTGAAGACAATTTGTTTAGACATTCGTTTGGCCTGGCTTCACCCCCAGCCTCAAGTAAACAGTACCCTGAAACAGGCCGCAAGTTTCTCTTAAATTTTACTGGGATATAACCAGTTTGAGTGTTTCTATGGAACCTCAGAGTAAGTCTGCAGCAGTCTGACTCATTGGCTGTTTGTTTCAGTCTGGGATCTGACATCTTTTTGCTATGTGCATGTCTCTTTCTTTCAAAACCACATCCATTATGTGAAACAATAACTTCTGACAAAGCAACCCACATACTTAAAAGGCAACGTCTCAACAAGGATTCGCAACATGCATTCTAAAATACACAATCCAGTGCTTCAGTCTTCAACCACAGCTTTTCCAACAAACATGACATTTGTATCATCTGAGCCATAGAGATGCGATTTTTTTCTTTTTTCTTTTGATAAATTAACTGATAGCTAATTTCCAGATGCCTTTTCTGTCCAATGAGGGATATTTGAAGACACTTTTCTGGATTCTTGAAGATACCAAAAAAAAAATTGATCGTGCAAGTGCAACTCTTAAATCTTTATAAACATACTGATCTTTTTAGAAGGATATATCTGCGTTAATATCAGTATCGGCCAATGTTTGTCGTTTTTTAACATATCGGTATCGGTCCAGTGAGTTAAACTGGGGTCGATATTAACAACCAATGTTTATATCCATCTTTGTGTTTGTATCTGGAGGGAGTTGCCATAAACACTGGTAAGTTTGTTAAGGTAACTTTGTCAGGATACTATTTTGATTTATGATCCTATTTGTATTTTATGATCCAGACTTTTTCACAGGAGTTTTGTGAGTTGAGAGTTTAATTACACACTTGCTACAAGTTGTGAGGGTTGCTAAAAAGTAACACTGTTGGTTACTTGTGTTTATGGTAGCCCTATAACGTTATTATTTGAAAGTGAAACACCTTTTGAAAATAAAGGAAGACATTAAAAAAATTAATGATTTTCAGTCAGTACAAAATTTTATCATCTCAGAAAGTTTTTTTTAGACATATATCAATATCGGTAAATATCGGTTATCGATTAAAACAGAAATATTAATATTTTATATTGGTATCAGCCAAAATTTCCACATTGGTGCATCCCTACTTTGTGGTCCAGGGAGAATTTCTATAGATGTTCTCATTCTGAGACAGAACTCACTGATGATGTAGACCTATGGCAGCTGGAGGTATAATGTTTGAACGTGAGACAACAGAGCATTAGGGCAATGATGTTTCTTCAGGGACCCTGTAAACACAAACCCTTT
Source organism: Labroides dimidiatus (assembly GCA_030710495.1). Taxonomy (NCBI): domain Eukaryota; kingdom Metazoa; phylum Chordata; class Actinopteri; order Labriformes; family Labridae; genus Labroides; species Labroides dimidiatus. Next base: position 24,216,858 of record CM061147.1, on the reverse strand, counting down.
CACCCACAGTGTCACAACCGAAAGGAGTATACATGAGCTTGTGCATGTACGCAGATGTGTAATCTGCCTCTGCCAGCCTGCAGAGTCTCTGTGGGGTAGAGTGGACCTGGTTGTTTGAAGGAGGCTGGCGCTAAAAGTGGGGGGTAGAGTTGGGGCTAATCCGGCAGCGCCACGCGCCATGTGCCCAGCACCCAGCCAGTTGCACCATGCCGCCTCCTCTGTAGTGGGTCCACTGGAGCGCTACAAGGCCCTCTGAATGCTATCAGCACAGACGACACACTGCCCCCCAAGCAGGGATTACAGCTCTCTCAATGAAGCAGCCAGGAGGAGGATCCAGAGCAAGAGGAGGAGAGGAGAGGAGGAGGAGGTACACAGTCCTCCAACAGGAGCTCCATTCTCTAAAAGGAAGAGGCCATCGGCAAAGCTGACACGCTAATCAACAGCGGCTGGGAAACCACCCCATGAGAACAACACGTCCAGCAGGAGGGATGAGGAGGAGGGAAGAAAGGTTTAAATAGGATCCATCACTTTTCGAAATCCGGCTTAAAGCCACTTGGTCCTCCTTAAGGAGAATGAACACTGGTCCATTGTTTGAGAGGTAGATTGGGATGAGGACATTAGCATGAGTTTGCATAGACAAGTGGAGCGTTTAATGTCATATGCAGACCTTGTTATGGGCTTTCAGGATGAAAAAAAACTGTAATTATGTTTACAACCTGTCTGTAAGTTGAAAGTAAACATCAAAGAGGCAGAGGAGAGGGGGAAACAGTTACGTGCCAATAAAAAATAATCTAAATGGACTGCAGCAGGGTGGGTTGCTTGTGTTTGCTATTGGAAAACTTAGGCAGTGAATAGCGTGTGGTTTAGATCCATCCTGACACCCTCGGGGTCTTATGTTTTTTTGTGTGGGCTCTCTGAGCTGATGCTGTTTTTCTTTATGGTTTACTGTGGGGACAGTTACTATAATACAGTAAGCCACGTCATACTTAATCCTGCCATTACAGGAATGTAAACTCACCAGCATGACAAAAAAACCCAACAACAACCAAATTCTTTTTGCTTCAGGAGTGGAAAATATGATGACACCATATTCTGTTGGTTTACAAGTTGTCTAAGCAGTGATAGGCATGGAGTCTTTGTTATTTCTGCAGTCAAAAACCCCGTACACCAGAAAGGGACAGAAGGGAAAGAGAACAAGCTAGTACATACTACCACACTGTGAGCCCAGCATCTGCAAATCTCTGCTTGTATTATCAACAGAGAGGCACTCCAAATCAGGCAAACCCCCAAAAGGCAAGCACACACTCCAACATCCTGAAAATACTTACGCCCACTCATCTGCCCACTCATGAAAGTTACTGAAAAAACAACTCACATTTGCTTGTTAAGTGCTTTCTTGTTTTGGCTGGGAAATGGATGCATTGAGGAAATTGAAAATAAAAAATGTAAGAGCCCCTTGCAGCTCACCCAGATAAGACTGGCACAGATACACCTCAGACTGGCAGGAATCCACTCATGCTTTCATTTTTAGCATTCTCTACCACACCTGGCACCACGCTGGCATCATTCCTGCACCAGCCTGGCAAAGGCTAACAATGCCACTGTTATCTGAGGCGATTCTTCATGCTCTGATGCAGAAAATCAATTTTCAGAAATGCCGCATATAGGTGACATCTGGGGCCATCTTGACTATCTATCTCAGTTCAAATTCTCCAGAGCTGTCGCAGCTCTCTGCTCCTCTAAGCCTAAACAACGGGGACAAAGACAGAGAAAATGTGTCTGTCACTGCAAGTTTGCTGTTGCATCATTTCATTGTCAAAGATTTAAAGTGTTTGTTACAACTTCCAGAGCATGCTCCAATGACGAGAACTTGACACAGCCGTTTAGCGCCTGACAGGAGGAAACCAGTAACCTCCTGTTCATGTTTTCATGTCAGAGCCTGTTGTAACATCCACACAAAGACTTGTAATACGGCGTTGATCAGGACATTTGTGTTTAGCCAGCGGAACATCTGACCTGTCTCCATGTCATGATGGATCACCCACCAAGAGCTGAGTGCTGTGTGCATGGCCAAGCGCGCATGTGTAACAAAGAGAAGATTCCCAATGAATATCCATTCTCATTTCTCGCCCATCTGCTCCTTCATATAAAGGAAAATGGCATATCTCTGAGAACACAATGCTCTTTAAATGGTTCATCATTCAATGTCTACATCAGCAGAACACCCAAACACACCCAGCGCCCGTGCAAACAGTTATACACTTGACACACTTCTCTCGACTCAGTGAAGTGACCTATTCAGCCAGAGCAGCAGGAGGCAGAGGGCTGGAGAGCCGGTAAGCTAATGAATGCGCGGTTTGGACCACTTGAAAGTGCTATCTGCATGTTGTTTTTCCCCATTCTCACAAGAGAGCCCTATTAAACCATTAGCCCTCCTCTTTCCTCACTCCTGTCCCATTTTTTCTGCACCCCTGATCCCCTAAACCGTATGTCTGCATTAAAACTAGGCCAGACTTTTGATGGTTCACTGACCAATGCTTTCTGCACCGTGACAAAAAAACACTTTAGAGATTTCCTGTTTTTAAGTAGATGCATTAAAACCTACAGTTAAGTTTACAGAGATGAAAGAAGCGGTAGATGGGTGGACAGGAGGAGTAGCAACACCAGCCAAATCTAATCGCTCTGCTCCAGGAAAAGAAGCATCGACAAGATGTGGTCAAAGGTTAGTGGGGAGACCTGAACTGTCTTTGTGGCGGTGATGATGACATCTGAAGGGCTGCAGAAGTCACACTTGCTTTTTTTGGTATTCAATCTCAAGTCTAAGACAAGCGTGAGTCAATCTTTGAGGAAGATAAAAATGGGTTTCCAGCACGTCTTTACTGATATAACTCAGTAAGATAATATCTGCTTTTCTGGAGCCTTGTGTGTGTGTGTGTATGTGTATGTGACCTTCACTTCAACAAGACTGACTTGTTGTTCTACAGATGTAAGTCAGCAGCACACTCACAGAAAAAAAAAATCCACCAACCATGGCAAGTAATCAACTTTGCAGATAGATAATGGCCTCTTTTCCCATCGCATGACACATTGAGTTGTTTCTAGTGGTTGGCAGGAGAGATGTAATTCAAATCTGATAGGTTATCTTGGAGGAGCTGATGGCATTTTGTGGCGATGAATTTATTCCCAAGTTCCCATTAAGGATGTCATTTAGTGGCAAAGTCCAAATCTCCTTGAAATGTTGATTGTTTCCCTGGCCTCTTCAATCATTTGCACATGAAAAGATCCATGGAGCAGGGGCGTCTGTGAAGTCCATTGACAGATTAGGAATGGTCATTTTAGCATGTACTGTCAACTGGTTCTCCATGCAGCTCTCTTGTTTCACCCTCTCTTCACTTCCCCCTCTCACCTCTGTTCCTCCTCCTGTTTTTTCTTTTTTTATTGTGGCACCGATGTAGAGACACGCTGCTGAATCCCATTTAATATTGTTTGGTTTTCAATAGTGAATGGAAACAATGAACATAGTAAGAGGGAGAGCTTGGCAGCTTACCTGAGTATACACGCCTCAGCAGGGGCTTTTGTGAGTTGCTCATTCAGTTCTCTTCAATGACATCCATAACCCTCCTCACTGAGACACACACCAAAACACTGCACCTTATGCAAAAACGCTTACTCGGAATACAAGCACACTTAAACTTGAAATACTGTAAACAGAATGTGTGCTTGAACCTCTGGAGGGATTAAATAACCACACGTGCATCATTATGAAAACTAGGCTGAAATCAACAGAAAAATGGCACCAAATTCTCAACTCACAAAGGCATTCAATCAATCTCGCTGGCCCCATTTCTGCTCATGCACCTTCATTTTTCTTGCTATTCTCTGCTGATTTCCAGAGGACACCATATAACCACTGAATTCCCTTACCAATCTTTTCCATTGTGCTTTCTAATCACGCTGCACAACACAGCTGAATGATGTTCCCGCTCCTGCAGATTTAAATCAGGGCCATGTTTTTTTTTTCCTGTTACAACGACAGTCTGTTTGGAGGAGTTTTGCCTCGCTGCTGTGTCACTGTCCCTTTTTTTAAAAAAACAAACAAAAAAAAAAGCTGTTTATCATCTGTTAAAATAAATTTGTAATATTTCAAGAGCAGAGGGATAAGAACCAGCATGGATAAAAAAAGCAAGCACACTCTGATTGACTGTGTTTAGAAACAGGGCTTTGGGTTTTGTATTCTGATGTTGTCTCTTATAAACATGCGGTTGCTGTACGGAGAACATCTCGTGTTCCCACAGCAGTGCTGAAAGAGGTCAGAGACAAAGTTTCAAAGAATGCGTTGACATGGCAGGAATAAAGAACTGCTTCCTGAGTGTTCCTGTAAAAGTGTCTCAAAAGGGTCATTCGATTATTTAGAGGACGGGCTCAAATCCCAGCGTGACCTTTCTTCTTTTGCTTTCTCTCCTCTGAAAGACGGGGCCGTATGTGGGCAGAATGTGAGTGTGTATGAGAGAGACTCTTGCTCTCCGCTTGTCTGGGAGAAGAACTGACCCCAAAGTGTGAATGCGAGCACAGAAATCTCTGCAAATCGCTCCTTTTCCCAGAAGTTCAGAGTGTCTTCACAGCATTTTTGTTTCCCTTAGTCCACAGTGACCGTGCCAGTCCAACCAGCCTCTCAAACATTTCACACACACAGTAACCCAACCTCGCTTGGTCATTTCATTTTGATAGCTAAATACAGTTATCTCATCTATTACGTACACACACAGTGCGCTGCCCACACACGGTCTTATCGCTCAAAAGCAACAGAGAGGCAGAAGGTCAGAAACTCAATTACTGTACAGGAAATCGGCCACACGGACTCTTCTTTTCCTCAGCGCTGGATACAGAGGTGCTTCTTTGAGATACTCACCTTCTGTCCCTTTTAAAAGAAGACATCTGTCTCTTTGATTTTCCTTGCTTCCCCTCCCTTCAGATACAACTTCTCTCCCTTGTGCTATGTCCTCAGTTTTCTTTTCTACAGCTCTTCATCAACCACATGGACAGCATCTCCATTTCTTTCCACCCACCATTTCCACATGCAGCTCTGTCTGTGGTTAGATCACTCACAGCTTTTAGAAGATTAAACCAAATGTAATCCAAAACAAAAGCCCAGGGACAAAATAAAACGAAATGAAAAATCATTTTAGACCCGAGCAAATAAAAGAAGCATGCAAAGCTCCAAACGCTCATTCAAACACTTCCCTTGCCCTCGCTTTCACGTCACCAAAGGATGCGATTTGCTGTCCCTCTCTTTTCTTTTCGCTCATTCTGCTCTCAGCAGACACGTCCACCTTCAGCCCAACACTTTTATGTGAAGCCCTCAAACCGTCCAATTTCTGCCACAATGAGATTGGCGGACTGTGGCAACAACTTGTGAGGACAGATGTAACCATCAAGGTTTGCAAAGATGGTCGGGGAGGTAGAAAATAGAGACAGGATTGCTCATGATTGCACAACTAAGCACAGAGTCGGCCACGTTGCACTTGCTCTCTTGCCATTTCTTCTTCCTTTCCTATTGAAAGTCAGTCAAAACCCCAAAAATGTAACAATGAGCTGTCATCATGTGCCAAAACATGGGACGGGGGGGAAAAAGTGAGCAGCTTAGAACCCTGTCATTTTTTTTTCTGTACAAGCCCTGCTGCTGGTATCTTATCTGCTCAATCCTCTCATCGTCATTTAAATCTCCCCCTTTTCCATCCGATCCCAGCCGTGGCCCTACTTAAATCTCTCCCTCCTCCCAGTTCACCACATTTCTGATGCTAATTATCTAAACCTCTCCATGCGCTCTATCCCTCCCATCCACCAGCTAGATATTCAAATCTCTCCCTACAAGCCGGCCCCAGTTAAAAGGTGCTTGACTGAAGGGCTGATCAGGACTGTTATTTTAGACGGAGGATAATAGAGCCGCTGTGTTTGCCCAGCCTTTCCAGATTTCTCTCTGTATAGAGTTACACAAAGTCTGAGCATGTCCTTATTGAAATCAAGAGGTTTATTTCCCCCGATAATGAAATGCAGTTGTTGACAGTGCAAGAACAGTGTAATAAATCCACTGTTTGCCGTATCAAACGAGGTGTAATATTAGAAGGACAGAGTTAGGAAAAAGAGAAGGGCAGTGCACACAAACTGAGCATATTCAGGGAGTTAGATAAAATCTGTTTTGTGTGTGAAATGTATACAACCAGCGCTTATTGAAGTGGATAACTGCATGGGAATGTGACCTACGCTGTAACTGGTGGCCTGTGCAGGTCAATGTCCCCAGTGTTAAGTGAGTGGCGGGAGTAAGTGAGTGACTGAGTGATGATGACCGAGTTTGGGAGGTCACAGGGGATCCTTTTTCCAAGACTGGGTGCCAGGAAACATCAGTGTGGGAAAGCTGCTTCACAGTTTTCTAAATGTTGATTCCTAACAGTCGGAGCGTGTTTTTTGTACGGTTCGTCTGTTCTCATCCACAGTTTTCTCCCTCATTCAGTTGCAGGGATCTCACTGTTAGTCCTGTGGAGAAGCCACCTACACATAGACCATCAGGATCACAGCGCTGTAAAACACCAAAGCTGCTCACAGCTCTGAACAGGAGTCCCACTCAGCATCACTACTTATAACAGTTACATAAATGCTGGTTTCCATCAACAACCACCCCACACAAGCTGCACACTCCTTTTTGCACACAGCACAGCTGCGCCTCATGTGTGAGGCAAAACACCTGCGAGGAAATGTTTCCACCCAACACACGTGGGTGAGGAATTCTTTACTATGTTTTGCTTTTTTTAAAAAAAATGTGATATTTGTGATTTAAAATGTTCCTGATGAAATAACATGTGCACATTAATTCATCCAAAGACCTTCCAAGAATTCAAGCAGATTTTTTTCTTGAAAGACAAACTACTCTGCACAGTGAGCAACATCCATTCTCACAACCAGCAAATCAGATCAGTTCAACACGCTTCTCTTTTGGAACAACTAAAACCCGCCTGACCATGCAGCATCAGTTAGTGAACACTGTAAGGGCTGTTCTCACCTTGATACTCCTGTCCAGGGGTGTATGCGGTGGGGTTGCCTGCAATTTGCAGGGTAAGTAGCACCTCTCCCCCACCCTCTGCCACCCCAGCTCCCTCCAGCTCTCCGTGATGGGTGCAAAGGAAGAAGAAGGGGTTGAAACGGGGGTAGAAACTCGCAGGGGGTGCCCCAAAATCCATGCTGCTGCTCCCCAAGACTAGGGCCAGCAGGGCACATCCTAAGGCACCCCCGAGAGAGGCCCGCGGCATGGCCATCTGCCCTCACGCAGCGAGGGACTGAGGGAGTGTAGGTGGGTGACGAAGTGAGGAGGGTGATGAGTGGGAGCAAAGAAGGCACAGGTAGAGTTCCAGAGGACAGCTTTTGGAGTCCGGGGATGAGTCGAAAGTCCAAAAGTGAGTGCGCAAGAGTGGGTTCCTGTGCGTGTTTGTGTGTGCAATATTTATGTGTGTGAGTGTGTGGGTTTGGTCGTAAGGAAAACTGTGGAGCTCTGCTCTTCTTCTTCTTCTTCTTCTCCCTGTCCTACCTCCACTCTCGGGGAGTTCAGAGCTTCACCAGTGCTGTCCTGCTCCGGCGTTTAAATACTTCACCCCCTCCTTCTGTTTCCCTCTCTCCTCCCACCCTCCCTCCCTCCCTCTCTCTGTCTCTCTTTCGCTCTAACACCAGCTCCACGCGTGCTGTGTGCGCTCTACGAGACGGCCTCCCTCCTCTCTCTCATCCAGCTTTTCTCTCCTCCCTCTTCTCTGCCAGTCTATCACTCTGCCTTTTTCCTTAATCTCTTCCTCCCCCTTCTCCCCTCTTCTTCCCTTCTCCCCTCACTGAACCACTGTCTTACTCCATGTTGCACCCTGGTATCTCTCTCCAGAGACCTTGGCCGTCTTATCTCTATGCATCTGTTAGTTTTTTCATCCCTAACCGGCCCACTGACATATCCCTTTCACTCTTCTCTCTTTCCTTTGTCTTTAAGCCCATCCAACAGACTGTCTCCTCCTCTCCCACCCACTATCACACCTCTTTCTCCCTCCCTCTTCAGCTCCCTTTCCTTCCCCAAGTCCCTCTGCCGCTCTCCCACTTAGCCCCCCCTCCCCTCTTTCCTCCTTCCTCTTTTTCCAATCCTCTACCTCTCTGTCTCGCCTTTCGTCCACAGCAACACTCAAATTTGTTTTTCCTCCTCTCCACTGTCTTTTTTTTCCATCAGAATCTCCTTTTCCGCAGGATTCTCCAACTTTTTCTGCCTGTCAAAGTAGCTGCCCCATGTTCCAGATTAAGCCACCAGCACAGCACAGACACCAACCATAATGCTGCTCTCCCTCTCTCTCTGTCTCCCCCACCCGTCTGCTCCACTTCACCAAATGATGGATAAGTATTCCTCTAACACCCTGTACACACAACCCCCATCATGCTGCTTTTTTTTCCCCATGCAGCAATAAACACAAACAGCATAAATTTTCTCTCCTCACTTTTTAACCACTCATCTTCTCCACATCCCTCTCTCTGCTCACCCATCCAATGCTTGGTGCCTAAATGACAGACTACACCCCCCCGCCCACTCAAGAGCACTCTCCAACATTAAAACAAACTATCACAGTAAAGGAGACAACTTAAAGAACTTGCCGTTAACACCCCTGAGTGTCTCCTCTGACAGTTTTCTTTAGCTGCCTGCTGGGTTTGTGTGTTTAAGTGCCTATTACAGACATAAAACACTCCCAGACCAGCAAGCTGCACACACTCTCACAGACGCTTCATGTCCAAACAGCCTGACTGACCCACAGCAGGAGCACACAGCCAGGCTGGCATGGCCAGATGCTTCAACGGTCTAAACCCTGGACCCCAAACACAAACATCCGTACACTCCTGTTCATCTGCATGAACAGGAAAACACACATGTACTAGCTAAATGCATGGGTGACATCTACTTTGTCTGCTGATTTTTTACAGTGGATCTGCTTCGGTATTCAGACAGATTTATTACAATGAAAAATCCACCTGAACAGGCCAGCTGCTGCAGCCAGGCCAGCTCCTGTCAGCATGTTTATCCACATAACAGTCCAGACATCCACAGAGGCTGGACGGAAAGGCTGTCTTCTGCAACTTTAAAGTGAAGCTCCACTTACTTTGTAGACTTTTTTGAATTTGCACTTGTATTAGATTAAAATCAACTGTCAAAAGCTGTAAAAGTACGATGCAACAACGTAGGAATGATTCACAGACAGCTTTCATGCAGTTAAAGAAAACCAAAACAGTTGATTTCATCAGGAATGAAAATCACTGACAGAAATGCCTGCCCAGAGCTCTTCTTGGTCATCTTAATCCTTGTTTGCAATTTATTCCCAAAACACGTCATTCCTGATGACATCATGTGTTAGAGTCTTAGTTCTTAAGTTTTCTCCAAAAATCTTAAACAACTGAGTCATCATTGTTGCTCCAACAGAAAACACTTCATTTCCTCTCTGGTAATACTGTTTGCAGACCTCTGCTGCCCATGGGACAGGAGTGAAAGGCAAAACAAAGTGATGTGGAAAGCGTGACAGCGGCTTCACGAGTACCAGGTGTGTTTTCAGTTTTAGTGTACGGTATTAAAATGACATCCAGGATCTGAATCAAAACACACTGAAAACATCACTGGAAGAGAAAGAAATTCAGGAAGAAGCTCTGAATGGTCAAGTAACTTTTCAGACGGAGCATTTGTCCTCCCCAGTTTCTCTAAAGGGTCAGCTAGGTGGACACTTCTATGGAGACTGGAGAGTGGGGTCAGAGGTTATCTCAGTCTGCCTCTGCTGTTCCTTTCAAGCAGTCTGCAGCCGCCCCAACGCCTTAATTAAACACTGTTAATTAATAGAGCTGCATTAACTCAGCGGTGGGACTTCTTCAAGAGATCAAGCTCTTGTGCAACTCAGATATAGCTTCAACCTTGAGAAAACACGTGGACATTGGCCTGTTATATTTACATTTTAAAAAACACATTTAGACATATCAATTTGAGGGAACTTTGCTTTGTTCTGATTTAGTGCCCCCTTAGGACAAAGCAGAATCTTTGTCTTTGCCAGTTTTATCCTGTCCATGTGTTTATGTCTTTGAACTAAACTGTAATCCTGCTTTCTTCAAGGAGTCATTCATCAAAAATCTTTAAGTCGATTTTCCTCAAAAGATTTTCAGTTTTTACACAGGCTGTGAGGTCTTTCTGGAAAAGCTAGTGTTTTTCCAGGATAAAGACCCCGCTTCCCATAAGCACTTGCTCCCCACTGTCAGGAGGACATGACTCTCATCAAGGCATGTTTGTTTTGGCAAGTAAATAAAGAGCAGATCTTCTATTTAATACTACTTTTCTTTGTTCAAGACAACTTTTTACTGGATACAAAATATCGAGGTACTGTATTTAGTAACAGTTATGTCGCACTATTGGTTGAAACATGACAACAGGCAAACGTTCTAAACTAAGTTTGTACCAAAGTTTAGTAGCCAGCTGTATTTAAGGTTCCTCACAGCCCAGTGCTCTGAGACATGGCCCTTACGTGTAACATCAGTGAATCCTGGTTATGTCCTACCAGTGCTCATACCAACTCCAACCTCGCCAAGCAGAGCTCACACAACCTCACTCTTCATTTTATTGACAGATTCTCAAGTTTGATCAGCTCCAACTGCAAACTGTTACTTAAAGCTCATCAATGCATTCCCGTTTATGTCATAGCATGCATTTAAGGTAGAGTCTGAGGAATTTGGAGGCCCTTGGAAGAACAGACTTTGTATAAATTGAATTTTATATTTATAAGAATATACAAATGATCACCTGAATATATTATGTCCTGAGTATTCTGTACATATTTTATGTTTTAAGGTGAAAATGTCGTCTGTAAAATGAAAAAATGAGTTGGCAAGTGTTACAACAAGTACTCTTTAACACAGAAGCGATGTTCTAGTATTCTTATTATATTTAAATTCTTTATTAAAAATGTTTTTAACGCCACAAATTATTGCTTGGCTCCTGCCGTTTCGATTAAATTAGGTAGTAACAAACTTGAGACCTCATGTAAAAATTGTTTTAGCCCAACCATGAAGAAATTATCCAAACAAGAGATAACAGGGTTAAAAAAAAATCAGAATATCAAAGCAGCTAAAACAACTCCTCTCAGTTAGAATTTCATTAGTCTCTCTGACAGGGTCATATGGGACAAGCCTGTTACAAATGTGGTGATTCCAGGAAGAACTTTTATTCTGATCAAGCAATTATTCTGATTATGTAAACACAGCTGCTGTTTCAACTTTGTTAAGGTTTGAAAATTTTAAGTCCTCAACATCCACCTGTTCATGGCCAAAAGCTTCTGTAAAGTCTACAGTCCACAAAGAGCACGTCAGACGGGGGTTTGTTATTGCTTCACTCTCTGTCAGACACTGTCCAGACTTACGTAAACACACTTGTCCACTGATAACTGTTAACAGTTCAGCCTCAGCTCCCAGCTGAGCATCACTCTGTGGGAGTTTGTCCCGGAGAATGAGAGGCCAGTCTTGATGTAAATGAGTAGGAGTGCTTAGGGGGGAATTTTCCAACAGGGAGGTCTGGGATTATGGAACCTGGAAAGACCACATTCAATTCAGTGCTCTCAAATACAGAGGATCACTGGTACCCATCATTTACCCATCGTTTAGTAAAACGCACCAATAACAATAAGAAACCAAGATATGTTAAGTACTAAGTTCACCAAGTGGAGTTTATTTATTTAGATTATAAAACAGACCCTGATTATAACCTAGACAGTGTAGCATAAATAAACAAGATAATTACACAAAAAAACCCACACAGCTCATTATTTATAATTGGTCCTGATTACTTACACAAAAGTACAGTCTGAGTACATCTGTCCCCTTTTTCTGTGCTCACAAGACTGACACAACCGGTTTCCAGTGAAGTCCAGGAGAAAATCAGATTCCAGCAGTGGAAATCTCTTTTCCTGGCTCAGTTCTGCTCCTGTGCTGTCCACAGTCAGGACACAATGGTCTACTGGTCAGTGTAAACAATCCAGATGGAAACATCATGCCAGGAGTTTTGGTATAAAAGCCTGGTGCTGGTCTTCCAGATTGCTCCTCTTTGCATCAGCACCAGCAACATCAAGAGCATTCAGTGTCACTGACCTTAAAATCAGAGGTCTTAACTGTGTCAGAAACGATCTTTAATGGGGTGTATCAACTAAGAAGGTGACTGTGGATAGTTCATGAATCTAAAATATTACTGCACATATGTCCACACCCGATTGTGACCTTTCCCAGCTCCCCTCATCATAGCTGATGACAGAGATCGGTCACAGCTCAGTGTTCACCGTCTGTTCCAAACACCCCTGCTGAATACACATGCTCACCGTGTTCAAACACACACACACATGCACACAAAGATACATTGGTTTAGGGATGGGTATTGATAAGATTTTATTGATACCAATGCCATTATCGATTACGCTTATCGATATGGTTCTTTCTGGATTCCCTACGATATCAATTCAATTCTACCTGCAAATTTTTCTGTGTACAAAAAGTAGGCTTAACATGTTTTCTGTATTAAGAACATTTTACTGAGTGAATAAATATGACATGACACTTTTGCTATTTAACTCAGTGCGTTGACAAATGTTTTAACATGTTGGTGGTGTTGCCACCCTTGCAGCGTTGCACAAATTCGCACTTTGCGTTATTAGCACCATTTTTGATAAAGTGAAGCCAAACTTTCAATCGCTTCAACCTCTTCGCCATTGTCTTGGAAATTCTGCCGCTGACTGACGAGTGTGATTGACTTGCATGTGGCGTGACGTTGAGGTCAAGCCACTCCAACGTAATGTAAAGAATCAAGGGAAGGGAATCGTTAAGCATAACGGCTAACAGATTGGTGGATAGAACCATTTCTAATCGATTCTTAACAGGAACCAATTATTGATAACAATCCTTTCACTGGTTGTGTAGATCTCTGACCACCAGCACACGTGTTTGAGACACACAAGAGGGGAAAAGAAAAAAAAAAAAAAAAGAGACGATGAGTGTGTGCCAGGTGCGCCATCTGTTTCACCTGTAGCAGTCTCTAATAAGAGCAACACACATCCTTGTACCTGATGGCCTTACATGTGGGTCTTGTCCTACATCCATCCCAACTACAGCATGACCACTCTGCAGCCTCTTCCCCTGCACACACACTCGCACACACACACACAGTTAAACACACACATACAGTGCGACTTGGGGCTATCGTTCTCCATTATGAAAACTAGGTCGGGGGAGGCGTGGGCGAGGGGAGTGGGGCAGTAATTATTTTTATCATTATTAATTTCCACCTCAAGGTTGCGCCAGGGCTTTTTTGTCCGCTTCAATCTTCATTTCAGACTCCCAGCATCCACGCACACACATATATACACACACACACACACAGCTACCATCACTACTTCTGTCTTTGAAAAGCTGCGTGTCAAACAAGGCAGAAAAGAGGGTGGGGGCACAAAAGAGGAAAGAGCTCAAAGGGATGGAGAGACAGTGGTGGCAAGGGAGAGAAGGGAGAACAGAGGCAGGGGAGGCAGGAGGGGCTGGATATGTCGCTTCATCACTCACTGGACCCTAATTTACACTAACAGGTTGTTTACTCGATATGGCAAATGATAATAAAAGCCCGGGTGTTGGAGGAGGGGAGAAGGCAAGAAAAGAGAAAGAGAGAAAGAGAGGGCCTGCGGGAGCACTTTGGCTATGATGGCTTGCACACTCCAATTAGTCCAATGAAAAGCTTGTCCCCCCTGAAAGGAGTAAAAGGAGGGGTGTATTACTCAATGTGTAAATAAAACCAGCCAGGATCACCCCAAAACCCAGAACCCTGTCAGAGAGGGAGGGCTGCAGTCTGTGAGCCAGAAAGACAACTCTGCTGGTAGTCACATCTCAGCAGAGGGCATAAACAATGAAAACACTCACAAAAGACACTCCAGAGTTCAGACACTATAAGCAACACAGTGATCTTTTAGTGGGCTTCATTTGCTGGCTGTTTCTGGGGAAAAACCAAACACTCTGGGAGACTTTGTAACTGCATAAAATTGGACTGAACTCAACAAGGTCAAAGAAGAGTAAGTTATAGTTATTATGACCGAGTTTGCCAACACACAATTCCACATCTGTGCTTTTCTGTTGGAAAGTAACCTCATTTCAAGTCACTACACATACGAGAGCTCTTTTTCCATTTGCAGAGCAGCCACAGAAGAAAGTTAAAGAGTAGTAATGAAGAGGAAAAACATTGAACTCTGACAACTAAAATATAGAAACACACTAGATTAAACTTACTGAAATGCACCCGTCAACTGCTTGTTCAAAAGAAGGTAGAGGTCAGATACAGAGACAGCGAACCACGTTTTCCTGCCACACAGCTGAATATTAACAATTCTGTAAAAAAGTACAGGAAAAACTGGATACAGCTTAAAATGAGCCAAACTGAGTCAGTCATCCTCTGACTGTTGCTGCTGTTTTTTTTTCTGCCACACGATGTTTTGAAAATAATTGCTTTATTTGTTTTGTGTTGTCAGACTTGTTTGTCTTTGGCAAAACTGCTGAAATAATCACAGCTAATCATGTGATTTATTGTAATTGTTCAATAATGAGTGACTGATTAATGATTACAGTTGGAACTTGGTCTAATTATACTCAGCAGCTCTCAGAAATGTTCACTGCTTATATGATTAAATAATCACAGGACTTTTTTTTACATCTAGTATGAGCAAGTTACCACATTTTGAGCACAAGCTGTTAACTTTTTTTTTTTTTTTTTGTTGGAATTTTTGCTTCCCTTCGCCTCCCCTGCACTCTCTCATTTCTCCAGGATTAGGCTGAGAACCTGTGGAAGTGGCTCCTCGGACACTTTGACAAATGAAGCTGCTCAGCTATACCAAGAGAGGGATCATCCTTTCACAAACAGTAGGATCAACATTTCCAACATGCTCTGCTCTCTTCTCACAGATAAATGAAAAACCACCATATCCAAGTCTGTTGTTTGGACAGGTCGATAGAAACTGTCTGGGTGCTAAGTCGGTGAGCAGTGACTTGTTGCATGTCAAAATTAGACAATAGAATCTTTGTGTCTGATACGCTGGTCACTGTGTCAGATCAGGGCGATCACAGAGCCACAAATTTGTGCCCAGACTTCACCGAAAAACAGGACAGACTGATCAATATTTATCAATACATCCAATCTGAAGATTCTTCAAAGAAGAGGGGCTGGGCTACATGACACCAGGAATGCTAACATTAGTTACTCAACTGGCTTCTACCATCTCATGGCACATGACTTCATGATTTTTCTTTGGTTTTGTCATTCTGCATTGGTCTGATGCAACAGAGCAAATGATACAAAGCAGACTCTGTCGGGAAGTCATGAGGCATCCTTTCCACCTTTCCACCAGTGCTCGTGTAAATTGGCACCATTTCTTTCTGTTTCCACCAACAAAGCAACAGCTCTAGGTGCTAAAAACTGGTGCTTAGCAAGCACCAACTCTTTGCTGGGCCAGACAGAAGCACTGACTATGTCAAGGGCTGGGGGCAGGGTTACCATGACCAATGATCAGCTGTGGAAAACAGCCAATCATAAAAAGAAAAGCTGCAGAGTGAATTGTCTGTTGTTTTGTTGGTGTTTCTTCATTCAAACACTTGAAATAGAGGTGAAATTGAAGCAGCAATGCATTGCCTCTATGATAGATCTTTATTTTATCAAACAAACTAAATAGCTTTGTTATTTATCTTATTTACATAATAAGCTTTTATATAGCACTTTTCAAAACATGACAGGATGACCCCACTTTTTTAATTGATTTCTCATCTAAATTTGAGGCGTTTTCTTCTAAAACTCCACTATAGTCAACAGTAGTACTCTAGCTTACACTGGCCTTGCGGCTAAAATGTTTATCACTAGCTAGGAATACTTTGCCTCTACAGAGTTTTTCGTCGTGCTTATGAGGTCCACTCAATTTCTCCCAGGTTGAAAATACTTTCTATCAGTTTTTTTTTGTTTCAATCATTAGGGTGTCTGCTTGGTTAACAAACAGCTTCAGGGGTTTAAGGCTACAGATTCTTTACATTACAGGTTCACTTGGGCAGAACTAGTACAGACTAAGGTCCAAGACAAGAGATTCTGAGATTAAACAGCACCAAACCACTTCAGTCTTAGCCCAGAAAATGTTTTCCAAGTTTTTAAGAGAGCATACGTAGCACACTAAAAATCATCCTTTAATCATTATTAGGCAGCGAAAGTCTTGATCCTAAAACTATGATACATAGGATGCATTAATATCTATACATCAGCTGCTATGTTGTTAAAAATGCATTGTGCCATAAAAGGAGAATATTTTTTTTTTATGTTTAATAAACGTTTTATATACTGTAATTTATTTCATCAGGGCTGGTTCAAACTCTATCAGTTTATAATTTAATGGTGAACCAGTGACTTTACTGTCAGAAAATACAAAGCAGTCAGAGACTAAGATGCTAACATAAGTTTAAATGGTAAAGGTCACATA
Source organism: Labroides dimidiatus (assembly GCA_030710495.1). Taxonomy (NCBI): domain Eukaryota; kingdom Metazoa; phylum Chordata; class Actinopteri; order Labriformes; family Labridae; genus Labroides; species Labroides dimidiatus. The sequence goes on along the minus strand of CM061147.1, from coordinate 24,200,290 downwards.
GCCTCACTACATTTTTTAAAAGCCGTTACTCGTAGTTCTTCTGAAGTTCTTCTGAGCGTGGCAAAGTGCATCGCTCCAGGCTGCCCGAGTCCACAGATTGTTGGCCTCATACATCTTTTGCATCTGCTAGACAAGAAATCTGTTCTCAAAACTCCACATTTCAGTTCTGCTCCCAGTTCACTGTCATCACGGCAAACCCCCCACCCCCCCAACCCCCATCCTGCAGTCATGGTAACAGAGCTGTGAAGGAACAAGCTGAGGAATATGATACATGAGAGATGACAGACACATGGCCACATTGTGACAGAGACAGACGGAGTATGTGCTGAGTGTTTGACACGACAGACAGCCATTTCCCCATCCGAACATACAGCATGCAAGCAATTATGGGAGAACAGGAGGCAGATGTTGTTTGGGACAAGCCAGTGTCAAAAAACAGGGATGCCTGTGTTTGAATGGCATTCAAGAGTAGACAGGGTATCTCTGAAAACATTGTTTTGTTTGAGATAGGTGCTCGTCTTTCAGAGGACACCAGGCTACTTTCCAACAAAAAGATATCACAGAGCTCACCCACGGACACAAACTTTTCAGCATTTGCCCTAAAAATCCAATCTGTTAACCATCCTGCATTCTCGAGAACATGAGCTATGAGCATGGCTGAAAAATCAATGAGATAAATGATAAAGAAATGTCCCAACATCTGAAATCCTACACGAACACTCACATAAAACCTCCTGCCTTCACAGAAAACTCTTATAGCCTCATAGATACAATATTGATTTTAGTGTGGTTGATGCAAATGTCCATAAATGTGCAAAAGACAAAACGGCTCTTGTTCTCCCTGCTCCGTATCCTGCATAATCTGTGCTGTTTTCAGGCATTGTGCTCAGCAACAGCCTGGGAGAGGTTGCTTTTCTTGTGTGTGCAATAGATGCACAGCATGTCTGGCACACACATAATAAAACAGATCTATCCCAAAAGATACCATTCATCCCCAGACACCAGCTCCCGCTCTCACTTCTAACAAGATAGGGGGTGCATCAATACACAGGCAGTGATAGCAGTAGAAAAAATATAAATACTGATGAGAAAAACACAAACTTTCACTGACAGTGTTTACACACTCTTTAAAAAAGACAGTTGTAGCAGAAGATACACATATTTGCACTTTCAGATACGTACACAAAGGGGGAAGGGAGGATGGGGAAGGGGGCACCGAGGCCATAGTACATACAAACAAAAAACAAACAGACAGCCTTGAGCTATGAGCTCAGCTAAATAAATAAATAAAGAAAAGAAAATCTCATTTTGAACCAGTAGCTTCACACCCCCTCCTGGAGCCCACTCCTACTCTCCCATCTCTCCTCTTCTTTCTCCTCCTCCTCCCAATATCCGCGATCAGGACTTCATTCTGGAAAAGCACAAAGACGACTACGAAGCGTTCATCTCCTCAACTCCATCCCACCAATCAGTGGTCTCCAGAGAAAAGGATGAGGAGCTCTGCGCTGATCGGGTCTCATGTTTTCATTTATTCTCATAAAGAATTCTGGCATTAGAAGACCTCAGAAGAGTCTGACACCTGACAATCAAACCGTAGAGGGGGCAGGGTCCACATTCTATGTGTTTCTGTGAATGTACAATTACATATTCTATTGACTGACAATGCTGAAGTAGTCTGAAGTAGTCTGCACACAACATCCTTATTTCTAACCATCCAGGTTATAAATACTTCATTTTAGTCAAGCTGCAGATCAATTCATGTTGTGCAGCGTTGTGTAAACAAGCAGAGATAAGTAGTGGACATGTGGATGCTGCAGAGACACAACAGATCATGCCTTTTTTTTGGCATGTAAATCCCACACAGATGGATAGACATCCTGCCAAATGGACAACTGAAAAGATTTGGTCAGACATGAAACAATAACTCTTAAACTGAACACACTAGGATGCTCCAAAACAAACAAACAAAAACAGAAAAAAAACAGGAAAAAAAGGAGTGGATGGAGAAGGTGGGGTGGTGATGTTAGTGGGGAGCGAATGAGACAGATGATACAGATGATAATGTGCCCTTCATCTGTGTGGCTGCGAATAGAAAGGAGGGAGGCCTCTGCCCTTAATTATATGGGTCAATGGATGAGGAGGTGGTGGTCTTGCAGGGTGGGGATCAACAAGTCAAACAAATGCAAGAGACAGCTACTTGATCCAGTGGGAGTCAATCAATGATGTGGCTTCATAAAGTGCACGAAATGCAAATAGGACACACACACACACACAGTTGTAATGAAGCTGTAGCTTCAGGAAGTGTTGTAAACATGACAAAAGAAATAAAGATGGGGAACAGAGAAAGAATCCCAGACTTTATATTCTGACACTGAGAAAAGGATGCTGTATATCTGCTTATCCTGTTATAAAGACCAAGGACGATAGCAGCTCCACCACAGTTCACCAATAATGAGACAAAGCCTCATGTACACCTGCTCCATCATAATCGTGTGTAATTAACAGAGAGCCCACACACTCACTCACACACTCACATACACACATCACCATGTGCATACAGAGTCACACCTTTAAATTAAATAAAACATCCCACTGCATCCTTCACTGTAGGTCCTTCAGCACAGTGCTACACACACTCATTGATCCAATTACAGGTCAGAGGTCACAAGACAGTCCTATCCTAACAATATACAATGGGACCTCCCCCCACTCACTTGTCCCCATCCTCCCAGCATTTCCCTCATTCATTTATCCTGCTCTCTTCACACCCTTCTGCTCAGCTGTCATCTCTCACTTCGTCTCCTCTAAATGGCTATTGACGCTGCTCGCAGAGCTTTCATTCTTTGTCCGTCTCTATCACAAATGTGTCTGCCAATCACAGGCTTCTTTGAATACTCACCTCCCTGCTCTGACCTTCCCTATACGTCAGGGAAACAGCCAAGTAGTGAGCAGCTTATGTGTAGAAAAAGTTAACCCTCTTTCTATTCATGCTCTCTCCTCTCACTGCTTCAAATGTTGTTGCTGCAGTTTCTCAACTCATCTATTTCTCTCTGTGGTTGCCCTTTCCTCAATCACTGCCCTCTCTCCTACGCTTATGCAGCGTTACTCACTCAGAGTCTCTCCTACTCTCTCTTTTATTCTTTCCTTACTCCTTCTCCCCTTCACATGGTAAGTCTCTGGCTCAGGCCCTGAGGGAAGCGCTTCCTTTCAACTCCCTGGACCTGCAGAGAAGAAAAATCTATCCCTCTCCCTCTGTGTCGCGGCACTTTGTTTCTGGTGACTAGATAGTGGAGTCGATGCTGCGTGACAGTCACTGTGTTACTGTGTCACTGTGTCAACGTATGGCTGGGTTTGAAATGCAAGGCATCCTGACTAAAGAATTTGAAGGCCAGTCACGAGCGTCTAATCAAATCATGTGCTAATAAAATAATTTCAGGGTGATTATCAGTTTCTCGAAAAAACAAAATCCACATCTGGAGAGAGAACAAATTACTGGTAGAGAGAAAGCAGAAGAGAAGAGGACAGGTGCCAAAAGAAGGACATCCGTGCATATATATACACACATACACACACACACCCATATAGAAAACTACACACCCCACACGGACAAGGCCATGCCTCATTAATCTATCACTCCAACAAGCACCCCCTCACACCCCCTCTTCTATCCTCCGCCATGCATTTGCTCTTGTCCTGCACGAATGCTCCAGATTTACTACCTCTCTGCTCAGAAGCAGAGACGGGGTTGATATACAGCGAGTGCTGCAAGAGCAAAATGAAGAGAGGAAAGAAAAAGAGAAGAGGATGAGAACTGGGATTTTAGCACCCAACACCCCTCAGCACCTGCTCTGATGAGTTTTACTCAGCGAGCATCAGTCTGACATATAGTCTGAGGGTGCAGAAACTCATCACCTCTCTGGGCAACAGCAAAGGTAATTATGACTAATGAAGTGCAGACTTTTATGGCCAAACATGAGCCTAACTGCATTTTGTGCACATAATGGCGTACAGAGAGAGACACACTCTGCTGCACTGCATAAACATTACCCAGACGTGGAATCAAGGTCACCTCGGCAGATTAGCGCAGCCTGTAAATGAGTTCAATTAAACAAGTTGCTAATGACTGCCAGCTAATGACCAAGTACCACACTGGAAGCTCGGTGACAGCTTTTACACAGAAAAACCTTTGTATGTGTGACAATCAGACCACCTGCAGTTACACCTTGAAAAAACAAACTAAAAAAAACAAACAAACAAAAAATAAAACATGAAGCCTTTTATTCTAAGAAGTTCCCAACAAGTTTTGGGGATTTAGGAGGAAAGCATTTTGTGAAAGAAAAAGAAATATTCAGTACAGGAAAATCAATAATTGAATGGGTAAAATAGAGTAATTCTACTCCACACAATGAAAAGGAGAGGACACATTTTGATCAGCTAAAAATCTAGTTGCAATAATTACACATGAGTAATGAGCTCCTCCATAATTAACCTGCTCCCCAAGCTATGCTCCTCTCTATTAGAGAAAAGATCAAGAAAACACCAGAGACAGAAAGATAACGGCGGGATTTAAAATGTTCACACAACAGCAAGTGAGATCAAACCCATTTACTGGAATCAGGGTGGAAACTTTCCATGCAATTAAATGGCAATTCGCACCATGAATTGGGAGAGGGGATCTCATCATCAGCGGAAACTGATGGATTATGGTCATGAGCCTGAGCTGTGCTGTCACAGGGCCAAGCTAGGCTCATTCACCCACACCAACCCTCCTCTCCCCAACATTTACCCCAAGCCATTTAACAAGCCATTATGTCCTCTCATTACTTTTGACGTCACAGTAGGATGTTTGACCCGGAGCAGCACATGGGCAGAGAGGTCAGGGAGAGCCCGGCAGCTATTAAAGAATCCCCATCATCCTCCGCCTCTGAAGGAAAACATAAACAGATTATGGAAGCACTTAGGTGGAGAGAGCATTTTGTTTTGGGAGTGATAAGAAAGTAAAATAGTATGTTCATAGTTTAATCACTTTGGCCATGCAAAACCTGAATAAAACTTCACACTATACACAAGGAGCAAAACCCATATAAAGAAGAGCTGAAGGTCAGACCAGAGACTACAACAAACAAACAAATCTGGTCCTCAAATATGTTCTGGCTTTGTCAACAAATAACTGCTGTGAATCAGAAAACCAGCTGGTTGTAGAAGTCATCTCTTAAGTCTTCTCCACGTTCATTCTTGCCTTGAATTTCTTGTAAACAGTCTTGTAAACAATCAGCAAGAGACTAGACTCACTCATTTAGAGCGGATGAGACATTTACATACAAATATCTTTCAGGCTAGATGTACGATGTAGGTCATTTCAGATGGTATCATCATTTTGAAGACATGGGGCTCATGAAATGATGCTGAAACTGATTCACTGAAAAACACGTAGAGGGAATGAAAAGTTTGTTACAGCTAAGATGAATGACATCTGAAACGACCACATCACATCTGGTCCAGACTTAAAGGCACAGTTGGTAGTCATGGAAAACTAGCATGAATTTGAATGAAGCATCTTCCCAGGACTCCGTGTAGCCCCTGCCCTCCCACAATCGGAGCTCCTCCTAAAAGGCGCCTCCGGTCACATGCATGAGCGCCACTGATTTGTGATCATATGTTTTTCTGCCATTTTCCAGTGTATTTAGATCCCTCTTGGTTATGCCCATTGAATTGGGGCTTGTGCACGCCGGCAAAATGTACACACAGGAGGCGGGCAGAATGGCAGGACGGGATTTGATTGATTTAACAAATTGGCTGCCAAACGCTAGGTTTGGTTGGTGTTTTCCCAGGTTTACTGTTGCTGCAGACAGTGGATATTTTTTGTTCTATTTTAAGAACACATTGTGCATTGATTGCCATCGGGACATAAAGATCATTTTTACCAGTGTAACAAAAACAAAAAGTGTATCTAAATCTGATTACCAACCCTGCCTTTAAAGGGATATATGTTTAAATATCGCATCCAGACTACATGAGCTAATGTTGGATAAAAGCTGCTGGTTTCCACAAATCCTGATCATTTATTGTATTCAGTAAATAATTTAAACATCTAAACATGTCTCATAGGCAAGAGATGCGTTAATGTTTGGCAACTTTTCCTGCCTTGCACAGAGGTAGCAGACAAACAGCTATGGTGCCACAATTTAATAATATATGCGATCCGAGAGATGAGAGGCAGTCCAGTGACTTAGTGAGGAGGCTTTTTGTGTTGAGTGTTATCAGCCAACTGTAACACCCTACAGGAAATATAACTTATGAAACAGACTCTTCCTCAACAAACAACCCACCACGGTGTTATAAATGAGAGCGTAAGAATATGAATGAAGTCTACAGTTACAACTGGTTGTATCTGCACAGGACATGTAAATACAGCTTGACCTATGAGGCCATCACAGGTGCCTTTTTCAGTGAACTTTCAATGAATGAAAGAGAAACTGAGGGTATTTAGAGGAACAGGAAGAGTCACCCTGTGCTCTTGTCCTCTGTGCTTCCTTCCTTGGTCACTTATTGAGGCCAGGGCAGGGTTGTCGTACACAGGCTCAGCGGCGAGCCTCTCAGAAGGAGCAGTAAAACTAACCACCAGTGGGAGGTTAAGCTACTCCAGTGTCACTCTGACAACCCACAGTGATGCCGACACACTTCCTCTGCCAAGTTCTGCGGCTGGATCCTGACAAGGACAAAAATGTTTCCCCAACTCGTCCATTGGGGTCTGGGTCTCACGCCACGGATGAACAAGCTGAATAAATCATACAAGTATGACTGAGAGTGTAAAGCCAGAAAGCCTCAAGGAACAACAGAGTGGATTCTGAGCCTCTTTCATATTAGCAGACTGCTGGCCGCATGGCTGGGGGAAGCTGAGCCCTTCGAAGCGCAGGCTGTTGTGAGAGAAACACTGAATTATGCATCTGAGAAGGGAGGGGAGATTGGCTGCTGGCTCCAGTAGCACCCCCTCCTCCTTTACCTCCTTCCCCATTCACTGACAGACAGATGAGGGTTTCTAGATGAAGTTTCACAGGAGGTCAGCCCTGCAGACTCAGGATTGATAGACACTATGAGGCGTGTCCCTCTTTCTCCTGTTTTCTGCACCATTTCACAGAATCGGGGGAAATGCCACTCTCCGCCCTCTCATCCGACAGGGGGGGCGTGGGGGCACGGGGGGGGGGCAGATTCTGTCGCCTCTGGCTAAGACGTATGCTCAATGACACATTAATGACACATTTAGGGCCTCTGAAATTGTCCGAGGGTGGTTATGAGGCTGACCGCATCGATTCTCAAGGATGAGGACTATCTGCTGCCACACCTTCCATGAGCAGTGGGGTCAGAAGGTCATCCTCCTTACTGCATTTCTTCTCCCTAAAAAAATCAATTCCCTATCAGAAGTTTGTCGCCATCTGAGAGGGAATGAAATGGTGTAAAAATGAAGACAGAGGACATTCACCTTCATCACATATGATTATAGATGCTCTCTGGTTTCCCTCCTGTTGTTATGGAGGAATCTCAGTGCTTGAGTCCCTCTTTCATTAGCTGGACCGTACTGTTCCTCCTCCTCATTTGAACCTCTTGCTCCTGGTCTCCTGACACTTCATTGCCAGGCTGTTGGTTCTATTTCTGTCCATCGCCGCAGGCTATACATTCTGCATATTGTGCATGTGTGGATGAAACCTACATATGAAACACCTGCTTTAAATGCGCACAGTGTAATACACAACACGTTCAGCATCTACTGAATCTGTGGGTTTTTTTAACCAGTGGTGAACAAAACAAGCAAATGACAATTTACTCCACCTTGAAGCAGAGTGTAAACCACACTTCTAATGTCCTTCAAAGATGATACTGGGAGAACATTACCTCTGGCTAAATGGGGTTCACAGGAAAAGGCTGTTATAGATGAGGACCGGTCCTCTAATGGATCCTCCTGACTGTCATAACCAGCCAAGGCCCATGGCAGAAACATCCTCTCGCTGTCAATTTGACTCCTGAAACTAGAGCAGCAGACTCCTCCCTGTCCGTGTCCTTTAGACTACCTCAGTCTGCCTGATGGATGGGGAGCAGTTGGCAACAAGCTGGCCAAGGCTACCAGTAACTAAAAACAAGCATCCAAATGACAAAGTCATTCTAGCTCTGTGTGCAATGAAATTATGTCTAATACTTCCAAAAGAATAGTTAAACCATGAAATGTTGCACAAAGGCTAATAATTCAATCCTTCTGCATAAAAATGCAAAGTACCACCATGGAAATATAGACAAATCACATCTAATGAAGTCCCAGATTGATACATCTATTTATTTATTGATGTAAATGAAAGCATTAACCCCACATTTCAGATTATGCAAGGTGCTGAAGAAGGGGCATCAGGGTGCTTTACATTACACAAATTTGCCCGAGGAGTATTTATGAGCTACTACAAATTGTAGCCAATCTGCAGACACAAACAGCTAAATGAGTGCATAAATATAGATGACATGCTGGAGGGCCTATGGCAAGAATATACGACCCCCTCAGGGTATAGGTTCACTCCTGCTCCCCCACTCTACCTTGAGCCCTGGGATGTGTGTACACATAGAACAAAGATGGAGGGGCAAGGCAGCGGGTGTTTTTTCCCAGAAAGTCAGAGTTATGGTTGGGATTACGAGATCAGCCTGTCGTATTCATAGTGGTCTGGTATATTTTTCAACCTGGATTCAACTTATCTTAGCCCATACTGTGAGTCCCTCATTTGACACATACAGCATCAGCTGTTGCATGGTCTGAAGCACCATCAACATGAAAACATGCTTCCTATTTATTGCCAGAGCACACATCACCTTCTTTAGCTGCTGGTGAGAAACAAACCAGAAAAAGTGAAAAAGAAGAGAGAAATAAGCAAACTGATAAAAAAAAAAAAAAACAGCCTCTACTTTTATTTTTCTGCTCATGGTAAATATTTCCCCTGTATCCACCTTTGTTTGTCACAGTACATGAGGGACCCTGATAGATCCCAGCATATGAATTGATATGTGGTCCAGGCCTGATGCGAGAAAACCCACTCGACAAAGGTCTTTACCATTTCACAACCCTGACCCTGACCTGACTTCTGTTTGAAAACAATGCTCACTGGCTCAGGTGAGAGGGGGGTAGTGGGTGAGATGACTGGAGAGAATCTGCACAGGTTTTCCTGATGCACAACACACTCCCACAAGGCTCGAGATTATGAAGTACCATCCACAAAAGCCCTTTATTCCAGGTATTCACTGAATATGATTTTCTCTGGGTGCTTTACATGAAATCCAATCATCACGAGTAAACACGTGTATAAGACTCACCCTCTTCTGTGCTTTCTTGTATTTCTCCAGAATATCTCACAGGGTATTTTTAAGACGTTTGTGATTAATGATGTGTTTGCAGAACACCTCACCCTGTCTCCTTTCAAACTTCAGGCTATATTTCTCCGTCTCCTTTCGTCCTCGTAACCTTCTCCACCTTTCAGGAACAGCTGCCACAGGGCTTTTTCTCCTCTTCCTCCCTCCATGTCTTCTGTCATCTCGTGACTTGGTGCGTTGTGTCCTGCTAAAAGTTTACCAGTTCGTATCGTCGAGAAATGACTGATGCTACATTTTTCATGCAGCGCATTAAAAATTCAAAAGATCCGTTCCCTTTCTTCATTTTGAGACTCAAGGAAAAAAAACAAGTCTCAATAATGGATGAGAGAAAGGTTTGCTAAGAAAAGAGAGCCGGTGTGGTGAGATTGAGCTGAGAGGAGCATGAGAGGGGAGTGATGTATGGATGGACATAACGGGATACATGGAGATGGATCGAGGGAAGTAAAGGAGCTGCTGACCAGTGATTTCATACACGAGAAGAAGAAGAGGGGGTGATGAAGTTGGTCGTAGGTGATCTGACCTTCTGTGGTGAAACATTTCTCCTCGAGTGCGGCTTTTGTCCATGAGTGTACACAGATGTCCGCTCCTGGTGCTCTGCTCTTAGTCAGTCACGCACAGCAAACGCAGCCAGCTCTGTCTCACAAAGACAAACATTCAGTACACACGTGTACAAACACAGACACACACACAAAAAGAAACACAAAGCTGTCATCACCTTGTTGCCACACTGCATATATTTGTCTCTATAACACAACATTCAGTGCTCTAAAGCCTGTTTGTTACAGAAACATGTTAAATTAGTTCCCCATTTCTAACATTCCTGAAGGCTCAGTGCAGCTTCTGTGAGAGCCTTGTTGGGCAGGAGTGACGAGTCAAGGATGAGGACACTAAACTGCACACCATGTAGAGGGGTAACCAAGCATAAAAGCAGTTTTTGAGGTTTTAATTGATGTGGAAGCAGAAATTATCACAGGTTATAACATTTCACATTACATAGAATATGATAAGGCTCAGAACACTGACCAAAATATATCTGATGTGAAGGTTTTACACTCCATCGTACCCTCTAAATGGAGATGCAGGTTTACGCTTCAGAGGCATTGAAAATCTTTGAGATAAAAAATATAAACACTGGCAAAGGAACAAAGAGACAATGTAAGACTGTCCCAAGAAAAGTCTGTAAGTACATTAAATACATCAGCACAGTTTAAAACAAGTATGAAAAGCATGTTTGCAGAGATAAGCATTATTCTATTTCGTCTGACTCTGCCAACAAAACAGTGCCGCTGGGGTGACAAGGCCTCTCTCAGGATGCCATCTAGTGGTACAATCTGAGACGCACACACACACACACACACACACACACACACACACACAATTCTAGAGGCTTAGAAAGATATTTTGAGATTTGTACCTTCTAAGTTGATAAATAAGGTTCAGTAGAACAAATTCTGCAATCTTAAAATAGTAAAATAAGAAAAGGAATACTCTAAACTCAGAGGATAAAACTGTCCTGGGTGCTGCTCCTCCATTACACTTGAAGCTCTTAATGCATAGTGATGACAACCTGGACTAAATGATATCAAACTCTCGAGGGGAGAGCAATAAAAAAAAAAAAAAAAACAGGTCAATGTGCTTAAGGCTGTCCTACTCGAAGACATATCCTCATAAATAATTACAATATTCATAAAAAGCAGCCAGTACGAATAATAATCAAGGCCTCATCAACAATGTACAGCTAAGTCCAAGAAACATGAAACCAAGTTCAGATTAACCCCAATATAATCACACATATAAACTACATTATACAATTGCAAGCACACATACACATCAGTTAAGCGGGGTACACAGGGTAAAGATTTTCTAAATCTTAAGCAATTTTTTATTTGTCAGAGACCCCACACATGAAGATAAAAATTGGGCATTAAACAGTTATGATGGTACTGTGTGTGGTGTGCTCTGATAAACTCAACACAGCTCATATAAGGATTCTGTCCCACCACCGATCTAGAATCTAGTCCTTCAAGACAGAAATTCGCATGACCAGATGTGATCTAACGAAAAAGTAGAAAAAGAAACATAGCAACAGATATCAGCAACCGGAAGACACAAAACGCAAAATGGAAGAGGACATAGAAGAGGGAATAATGGTGGTCTTGGGACTATGTTAAGAGAAAATTACCAAACCAAAAATTAAAAAAAAAAAAAAAAAAAGAGAGAGAGAGACTGTGGAAAAAATCCTGGAGACAGCTGGAACATGGACTTTTCTCAAACTTTCTGTCAGGTCAGCCATGCTTGTTTTTGTTTACGTCTGCTTCCTCGTTCCTCAGTCAGCTCTACTCCTGATTGGCTCAATTCCATTCCACATCACAATTCACAGAGTCATGACTTGGGAGTCGTCAGCTTTCCTCACACACATGAAGATTTTTGTCGTAATTATTAAACAAGTTTCATATTTATGATTGTTGGCCCTGACCCGTTTCAAAGCCGATTATCGGGAGGTAATCTGGTGTTGCTGTCCTTGGTTGGGAAGTAGGAAAGTCGGGACGAAAACGTCCCTAAAATCATCAGTATGATCTTTCGATGTGTAATGTTTTTTTACAGTTTGGTTTGATAACTTGTTAGTTTAGGCTTTAAAAATCAGAAACAGACATAACAAACATAAGCACACTCTTCCATCCTGCCATCAAACACACAAACACACACACACACACACACACACACACACACACACACACACACACACACACGTTATATATATATATAAAAAAAAAAAAAAAATACAACATCAGCCAGTATCAACACTGTCTCTTTAGCCACTATTCAACATCTCCTCTTATTGTGTTGACTTTGCTCCCTCGGCATTCATTAGACTGCTTTATCTTTTGTTTACTGGTGTTTTTTTTCCTCCCTGGCCCAGGGAAGCCAAGCGTTGGCGATAACTCAGTGAGCTCTGCAGCCAGGGATGAAAAGCACCAGGGGAGGCGATGGAAATAAAGAAACATTGCCATATAATTACAATGAAAATACTTAAATATGAGTCCTCCTGACAGCGAGGGAAAGTGCCAGTGTCAGCTTTGTGATGGTAAACAGTCTGCAAGGGAGCGTTTTGTGTGACTCTGTTGGGTTCACCTCTGCAGTACATGAGCTTTAGTTATACTCCAAAACAACAAGTCTGGACATTTCCCTACAATCCTACTGGTCCTTTCAGGCTGTGTGCAGCCACACAGCAGGCTGTTAGTTATTTACCATCAATGGTCCCACAGGGCAAGAAAACAAAGCTCACAAGAGAAGCTTTGGGTCCAAATGTGGCCAAAGTCTGCAGTCACAGAGCAGATAAAAAGCTAAAAATAACATTAGACAGAAACTAACCATAAAAATAGTTCAGCTATTCCCATTGTTTCAGATTTTGATTTAGATTCTTGTTTAAGAGGATCACAAAATTTTGTTTGGTAAATGTTTTTAAATATCTGAGTGAGTACACATTTTTTGAGCAGTTCAGCTGTCAATCACTTTCTCATCATGGGGGAGGAGGCGTTAAAACTGTACATTTGAATTTAGTACAGAACCTGCAGTGGCAGATGAAAGCAAGGTTTGGCTAGTGGTTGCTCCTTCTATCTTAATGAATTAATATTTGTTGATGTTTCACTGGTTTCATTGAATTTTGATGTTGCATCTGAATTTTAAGAAAATTAAGAAAGAAATTTTAGAAAATCTGTGAGCAAGAGAGAGACATTCAAATGCTGGTCTGGTAAAGAATATAAAAACTAGCTGTCGCAAAAGTCTTACAAAACAGATAAAAAAAGATCAGCTCTTCAATGACTGCAGCTCTATTCAAGGACAGTTCATTCAAACAAATGTGACTGGATTTGATATAATTTGATGTGGTTCAATGTCAAATAGTTAACTGATTCCCTGGTTACTTTTCACTCAATAAAACTCAGTTTAAATGTGCCCTTAAAAATTTGTTTTTCAAAATGACATCTTTGTGTATTATTTTTTTTCAAGTGACAAATTTGAGGGCCAACTGCACAAACCTGAATAAGAAATGAACTAAAGCTCTGGTCACACAGAGGTCTCTGTGACAGGTTGTTTGGCCTTAAAGGCACAACGAGACCATGAGACCATGAGACAACTATTTTCTATTGTTTTTACTATAGCCCCTGGTTGTATTGCCATATTACCACTGAAATGAATTGAAGGGCACCTGTAAACCTGTTTTCGTTTAGCCATTAGGTTTTGCCCAAAACTTCTATAATAAAATAAAAGCATTCAAACCGGGGTAGTATTGTTAGATTTATAACTGGAAATAATAAAGTGACTTTTGCAGTGCAGAAAAGTTCTTGGAGAAAACACTACAAGAAACGGTAACAAAAAATGAGGTAAAGTGCAAACTTTGTTCAGTAAAACTAGACTATACAACAACTTTGCACAACTGGTCTCTCTTTATCTCCTATCTAATATTATTTTTGCTTTAAATACCCATCCCTAATGAGCACAGTTTAAAAATTAAACACAGCAAAACCTCGGCCAATCAGATTACAACTTTGACCAGTACATAAACCAAGTTGTATGAAATTCAAGAGGCCATGGATCCCTGCACTCACATCTTTAATTTGAATGCTAGTTACTTGTTGAATCTTTCCACTCTTATACCCACAAGCAAGGGTAGCTTGCTTTGGTTGATTCTTTGTTTAATTAAAAAGTATTTAAGCCATCTATTGTATGAGAGACCTTTTGTTCTATCTTAAGATTTACTTACCAAATTTTAAGTCTGTGCAGGTGAGTGAAGGTTGTAAATGTATGACTCGGCAGATGATCAAAACTAGAGCTGTAACAATTAATCAAATTCTGTGGTATTAGCTTCATGAATGTGAATACTTTCTGGTTTCTTTGCTTCTCCATGATGGTCATGAATATCTCTGGTTTGTGGTCATCTTGGACTCCAAGAAACATTGACCTTTTTCATGATTTTCTGACCTTATGGACCAAATAGCCACTCAATTAATCAAGAGAATAATCAAAAGATTAATCGATCATGAAAATAATAATCATTAGTTGCAGCACTGATCAAATCCACATAGATCTACCATCTTCAGCTGCAATACACAAACTAAGACTACACACATTGTTTGGACAGCAGCAGGCTATCATAACTATACAGGTTTTACACTCACAGTTTAGAAGAGTAAAAAAGTAACAGATAAACAACAGAAGAATAACTTTGAAACTCATAATCAACAGTTTCTGATATAAGAAACGTTACCAGAGGAAATGACAGAGAGCTGCAGACTGAAGGAGAGAAAGACAGAGGAGACGCTTATCGAGAGGGGTGCCACTGAGGCTCAAAATATCAGAAAGAAATGTGTGCAGTCCCAAATCACAACTTAACAAGTCACTACTTAGCAACAGTTTCTGTGCACACAGAAAAACATACACACAAGCACATGAACACACACACATTTACAAATAGCATGTGCCCAGAAAACAACAACCTCACAATGACCCAAGCTTATCTCAACATACCCAGGCTTTCTGTCTTTGGCATTCACTCACTCTTTCTCACTTCAACATACACACACTGACACACACACATACTTCAAAACACAAGCCAATCTTTCATCCTAAAATTCATGGAGGAAAATCTCTCTCATCCTCTACCAACCATTCTTTCCCTTCAACTCTCTCAGGCACTGTTCCTCCCCCTGCCCCAGCATTGCCTCTGAAATCTGCCTGTTTTCTCTGGCAAACACTGACTGATTCTCTGTCACAGCACACTCTGCATCCTGTCTTTTCTCTGGCCTTGTAACGGTCCAGTGGCTTTCCTCTAAAAATAATCTACTTTGCTTAGGAAAGCCTCAAGCAAATGTGAAAATAGGTTTCTCAAAAGCTAAATGAAGGCATGTGCAACTAAAGTTCAAAGAGTTCAAGGACAAGTGAGATGAAAACAGCTGAAATCTTGATAAATCACGATACACTTGAACAGCTTCAAGTCACTGTGGTTATCCGTTCTGTCACTGGTCAACATTGTGCAAAAGGGCCTACAGCATTATTGGTTCTCAGGTCATTTAATGTCTGTTCTGGCCTCATTCTTCATACCAGGCGTAGTGAAGGTTAGAGAACATAGACCCTAAGAGGATTGATTTGTAAACCTGGGCTTTGACTAACAGGAATCCAACACTAGTTTACAAGAGATTAGTAACACAATAGTTCATCTTTTGGAACATTTTGACCTTTTTTTTATCAAAAGGCTTTAAACCACAACGACATTAAAACAAAAACACATTTCATTTACCTCTGTTTCACTTCATTTGTGATAAGAAAATTTAATAATAATTTCACAAGTCTGTCTCAGCTCTCTATATTTTATGAAGGAGAATGAGTCATCATGAACTCCAGCTCTCTAACCTGCCTGAACAAACTGAATATTAGGCTATACTGGTCCCTGGTGGTCAGATGAAGTACTGCTTTCACTAACAGTCAACACTCAGATCTCACACACAAAAACCTCAGCTGCTTTGCAAACTACTTCTAGCCATTAAAATTAATATTTGACATATATCATTTTTGTTTAATATTTTCCCATATCTTTTTATTTTCCTATCTGCATGAATCATGTTTTTTTCACTTCCTGTTTTATTTTGTACTCCCTTGCTCCTTCAAATGTTCTTTATTCTGAAACAAGTCTGAAAGGTTGTACCCAAAATAAGTATGAGAAAGAGAACGGTAATGTAACTGTGAGGACTTTGGTTTTATTACACTCATTGTATCTACTGGAGAAAACCCTTTGCACTAAATTGAGACCAGGAAACGAGGGGAATGTTGAAACTTGAACATCATCTCCCCCCCATTTTTTTTTTAAGTTAAATCCAAGAGGATGCTTTGGGAGAACCGGAGCAAACCCTGAGAAAACCTGTGGTCAGTAAAGGGGTGGCACGAATGAGTAAATTCATGATGTGAACACGGGACTATCCTCTGTTTTCAAGGTGGGTACAGAAGCGTGCTAACAGCTCTTATCTATTTCTTTATGTGGAGAAGGCCCTGCAAATGGTCTCGAAGAACCTGCAGCAAGTTCTGGGCTTTTTTGGTGTCCTACTGGTCTTGAAAAAGGGTGAAAATGTAGTTTTCAGCTTCTTTATTCTCCATATTTAGGAGAAGAGTTGGCTTCTAGTAACTCTGGTTCCTCCATGTCATCCATAAGAGGTTTGCTCATTAATTCTCTAAATTCTCTGAGTCCTCTTGATGGTCTGACTCCATCTTTGTGATGCTGGTGGACCTTTGTTGCTTTCTGTACCTGCCTGACCATTTGCACTTGACTTTCATCGACTGCACGATTATTATTTTTTTACATTTTGCAAGCAAGCTTGATCATTTTGTGAAGTCGCTCAGGGTGTAGGACCTTCTTCTGCACTTGATGATCTGTTCTTGAAAAAAGGGAAGACCTGACACTTTCAGAAACCTCTTCAACAATCAAGTCCATCAGGCTTTTAGAGCTGGCACATCTAATTGTTTCACTAATGTCCAGAGCCTGAGCAAAACTTTGAGGATGACCTGTCCTCATCGTTTCCCACTCCTCAATGAGTGGGAAAACAGGAGCTAACGTTATCTCCTGTGTAGCTTCTGGCTCTCATGAAGGGCCGGCTTCAGCCCTGTCAGACTCAGTTCCTGTGGGCGTCTGTGTAGTGTTTGTTTTCATCCTGGATATCACTGTTTGCTCCTTGATGTGCCACTTTCACCATATATGATGAGTGCACTAGTCAATCACTTTACTTCCTGCTCTCTTGTGTTTCCCTCTTCTGTGGTTATTCTAAGGAGCCTCACCTGCGTCTCAGCGTCTCCACACATGTATAGTCTCACAGTGTTCCATTCTTCTTCCTTTGTTTTCAATGTAGCTCCAGTGAGGGTACTTTGACTCTCCCTTTTGCTCAACAATTGTGGATACCTCTACATGTGTATAAAGATCTCCTGTGTACCAACCTACTTTCTAAAGTTGTCTTAAGCCGTGTATTTGGCACTGTTATAAAGATGAATTTACCCACCACAAGTTGCAGCCACAGCAGTAAAATGGCACTTAATATTTTCTATTTTGAACTATTTTTTCTCACTTGTGTACAAAAAATTATCTTTTTTAACCCTTTGACGTACCATTTTGATACTGTTATTCACTTTGCATAACAGAGTAAAACTCAGCGAGCAGAAAATGTTTCACACCTTAATTGCGAGATACTGAACACACCTGTGTTCCTGTTTAAACATGTCCTCCTGTGTCAAACCATAAACGGTCTCCCACACAGACAGGAGACTCTTAAATGTCTGGTATAAAATATTTTGTGATTCACTAAGACTTTTTCGTAGCTAGAGTTTGGATGAAGTCGATATCTCCTATCACTTTTGCTTCTAATTGATAAACATTAGCTGCACTTTCGAGACACAGGGTTGACTTCTGGAGTACAGAGCTAAGCTTAAGCAAGTTACTAGCAAAATAATCCAGTTCCTTCGACACTGACCTCTTCTGTGGACTTTCAGCAATCCTTTCGGACTCCTCGTTGAGACTGAACCGTTAAAAACAAGTATTTTTGTCGGCAGCAGTTTTGCAATATGAGGACATGCACGCTCGCGAGCGTACGTTGGGCCTCGGTTTGAATTCACGCTGTTTGGGATAGATCCTCAAACGGGAATACAAAGTTCCGACAAGCTATCCGTTGTGCACAGGTACAGAAATTAACATACATACAGTACTTAAAAATAGCTTTCAAATTATTATATTATATCTCAAAAAATTATGCTATTTGGTTTTGCAAATATTTTATTATTTAATCTGATCAGGCTGTAATTTTCAATGATAAAATAAACAAGTGCCCCTTTTTCAAGACCATAAAAAGTTAAATTGGACTATGATATTAACTATATCTGTGTTTTTACGTTTTAATAAAACATTTGTCTTTTTTAATCTTCATTTCCGATGACCAAATTTATGGTGGCCCTGAGAGCACACAGCACAGCAGTTTAAGAAAGCACATGCAAAAAGACAAAACACAAGGAAATTAAGAAAACATCTTCATCAATTTGACAACACATGTGCAGCATTTAGAAAACACGCTGCAAAGACGTGTTGTCAAACTGATGATTTTTTTTTTCTCAATTCACTTGTGTTTTGTCTTTTTGCATGTGTTCTCTTAAGTTGCAATGCTGTGAGCTTTCAGGGCCACCGTACAAGTTTCTCTTAATTTTTTGCACTTTTTGTGCATGACATGTAAATAAAGTATAATCAATCAATCAATCTTAATGGTGTTTGCAATGACGTCACAAACTGCACAGCCATATTGGAGGTACACAAACGTAAATACTGAAGGAGATGGAAATAACAACAAATGTGGAAAAACATACAGAGCACATTAAAACTTATCGTGAAGAACTCATACAGCAAGAAAAAGGAAGGAAAGAACCATATGAGGAGTTAGCATCTTCATTATCTACCCAAAGGTTTGAAAACATAGATGTTACTACTATAGTTTTCATGGGGAAAAGGGTCCACGGAATAAATTATGTTCTCTTGGGAGAGGCTACCTTGTCAGCACTTTGAAAATACAAAAACAAAAGACACTGAGTTTTACTGAAGTACTATTTATTGGCGTGACTTACCTCCCAATAAAAGAAACGTTCTATCATTATATATTAACTTTCACTAAAGTGTGATTTTAAGATACTATGGACAGAGAATTTGACCTACCTGACAAGAAACGTTGAACATTGTACAGATTATTACCTTGAAAATCCTGGGGGAGCTTAGCTGACCTCTTGGCCAGGTCAGTCTTGTAAAAGAGATCCTGATCTCGATGAGTTTTTATCTGTATAATAATAATAATACTAATACTACTACTACTACTACTACTACTACTACTACTACTAATAATAATAATAATAATAATAATAATAATAATAATAATAGCTAACCATTTTTATTGCATTGTCATGCAGTTGTCACTTGTTTAGGTTCTTTTGGTCTTCAAAAACATTCACTGGTTTAGAATCATTGTCTACACTCCCCTGAGAAAATATCAAATTTTTCTTGCTCCACACAGGGCAGGTGTTAACCGTTGTGCCAGTGCAACATTTTAGCAATTCTGTCTGGATCCATCTGGATTCACTCTAGGCTAGGATGAAACAACTCTGCTGTGAAGCAGGAGTTTCATTGTTTGCAGCAAAGTCACTCATCTTTTGAATTAATTGTTTGCATTTGTTGTGAAGATGATTATGGTCCTTTACCCCCCCCCCCCCCCCAAAAAAAAAAAAAAAAAAAAAAATCCAATTCTCATCACAAGGGAAGTAGCATGTTGGATATTTATTTTCAAACTTCCCCAAAGGTTTAAAAAAAGATGAGGTAGTGGTTATGTTATGAGGACTCCTGTAATGAGATCCATCTTTTGGGACATTCCCAGTAATTCAGTACATTATCTCCTTTCCTCTCTGTCATTTAAATCATCGTTATCTACCGCCAATAGTGTGGATCACGTGGTGTTACTGTGCATGACAAGACACTTTCAATTGGACACCTGTGCGCACTCACAGTAGGCGGGGCTTAGTCTACTTGGCGTCATGGTGGAAGAAATTTTGTGCTTTCTTTCTCATAAACAGGGCTCAAAGGGACCGAAACGTCGTGTTTTTCTACAACAAATAATGATACTCTGCTACAGTAGTGTGCGAAATTTCCCTGCCATGCCTATTGTTGCCACTCCTTCAGTTTTCCACCACTTATTGCTCAAATGCTGTTAGTGTATTCAGCCTGCCATGTCGCGTGCAGTGTTTTATAGTGTTGCATAACCTCTTGGCAGCGAACAGTGCTGGCTGTATCCCTCACATACTGAGTATAAGGACGGATCATCGAGACAGGGGTGGTGGCTTTGTTATTAAATCTTATTCCACCTGTCGTCGATTTTGGCGTATTTACGCCCGCGCTAGTAAGTCAGCGTTCGTTCGGTGGATGTTGATGCAGCGTTATCCGGAAGGGGAGTTTGCACAGATAGACATCACGGGCTGCTTCTGCGCCTGCCGTCTGTGCCCCGCCCTCTCTGACTCCAACCAGCATCACCGGCAGCTGCTGTCACAACCCGGAGAATAGATCCACCGTTTAACGATCCTGACGGCGGGCGTAGTGTTCTCTTACTGCTTATGGTAGTGGGTTGGATGCGTTTGTGAGTACATGCTAGCTTGCCCTTTGTGCGGTAGCATAAGCCTGCTTGTATATGCCTGTTGTTGTGTTCACTGTGACCAATCGCGTCGTATTGTGTGAATAATATATCTATTCGAGGTTTTCCAAGGACATCAGTGCGCGGCACGGTGCGGCAGCGATGAGCACGTCTGACGGCTACACCGATCAAGTGGGAGGTAACCTGTATCTGCTGCTGTAGTCATTGAGTTTTTCCAGACTTCTCAGACACATCCAGGGTTCAAGCTCTCCGTCTCAGCTCCTCGCTCGGTTCAGCGCCTGGCTTTAGGCTGCAACGTCATGAGTTGATCGCGCCTGACAGATGTTGCTGGGTTGCAGTTGCACAAAGCGTTCACTCTCCTCTTGTTCTCGCCGTTTTGGTTATGATTCTGTGAAAAACGGTTCGTGTCATAAATGTTCAGTCCCCGCTTTGTGCTCGCGCTGATCGCCACCTTCATTTAGATTTCAGGATTGCATAAAATGATACCTGGATCTGCCGCATCAATGCTACCGTCTGCAGAAGCTGCGAAATTGTACCAGACCAACTACGTCCGCAACTCCCGGGTTATCGGACTGTTGTGGGCCATCTTCACTATCCTGTTCGGTATGGTGAACGTGACCATCTTCTCACAGCCCTATTGGATCGGGGATGGCGTTGATACGCCGCAGGCCGGCTACTTCGGCCTCTTCCACTACTGCGTCGGGGACGGACACTCCAGAGATCTGGCCTGCCAGGGCAGCTTCACTGAGTTCTCCAACATCCCCTCCAGTGCGTTCAAGGCCGCCTCCTTCTTCATTGGAATGTCCATGATGCTGGTTGTCACCTGCATCGGCTGCTTCAGTCTCTTCTTCCTGCTCAGCACCTCCACCGTGTACAAGATCTGTGGCTGGATGCAAGCAGCATCAGGTAAGTCAGGGGGCAGGGATTTCGAAAAGAGGGGAGAGGGTATGCTTGACACTGTAATTGTTAAGTGTAGGGAGAGGAAGTACAAGTAACTTCAATATCACAGCTATGTTACAGCAATTTGCATTGTTAACACAATTTTAACTAAACACATGCATATGTTGACAAAATCCTTTAGAATTGGTGCCTAAATTCTTTCCATTAAAGGACTAAGTTGATGCAAAAGGCTTGAAATACACTTGTCATTACGTGATGATGAATGAATGAGCTAACTTCTTTTGAATGGGAGCACTTATGGTATAGATATGCTGACAATGTCCAGAATCTTCTCTGTACTCTAGTTGCCAGCCAGCACTGCTGAGCAGGCAGTGCTGTCCATGGTGCTGAAGTGAGGCTGATGCCTAATTAACAGTCTGACTGTCACCGGCTCACTGAGCCACAGGTAGAGTCACAAGTAGGTAAAAAATTGTGAAAAACAAGAGAACTGTACTCCATTTTCACAGTAACCTTGAGTGAAGCTGTGACACTAAATTAAAATGATCTATATCTGCTTTTTTTTAGAATTCTTTTTGAATTATAGTGTAAAACAGCCCATTTGTTAACAGTGCAAAAAAATCAAGTGCATTCATATTTCATCTTAGCAGTTAATTTTATTAAACTAGCATGATACATGCAGAGTAGCTTGAATAAATAGAGTATAGTTTTTCATTACTGGTCCAAAATAATACGCTGATTTGATAATGTGATACAGGAAGGTAGTCAATATTTGTAAATGGACATCCAAATGGGTAACAAACACTTATCTGTGAACAGTTCTGTAGCCGAATGTTATAAGATGGCTCATTCTTTTTTCACCCTCCTGGTACATGTTGCATAAGTTTGTGCAGCAGCGTCGGAAGTTGGGTAAATGTTTTAGAGGTCAGTGGTCTGGCTGCTGGCAGCCTTTTGTCTCCGTTTCTGTGGGCTCATGTCATCAAGTGTGAGTGGAGGCCTCCATCATCTGAAAGGGGTCTGAGTGCTGCCAAACATCAGTCCACTCAGCTGCACCGCTGGTCATAACTGCCGGCTTGATGTTTGCAACCAAGGCAAATGAGGTAGGGGGGGATTTTATTTTGGACCGACTCCAGCTTGGTGTGTTGTTAGGCTGCATTAACGCAACAGGCCTGTCTAATGAGGAGACCGCGAGGGTTTTGTGCCGCTGTAGCTGAGAGATGAAAGAGGAGAGACCCTGACCACAGAGAGCTGGCACAGAAAGGCCTAATGAGCGAGCCTGGCTGCTTAGTGCTGTCAAACTTCATCAGGCTTAGCTGAAGGTTAAACTCACGCTGCCTTCACTTACTAGCCCTGTGGAGGACAGGTGGCCCACTGGCATCTGTAATGGGTCTCTTACTGTCAGCTGATGTTTGGAAAGGAAGGTAAAATCATCTATATAAGTGCAATAACCTGTAGGACAAATAATGTTTTTTGTGTGTGTAAGACAAAGTAAAAGAGTGACTGAGCAAGCATTTATTCACTGATTTTCCTTCCATTACTTGAATTTCTGGTTGAAAACTGTATGTCACATCTCACTGACACTGTGGGTCACCCTGATCTTGTTGTCTTCTATCCCTGCTGTGAGAAAACAAGTCACATAATCAGCATTCATGCTGCTTTCCCTGCCTTGATGCAAATGTTTAAGGTGAAAGGAAAAAAAACAAAACACGTACATCACTATCCCATCCCCTATGAGGCCATACATACAGGCTAACTCAATATCAAGGTCATACCATATGTGTTGGCTGCATGTTTGTAATTTAAGTGATTCACTGTATGCCACTCTGGCGGCAGCTTCACAGCTCCCCTTAGACTGAGGTCAAAAGGTCATGAATAAGCACTTAACAACAAATTCCATCAATGCACACAAACACACCTCAGAGGGAATCAGTCAGTGAAGCATGCACACATATCTCCAAGAAGGGAGTTTTTATTTTTCTTCCTCTGAAGCTAAGATAAAATCATAGAATGTCTAATGAGGAACACATTAGATCCATAGAAGTGTCTACCTCAGCCAAACAAAGTTGAGTGCAAGTGGAGTGCCTCCATCCTGCCCTGGATGGACTTGTATCCTTCTTTTATGTGCCTCACTGGAGCTATTTCTGTCCGTGCATCTGCTTAAGCCCATGGCAGGCAGATGTAAGTGTGCTTTTTTTTTTCCGCTGAACTGGGCACACCAAGAAACATAATGCACAGGCTTCTATAGCTCTTTCCCTTTTTGGTTCTTTCACACAATTTCACCCTACTGTGCTTCTCAGCCTATTTCATTGCCCCATTTTCACCTCATTGTATCTCCAGTTCCCCTTATTCTTCCTTCTACTCTTCTTCTCTTCTTCATTAACAGGTTCTGGTGAGTACATTACGTGCTGTCCATTCTCTCTCCATCCTCCATATCCCATAACTGCAGTTCTTCAGGGGTCTGCATGCCAATTAACTAAGAAGTCCGTGAGGTCACAGATAATTACTGCTCAGTTTTATACCCCCTCTTCGTGCTCGGTTATGTCAGCTGCTGCCTTTTTTCTTCTGTTCGATGGGATTGTTCTCTTTAACAAAACATATGAGTCATACCTGTGAATAAGCAAGACGTGAGCTTTGTAAAGTCAGCAGAACAAATATGCAGTCTGAGGGTGGCCTATTTGGAAAGATACAGACCGGAATGTTTTCAAAAGAGCTGCATTTGCATAGGGGCCTCATTTCTTTTTTATATTTGCATTATTTGGTCTGCTCTGTCGGCTTGAGCTTGCTTTTTGTATTTTTCCCTGAGTAATTAGGAAAGAAAACATTTACTTTAAAATTCACAGGAAAGCAGAACTACACCACAGTGCTCTGAAACAGCCTCTGCTTCTCCTTTGATGTCTTTGGTAGTTGATACCTCAGGGATGACTTTCTCACATTGTGCACAAGCTCATGTTTTCTGCAGCATTTGCATGACTTCCTCCAATTTGTCTAATGAGCTACTCTTGGCAAGTGAATTTCTGATGGTAGCACAACCCAGAACTGACCGTGTAGTCTGTGCTCATTTTAGTTTCACTGTTCTGTAATGAACCCCCTGTAGTTTTTCTGTGATGTAAAGATTTCATGCTTTACACCATTACAAACCCCATACCATGCTTCATTTTGAGATATCTTCTCTTGCAGACTCCGTATTTAGTGCAGAGAGTGTTGGGAGTGCTTTGGCTTCTTTTTGTGTAGCTTTTCCACTTTGCTTTAGTGGGCTTTGGTCGTACACAGGGAAATGGTTTGAAGAGAGCAAAAGGGGCAGAAGGGACATCAGCGATCATATATACACCACTGGGCTTTAGATTGATCCCTTTAAACCTCATACTGTATAAAAACATGGACAGTATAACAACTTACCTGAGTGAAGCCAAAATTTTCAGAGCATCTTGCCTGAAGTATAGGTGTTGAAGCCTGCTTCTTCCATGAAAACAAGTGGAAAACCATCACATATAAACTTAAAGTCCACTGTTGTTCATGTGTGTTCAATTTTCAGACAAATCCAGTTTATATTTGTTATTTGATATTGAAAAGAAGGCAGCTTAACAAATGCAGCTCCTGCAGTATCGTCAGAGTAGAGGTGGAGTGATGGAAGAAAAACACAAGTCTATGACTTTTCCGTAGCCATGATTGACTTCTTTAAACCAATACGAGAATCCGCTCTGACTGAACCAATCAAAGGGATCTTTGTTTGTTTTTGTTTTTTATTTTTTATTTATTATTCTATAATTTGAATGCATGTTTTAGGCCTCGTTTACACAACAAGGGCTTTAGGACGAAACGCAAAAGTATTGTTGCATTTCGGCTTCTGGTTTACACGGAAACAGTGTTTTAGCTGACCATAAACACAAAACGGCCTCCAGAATGGAATTTTTCTGAAGTGCTGCAGCCACCGTTTCTGTGTTAACAGCAAGTCTAAGTTTTCAGTGGAAATGCTGACGTTATGCTCCGCTTTGCACATTCCATTTTCATTGTGGGTACTTTTAATCGCCATGTGCGAAACAGACAACAACAACTGTTCAATGGTGGACTACCATGTTGTGCTTGTGCTGCTGAATATGCTGACTGCCTTTCATCAAAATGTGCATCTGTTGCAGCCACCAAAAGACTCTACAGTTATATTGCCAACTACAGGCCTGGCATGCATACTACAGCGTTTTAAGTCCTTCAGCATTTCTGTGTGAATGCAGATTGTTTTTCCACTGCATTTATTGCACTTAAGGGTGAAACGTATAAACGTAGCCATAGTTAGCAGGAGTTAGCCGTCAGTCGTTTGACCAGCCAGATTGATCCTGCACAGGTTTTTATAGCATCCAAGCAACCAAGGCAATGTTTTGGCTTTTCATATGCCAATGGAAGAAACTCATAGGTGTAGTCCTTGTTGATATACAGTAGGTTCTATAAATCCAACATATGTAACAGCAGTTAAGAATTATTTTTCAGACATTATGTCTCAGTTCTCACATCTTATTTTCTTGTAGTTCTAGTATATAAACAACGGCATTACTGGCCGACCTGTCACAGTGCCTGCTGAGAAAAAAGACTATTGTTGGTGAGAAACCCCCTTTCCCCCCATACCATGTGTGGCATTTAAAATTTGTTAATTTCTAACCCTTTAAAAAAACTAGAGTGACAGTAACCTATTTTTGTATTCCTGATTAACACAAGATAGTGGTCTTAGTTTATAAAGATATGGGGGTTGGTTTAGAAACTGAAGAGACATCTTCAAATATCATTTATTGTTGGACCAACAGATCAAAAAAATGTTCTGTTTACTATAACATACAACAAAGATAGAGAATTCTGTCTAACAAAGTGTTCTTGTCTAACATTTTCTATCAGGCTAACTTATTTGAGTCTATCACAGTGATTTAAATACTTAAATACAGTGGTGAACTTAATAATGTGCATATTTTGGCAAATTTTCAACTCAGGACTTTGTTAAAAGAAATCACTGGTTTGACCCGACTGATGGAACTACACTGACTAACCTCAGGGTCATCACGTGAAGTCAGTTTCTGTGGGAAACCTGCCTTAAAAGCACAAACTGAACACATCTGTAGCAAAAATATTAATTACATTTTATGCATATGAAGAGTACAGTGAATTTGTTTATGTATAGGCAAGAAAACTGCTTCAGTTATACAGAAGAAGAGTTGAAAGAAGATCAAACAGGAGGGCTCAGACTTCAAGACATGAAGACGTCATCGCCTGACATTGCTCAGACGGGGAGACGAGGGGAAAACAGAGCTGACAATAAAGAGAAGAAGCACCTGGGAAATAACATATGAGAGACAAGCATGAGGTGTGAAGTCGGACAAAGGAGACAGACGGTGGAAGGAAAACAGAGTTCAGAGATGACACACTGGTCCTCTGGGTCACCTCTGTCTCTCCCTCTGTATCATTATCTGTGTTTCTTTGTGGCTGGCTCCCACTCCCATGGTTCATTAGCTCCGCTGAGAGGCTTGTTCTTGGGGGGGGGGGGGGGCTGTTAAGCCTGGTTGAATGCAGAGGTGGAAAGTGGTGGAGCTCTGTGCGAGAGCAGCCGTCACAGGGCTTCACTTTTCACTGCAATGGACGTGGACCTGTGTACTCCAGTCCTCCACACTTAATACTGCAAATGAGCACTTAAGTCACCTAGCAGGCCTTGAAAAGCAGACTTGAGCTTCTTCCAAGTTTGTTCTTTCACTTCTTTTGCTTTGCTTTCTCTGTGTTTTTGTGTCTGCATGAGCTGCATGAATGAAATTTCCAATTGATTTGGAGGCGGTTTCTCTGCATGGTAAGATGCGACTACCCCTGCTCGGGGCTTCATTAACTTTTGTGGCCACATGCATCTTTCCAAATGGCCAATTTCAAACAAAGTGCTTTGGCAAAAATTAGCATATAAATTAATATTTCTTTCAAATGCATGAGTTCACTTTAATTTGATGAAGTGCTGCAAAACTCTCATGATGATTTTCAGATTAAGGAAATTATGGAAAAAGATGATTCCCCCCTAAACAATTTATATATCATGTTTTTTCAACTTATTAACTTATGGAGGTCCCGAGTTGACCCTCTTCATCTTATTTCCTTGCCCAATTTAGGTTGAGTGATTGAGACAGTTTTAACAAAGAGCAACCCCTTAGAGTTTAAAAATTAAGCCACATAGAAGAGCTAAAATCTGCTTTTTCTACAGCTGACCGCCTGAGGCCAGCTCCAAAAGCATCAAATTTCTGTCAAAGCCAATTAAAAGTTCACATTGCCAAATCAGTTGTGGTCCCTCTTCATTATGTCTTCATTTCCTACAACCATAGATTGTATAAAACATGGGTGTCATCTCAGTGCCCACATAAAAACAGTCAAAAAAGGGGAAGCCAATTTTGGCCTTTAGCCTCACAGCAAAAGGGTTACATCACACTTGCATGTGAGGCAATCCTGCACAACCATAAATTTGCAGTTCTATTCATAACTCTCAGCGAGGTTTAAAAAATAGATGTGTGAGAAGAAAAAAATCAACCCTGAAACAGTGATTAGAGGTGGAGAAATTAGACATTCAGACGGAAACTGTCGTTGAACCATGTGGTACATGTCGTAAATGTTTTGTCTGCTGTAAAATTGAATATTTTTGCACTCCTGCATAATTAGGGCCTGGTTTATTTCACTGATAGACAGGTGTACTGTGGTTGTTTGTCAGCTGCAAAAGCTGTCAAGCTTCCAAGCTCATCTGTATCCCAGTTTCCTGATTAGCACAGAGTTGCCGGATTAAGCACTTCCAATTTAAGGCATGCAACATCGGGCTTCATCACACCTCTTCAGAAACCAGCGTGCGTCTCCACTGAGACAACATCCCATGTTTTATGTGGTCTTTGGTTTTACAAGTGCACCCACACTGTTTATTCCTATTTATGTTAACAGATCATGTAATATGTGTATATAAATTTGTATATGAATAAAAATACATGTAGAGAAACTGAGTATTTAGAGGGATAATATTAAGTTTATACTTTTGCATTAAAGCAGCTTATTGTATTTTATATTCTATATATTTTGAGGAGCATTTATTTATTGACTTGGTATGCAGTCTGCCTTCTTACAGGTGTTGTCTATGATGACTACATGTTCGAAATATTAAATTCAGTTTAATTCTATACGTCAGTGAACCATAGTTCAGTTCATCTCCTCTCTGTCTTATTTTGAAGTAACGATGAAAACTGTTCTGCATAAGGTCTTCAGAGTTTTGCGAAGTGTCTTGACTCCTCTGTGTTATTGCATTTAGCAGCAGAAAGTATTTGTTTTTGTCAAGAGTAGATTAAGGAAAGTGCCTTATAATCAACACACTATCTTATTAAAAAAAGAAAAGTGTATTTGGAGTTCTAAATTAACACATCAGTCAGCCTCCTCTCTGTGAGTATTTAGACATCCAAACTGCAGTCTGTGACAGGAGCCCAATCTTACCTCGGACATATTTGTTGTTTGACAGCAGTCTGTGCCAGTTCTAAGCCTGCCAGTTTTCATCAGCATGTTTAAAATGGCCTGATGTATCCAGTCAGTCATGTTGCCGCAGCTATACGTGCAAAGAGAGGACTAATGTCTCTCTGCAGCACATCAAGTCAGATCCCCGATGGGGCAGATTTGTGTAACCCAGATAGAGCAACAACATGGATGAATGCTGTCTGCTGTTGTTACAGAAGGATGCATTAGTGCTATCAACTTTGAATTATATAATAAAGAAGGAAACATCTCTATTTGCTTTTTTTTTTTCCTGACAGTGCATGGATGAGAAACTGGGTTAGTATTGACAGAAGCATTACAATGAAAAACAACCAAAGCGATGAGAGGGCAGATTTTTTTTTTTTCTCAAATCTTAAAATGAGTCTCAGGAATCTTTGGCTGATACCCACAGTTTATCTGATGTACAGGACAAGTGATGACAGCTGGTTCACGGTAATTGCAGAGCAGATCTGTATTCTCTCTGGGTCTTTATTAGAGCAGCGCTAAATCTGAATGTGCTGACCTGCTACTTTTAGTTTGAATCAGATCAAGTGCATACACCAACATCCGCTACACAGATGGGGATGATCCCTGAAGTATAAACTCCTTGCTGTGACTCTCCGAACTCAATCAGTCCTGCTTTCTCACAAATTTCCTCTTGTCTTGACAGATAATCTCATTTCAAATCAAATTCCTTCCCATCCTTTGATTTGGTGATTAAGAGACACATATATTAAGGAATTAAGGAGGCATTAAGGGACAATCATCCAGCTCAGAGCTCATGGAACAGAGGGAGAGCGGGTGGAGGTTGGATTTCAACACTCGCCATCACACAGATTGCAGTCCCATTTGCATGCATAGGAATTTGCATGCACACACAAGTACCATGGTGGGCAGGTTTTTTTCAACAGCGTGAAGGTTGACGCCACGTGTTTTTGGGATGCATGTTTGCTGATTTCATGCTTATTTGTGGATGCAGAGGAGGTGGTTTAATCATGTTTTTTGGACCTCATACCAAACAAATCAATGCAGATTAATTATCCCACACTTTATGAGTTTGGCAGTAGCACCGCAGAATACAAATTATTAATGCAAGCCAAGACTTCATCATGACTCCCCTGTGTTCTGCGTCCCTGTAGCTCCTGCAAAATATAGATTTATCACAGTTAATCCCTGTGATCTCAGGAGTGCTCTGGCTCAGTCCAGAGCTCAGGTGGTGGAAGCTGCTGATTTATTTCACAGGGGAGGACGAGGAGGGACAGCGAGGACACTGTGACTCATGGAGAAACTTTCGAGGACATATAGTAACAGTAATGACAGTAGCGTTCATTTAAGTGTACCACCTGTGTGGAAGGTAACCAAGGACATCTGCTCTTTAGCTTTAACAACAATAATGTTTTACACCACAAACTTCTCATGAAAGCGGAATTATGCTGTTTTTTTAAAGGTGCTTAATTTGCAAAAGAACTTTTGTTATTATAGACAGGATTAATTTACAGGTATGAAGAGGTTAAGGAGGTCTTTTCTCATACGAAAAGGCACTGCCGCTCTTGGAGGACTTGAACACAATGCAGCCCAATATTATCTCCATATCATCACAGCATACAGATATGAGAAACATTTCTGTGAGGTGTACTTGTATTTTAAAGTTTGACCACAGCCCATCTGGAATGAACGGGGAGTTTTTGACCTATACTGCAGCCAGTCACCAGGGGGAGCAGTTTTTGTGGTGACCTCACTTCGAGCCGAGTGAGATGACCTCCATTTTCTTTTTTCTTTTTTTTTTTTTCATTCAGTGGTCTCAAATCAAGCATCTTCAGGGTGTTGCTGAATCTTAAAAAAAAATATATTGATGAGACTTTTGGTGAGAGAACCAGTTTAGTTTATGTCAGCTGTTTTGACTGAATTTTAAGATCCCCTGACTACGTCTAAATGTAAAAATTTCAATCTCAGCAAATGCCGACTAATTTGTTTGAGATTCTTAGAAGGAGGTATTTCTTGATTCACTTGGAAATTTAAATATATGTTTTCAAAATCACTTGAAAATATGAAAGTACAAAAAATTAATCTCTTCCATTTTGCTCTGAAGTCAGTTTTGCCCCGAAGCACCGTTATACTAAAATGGTGGCTGGAGGCAGAATTTATGAGATCTTGTACTTTACTTTCATTAAACATTAATTTTCGTACTTTCCTGGAAAATGTTGTTTTACTGCATCATCATTTGCTGCGGCCTCTCTCCATCTGTCCTAGCTGAAAACTCTTGATCTAAGTCTTCAGTAAGACAGAGCTTTCTGTGTAAGCTGTGTCTGTTTGCCGTCATCATCCCGGGACGTGTGGCCTAGTCTGTATTTTTACAGAGAATTCAAAAGGCTCTTTTGATCCCCATTGCCCTTGCCGATCTCTATCCTCTGTGGAGGTACCGGCTGCATATAAACCTGTTACATAAGCCCTCCACCCCTCTCAGACTCCCTCCTGCTCTGCTCACTGCGGTTTACACCGCACGCCTCCCTCTTTTCCACTTTTTCTACCTCTGCATTCACACCCTAACCTGGAGTGCTTCTTTTATTATAGCTTCACATGTTTCATTCCTGTGTTAAGCTTTTATTACTTGAGTGTCGATGTGATGATTTCATAGCACAGTTTGTCCCTGCTGCTACATGTCCTGAGGCATTTACAGCCTGCTCAAACAACAACTTTAATCAATGTGCAATAATGAGGCAGTGTCCCACAGGATGGTGTGTGTGGACATTAAGATTCAGAGCATGAACACTGTCTGAATAAACAGTTTGACCAAACAATGCAGGATCGAGAAAAAAAAAAAGATTTCAAGATAAAGTACTGAAAGTTTATTCCAAACAGATTTTGAGATTTAAAAAAGGCTAGAAAGACATTTCTGTAAAAAAATGGTGACGATTGTTTGTTAGGAAATAATTAAAATCTCTAAGGTGAAAATATTAAAGCTTACTTAACACTTTCAGAAACAAAGACAGAAAAAATAATGTTGAGTGAAACAATTTTCAATTTGGTATTTATTTTAGTGGGGCGTTTGTTTCCAAGTGTCAACACAAACCGTCAGGTGAAAAGTTAGCTAGCTGAAAATTGATGACGCAGCTAGCATTAGCTGTACGGACGGATAGATAAATGGACAGAAAGATGGACATAAATATAGTTAAAGTGATGGAATTTATTGGATATTAACTGTTTTTAAGTATACATAATGTGAGGTGAATTACTTCATGTATCTAAAGCAGCTAACTTACAAAGCTAGGATTAACCTGCTAACAGTGCCTGCTAGTTTAACATGGGTTCCACTTTTAAGAAAAGATTGATTAATTTATTTTGGGGGAATTAATACTGACATGTTTTACTTTAGCAAAGTTTTAGCTATTAGCCTACTTTAGTTACTTTAGTTTAAATGTCGTGCAGAAATAAATGAGTAAAGGCATAAATGATGTGCTTTTTATGAGAAAGACAGATCAGCCTGAGCTCATGAAAATATATGAACTGAGCACGAATCCTTAACACTGAATTCTGTGCCACTGAAATGTAAAGGCTCAGAATTACTTGTTCCCATCATGAAAAATAATTCCCATTGAAAGTGAATGGCCCTCTTTTACGTAGCAGAACCAGTTCTAAGTGGGCAAGTGGGCAGCAGATTCATTGTTTGTACATTTCATTGTTATAGTTTGAAAAATGATGGATGGATGGATGGATGGATGGAATAATTTTGTTGAGAATTTCTACCAAATACTTAATAAACATCAGGTTTAGCTCTCTTATTGCTAACTGGTAAAGGTAACATTAGCTTAACACCAGCTTAGCTACCTGGAATCTCCAAAATTTGTAGGAAAACATTTTTTTCAGGCCTTTTTTTTTAAATTGTTACAGATGATTTGATTGGCATTCATAAACCTGATTTTTTAAAGGTATAAATTATTACCCCTGATTTTTTAGCTGCTGATGCTGTTAATAGCTATACTGCTAGAATCATTTGCTTCAAGCATATTTTTTATTTGATCTCAGCCAGTTTACACACTAGGACTTTCATAATTTCCAAAGATGTAATCTTGTAAGTCAGTGGTTGATAAACTATAAACAGATCACATATTCATGTATCTATTGATCAGAATGACTGAGCTGAATTGTAAGTGTGAGACATTTCATTCTTTCTTTGTCTGCTGTTACAGATTTTTTTTGGGGGGTCGTTGATTGATAGATCTCACTCCTTCTGAAAGTTGTGTCAAAATGATTTTTCAAAGATATGTTCTAGTTGAGTTTTATTCCCTGTTGTAAGAAGAGTCAGAATGCTCCCAGCAGCTCACTGGTACACTATCATATGTGGCATGCAGAAGTGGGAACATTATCTGCAGCATTACAAAATGGTTTAATCATTTTTTTTTCCAAGACTCATCCTCCTGGCACAGAAATGAATAGTCAAAACCAGCAATTTCTTGCTGCTCCTAATCCCTGAGATTGAATTGGTAGGTAAGCTGCGGGCATTATGTGCTCATTGTGCAGAAAATTGCCGAAGATGTTAACGGAGCGGGAGACAGAGGATGCCTAGAAGCTTCCTGTTTCCCTCTAGCAATCACCAAGTTTTGCCAGCAACTGAAGCAGAAATAGATTTGGACTGTGGACAGCTCATCTCGAGATGCATGTTCCTCATTTTCCAAGGGAGAGATGGTTGGAATCGGTTTAAAAAGTTTCTCTTGCTCTACTTCTCTATGAATCTCTGACACTTTGGAAACATTTTTTGGCGAACAGATTTAAACTTGTGTCCAATGTGCTGTCTCGCTCTCCTGTCTGAGCTGTAAAAAATGTGCAACTCAAACTCCTTTTATACGTCTCATTATTTTTCTCTCACAGCCACATGCACTGACACAACAGAATAAATTTAACACTGCCCCAGCATTTATAACCATCTGCCTTTGCTCTCTTCCAACACTACAAGCTGATCCATGAATCAGACTCAAGTGTTGACTCATTTTTGCACTCCATTTAGTTCCTCTTTACTGATCATTCACTTTTAATTGCCTCGTTCATCTGAGTGTAATTATGGCATATCATTGTCTTTGGCCATCCTGTGGCCCTCTTTTGCTCATCTTTGAAACCAGTATAAGAAGAATTAATTTTCCTGCTAACTGTCCAGCATGAATGTCCCAACTTCATTAAGCCTGGACTGGTTTTGGGAAAGATATGATTAATTACTCTCATTTTTCAGCCTCATTATTTGACTACATAAAGCTTACTGTAGGTGAAGCAGGAAATGTGCCATCAGTAAAATTATGCGATCAGAAATATAGAGTGAAGATTCATATTTTAAAAAGGTCTGCACAGATTTCTAATGCCAAAAAGTAAGACAGAATTTCCACTGTGAGCCCACAGATACCACTGCAAAATGCAAATGACTGAGCACCAGAATAACTTGTAAGCCTGCAGAGAGTGGAGCATGCAGAGTTGAGGATCAAACCATGATGACAGGCTCCCTTGGTAGCGGCGTAAGATGAAAGAGTTCAGATTCTCACTGTCTCAAATTAGGAACTGAAATCCTTTTGTATTGTGGCAGATAAGCATGTGCAATCCTGGAAAATACTAGCCTGGCATCACCTGACCTATTTACTACCTCAGATTTTTCTGGAACCTCTCAGTGGATTTTGATGGTAGACTTTTAGTATATCCAACATTCTGGCATTCTTTTCTGAATTCTTTTATAAGTTTATTATAACAGAGAAACATTTGGGCAGAGAGTATATTCCTCTACATCACAAATGCATCCACATTCTAGTTTTCCCTTTCCTAATTAAGTAAGTATAAAACATTTGGAGATGTATGTCGATCAAAGTTTGTATTGGAATCAATGCATGGTATATCATTTTCAAAAAAAATGTTTCCTTGTGATTTACTTATATTTAGTGTGGCACAAATTTGCTGAAATAACATCTTGATGCAGATTTTTAATAACTGAAACTGCAACACGTGCTCGGTCTGTCAACAAAAGTATATAAAAAAAGAAATTTAATCATGCTTGTTTGATGTATGGAGGTCAGAATGATCGTTTTGGGTGTCAGAAAGTCAGGACTTCTTTTTAAGATTGTTTTGGTACATTTGAAGAAAGATGGAGACAGGGAGAAGCTGTAAAAATGTCTTCCTAGACATAATAAATATGTGAAATGTAGTGTTGACTATTTGGACTAGAAATAAACTACAAACCAAAAAGAAAGTGCATGTAATGACAAAGATATTTCAGTGTTAGTTTTTGTAGTTTCAGTTCAGAAACACGGAAGTTGCATTAAACAGCAGCTCTGCAGGTGGGTCCGGTTTCAGTGTTTGGCAGCAGGTTAGAAATTATATTTACTTCCAAGTCAAGATTTTCGCTGGTTTCATCCAGTATAAAGAGTGCTTCATTGGGCAATTTTGTATGTTTCAGGCTATTTAATTCAAAAACACTGAATCACCATGACGCATGCCTGTGAGCAAGCACTGTTTTTAGAAACTCGTAGTTATCAGTGCATTAAAGTGCCCTTAGAGAACCAGACATCCAGTATCTTTTTTTGAAAACTTCTGAATAAAGTGCAGCACTTTGTTAGCTGTCAAACTTTAAAAAACCTGCAGTAGCATTCAGTCCTTGAAACTTTGGGCGACAGCGGCTCCCACCTCTCTTTCCAGCACTGTGGTGTTTAGATGTGCCTGCTCATCTCAAGCCTCAGCGATGTGAGTCATCCGAGCACCCAGCCAGGCTGTCACACGGTGCCTCAGCGCTGGCAACAGTCTCACTTCGCCTGGAGCTTTACAATGGGAACAGAGATGTGGACGACAAACATCAGAGACAAAGTATGTCTTCAGGGGGCAGTGGATCACATTACTCGGCAATAACGGACAATAACAGGACGGTGCTGTGTTTTATTTGGATGTTAGTAATAATGTTACCGTCTCCTTTTATCTCTCTGCTCCTGCAGTACCACCTGTAAGACACAGACTAAAGACGGAAGCATTAGGGATGAGTGAGTAAGACTCTGCCCACATTGAGGTCACTGTTTCACCTGTAGGAGTGCATCATAAGCAGTTACATTAAAGCAAACTTACCTCTGCACATTCATGGCAAGGCCCACAGGGAGAAACACTCACAGCATCTATGCTGAAATTTTCTTCAAAGCTGCTTTTCATTTTTCACCTTAAATGCCGCTTTGCTTGCAGTGAGCTGACAATTCAGCCAACACACTCTCTTATTCAGCAGCGCCAAGATGTGTCACAATGAGAAGTGACAAATGATGTGCAGTGCTTAAGCCACAGTGCATATTTTACACAAAGGCGCACATGTTCACCATGTTGGTGCATGTGTGCTGGGGTAGTGTGAGATGGAGCAGTGTGGGACGTGTGTATTCATAATTCAGCTTGTTAAAGCTGTTTAAATGAGGAGAGGAGAAAATGGGGCGCATAAAAAGACGCCGCGGTTAAAATGTGAATCCTTTTTCATGGCAGCTTGGATGTGCTGCAGATGTGGAAGTGATGAAAGAGCAGGAAATACAAAGCATGGTGTGTTTCCACCTGCCACCCACTTCAATCGATGCCATGCTGACACACTGAAAACACAGCAGGACATAAAAAGGGCCATAGTCCTTTAAATACAGAGCTCGCCATGTGTGATTTACTTTCTTGGTCTGCACAATAGATGCACAAATCCAATCAAGCTGCTGCTTTGAGGACACACTGGATGTGCAATCACCTGCAGTTTACACCAGTGACACAAAGGGATTATATGTGGGAATAGGATCCTTTCTGTATGATGGGATTAAGTTGTCTCTTTGGCAAAATGGGCCTTTTTGCTTCCGACAAATCTTCTGCTGTCGCACTATCCCGTACCATCTGCCTGTCTGCCCCAGAATCTGCCCTACCTATACAGCCTCTTACATAAACCTCGGCCAGCCAGCAAGCATTTCTCAGTCCAGTTTTCCACTCCTATGATCCCAGTGTTTGCAGAGATAGAGAGCAGAGAGGTGTGTGTGCCTGTGTGTGAAAAAGAGGAACGAGTAAACGCTGAGAATAGCTCCGCCCAGAGGCTCCAGCATATGGTAGACAGAGCTCATGACGTTAGAGTGGCGCTGGGTACGTGCTGGCGGCTACACATGGGGCAACGACACCCTACACAGGCTCTGTCTCTCACCATCTCTCACTCTCTCTCTCTCTCTGTCTATACCGCTGCCTCAGAACCTGTCTGTCCTTCCTCTCAGGAGACAGTGGGGGAGAGACGGGGAGAAGGGCAAAGCTGAAAGGGTCGGATAATGCCGTCAGTTAATATTCCGTCTCGGCTCCGACTGACAGCTGCATTCTGTCAGGTGTGCTGCTATTTCTGTAGGCAGCAAACAGAGCACAGCGGTTCTAACTGCAGCAGGAGGTTCTGCTCAAATGCAGTGTGAGCTGCTGGAGCCAGCATACAGAAAATTAGATCAGTCTTTAACCCTGAACTGTACACATTCAGCCCATTCAGCAGCTTTTAAATGTTCATTTATATATTTCATCAGAAAAATTACAGTTACAGATGCAGATATGTAATTTTAAGTACATTTTCGTTTGTTATATTAGAAACATATTTTATGTTTACAGCTGACAGACTGTGTTTCCCTTACCATACAGTGCGTGCAGTGGAAGAAATTAGTTATTCCAGCCAATTTTTTATTCGAACTGGGCTCTCAATGTGTAGTTTTGCTCTAGAGAACAGCTTAAATGAAAGGCTGTGTACTTGTTTAGTGCAGACCCGGCAGAATGGGTGGGCACTGGGGGGCAGTGCCCATCCACGGAGTCAGCCATGCCCACCCTGGAAGAAGAAGCTGTCTATATCTGGGTTTTGTTTTTTGCTTCTGAGTAGGCATCTTCTCTTATTCCTATCTCGATTTGTCAATTCTACAATTCAACCAATCAAACCAATGAATGTAGGCACTGTGCTAGCCAATTACAAACAGAGGCAGACCACGAGTGGGATACTGAGTCATACCAAATACAATTTATGGTCTTTTTCTTAATAGACGGTCACAACTGAACATGAATATTCGGAATTGTTTCCAGAGAAATAGAGTATCGAAGACAAGCGACGACGTGGATAGGAGCGGGCAGGAAGCAGTGCCACACAGCTTCACTTCTACCGGAAACACAAGCACCGAAGTCAACAGCCACACTGGGATAAACATTCATGCTAGGAAAGGCAGCTACAGCAGCTAGGAGCAGCGCAAAGCAGTATAACTCATCCCCACGGAAGAAACGCTTACCTAGTATGAATGTTTGTTTACTCCAGTGTTCACTTTGACATCAGTGCTTATGTTTCTAATAGAAGTGAAGCTGTGTGGTGCTGCTCTCTGCACACTGCAGCCCCCGTTGCTGTTCTTTGTTGCATAAATGCTTTTGAGTGTAGTAAATCAACACAGAGCACTACAGTACTGTTTTTGTTTGTACTTTTTTTTTTATAAATTTTGTGGTGAACCATCCCCCTTATATATTTATTTTTTATTTTATTTTTTCAGCCCTTTTATGCCTTTAATTTGAGAGGACAGGACAGTGGGTAGATTAGGAAACAGGGTGAGAGCGGGGAACGACATGGGAAAGCCACCACAGGCCGGACCCGAACCCGGGCTTCCCGCCCAAGGGGTTTTGCCATGTGGAGTGCAACATAAACCACTAGGCCATTTGTGCTCTGCACCGCTCCTTTTTAGTGAGAGAAAACTTATTTCTCAGCACTGTAGAAGTGGCAACAGTGCCACTGTTCAGCCTGAAGCGAATGAAAGTTAGGATGAAAAGATGTACCCCCCCCCCCCCCCCCCCTCTCTCTCTAATTTGATTATTGCAGCTGGGTCTGATTTTGTGGTTCTTCCGGAGCAAGCCTTAAGCAAACGCTTGAGGAGCTGCAATTTTAACCCTTCCATATCAGCTTCATTTCTCTCAGGCAGAGGTTGGTACTTGAAGTAGCCTCAGTGATGTCATCCATAGGAGCAGAGGCTGTTTTAAAAGCCGCTTTATCACAGCATTACGAACTGAATGTAAACGAGCAAATTCAGCAGAATGCCAAAACTACCCAGATGACGTACTGATTCGTGAAAAATCCTCATTATGTGAACGACCATTCTTGATGCGGAGCACTAACACTCTTTATTCTTTTTTTCCTGTTTGTCTAATGGTCTGTTAAATTTTCAGTATTTGAAAGTGATGCCAGTGAATCTCATTTCCAGAGGTGATACTTATCTCACAGTCAAAACTTTTACTGGATGCTACAGGAGTGGTTTTGCTTAGTTATTTTTGGCCCCTTTTTTGCCTTTATTCAGACAGGACAGGACAGTGAATGGAGGCTGCAGGCTGGATTTAAACCCAAGCTGACCGCTCAGCCTGGGTTCAGATCTTTACTGCAAGGCCATACCAACAACCAGTTGGTGTGGTTTTTTTCTGTTGCCACTCTTTTACTTCTGCTTTCCAAAACTGAAAACCATCTAAGCCTGGCCCAGCGTACTGCAAAAGATAACGAATAGAGCCGTTGTACAACACACTGCCTTCAAACGCTGTATGCAGGATGGAAAAGCATTGACCTGTCTGGATCATAACCAGCTAAAAACTCCTAAAAAGAGCTTTAGAAATCAACAAGTGAGCTGCCCAACCAATCACATTTTCCTCTGAAGAAGAGCCCAAGCCTCCTAAAACAGGGGGACAAGTATAAAGACAGAACATTGTGAGCTGATTTTTTTTTTTCCAAAGATGTTTATGTCTTATGAAACCTAATCAAATGTGTTAAATTAAACTGATGACTCACTGTTTTTTATGGCTTATCATCTGTTGGGATAATGAAATATAATGTGAGAATTGTCCAGTTAAATCTGCTTTCAAAAGTTTCTCAGTCTAGTTTTATGCAAAACATTTTATCTCTTCGTTTTGTGTTGAACATTTTCATCGGTGTTGAATTTATCTTTGAATTTTGCAACATGTTAATAATAATATTTCAAAGCATGTGAAACTTCATTTACTTCTCCAATGTTTCAGATTATAAAAATATAACAATAAAAAGCATACCGTGCCCTATGTGAACCCATTTTTGCTTTCCTAAGACTGTCTGTTCCACAGACTGTACCCTGTGAATTTGAATTAAGCTCCTCATTATGTAACAGGATGCAGTGATGGGCCTGCTGGATTGTGTTGTTGTGTGGTTATGGATTAGTTGTCACCAGGCTTACTGTGCGGGGAGGGGGACATGTGCTTCTCCTAAAACCACAAGCTGTTTCTGGGAACAGAAGTGGCATATGTGGCACCCTCTGTTGGTATAATCTTCGCCAACACATTCCTCAGAGATGTGGATCTGCAGCGGCAGGTTTTAGGGGAGATATTTCAGTAGTGACTGTGACAGATATTTTACTGCACTTGTATCTCTTGTTCTCTTTTGGTCTCCCTCCCCTGATAGTATCAGCTTTTGTCGGTGTAAACTTCTTTCATTTGTCTTTTCTGCACTCTCGGTTTCTCTCTCTCTCCTCCTGAGTCTGATTTTAATATTCATGATGCCGCCGAATTGAGCCAGAGACGTGCAGGAGACACCCAGAAGGATCTGGAAAAGCTTTTGTTACCTTTGTAGTAAATACATCATGAGGAAGAGAGAAGAGAAATGTGTGGAAGATGTTATTTGGTCCTGAGTGCCACTCCCTCAGTGAAGTGAGAGCTGTTACATAAACCCCTTCGACATGCATTGAATCCAAGCAGAACTGTTCTTTTTCTTTCAAAAGTGAGAGCGGTATTCAGGACAGCTCAGAGATGAGTACCCATTTCCCAAACGCAGGAAAACCCAGCGGATGCATGAAAAGCTTCACCCTCAGGTCACCAAAAGACATGACATCTGACTGATGAGTTCAGCTTCTCAGCTCCAGGTCAGGATGTCCTGCAGCTCTCTGACGTACTGACGTCAAAATCAATCTCACTGTCGCGTTCTGTTTACATTTATTTTTGATTGTTTAACTCGATTTAAAATTCCCTATTTCCTTAATTTGACAAAAAAATAGTAAAAATTGATAACATGACAATGAAGATGGAATGTGAAAACCAAATTTAGTACTGATGAGCCCACAGAGAAATATCACCTGTATCTGTGACTCCTCTCTGCTTTACACACCTTTATAGTGACTTTGAGCTTATCACTTGTTTGCATGGTCCAAAATCTTTACTGTTAGTGTTTGTCCTCATTGCTCTCTTAATGTTAAGGCAGCTGGCAGCTGTTATCAGCAGTGCACAGAAAAGAACCTGTTCACTTAGCCTGTAATGTCAAACATCCAGGAGCAGTGAGAAACTAGAAGCGGCAAGAATCCACATTTATAATAACTTGGCTCTCAAAGTGTCAGGTTCATCATATCAGTTTAGAGGGTGATGACACATCACAACTGGCTAAAAAAAAGACCAGATATCGGTTGCGGTTGTGGTGTTATTATATAATTGGACAATAAGCTTGAAAAAATGTATTATCAGGTTTTCTTTTCTGGTCGATGAGTGGTAATGGCCTGTCCAGCACAGTTAGAAACACCCGAGAGCTCACAGTTTATCACTGATTATACCAGCAATAAAGATTAAAAACTCACAAGGCAAGTTCTAACTGACTGAAAACCTGCAACAATATGGCTGACCGCCGCTGGCAAGCAAGCTCAAAACAGGTTATGTGAAATCATTAATGCTAGACGGTGCTCAGTCTAAACTTCTTAAAACATCTAATTTTTCTAATATTACAAAGATGAAAGAACGCTGTCCTGGAGACCTGTTGGATGTGAGTAGAAGAACAGGTCCTGATCCAAAAGAAACTCCAAGTTCCTAACGGTGGAGCCAGGTGCCAGGCTGATGCCATCTAAGGTAGTTATCTGGTTAGAAAAAGCCTCTCTAAGGTGTTTAGGTTCAATGACAATGACTTCAGTCTTCTCTGAGCTCAGAAGTTGAAAATTTCTGCTCATCCAGATCAAGACGTCATGCTACATTACATCATGTTACACTAAGTCATTTTACATTCTGTTTCATATTAATTAACTTTGTTACTTTCCTTAAAACTGTACCATGTGATGTTGTGTTACTTTACCTTACACTACTTAACCTTACATTGTCTTACATACTTACTTTATGTGTAGGAGTTGTAATGGTTTTGAGGTCCATGTAGCTCGGTTGAGACCAGGGAGAGTGGAGGAAAACATTGGGCAGAAACTCACGTCCACACAAATGCTGGGATTTCACAGACTGCTCGTTGTTTATCAATTAAACACACTTGAACCTCACCAAGCCCAGTTGTACGGCTGCTATCATGTCATACATGATCAAAATAGTTGCCACCTCTGAACTGTCACTGTTGTTCTGGGAAGCAAAAGAAAACAGAAGTAAAGTACATTTGATAAACTCAACTGTTACAGTATGCATATAAGTATAAGTATAAGTAACTTATGTTATGCTGTGTTAAGTTATTGTGTTAGAGCTGTCCCTCATGGTTTCACTCCTGTTTTGCATTAAATAAGTGAAACAAAACTTTGAAGAACAGTTGAAATGAAGAATGAAGACTTGGGGTTAAATAACCAAATAACATCAAACTACAAAAACCTTTTTTTTGTTTGTTTTTAGAAACCTTTGTAAGATGTGTTTTCATTTCAAAGGATTTAATGTTCCAAATGTTAACATTAATAGCCCTACACTGCTGCTAGTCAGCTAGCTGTGCTCCAAAAGTTTTGGCCTCACTTTTAGGAAGCTGGTATGTCATCCATTGTTTACACAGCCCATGTGTGGATCCAAAACATGAGTGCAAATAGGACCAAATGTTTGACTGCCTCCTGGTTTTTGCACTGACAGAATCAAACCTCCTACTGACTCATCCCAACTATTGATGCAGCGTCACAAACAAAGAAGTCCTACAAAGGAAAAGAGAGAAAAATGAGATAAAATGAGCCACTCAACAGGAAAGATTGAAGTGTGTTTTGATTGAACAACAGAGCAGAATCAGCCATGGTCAAATATTGCGTCTGTCAGTTTGTCCACACTTAGAGAGCTGTTAGGGGAGAGATGGTGATTCAGGTAGACGTGGACCTGTTCACTGTCCGCCCTCTCACTCATCTTAATGTTCCCTCAGTGACGCTCTCTCAGGAGCTGAATCATGCACTGGAAGACATTTGACAGACTATGCTGCTCTGCTGCTTAAAAAGCTCTGTGGGCTGACTGACTTCGGATCCCGTGAATTTGTATCACGACCCATCAGGGTCCTGCTTGAGTGAAAAAAAAGAAGTGTGGGCTTGATTCAGAGGCAAAAGGTACATGTTCGACTCATTCATAAAAGCAGCGAGCGTAGGAGTATCTGACACTGATTAACTCGGTGTTAGCTCTCACAGCTTTGAAGCGATTGAAAGACATATTTTCTTCACCAAATCACTCTGAAATGTCTGCAATAGAGAGCTCACTGCAGCACTCCTCCATCAGTCTGAATAAGCACCTGAGTCCTTGCTCTTTCAACCTCTGTGTGCACATAAATTTGTTATGACAGTAAGAGCCATGAGGTGAAGGCAGTCCGCTTTGTGAGGTATGCAGTTTGTCTGCAGCAGATATTGCTCTGTAATCTTCCTCTCACACACTAAAACCTCTCACTGAATCCTCTCTTCACTTCTCCCTGATATCTTCCAGCACTTCCACACACTGCAGCACTGTAGTGAAGCAAACTGCAGCATGTTTTAATGCGTATGAGTGGGCAGCTTGGGCATGCATTTAAGAAGAGGAGGATACTGCACTCAGACTTTGGAAAAGATGCACGTAAGATGGCAACATCTACATTTCTGTAGATACAGTACTTTTTTTATTCACATCAAAGCACAATGCATGATCCTGAACATGCAGACTTCATGCCTCACCACTCATAAGACAAACAAATGGTTTTCATAGGGAGAAAAGTGGGTGTTTCAGGGATAAAGAAGTAGGAGGAATATTTGTATTATTGATGCGCGATGCTCTCTGAATAAATGTGCAGTCAGCTTCTTTTTTCCCAGATCTACTACTGCTCTGCTACAGCACCAGCTCACAGCAGAGCTTCATCCAAATTAAAGATGAGAGAGATTTTTCCCCCCTTGAGCAAAAGCTGAGAATGAGGAGTGCTTAGTTAATATCCAAAGAGGGAGAAAAATGAGCTTTGGTTCTTCTTGTGCTTTTCTGCAGCAGCATCACCTCAGAGAAGAAACCCTTTTCAGCTAAAGATGAGAGAGATCAAAAATGAAGATGAGAGCAATTTTTTCCCTTTGGGCAGGAGCTGGGAACGACATTAGCACTGTTTAGAATCTGAATGAGAGAAGGAGGTTTAACTTCTGTAATAACACAAGCAAACTATGTGAATGGTAGGGAATAAAAGGCTAATTTTGGGGAGGTTGAATATCAGTAGTGCTGTTGAAGCTCTGCTGTTGCAGCTGCATTTGGCTCTGACTGCTGTCAAGGCCCTTTACTGCAGTTTCTGCTCACCGTTTGGCATTCACTGAGTCTAGACACTTTTTTTCCCACCACCTATAAGCAAATGATTTGAAATTGAACACAACAAACACACTAATCCCTGTTTATGTTGAATCCTGAATTCTTCCTGTCACCAGGTGTGTGTCTGGTGCTGGGCTGCATGATCTACCCGGATGGTTGGGACAGCGACGAGGTGCGGCGGATGTGTGGGGAGCAGACGGACAAGTACAGCCTGGGAGCGTGCTCAGTGCGCTGGGCCTACATCTTGGCGATTATGGGCATCCTGGACGCTCTCATCCTCTCTTTCCTGGCTTTCGTGTTGGGCAATCGGCAGGATGGACTCATGAC
Source organism: Labroides dimidiatus (assembly GCA_030710495.1). Taxonomy (NCBI): domain Eukaryota; kingdom Metazoa; phylum Chordata; class Actinopteri; order Labriformes; family Labridae; genus Labroides; species Labroides dimidiatus. The sequence goes on along the minus strand of CM061147.1, from coordinate 24,155,468 downwards.
AGAAGAGCTGCTGGCTGAGAGCAAGGGTGAGATTGTGCCATCTATACTGATTAAGATGTGAAATTTGGTTAATCCCCTTTGGGAAATTCATTCCTCTGTTGTTCACTTTAATGGAGGTCAGGGCTAAAGTCAGAGTAGCATGAAGGCTGAACTATGGGACTACGTTTTTCACAGCAGAGGAACTTTAAACGATTTCCTTGGGTTTCATCATAATCCAAAACAGTTGATGATCTTATTTACAATCCCCAATAATCATAGCATGATGTGGCTCTTCTCTTTATTTTGACCTTTCATCAATGGACAAATTGCTCTAAAGTTATAGTCTTAACCCCTTAGATGAGACTCCTAACAGCTTGCTGTGGAAGTAGCCTTCTACTTTATCACGACTTTGCCTAAAATTAGAAAGTCTACACTCATTAAAGTAGCGATAAAACACTCTCTGGTCTGGCAAACACATTAAATGAGCTGAATTCATAAAAGGATCACATCGAGTGTGCCTAAAGCCAAAGTTGCTGACGTAACAAGCTTTTGATGCTGGCCTGGAAAAAAAGAAAGAAAAAGAAACTAAATTTAGGACACTTCAAATGAATTTGAACACAACCAGAAGGACAGCTTCTGAGTTTCATGTAGTTATCAACTAACATCAATGAGCAGCATGTGCCCTCATTTTACATCCAGTAAGCACCATCTGCTTTACTCTATACATGTTTAAAATATTAGATAAAAGTCTCTGTTTAAGAGGTACTAACCTCAAATTTGGTTTCATCAGAACATAACCCTTAAGACTTTTTTACGGTTTAATTTGGATGCACTGCTGCAAAATTGGCAACTGCAAAAGTGACATTAAGATTAGAGGGGAGAAACCTTAGAAAAAAGAGCAGGTCTAGATTATACACTTTATGTTCATATTTTTAACAAATACCCAACACCAAGACAGGATAAGCTCCAGACCCATCTTACTGTCTCAGACTCAGTCATATTTCACCTGAACTCACCATGAGTAGCTCTTTTGCAGCGTTTAGCAAGTTACAGTGGCAAAGAAAAACTTCCTTTAATGGGCTGAAATGTCAAGCAGAACCAGCCTCATGTAAAACAGTGGGATGGGAGGGAGATGCAGACAGAAAGAGAGACAAATAACACCTGCAAACAACAAAACAGCTCAATTTACAGGAACTTCAAATTAAGGATTATGGACTGATCTTAAAGGCACTGTGAGGACTTTATAAGAGGTCTTGAAATAGTCCCACTTTTATATATTTTAGTGATAATGTGCATTACACCCACATGCAGCAGTTATTCTGCAGTGGTCTGTTCAAACTTAAGAGTCTGTCAATAAAATAAAGAGTGAGGTTATGTTTGCTCTGCTTTGTGAGGTTGGAGTTGGTAGATGAGCACTGGTAGGACATAACCAGGATTAACGAACCCATTCACTTACACGTCTTAGAGCACCAGGCTGTGAGTAACACCTAACATATAGTCTGCTCGCCCCCTGGACACCAAACTATGGTACAAACTGAGTTTACAAAGTTTGCTTGTTGTCACGTTTCAAACAATAGCGCTACGTAACTTCAAATAAATATGTTGCCCTTGAACAAAGGAAAGTAGTGTTAAAAAAAAAAAGACGATCCGATCTCCATTCATTTTCTTCCAGAACAAATGCACGTCTTGGCAAGAGTCACGTCCTTATGACAGTGGGTGATGGTGCTCATGGGAAACGGAGTCTTTATCCTGGAAAAACACGACAGATTCGAGCCAAAGGTGTCACTGCAATCAACGCCAAAAGGATAGTCCTCACAGCTCCTTTAATATTTATGTCAGTTTAAGCCAAGTAAGGGCACACACCTGCTTTTTTGTCTCCGATTTGAGTCCCCCTCCCCCCCTACTCTACTCTACTCTGATTGTACAAAGATATAAGATTCCCTCTGATTTTAAATCTACACTTTCCAAACTACAACAGTCCATGCGTATGTATTATTCCATTACTGTTACAGGTCTACACAAAGGTTCACTATTAAAGGGTCCAGGTTCAGGCATGTCTCCTTGGGGAAATGGGATTTGTATGTCCATGTCCTGTAGTTTGTAATGGAACCAGACAAGCATGGATGACCAATAACCCATTCAGTAGAAGGTGGAAGAAAGACTGAGGAGAGAAAAAAAGAAGTAAACACATTTTGACATCCTTATGATGCTTAGTTTCACCGTCTCTCCTCCATGGTGTAGTTCTCAGAGGAGGTGTGACTAGTTTTTACTGCCGTAGCTGACCTTCAGATAACAAAGTAGAGATACAAAAGATGAGATGAAAGATGTTTGGACAGTTTCATAGCAGAAAAACCCATCATCAGATTATCCAGGTCAATGAGCAGCCTCAATGTGCAGGCTGATGATGTGCCTCTCCTCAGTATAGAGCTGAGAACGCATCATTTATGAATAATTTACTCCAGCTTAACAAGACTCTTAATATTCAGCTCATTGATGGCGCCATCTAGTGGTGGTAACCTGCAACACAACCAGTCATTGTGAAGGATGCTTGTGTTTGGCAATGTGTGAACACAGGAGTCTATTAATAGCATGACCTTGAAAATGGTGTTGTTGTGTTTTTATATAAATTTTTTTGTGTTTCTGTTTTTGCAGAGGGAGGAAACGCCTAACCAAATATTTAGGTAAGGACGAAATATTATGAACGTGTTGAATTCAAAGAGAAAATTATGTAAGCCATAATGCATAGTATGATTTTTCTTTAATATCTGTCTATCTGCAGTGTGACAGTCAAACAATGTGTGAACAGCTTTTTAATCTCCGTCTATCGAGTCATGTCCTCTCCTAACAGTCAAGGAATAGACCCCAGAGAAGACAAAGGATATATAAGCGTAAAAAGGCATATTACATTTCACACAACCTGTAAGACCTTTTCCTGTTTATTATAGTATTTTTATTTTAAAAAAGGGGGCAGGGCTGGAGTAAAAAAGAGAGGGCTAGGTCTTTGGTTGACCAGCTTACAACTCACAGACAAGTGGATTAAGACAAGAGGCCCCCTTTTTTAATCACAGGCATCTACATGAGAAAAGAACTAGTTTTATGTTTAATACTAAAGGAACCTTAAAAGGTCATGATACATTTTATTTTCAGTTTCCTCAAGATAACTCTTAATTTTGGATTTTGTATTTTTGCAGACGGTTTCTCATGTTATTTTTTTTGCTTTTCATAAAGTATTAAAAGAAACACAGAAATAGACTTTCGATACCTCAGTAATGTGGGCAGCGGCAGAGAGGCTCACTGTTAGAGCAATGATAGAGATCAACCTACTGATTTGATTTTTAATCCCAAGAAAATTATCTTGTTATCTTGGGAAAACAAGCTTCGATTTCTTGAGATAACTAGATAAACTATTCCACTATCATGAAACAACAAGATTTGTTTCCTCAAGATAACAACAAGTTTAAGTCCAAGATCTCAAGAAAACGGCTGAAATTAACTTTGTGCCTTCAGAAACTTAATTTTAATCAGTTGTAACCTTTTAGGGCTTATGTACAACATGGCAATTACTTTGTTTGCATATTTTGGAAAACTATTTACAATACATTTCACTTTAAAAAAGGCAAAGACAAACATGAAAACGGCACAGATCCAATCTGAAAATGACAAAATAATCTGATAAGGAGAAATCATGCACTATAGAAATAGGGTTGTCATAAGAGTGCCTGTTTACAGGTCTTGTGGAAAAGTCAATGTAATTAGCCAACCAATTTTTTTTTAAAGGAAGAGCTTTGCCATTGTTTGTTTGTTATATCTAAGTGTATATCCTATTTATGCCTCTAACATTTGTTCGTAATTGTGCCCATGATAGCTTTAGTAACTTATAAGACATTGTAACTGGAACACCAATGTAATGTATAACACTTGCATGAAAAACTGTTTATTTAAAATTAGCAATATTATATTTAATAACAAAAAGAGCACTTGAAGTTTAAAGCCCTTTGAGATGGAAACAGCATGTAGCCTACCAGAAAATTGGTACAATAGCAAATAAGTATGTGAATGATGAGTTGACTAAATGATAAAATGTTATCATCAGATAAACAAATGGATGTTTTAATTATTATTGGCCCAAAAAGCAAGTCATATGTTGAGTTGAATATGTTATTAAGCTGCCACCACAAGCTAGGTCTGCTACCACCATGATGCTACAACACTACACCACAGGCTCAGATGACTGTTTGTGTCTCGTGTGGTTTGACGATACTTAGACCTAGGAAATGAAGATGAAGTGACATGGGTGCTGTGTGTGGTTAAACTGTCACATAGCCAGAGGACCAGAGTAATGTGTAAACAGCGCAGGCGTACGAAAGTTGAGCTACATCGCTGGCAAGACCACAGGCTGGGGGCGCTAGCTCTGCTAACTTTTACTGAACTTTGTTTACCTTTAGACTCAGTGTTTTGTTTACCTTTAATTGGGTTTGTTTGTTGCAGCTTTAACAATTTTAATAAACTGTCACTCAAAATTCAGAACACCCCTTGGCTGGTTACACTCATGCACAGTCTAATGAATTCTCTTTCCCTGTGTTTCTTCAAGGTTCCTAAACCCTACGTGTCTGTTGTCATGAAGTATCTGTCCCTCAACATGAGCGTAGAGAAGGGAGGCCTCCATGCCTGTGAAGGAGAAAAATACTACAGAACCAGCCAGCCTGCCTTTCACATTCACATTTCCCTGCCTAAAACCCCTGCTGTAGCCTCCCTTCAAGTCCAGCCATCCTGCTTGCATCCCTACATCACCTCCAGCACTTAGATGGAGCCCGCTGCACTTCTATCCCTGTGTGTCCATAGAGCTATTCCCCGCACTTACATGTCATACACCACAACAGGGGCAGAGACTGTTATTCTACTGAGAAGAACACAGACTCCCTACCTGAGAAGGAACAGGGTTAGCATTGTATACATGCAGTATGAGCACACACACACGCACACACACACACACACACACACACATACACAGACATACTACCAAATGCGCTCACATGCACAAACACAACTCTTTCACACACAAAAACATACACATGCAGTACATTCAGAAAAAAATGTCATCAATAAACTCTGTAATTACAAGTATTAAACTATGTTAACACTTAGCCGTGTGTACCACCGTCAGAATGTGTGTCATGTCTGTTTTATTTGTGAAAAGAAGACATTTTAAGATTATATCGGCTTAATGTAAATCTATCGTGTTTCATATGTAACATTTGACAATGACATGAAAGTATTAGTTTCTTCTTCATCCATACAGCCATTCGTTCCTCTTACTTTACAAGGAAAAATATATTTAACACTGTTTTATAAGAATATTATCATCCAGAAGAGAGAAAAAAACTTGTATTACAAAGTCTGTACAGTAAATATTAAAGACATTCTAGAAATTTTAACTCAATCCATTCAATGCCCTGCTAGCTAACTTTGCACAGCGCTTCAGTTTGAGAAGAGATCAATATTTTGTAGTCTGTGGTATCTATCTACACTGTGATGGGGGCTGTTAGGACTGTGCTGCAGGACTCGTAGCAGCTGTGTGACTGTGTATCCAAATGTGAGCGAGTGACTTTCTGCACATCTGTGAGTGTTGGTTTGAATGTGATGCCTGCATTAGTATGTTGGGCCAGTGAACAGATATGCCAGCCTCACACACACAATTGTCCTGTTGTGTAACTAAATCAGTCTGTGTGTTGGTTTTCTTTTTTTAAATTATTATTTATTTTTTTTAATTTCTTTTCTCCTGTTGTTTTGTTGGGACATACAGGGTAGCATGATGACGTGTTACGTTCACGATCGGTGTGACTGAAGAGGGAACTGAGGTAGTGGATCAGTAAGGCCTGTCCCAGCCTCACCTGTGGATATGTTCCTTTGTAAATAGATGTTCTATAGATACAGAAACTTTAAAATATGGAGATTAACTCTGTTTAACCTAGAGAAATTAAAGAGATTCCTATAAGAATATATGAACACTTAATAAAGATTTTCACTGTACATGGCTGTTGTGTTCATTTTACCTTAAGTTATATTGTTATTAAGCAAGAAGGGAGTGACAGCAGGGAAATACTTTTTGGGGTTTCGCCACTTGTTTGTTTAGCACTTTGTAAACCATTTTTAAGGTGCTATAAAAATAAGGTTATAGTTGTTATTATTACTTAATGATAAATGTTATTGTTTTTCTTTCTTTCTTTCTTTCTTTCTTTCTTTCTTTCTTTCTTTCTTTCTTTCTTTCTTTCTTTCTTTCTTTCTTTCTTTTGGCTTATTTGATAATAGCTTTATTCCTTTTTATACACAGCTAGCTTCTATTTTCTGAGGTAACTGACCTAAGTTAGTGATTTGAAGACTGAAAATCCCTGAAGTTTTGCTATCAATAGAAAAGAAGAAGCAATAAAGTAAAGGAGAGTTTATTAAGAGAATTAGATAAAACTATATTGTTTTCGGTCAACATATGGGATAAAGACGAAAAGACTTATTCCTTTAGGATCTATTACTAATACCGTGTTGCATTATTTTTTCTAGAAAACTGTATTAACAATCATTTAAATACATGAATTTAATTGGCTTTTGATACTAGTTTTTTTTTCCCCACTGGGACACATGATTTAAAAAAATCTGAATAAAGCTGCCTTGTGACTTTACACAGCTCTCAGTTCAAGCAACAAAACACAGACTCTTTGAGAGATAAAATGTCTTAGAGATTATGAAAGATTAACCTCTTGCTCCCATGTCACTATAGCCCCCTTTTTTTTATCCAAGTCACATGTCAAGACCACCTTAATGACAGGAATGTTGGTAGAGACATGAGATAGTCGATGTTAAAAATGCAAATATCAAGGTTTATTATTTACTATTAATGTTTTAGGGCATAACAGCAGCAATGGACTGGATGCACCAGTGGAAAAAAAAAAACGGGAAACTTCTATATGTAAATGTGGTTAGTGTTACCATTCAAGGAGTGAGATGAAGAATACCTTCATTATTTGATGACTTCAGATTCAAATCAGTGGTAGGTTAAATTTAACTGTAATAACCTAGAAATGGTTTCTTGTGATGAATAAATAATAGCATGATGAAACAAGATACAATCTACTAGCATATTATAGTTAAACCATCGATGGTGTCCTCACACAACACTCAAAAAATTTAAATAAAGTGGTCTAAAGAAGTTTTATGTCATGAGTTCAATTCCTGACTTATTTCTTGAAGGAAAGGCTTAAGCGCAAGATTTTTCTATTTGTAGTGTTACGTTTCTACTTTCAGTAAAAAAAAAAAAAATCATTTTTTTTCTGGCACCAGTTCAGAGGTTTGTATACTGTAGCTTTAAGAGAGACTCTGCTGTGGGGGGAAGCGGGATTCAAACACTAAACTCCGCCTCCGCCTCCGCTGCCCGTCACCGTAGCGGAAACAGAAAGCCAAACATCAGCTAGAAAAACAAAATGGGAGCATCTTTGGACACCCCGGCGAGGTGTCCTCTCTGCAACGAGTTAACGGGAGAACCGGTCACTCTGAAATGCAACCACCAGTTCTGTCGGCGATGTATCGGGGACTTGTGGAGTACTACTCCGAGCGGGCCGTACCACTGTCCGGAGTGGAAGTGTAAAACAGTATACCAGACTCTGCCTTTTGACAACAATTCAAGACGATCGCCCATTAACAGCCGATCACCCCAGCCTCGCAGCACCACAGGTAACTGAGAGTTACATGTTTATTAAGTAATGTTGGCTTTGTAATGGCCCGGGATTAAAACTGACAGGTATAAAAGGTAGGTAACGACAGCTGAGCCAGCTAACGTAAGTTGCTTCCTCCTGACGTAAAAGCTAATGTTTTCAGCACGCGTATTCATCCTGTTTTAGCACCTGGCTCTCACTGAACTGGAGCTAATATTCTCTTCGGGAAGTGCTCGTTTGGTGTTGCGACAAAGTAGAAAAAATTGCACTTTAAAATTATCTATTAGAGGCGATAGAGATGTTTAAAATGAAATGTTTGCACAGTGTTCTGTGAAGTTACTGCAAGCCAACACAAAGTAAAACCCACCTAATCATTGGTTCAGAAGTACGCAAGGAGCTAATGTATTTGGTGATCGAATAAACAGATTTTAAGCAGCAACTTCAAGCCAGTTTGCATTGAATACTATTTGAACAACTCAACATCACCGAAATAAAACTATTTGGGACCCCAAGTTTGTTGCCACTTTTGTAATAAGGCTTGAACAGTTATTTTTAATTTTTAAAAAGTGCATAATAATAATAATAATCTTTATATTTTGACAATGGCATCATATGATAAAAAAAAAAAAGATTTAAGTTAAATGAAAGACCTAACTTGCTAGACTGTCATAACCTTCCTCATGGATTATGGAAAGCAAGACAGACGCAAGATGACATAAAAAGGAATGACTTATTTAAAAAATACAAGTAAACCTAACTTAAGATGATGTCAGGAGGGTTTTGTGTATAAGTGAGTTTACATGCAGAATATAACAAAAGAAATTACTTGTCAGGTTTCACATGCCATGTAAGGGAGAGCCAGAGTCAAGCTGCAGTCCATCCAGCTGATCCAGATCACTTAGCCAGGACACACCCCCTGCAGCAGCACAGCAAATACACTGAGAGGCCTGGTTGTTAAATTAGTCCCTGCTGAAGAGGATATCTAAGGTTGCGTATAAATGGCACAGTCAGTCCTCTGCCTCTGAAATCTTTTTTCCTTGTCTTTTATAAAGGCTCAAACAGTAATGATGAACCAGGCACATTCAGCTCAACGCTGAGGAGGCCCTCACTCACCAGCCGACTACTTGGGAAGCGAAAGGCCAGTACGTCTGTACCAGAGCAACCTGACACAAAGCGATCCACTTTAGAAGTTCCAGGTGACCAGAGCAATGATGAGACTCCCTCCACTTCTCGCTCAAATATCCCTGGTGTGGCATCATCAAAGACAGCAGCATTCGCTGAATCTACACAGTCTGAGCAGAGTAATGGTACATCTTCAGGTGACATCTCTGATAGTCTGACAGTGCCTCCAGTTAATGTTCTTCCCACAAGTGATGTACCAAATGACATCCCAGTCCAGCAGAACAGGCGTAAATCAGTGGAAGAGATCTCCCTAGCTGGTTCTGACACCTCTAATGAGGTAGATATATGTGATTCTCCTCTTCTTGCCACCCCCAAGAGAGATTCAGATGTAACATCAAATAATGCATCTCCAAGGAAAACTGCCAACTCAGATTTCTCTCCTCGGGTCTCGACTCTGGTTAAAGAAAAGTCTCCTGCACATAATATGGGCGGACCATCTCAAACATTCCCCAAACATCCTGCAGTTTCTCCAGCATCCCAAAGTCATGCTGGCATCTCCTCCAAAACTTCCACATCTGTGCCGTGCCACTACTGCCCCAAAACAGTGTATCAGTCCGCTGTGAAGACCTGTCTGGTTTGTGGAGCTTCCATGTGTAAAGAGCACCTGCGTCCCCACCTGGAGTCCCCTGTCTTTCAGAATCACACCCTGGTTCCTCCCATGGAGGACATTTCATCCTGGAGGTGTCAGGAGCACCAGGAGATAAACCGTATCTACTGTCGGCAGTGTGGAGTGTGTGTGTGCACCGTGTGCACTGTCATCGGCTCACATCGGGACCACGTCTGCATAAGCATTCGAGAAGCAGAGAGAGAGATGAGGGTAGGTGGTAGCTTTACCGAATCATAGATTTTTTTAAACAAACAAACAAACTGTGGTACATCAGCAGTAAGATTTGCTTGTTTATCGTGCACATTTTTTCTTCAGGGGAATCTGAAGGAAGAGATCAAGCAGCTACAGAAGGCTGAAGAAGAGATGAAGAACAAAGTGTCAGAACTCACACAGAAGAAAGAGACCTCCAAAGTAAGGGTTTTAACTCCACAGTATTGTTTTAGACATGCATTCAGTTAAGTCAGTAGCTTATATTAAAAAATGTCTTTTCCTACTTCCCATTGCACGTTCAGAGAGGTGAAAAGGAGGGGAAAAGCCTCAAAGAAATCAGCTGTCTCTCTGTATGTGATTTTGTATTTAAATGGCTCCATCCAGGTGGTGTTAATCGAGGCTCGCGCAGCCGTGCGGCAGCAGTACGGAGCCATCAGAGAGGCCCTGGAGCAGGAGGAGCAATCAGCTCTCAACTGTGTATCCAAGGAGGAGAGCCGGGTTCTGGGAGGACTAGAGGAGAAACTCAGTCATCTCCGGAGCTCTCTACAATCTGTCCAGCAGGGCCTGCACTCCCTGGAGGGGCTCGCTGACACCAGAGGAGACAAACATGTTCAGGACCAGGCCTTCATCATGGTGCGTCGAATGACAGGAGAATTTTGAAGTCATTTTGTTATGTGTATCAATAAGATCTGCTGTCTTCCGAACACTAACACACGTTTGTCTTCTTTCTCATTTGACAGGAATACAGCAAGGTTGCACAACTGTGAGTAACTTCCCCTTAACTTTCACTCAACTTCTTGCCTAAATATTTCAGAAACTAAATTAAACAAAACATAGCCTCAGCTGAAAGACCGAATGCCCAGTTAATGTTTGGTCAAAAACAAGCACAGAGGATCACAAACAGTGTCAGATGCAGCATAGAGTGTACTGTCCACATGAATGTAGCAGAAAGGAATTTACAACACCAGTTGAAGAATTAAGCATTGAAAGAAATAAAATAAAAAGGCATGTTAAAGAGTCTTGTTCTAAAGGCATATAATGGTAAATAAAACATGAGAACACAAAACAGAATACAGCAAGTAAATTAAAACTAACAATAAAAATTTAACAGTTAAATAGATGGCACTGTCAGTCTGTCCGTTTTAAACCATCCGTGACTCTTTTAAACATCTTTATAAATCCTGAATTACTGTCTTTCAGAAATGGTGTCCTTAATGTTTTTACTTTTTGGGTCCTTATTTGACTTTATTTAGATGATCGGACAGTCAGAGAGAGAGAAGGGGGGGGGTGACATGCAGCAAAGGGCCAAAGGTTGGATTTGGACTCGGGCTGCCTGTTTAAAGAACAAACCCATGGACCTTAAGCACTGTCCCCTCGATAGTTTCTCTATGACAACTGTTGAAATAGTTTTACGAACAAAAAATACCCATGAACAGTTGTTAAGGTTCAAGACAAAAATGTCAGAGAGGTTTTTTGTTTTTAAAACAAAAAACCTCTTTGAGTTAAACAAAATCAAGTTATAGGAAACCAAAGGTGGTAAATATGATTTGTTTGTTTGTTATAAATGGATCGATGAGCCGCACACTGATAGGCAAAGAGCTGCATGCAGCTCGCGACCCACGGGCTGGCCACCCCTGGTGTAAAATGTGGATGTGTTATAGGAGGACTTCATTCTCAGGATTTTTTTCTACAGTCCTAGACTTTTGACTAATGACTTTATCTACTTAACTCACTAATACTCTGAGCACACAATAATATACTGTATTATTATGTTCATCTTTTACTTGTTTTTTGTTAATTATATTGAATTTGCATCATACTGGCAACAAGTCCCCCCCCCCCCCCCTCCTTCCCCCTATTCTATAATGTTTTCATGTTTGACTGTACTGAATTTCATGGCCATGTAAGTCACTCAGTTCATCTTGGACAGGGCTGGTAACATGGGGATCTGTGTGGACCAGTTGGAGGATGCAGAGGAAGTGGATAAGGCCCGGCTGAAATGTCTCCAGAGATGGACAGAGAAACGTCTGGATGCAGTCGTCATTACTATGCCAGGCAAAGACAGAGACCTCTACAGACTGCTCTGTGAGACGAGAGTTTTCTTGTATCCACACCTGATGAATCACTGCTAATCAAACCAAAAGATTAAATGCATCATGTTGGCTCAAAGGTGGCACATTCAATTAGAGTTAATCTCCTTGTTTAATTTTCTCTCCTGTGTACAGATGGGACCGTCCCCGTCTTGGATGCAGATACGGCCCATCCCAAGCTGCTTCTGTCTGACAACAACAGGAAGGTGACGTACAGCGAGACCCAGCAGGTCTACACTGAGCACGAGGCCCGCTTCAGCTCCTTCCCACAGGTCCTGGCCTCCTGTGCTTTGGAGGGGGGTCGCTGGTACTGGGAGGTGGACGTGTGTGTGGATGAGGGTCGCTGGAAAGTGGGGCTGTGTGAGGGTCGGTTAGAGAGGAAGGGCCAGAAGGATAACTCTCGTCTTGGCTTCAACTTAAACTCCTGGTGCCTGGCCTGCGACAGGAGGAAGGTGGAGACTCTGCATAACAAAGTCACCTCTCCTGTGGACGCAGAGGGGCTGCAGAGAGTTGGAGTGTTCCTGGACTTTGAAGAGGGTGTTGTGTCTTTCTTTAAGGTGACACCAGGGGGCAGTCTTGCTTTGATGCATTCCTTCGAGCACAGGTTCACTGAGCCTCTTTACCCTGCTTTTTCTGTGTCCAAAACACACCTGGCTATCAGTGACCTCTTTCAAGCGTGAATGATGCAAAACAAAAAACTCAGTTTTAGCTGGAAAATTACAGAATAAAACACAACAGCTGTGCCTTTTTTATAATGCTGAATTTGTTTTAATCTTCAAGAGTTGTCAAATTTTAAAACTATCTGTGATGACAGCTCTGCTCTACACTGTATATAACGAGAAAATCCTTCAATGTGATTTTATTCATGTAATTATTCTGGATCATACAAGAATTCTTGACACACTGTACATTTTTTGAGCCATACAGCTTTTAACTTCCAGACTTGGTATCAGGGTTTTAATTTTTTAATTTTTTTTTACACATTTTTCATCTCTGAACACATAACTATGTTGTTTGAGCTTCTAGAGAGTGGTTCCAGTCAGTACTTTTTATTTTCAACATGTACAATGTTACAAATGCATTTTTTTTTACATCTTCCTCAGTAAGAAGTCATCTTTTTAGAGCAATAAAATGTAAAATGTAGGGGAAACATCTTGTCTTTCTGCTTCTTATTCGCATTCACATTAAATAATAAAAAAAAAGGTTTTGAACTCCCTCTGCCTTCACTGCACGTGAACATCTCAAACCCCGCCCACTTACATGACTATGACATCACAGATAGCTGCTGCTGCTAAGTTACCCTCCTCCAAGATCTCTGGAGCTCATTTATTGTCAGCGGGGGTCTCTGTGTCTGACGTCAGCCAGAGGGATCAGACTGGTATTTATATAAACTAGTTCTGGATGACTGGCCAAGCATCCGCATACCAGTGGTCCAGGGACAGCTGGGCACGGGGTGAGGTTGGAGCAAACTTGTTGGGTAATTAAGCTGCTTAAAACCCTGAAAAATGGTGGAAGTTAATGTTTAAGTTAACTGGAGTGAGAGGAAATGCTGATGGAGATCAGGATAAAACTTTCACTCTAATCAAAACCTGTAATTACTGTGCAAACATTTTAGTAAATTGTTTCTTCAAAATGTCCTCCTCCTCTTCTGGCAGAATTTAAGACACCCAGGAAACTTGATTTCACACAGGTGCTGCAGTCAGCCGTGGCAACAATTTCACACTTGCAGCCATGTGACCCAAAGGTAGCCAGAAACCTTCTGTGGGCTTTGCTTCATTTCTCTTCCCCAGCTGGCACATGGAGGCAGGAAGCAAGATGTGACTGAGAGAGAGGGAGAATGGAGGAGTAGGGGGGTTTAACAGTCTGGGTAATTAAATTCTCCGCTTCTTGTCCATCTAAGGGTCTCTCAAACGAAGCCAGGCTCTAACTGGCTTTCTCAGACATGTTACGGATGGCGGGAAGTAATACGCCTATCCAAGGAGTATGTATTATTACGAGCTCTAGATAAGTGCTTTAGCCAAAAATTGCAGTAGTGGCTTCTACGGAAGAGGATAAGGGCCACTGGAAAAAAAAAAAAAGTTCAACAATTTATTATTGTAGTGACTTGATTTTGCCTGACGAAATTACCAAGAAGCCAGTGAGGTGTTTGTGGCTAGAAATTCAGCTGACACGTCTGAAAAAAACGAAACAGTAGATCTTAGTCACATTTTCTTTATTTTGTCCTTTTATACTGCTACCAGCAGCAAAGTAATTTACAAAACAACGACGACGGTCAAAAAACGTGTGCTTCTCCAGACACACACACACACACACACACACACACACACACACACACACACACACACACACACACACACACACACACACACACACACACACACACACACATACACACCTGTCGTGAGTTGCACCTTTCCCAACTTATGACTTATGAGAGAACTTGCGCCACCTGCTGTGGTATCAGGACAAATACAAATAATATTTTACGAACACACAAAACAAAATACCGCAAATGGGATTATTATTATTATTATTATTATTATTATTATTATTATTATTATTATTATTATTATTATTATTATTATTATTATAAATTAAAGTCAGAATTCTGAATAATTTCAGAATTCTGACTTTTTTCTCATAATGATAATAATAATAATAAATTATTGGACTATTACTAATCCTCTTCCGTAGTCTTCATTAGTGATACCATGAGGCTTGAAAATCTGTGAATTATATTTATATCCTTCTCAAAATATCCTTTCAAAATAAAACCCTGTAGTGATTTGCACATAGATATTTGTGTCTCAGGTGGATTTGCAAAGAATCAGAATCCTTATATAAGCATGATGATGGCATGGTCGTGCACAGGGATGATTACTGAGTATATAGTCTTCGCGTTGCAGCTGAAAATTTAATTATGACAACAGTAAACTGCTGCCAAAGCAATAAGTCGATTTGAAATATTGTTCCTTTCCTCTGCTGCTCTCTGAGGCAAATAAAATGGGATAAAATACCAATTAGCAAAAGAGGTGCAAGCAATAGATCTTGCTATTTACTTTTTAAATCAATACTTCATTAAAAGGAGTCTAAACTCAAGCGACTGTGAGGATTAGCCTTGCATTTCATATGCTCATGCAGGAGTCGCCTTCTTCCTGAGGTCATTTCATACTGAAGCGAGTGCGTCAAAGTGGGTCTCATTTGCAAAAGCTTTCCAAGTCAGCACTCTCCTTTAGATTGCATGCTTTTACCTCTCATCATTGTTGACAGACAGGATAGAAAGTGGGATGGCATGAAATTATTGAGGTCAGAGATTTTCAAAGAGTTGCTCAGCGACGAGCCTTCCACGTGAACTGTCTTCATGGCACAAAATGTCACCCTGCCTCAGTCCAGACTTAATTTTGTATCTATTGTTGACTTCATGTTAAAGTATTAAGACGACAAGCAGTTTCAGTTTTACAATTTCATTAGTAGTAGTTGCACCATTTGTAGTTAGCCCCTGAATATTTAAGTCTGTTTTTCTCTGTTTTTGGGGAAGGAACTGTGGCTGTGCTGCAACAGACTGCACTTGCTGCTGCCCTGGGGATCATAAAGCCAGTTCAATTTGCATTCCTCCATTAGAGAATGTGCCTTGAGTCAAGATCATCCGCCTGGCCAGAAATAACCACAACTTGCCCCCTCCTGTCTTTTTTTCCAAAAAAAAAAAAAAAAAAAAAAAAGTCATATAAGAGCACAGTTTTTCCTTATAAAGAAGCACTTATTCATAGACCAAATGATAACAGCTTTAGGTCATTGATTAGATTGGCAACAATCTTGGACCCTTTTGAAAATTTAGATTCGATTTTATATATTTCAGCTAAAAATCTGGAACTTCTCTCCGTCACTCACTGATCAAAATGATCACCTGAGACTGTAACCAAAGTAACGAGAGATAATTGCTCCACAATAACGAAGATTTTCTCCACAGCCATCACATTACACTACCTGTTGCATGGCGCCAAGTGCCAGAGCTATGCTGTAATTGGATATGCTAATTTGCATGTTCTCATTAAAAGGCATATACTCATTATCGGTGTGACAGGACAACAGCTTCCTCCACAGAGGGCAGAAATCAGTTCACAGTCTAATTTATCAGCCTTTAATAGGGAGCAGAGAAGCATCTCCTTATGCATAACAAATTTGTTAGATCACATGATCTCCTGTGAGAAATGTGCAGATGCTATAGCCCTCCTTTAAAAACTGTTAGCTTGTGTTTGTGAAGAGCTTGTAACTGCTTGTGAAACAGACTGGAGTTAAAAGTGATGCCTCTTTGTGACCTACAACAGCAAACTAGACCATCTGGGAAAAAAGCTCACGATTTGTTATCTTTAATGATGGCAACCTTTGCAAGGGGCAAAGAGCCCAAAGGCTTTTTTCATGATATGTGATACATCTGAATTTAAAAGAAACTGGATGAAATGTTTGAAATGTTTTATCATTCATTTAACAAGATCAGCACTGATGGAAGAAGTATCACAGTCCACAGGGAGTGCCAAAATCAGCACAAACAGAAAGTTCACTTTTTCCCACAGAACAAGTGAACTTTTGGAACATGTAAACTATTTTTACTTGAAAAATCCTTTCAGCAGACTGAATTTTAAAAAAATGTATCAATACAAAATAATAATAAACCAACTGACCCAAAAATAGAAAGAAAGCATGGATATCTACGACATACTGACTTGATCAGTACAACAAAACTCATATTATCAAGTTTAGAAATGAAATATTTAAAAATTTACTATGAGATTATATCTCATAGCAATCAACTTATTTCATCAGTACGGATTCAGAGATTTCTTCAACATATAACTTTGTAGCGATTTGAAGTGAAGTTTAAACATCCTTCATTGTTACTTTACATCCATCTTTGAAATACAAGAAAGTATAATACTTTAACAATTTTAAAATGTGTTGCTGCCACAGGATTTTAAAAAACAATAACATTTCCCAGTTTAAACATTTGATTAGAACATTTAGACTAGAATTAATTTTCAAAGCATCAAATCTGTGAAAACTTTGCAGTTAGTAAACAAAGGCTGTTTCTGCAGTGCTTTCTCACCACTTTGACATCTACTCGAGAGCATTCATTACAAACCTTCAAATGACTTTACAGGAATGACAGGACTGCTTGCAGATGATATTTGGTCTGTGGTGATACAGAGACTACAGTTTTTAATTATAGCATGTTTTGAAACTAAAATATCCCTAGAGGAGCTTTAATTGTGGAAACAAAAAAATCAAGTAATTTTAAACATTTAGAAACATTTCATCAGCAGAAAAACAAGAAGCAATCATAATTCATTCATTATACAAGATTTGTGTTCTGGAAAACTGCTCATATAAGAACTTCCAGCACACACACATACACATACACACACACACAGACACACACACACTTCTCATGGCTTGTGGCCCCATCCTTTGTCGGCATGGCAACAGGTGAACTCAGGTAAGCAGAGATTGTGACGTGTATGTAACCCTGTCACGTGCCAGGCTTGGTATACACTGTGGAAATCTGAGACAAAAGAAGTGATGGCCAATTGTTGAGTGACATGCCTATTCTCTTCCCTTCACCTTTCCCCAGGCAAATCAATTTCCTGTCCACTGTACAGCGAAGAAAAAAAATGCTTCATGACTTTCATGACCAAGACTATTTCTATATTCCACCCTCAGCTCGCCACATAATCCAATTTAGTGAGACAAATCTCATGCCTTTCTGTGTGATGATCACTCAGGTTATCACTGAACGTTGTGGAAATGTGCAATTATTAAAAGCCCGTAAAGAGATGTAGAGCACTGTGCACTGATTGGAAAAATCACTTGAATGACAGACAATTAAACGTTTATCTGTTTCCATCAAATTGTCTTTCCTCTGATGTCATTAAGAAACGTTGCCCTTTAACCATCCACATAACGGCACATTAGGATTCAGAGGAAGCAGCAGCAGAGCAAACAGCATCCATTTCAAACACTGTGTGCTGTCAGCTGTATGGTGCCTGTCTGTCTCTGCCTCCTACTCCTCCTACACTCAAAGACCGTACCAGCGCCGCCCCCTCCCGCCCACCCACCCTCGCTCCTTTCCGTCATCTCTCAGA
Organism: Labroides dimidiatus; assembly: GCA_030710495.1. Lineage (NCBI taxonomy): Eukaryota > Metazoa > Chordata > Actinopteri > Labriformes > Labridae > Labroides > Labroides dimidiatus. The sequence goes on along the minus strand of CM061147.1, from coordinate 24,137,560 downwards.
ATATCTCCAGAGTCTTTAGCATTATATATTTATTTATTTGTCTGTCCTCATGCTCTTTTCACTTGGCCCCTCTAAGGGAAGGTCAGAGTGCGGGACCAGTGTCCTCCAGGAGTTGGCTGAGATTCAGTGTCTTGTTCAAGGACATGTTTCCCATGAGAGGATGAGCCCTGCATGCTTTGTATTTGTAGTTTTTCTTTCAGAGATCTCTCTGCCTAAGGCTTCTGATCATCTTTTACTGTGAGACTGGCAAACCTTTATTTACTTTACCAGGTAAACACAAGGTTATTGCACTTTTTCTAAGCATACACTTGTCAATGGATTACATAAAGTAATTTCGAATTACATCAGACCTCAAAACATACATCTTTAAACTTTATAAATCTTGTTGTCTTAAGGTCTACATGTCTACAAAAGATGTAATCTAGCAAATTTAGCATAATATATCCTTTTTTTCAGGTTAAAATGCAGCATATACTTTAATGATCTAATGTAAAATGCTGCTCACTTTTATTTTCTTTACAGTAGATCATTAAAATTAATTGATACTAGTAAGATCCAAGGAGGTAGATCTGTCTACGGATTGCTGATCAGAAATGTTCTTTTAAGGAAGATGTGATTCAGAAAAGAGTTATTAAAAAACAAATGGAGCAAATTCATGATTGATTAAAGTAGTTTTTTTTCTTCATAACAGTTGTGTGTTTTGATATGATGTACGCAGCTCCTGTTGTAGGCTATTAAAGAAAAGATCTTTAATTTTTTGTTTTATCTTTGTAGCCCTTAATCCATTCATTTCCTAGACATTGTTTCATTACTTTTCATTTTTTATTAATGGTTTCAACCCTTTTAATTTGCATTATTTCTTTTCATTTGAGATGACTGACACCTATATGCTTTAACTTCCCATTTTCTGCCATGTTTGGATTTTGTGTTGCACACTTTGGATTTTGTGTTTTTCTCTTTTATTTGTCTTATCTTTTCATTTGTTAAGCGCTTGATAATCCTGTTTTAAAAAGCGCTATACAGAGAAACTAGATACATTTATAAACCGTGTTTCAAACCAAAATACGATTTCTTTTGCTTTCTTACTTTTGAAAAAACAAAAAAGGCATCTTACTGCACGAACAAATATTCTGACATTATGTTTTTATATTGAACCTTGGCATGCCCCTATCCAAGTGTCTCACTTTGACAGTTAGTGCAGGGGAGAAATATGAAAATGAGCCTCAACACATCTCATCTCGTCTGTCTCACTTTGAGTGATTTGCAAAGCCTTGTAAACACTTTACACATTTACTCCCCCAAGAGACAAATTAAAGCCAATCAAATGGTAAAAGGAGATGGAAGAAAACGCCACATGACGGCACTCTGTCCGCTCAGACAGGAAGGAAATACCTTTGTGTTGAAAAAATAGAAATGGCATTTTCTGTGATTACCACATATGGATTGCACATCAGCATTTGATATTGTATAAATCTGCTAAAATGTGGCAATCATGTCACAAAAGGTGTCACTCATAGTTATACTGTCAGGTCATAAACCTCAGCAGTCACTTTGGTGATTTGGGGCTAAAAAAAGAGTGCAATGTTTTGGTCTGCTTTGACTGTAGTAACTGGAAAAAGCTACACAACTGCATCGAAACTGTACATTGCTGAACATATTGGAAGTCTCTATAAAAACAGACTGTGTCATATAACTGTGTGCCTTATTTTCCAGATTTTATAGTAAACATACCCCAATATGCATTTCTTCCAAGATAACCAAGTAATATTGTGGTGCTCTGTTGCTTTATAGCCAGTTGGCTCTGTCTTTGAACCTGTGCAGGGGCCTTCTAGAGTGGAATTACAAATATTTATCATATTTGCTGTAGCATCCGCAGAGGGAAGCTCCAGGCATGTTTCAACTGAAAACACTAACACAAAATCCAAACGTCAGGTTTTGGCTGAATGAGATGACCTGATCATGTTTCTATTTTACGATCAATGTAGAAACAAGAAATTAACTCATTAAACAGCTAGTGTTAGCTTTCGGTCAGCATTAGCATTTAGCTAACATTTGGAAGGGGTAAAAGTAGCGCTGGTTTAACGGTGCCTGGAAAAGTAAACATGGCTCGTGTATTGAGTATTTTACCTTTTTTGTCAAAGTCTTCAGCCATGACCTCAAGCTAAGTCCCGTTCAATGCTACGCCAGAGAATGCTGGGGGTGGCCCAGCAGGACATCCAGACAATGAGAGCCTGGCCAGTTGGCTGGAAATATTAACGTATACTTTGTCATTTAAGACTCCAGTTCCTGCTGGATGTTGCCTTGGTGAAAAGGGAGAGCAAGGCCTACACTTCGTCACTGGTTATCAGTTTTACATCTTTTTACATTCTGCAGTTGTCAAAAAAAGACACTGTAAAGAAATAATAACTGATTGTCTTTTAAACATGATGCCTCCAATTGATGCTGAAAGTGGTGGACCAATCAGAAACCTAGATGCCCTACCCCCATAGCTTTTTGACATCTAGAAATGGCTGTTTTCAGAGGTAAATTTGTTACTCCCAAAATAAATTTAGACCCGATAGTTCCACTGGTCAAAATGCATGTAGTTCCTGCGGTTGAAACACACCTATTGTTGTGGCTTTCTCCAACATGGGTGCATACCATTCTTTGATTATCATAATGTAAAAGGAATTAGATGAACCCTGATGGGTATTCCCTCTAAATTAGCAAGGTAAGGGTGATGCTAGCTCTGCTGCCTCACTGTTTGCTAGTTTTGAGCTTTGGATCTGGCTTGGCCCTCCAGTGTGCAGCAACACTGATGTGGATTTTCTCCAATGAAGTACACATACAAGGAAGTAAATGAACTCTGACAAGTAAGCTCTCCAAGATGGCAAAGCAGCCAAGTGGTTAGGACTGCACCCTCATTGTGAATGATGTGAATGAATGGAATCAGCTCATACTGATGAGCCCTTATTAAAGCATCATCTGCCATCACTGTGGAAAAATTTGTTAAGTGAAAAAGCACTGCTCATTTACAAGTCCATCTACTATTTCTCACAATGGACTGGCATGTTCAGTCAATCACAGGTTCATTTGCATCAGATTTAATGATGTTTCAAAGTGCCAGAGGGAATAACAAGTCATAGTTATGATTGACTGAGCAAGACTGTTTCATCACCCTGCCTCTCTGTGTGTAGCTTTAATGCTAAGAAAAAAAACAATATACTAAAAATAAGAAAATCAAGAGATTTGCCTCAAATTTATCATGGGTAGCTATTAGTTTTTATTCACTTATACCATCAAATATCACTCAGGAGATGTTTCAACCCCTAGCAGATGCATAGGTGAAATATGACAGACCAATAAAAGTTTGGCCTTTCCACACACAGCAGCTTTGTGACTGAGATATGAAGGCCTGACTCCATCAATTCTCTCCAACTGAAATCAGGCCTTTTTGGTGCCAAAGTATTGCTTCCTCTGTGTAATCATCCAGCATTTCCATTTCTCTCGTCCCTTCCTCCTGGGCCTACTCTCAGCTGCCTGGAATGTTTTTCTCTCACTGATGGAGACAGGGGGCCGTACGCCTTTCACAGTAATTGGTATATTTCTTTTGAGCCCGTGCAAGGAAAAAATGTTCAGTTTGAGCTATGATGTTGTTGCTGTTTTTATGAATGATTGTAACAACTATACGCACATTTTAGCCAGAGCTTCATTTCCCCTGGGTGTCTCATGATCCACAAATCATTGTATCCTCTGGTGTCTTATTGTCTTTGCAATGAGTGGGTCTCTATTGTGGCAGGTATGACAATAAACCTAAAAATCTATTCAGAGCTATTTTCAGATGATTCCCGAAATCGCATAGACAAAGCATGTTCACCGAAAAAAAAAAAAAACCTCCACCTCCATGAATGTTTATCTGCTTTTAACTTGTACTTTGTGCTGGCTCATAATAAATTCCCATGGATCACTATCTCTAGCATTCATGCCATAGTTTGAGTCCCTTGAGTTTTCTCTGACATAAGTGATTTATTGCATCATAAATTAAGTCTTATTCTGAAACAAGAACAGAGTCTGCATCCCTGTGGATGCTTGCTGGCTTCTTTTCACATAAAATTGAATGAAATCATTTCATCATACATTCATAGTAGACATAATTTTTTTCTACTTATTATTATTAAGATTTAATCAAGATGAGTATGTAGGTTGTGTTAACCTCATATAGATATACTTACCTCTTTATAACCTAAACTACAAAAAAGGCTTTGACAAGTTGTGAAGAAAAACTTTAATTTGGGATAAGATGTAGCACAGGGCTGCGTGGTTAGTGCTGTTGCTTCACAGCAAGAAGGTCGCCGCTTTGTGTGTGCCTTTCTGTGCGGAGTTTGCATGTTCTCCTCGTGCATGCGTGAGTATGCTCGGCTCCTCCTCCGGCTTCCTCCCACAGTCCAAAAACATGCTCACCAGGTCAATTGGTGATTCTAAATTGCCTGTAGGTGTGAGTGTGTGCGTGACTGGCGACCAGTCCAGGGTGTACCCCGCCTCTCGCCCTAAATCAGCTGGGATAGGCTCCAGCCACCCATGACCCTGCACAGGAGAAGTGATATAGAAGATGAATGAATGAATAATGAGATGTAGCACAATCAGACCATAGTGCTTCTTCTGAAGAGAGGTACACTTGCATTTAGGATGTTTTTTGTTGTTTTGTTTTTTTTTTGCATGAGTTTAAGCACAGTAAATGGTTCAGCTTGAACATGTGATTCTTACCAAACACATAATCAAACCGTCTTTTTGTTGTAGTTGAGTATTCCTCCTTACTGTACCAACCAAAAGCAGGTAAATTTCTCCATAGAGGACTGGTCCAAAGAACTGTAAAGGTGGTAAACTCTTTACAAAGACATGGTTGGACTTCACAAAAAAAATGTTTGCATCTTCAAAACTCAATGTTGGCTAAAGTCTTTAAAATCTTTGATGTCAAAAATTCTGCATGCTTACCTTTCTAGCTGCTCTCTAGCTGCTGTTGTTGCTTGACAGAGAGGAATAAGCCCTCCTTAACATGTGCATAAAATTTATAGAAATCTTCAGTAGCTGTGCCCCAGAAATGTCCCACAGTCACAAATGTCCCTCAAAGCCTGAAGTCTTGGTTTTGAAGGCACCGTCTCTCCTCTCCAAGTGGGATGAGAGGGGAGATGAATCCCAGGAGGCAGGACATGGCTTCAAAAGCATATCAAGGAAGCTGGGGTGTAATACTTACTTCATGAAGATCGATGAAGCAACCTAGACCTGTGCAGCATCTGTAATCCTTGTATTTATATGAGTGCAACATACAACCAGATGGATGTCTACATCATCTCTTTTCTCATCATGAAAATAATGCTTACTTCTTTACCCTCAGGATTTGACCTTGTGGTTACACACCATGATAGAAAAGTCATCACCTCTGCCTGATGAGCCAATTTAGCTCATCAAGCAGAGGTGATGACTTTTCTAAAGTCAGAATGACACTTTGTGGCTATATGCAACCCACCAGGAGAATTTGCATGAAAACAGATTTAGAGTGTGAATCACTGATATACCGTCTTCAGCGTATTTAATCTAAAAACAGTAACAGATTGACAGTACTGGAATAATTTGGCATATTTTTACAAAGTTATTCATCTCTGTAAAGCAACTTGATTCAATAATGTTAAAGACATTTGTTGCCTGAAATAACATTTCAAAGGAGCACATCACACTGACTTTGCCTTTAGCTTTCAGTGTACTCCAAAGGAGAACATATCCTGCTCCATATATCAAGTGTAACTGGAGGGAAGTGTCAGAGAAGACTGGTGTTCTCTCTATCCCAGGGAGCAAGGGCGAAATCCTATATACCACAATATATAAATACACACAGACACACACACACACAAGGAGCTGTTATCGGCTTATTCAAATAAAGTGCTGATGCTGGTTTGGGAAATGAAGCCGTATCTGTGCACACATACAAACTGTATGTAAGATATCCTGTCACTTCAGAATCAGCAGAACGGTTTGGCTCCTTATAAAGAGAAGTTCACACATTCATGGCTGAGTCAAAATAAACACACCCTCAAGAGAGAGAGAGAGAGAGAGAGAGAGAGAGAGAGCTAGTTTGTCAGATGAGCTAACAGTGTGATTCCATATTTAACAGGAGCTTCTTGTTATGTTTCGTTTAACAGAAGGCAAAGACAGTGTCAATTAGGACTGTTAATGAAGCAAATTTCATATAGTGAAGGGGACGTGACCCTCTGTCCCCTGTGGCAATTATGCTCTTGCTACTGAGCTGTGATTTTCCCCAAGCAAAGCACCGACTTCAAGAGTGTCAGTCAGAGGTCTCATTTCACCTCCTGTTGAAGAGGATAGACTGATATAGTACCCTCAGTTCCCTGTGTTCTCATCAATGCAACGACCGCCCTGTCAGCAGGATATGAGACCAATCAATGTGGTCCTTAACATGAGAACGTCTCTGATGAGCTGAGGTTATATAAACCACTTTAAGCCATAAACAGCAACACAGGACTTCGAATGGCCTCTGTTCATTTGCTGTTGAAAGAACCAGACCGAAACGCAAATTCATTCTACGAGTGAGTGAACAACATATCTATATACTTACTTTAAATAGCGCTTTATTTGCCCATAGCATGTCGTCCATCATTATTGTGGTATGCTTGAGGAGCTGAACTATCTTTATTTAGAAAGATTCAAAGAAATCTTTGTTTAGCTACTTTCCCAACTTCTTATTTTGTTCATCTGTGGGCTTTGGGTCATGAGTTCAGCTGTTGTTAAAGGCAGTGTTCATAATCAGATTTAGATACACTTTTTGTTATTGTAGTTAAAATAATCTTTATGTCTCGATGGCAATCAATGCATGATGTGTTCTTAAAATAGAGCAAACAATATCTGCTGTCTACAGCAGGAGTAAACCTGGGAAAACACTAGCCAATCCCAGCATTTGGGATCCAATTTTTTCAACCAATCAAATCCTGTCCTGTCGTTTTGCCCGCCTCCAGCGTGTACATTTCACCAGCATGCACTAGCCCCGAGTCAATACGCATAACCAAGCAGGAAGCAAGTACACTGGCCATCTTGGATATGACGCGGACTTTGAGCTTCTGTTCTAACAGCAATAGGGCGTTTCAGACCCAAGCCTTTTTTTTAACCAGGCTGTAAATATGATTTTTAATGCCATAAAAGTCAGTTTTTCTGGCTTGATGTGTTTGTGACTTCTGGTCTTTCTGCAGCCAGCATATAGTGGATCTCGATGAACAGCGACTTTTAGGCTTCATTTTTCTCTACCGGAAGTTGCCCCTTGGTCACAAGACAGGTGAAGCACATGAGGACCAAACACAAAGGAGGGAAACTGGGGCAGAAATAAACACATGAAGAGATACACTAAGACATACAGAATACACTAAGACATACAGAACTCAAGATTGAAACAACCACCAGAACAGAGAAACAAGGCCAGGAGGTGAAACTTAACACACAGGGAGCAAATACAAAGTTAACAGGGAACATGAGGGAAAACGCACAAGACACAGAAACCTAATAAAGCCAAAACACTGAAACATTAAGAACACCAAGAAACCGGGAAAACTCAAGAATGTAACATAACCACCAGAAAGAAATCTGAATTAGAAACTACAAAATAAAACAGGGAAACAGGAAACACTAAAGACTAAACTATGAAACAAGAAGACAAAAACACACAAGGGAAACAGCATCAGGAACCACAAGTTGAGTCTGTGGTTTTGAATCAGTCACGATCATACAATCACGAATCAGTGGCGCTTGTGCATGTCGTTTTGGAGGAACTCTGAGTGTAGGAGGGTGGGGGCTAAACGGAGATGCTACATTCAAATTCTTGCTAGTTTTCTGTGACTACCAACCATGCCTTTAAGTCTGACCAACACCTCAAGGTCTATTGCCTGAATCTCTACCTATAAATCCACCAGTTCAACCAGGTCAACAGATAAAGTCTTGCTTCATGACTTTAAACAGACAAGTCTCCTGTTAAAAAAGTAACTGAGCCATCAAGCCAAAAAGAGCTGTGGGAAGCCTACTGATTCATCAATCACACCGCTATCAAGCTGTGTGCCTGAGTCATTAAAGAGTATGAAACCCTGTTTTACAGACAGCATGTCCACTAGACATTGAAGACTTTTTTCCTTCTTCCACTCCTTCTTTACACTACTGCCACTGTTAGATTTAGATAAAAAATATATAATGAAAGACCAACAAAACTTCATTTCATTTCTTATGACTGGTTAAGAAAAATGAATATTGTATGTTTAGATTCATTTCTAAACAATCATTCATGAACCTTGGGGACCAGAGAGTTTCTATATTCATAAATCAAAATAAATTCAACACACCTCATATGTGATCTTCTAGGCTGCCACACATAATTCTGAGAAAAACGAAAAGATATGTTAGGACACAACAGGATATGACACAATACAATTTAGTTTAGTGCAAAGCATTGTAATAAGATGAGATGAAAAAAGATGCAATGAGATAAGATTAGGTACGATACAAAATGTTATGGTAAGATACAATACAGTGCAGTGCAATACGATGTGATACGAAAAATAAGATACAATAAAATGCCATGATATAATCCCATACAATTTCATATGATTGGATAGGATAGGTTATGATACAGTATATTACAATACACTTTCACAGGATAAGATACACTACAATGCAGCACTATCAGTACAACACAAAATGATATATTACGATCTAAAAGGAACACAACAATGCTGTCATATATGATGCATATTGACATACAGTGGTGGCCAAAATTGTTAAAACACCTGACAGATCTGAAAGTATTGGCCCTTCTTTGCCTCCCAAATATGATCATGAAAAATGTAGATAGTTGCTCCGAGCACAACAGATATCAGATGAAATGAGTCTTGCTGTTTATTCTGCTTTTAACTTTGAAATTTTGTTTGTCCACCTTTTGCAGCAGTTACAGCCGCACATGTCTCCAGCATAGTGTCGGTATATTTCCAACGCTATTGTTATTCCATGCCTTCTGCAACTCAAGCCAAAGGTTTTCCTTGGAATGTACGACAGATCTGTCCAGTTTATTTTCCAACTCACCCAAATTTGCTGGATAGGTTTGAGGTCCACACTTTTATTTTAATAGCAATTTCAACAATACAAACTGAAACCTCTTAATGATGCCAAGTGTTCAAATAATTTTGAAAATCACTGCAGTAACATACCATGGCATTCATTGCCCAAACAAACTGCAGGGTAAAATATGACATGATACAGTACTATACAATACTGTACTTTACCATGGAACAAGATAAGATGTATTACAACAAGAACTAATATGAAATGATACAATAGGACATGATATAATGTTATATGGTCAAAAACAGAGACTGTAATACAGTAAGATTCTATAGGATACACCGTTTCCAATATAAAATACAATTAAGTGGAGTACTACCATACCAAACTGTGCTATACCATACCATACTATACAAGACTTAACGGTAGGAAACTATATGGTAGGACACAACATGACACAATATAACATTGTAAGATATAAAATTAAATAATATTATATAAGATATGAAATAATTAGATAAATTACAGTATAGTAATTTAGAATTTAAGGTGATAAAACATGATGCTAAATAAGCATTACAAGTAAGTTTCATAAGATGACATTACAGTGTACTGCAGGGTACCACAAGAAGCTTTTATAGTATCATACCATATAAAACGACACCGTGTGATATTTTGCCATGTGTTATTCTACAGTTATATGCAATATAAACAATTAATTAATTAATTCATTCATTCATTCATTCATCCATACATCCATCTTCCATACCGTTTATCCTGTTCAGGGTCCTGTTCAAGGTGGCTGAAGCCTATCCCAGCTATCTTAGAGTGAGAGGTGGGGTACACCCTGAACTGGTTGCCAGTCAGTCACAGGGTTGACACAAAGAGACAATCTTTCATGTACACACTTACATCTACAGGCAATTTAGATACACCAATTAACCTGATGAGCATGTTTTTGGACTGTGGGAGGAAGCTGGAGTACCCGGAGAGAACCCACGCATGCACAGGGACAACATGCAAACTCCACACAGAAAATCCACCGGGCATACTGGGATTCAATTCCGTGACCTTCTTGCAGTGAGGCTGCAGCGCTAACTGTTGCACCACTGTGCAGCCCCACGATCATTATATTACAATATAATGCAACAGGGAATACCATATCATGGGATCTAATGAGATGCAAAGTTTTACATTGTTACACACCTGGTGAAATTTTGTTGCTTTTGATTGATTCAAATGATACCTTACACTGATAACATCGGTGTTATGCATTAAAGTATGGTTCTTTATCCCACTGGACTTGGCATTCAGGAATTGCCATGAAGCATAACACGAGCAGGCAAGAGAAACTGGCTGAAAAGGAGAGACAAAGACAAGTAGAGACTTCTGGATGTGTAAGAGCAGTCTCTGAGGTAAAGCAGGGTCAGTGGGCGGGCTCAGTGAAGGAGAGAAGAAAAATAGCTAGGGGGAACTGCTGAGCATGGAAGCAAGCAGGACTAGATGCATGCTAGAAGCAACTTATATTGTGCTCCAGTTTCCCATTAAATTCTGGACAAATTCTTCTATACATTCCTTATGGTGGAGTGCCATTTTACTTTGGCACATTCTGCAAAGGTGTGAAAACACATCCTGTCCTTACAACAACAGACCAGAGATCTAAAACAAGGACTGAAGTGTCTTGCAGTTACTTTGGGAAAAAGTTTAACTATTTAAAGTTGCAGTCCATAATAATAAGAGACATATGCTAGAAGAGACATAGTAGAGGTCGATGAGGTCAAGGATGTATAACTCATAATCACTTGGGACACTACAATGGTGATTCTAAATAATCTGCATGCTTCTTCACAAGGCTACACAATTATGTCAGAGAACGAAATAACATTTCTCTGTCTTTAAGAAACTGCAATATTCAATAAAAACGAAAAACTTCATACTTTGTTTGCATCATAGATACCTCTCAGCATATAATTTTTCAGTGCTGCTTAAGGCAAGGCATGTCAGTTTTGAGAACCCAGTCAGATCATAGACTGTAATTAAAGGACGTAATCTCCATGACCTCACCTGTCCGTTTCTGGAATGGATATTTGAAGCAAAACTGCAGGTTTGGAAATGAGTCAGGCTTTCAGTCTCCACAGTAACAGCCATAGGGTGCCTCTGATTGGACGAACTGCCAAGTTAGAAAAAAATTTGACCTCCATACAGTGTGTGCCGTCAATGCCGTAAATTAGGGATACAGACAGGAGACATTCTTTGTACTAGGCTGTAATCATGTTTATGTCTGCCGTAAAAACAGCTTTTTTTTTTAGTTTTGGTGTGTGTGACTTCCGGTACTTACGGAGCCAGCCTCAAGTGGACACTCTATGAACTGCAGATTTTAGCACTTCCCCATTGTCTCATATTTTCAGACCGTTGGTTGCTGCTGAGTCAGATATATGACTAAATGTCTTATATTTACATCATAGATAGGTTTTTTGTTTGTAATTGTTCTATTCAGCAACTTTCATTGACATTTAGAGAATTTACCTTTAGTAATATTTTATCAAAGCAGGCTCGAAACACACCTGCATGGGGGAACCTGACTGGTCATACCAACAACTCAAGTCAATATCAGACAATCAATGGTAATCTTTAACAGAATGAAGTCACTGGAACCATTGCAGGGTACAATGTAGAACAAATGAGACTCATAAAATGCAGGAACACATACAAGCAGGATTAATGTATATGGGTCTAATACCACAGTGGGAAGCAGTTATTATGTAGAATAACACAATCATTTTTTGTATACCTTGTTATATATAGGGTTTTTGATCTAAGATTCAAACTCTTCTCATGTCAAAGTATTTTAGTCCAAGAAAAGCCTTAATTATCTTTCCAGCCTCTGTGGAACAGGGACATGAACAGACATCAGAGGGTGAGTAATCACCATTTGAAGAAGTGAAGGAGGTAAAAGCTAGCATACTGAAGGATTTGGCTAGGACTAGAAAAAATGTTGCCTCTCCTGCAGGCCCCATGGTAGATTAAAAAACATTAACATGAGTACTTGCTCTAATACAAATGCTGGCTGACCTGCCAAATTTTGCTATCTGTTTATTATAAACTGCTTCCACACTTGCATGAAAGTACTTAATCCATCATTTCAAATGCTTCAGTCCTCCCCAAGCTCTTCTGCTGATTGAGGGTTCAAACTTTCAGCAGATAATAGATGTTTGGTGTAGAAGTGATGTGTTCACCTTGTGCCTGTTTGAGTGTATTTTAACAAAACTAAGCATCTGCAGCCTCCGTTCTGTAAAGGTTGGTCTTGATTAATAGTATCTTCTCTTTGTGTGGGGAAGAAAAAGCATCTTAGGTGAAGGTGTGCTGGAGTTTAAATGTGTCTGTAGGCAAAATAAAGAACTTGTGCTGATGTCGGAATGCTAAAATGTTCATAACTGCTCTATTAACCCTTTAACTAAGTCAAGTGGTATGTTAACATTTGTCTATCACAGTCTAGTTTAAGCTTATGGAAATGTCACCTGTGCTGAGGATTAATTTTAAACCTTGCTCTCAACAAAGAGTGAAAGATTGTCAAAAGCCGAAAAAGCTAATTTTGACTGAGACATGATCACGTGCATCAATTTTGAATGTCAGGCATCCATCAAATAAAGCTGTGATGTTCCTCAGGGCTGAGTTTCAGGTCCAACACATTTTAAGCTTTATACACAGCCAATGTGGAAAGCTTTGGCTCAGTACTTTGGTTGGTTGTCTCTCAATCAGAAACTTGATACTTTGATCCCATATCAAAGTGTCAGCTGGCAAGATACTGAAACAAGCAGCAGACACCAGTCTTATTATTCAAAGCCAATGCAGAAGTTCTGAAAACTGCAGTACCTTGAGGGTGGTATTAATCTTATGAAGTAACACTGAGGTTATGAGTTTTGCATATTTGGCTGACTAGACTGAAACCGTAACTGAAGACAGATGACCTGCTTGCCAGGCTGACTGAAAGTAAGGCTGACACAGCATTTCCAGTATGGTGACCACTGGATAGGCTTCCAAACTGCATCTGTAACTAATCAGTAATGTCAGAGCATAAGTCCATGTTTTATACCATGTATAACTTGACGCTGCATGACCCAAAATGTAATTAAAAACACGTGATAAAACCCAAAAAGAAATAACTGGTCCATAATGCAACAACAGTCCTTACCCTGAAATGTAATATAAAAGATGTAATTAAAACCAAAGTGTAATAACTGACTCAAAATGTAACATGTTGTTAGATTTTAGGTTAAACTTCTTACATTTTGGGCTCAGTATCTTGTTAAATTTTGGGTCAGTTATTACATTTGGGTTTTATTTTTTTTTTTTTAATTATATTTTGGGATCAGAACTTTTGTTAAATTATTGACCAGTAATTAACTTGTGGGTTTTATAACTTTTTTATTTTCATTTATTTATTTATTTTTAATTACATTTCAGATTGTTATTACATTCTGGGCTCTAACATGCCTCAGGCCCAGTTACCTTTCTGACGACATCGAGAGTTGTGGGGAATTTTTTGATAGTTCAACCAAAACAAAACTGAGCTTTGGTCATTGCCACTGTGAGTCATAGAGGCAAACTGAGGTGGAATATATCTTCAACCTTGCCCTATCTTAAATGAAAAAAGTATATTTGAAAAATAAAAGACATATCCGAAAGAAAGACTCTCTTCTGCGATGCTCTGGTCAAAAGCTATTCAAGTATCATGGTCAGCAGTGTTTCACTCTACAGTTTAAGAGAGCTCGGAAGTTGAAAGATGCAGCTGTAGAATCTATAACTGGACACCAGCTTTAAAACTAAATTTGAAATAGCAAGCAGTGGCATTTAACCTCTGCCAACATGTGAAAATCCTTCAAGTTAAGCCCCCACACTGAGATAAGAAGTTTATTGAACCACAATGTTTCCACCTGCTGGTCTTCGTCAGCTACCTGCGGTTCAATAAACTTCTCATGGTATTGAGGATGTGTGCAGACCTACTGTATTCTTGCTGATGGATTTTGTCACCTTGTTCCTGTGCATTTTGTCTTCAACCACCTGCAATACTGCATATCGTATGCAGGGTTTTGGAGTTACTTCTCGGTCTGCTTGTCCTTTGATTTTCAGCCCTTTTACGTTTTTAATTCCTGTCTGTTACACACAAATGAAAGTTTTATTGTTGGTTCATGCTCCTGTCTCTAAAACTCTGACTTTTCTTGCTGTTTCATAAATATTTCATTAAACACTCAATGCATGTGTTGCACTAGCAAACACATTTGTTACATTAAATATTGAGTAGGAGGAGTCTTGGTGGGAACTGTAGTGTCCCTTATTGTCTGTGTAATGTTTTCCTCCTGATAATGAAACATCAAGTCAATAAAAATGCAACATTGTGCAGACATTATACAGTCATCCTATAGGGTGATTAGTGTTGAGTCAGAAGCGGATCCTGTAAAGCCCTGGATTTATTCCATCTGTGGTGTATGTTAATGAATGCAGGGATTTTATTCACTACATTCTAATTTATGTGTTTTAAAGATTCAGACGTTGCTGATGTTTTGTACCTTTAGTCAACATCACAGTCATCTCCTTTTTTAAATACCAAACCAGAATGAATTAGAATTAATTTGATTTAATTAAGCTATTAGAATTTCTGTCGAGTATTTCCTTAGCTGTTAGCTGCACTCCAGATCTGCCATTCTCTAAGATTCAAACCTTCACTCCAAACGTTTGTGTTTTATACATCCTGATGAAATCTGAATCGGCCCCTCTCGAGTGAACTACCCAGCTGCTCACCTTTCAGCGTGGGAGGTAAAATGCTCTAATTCTGAATTAAGCCTGTGTTTGGGTTTATGATTTTCTCTTGTTTGGAACAAATAAGAGCCAGTTCTGAAAATAGCTTTTGGCTGAGGTTAAGAGGAAATTTAATTATACCTACTTGAAAGAAGGGCTCTATTTTTTCCACTAGGAGGGCAGCTCAGGTGTTAAATATTTAGCTGAATCCCTTGTTGGAGCAAAATGTGCCAAAGCTGCAGGGATGTCAAATTAATATTTCCATTTGCCTAATCAGTTTGGTGTTCTGTTCACAGTTTGGATGCAGATTTCTAAAGTGCGTCTCAAGCAGACACCTCACTCTCGTCTAAAAAGATAGTGATCTGCTTCTGATTTGTTTAGGTTAGTTCAGTGGAATGAGTCCTCAAAGTGTTTCTTCCAGAATATTATTGGATTTGCAGGTTCTCTCCACTATCCTCCAGGTAGGAGAAAATAATGATTAATCTGAAAGCAAAGGATGAGCGAGGGAAATGATTAACTGACTGTGCATCAGTCCAGTGTAGAGGAGGCACGGTCGATAAGCCTGTATGCACACAGAGAAGAGGAGAGAGGTATTATATTTCAAATAATGCTTCACCTTTGCCTCCTTCCACTTTTAGCAAATGTTGAACTAAGGCTGGCCTCATGAGAGATTCTTGTTGATAAATAAACAGCCAGGAAAATGGCTGAATGGTGGTAGTCATACCCCACCACCCCTCCGGGCCTCCCCCAGTCCAGACTTGTGTTTACATGTGACAGAAGAGCTCTTCACAGTAAAATGTTATCACAACATAAGTCTGGGGTTTTTCGCTGTTTTTTTATGTAGTCTAGCAAAATGAAATATCTAAATCTGTGACCCGAAAACGGCACCAAACTCAAGAGTCTGCAGGAGTGCAATGACAGATAGCTGGATCAAGAGCCAGATATTCTAGTGTTGAACACAAATAGATATCATCAAAAGAGAGAAGTTGTTTGTATGAATTTACATTATGGCATGTTAGGTCACAAGGAACCATAAAGATTTTCATAACTAGAGGGGGATCAACACAAAGAGTCTGATCAGTTGTCTTTGATATGTAAATCTAACAGCACAGCCATGTGTTTGCATAGAAGAGCTCATGTTTTATTTGAAGAGGCAGATGCTAAGTGTGCTTCTTTCTGATCAGCCGGATTTCCTACCTATGGTGCTGGACCGGCAAATCACAATGACAATGGCTGTATGGAGGTGTTTTTAGGTACAACTATTTATTTTTCTTACAGTTTGGCACCCTAAAACATCTCTCTGATGGCAAAAGGTGGTACTCCTCATGGAGGACATAAGAAGGATCCTTTGTGATCTTGTCAGCCAGTCTGAGGGTTTGCTTGGAGCAGCTGCTAAGAAAACCATTCTCCACAATCAGCCCTACCATTTTTGAACAGATTCTCAGCAGTCTGAAAATCCTTGCTTTCAGTTGGAATGTAAGGAACCAAACTGGGCCTCTGTACTGCAGGACACTTTGAATGGTGGAGCAGAGGAACAGGTGTAAAATCTCCCCACTGGCACCAAAGGACCAGAGCCTTCTCAGAAAATAGATCCGCTGTTGGACCTTATTACAGATAAAATCCACATGGGGTGAATAAGAAAGAGCACTGTCCACAAACACCCCTTGATATGAAAAGGGGATGACTTTTTGATGGGTTTGTTGAACATGATTTTACCTCAGTGACACTAATTAGAAACATCTCGCCTATTTCACATCTAACAGTGATGAGGGTGTCGAGAAGTGGAGAGCATGTGCAATATGGAAAAAAAATGACAAAATAAGCAATGCAGGAAAACCAATTACTCTATTGTCCCAGTGTGTTAGGTGCCGATTCCCAAGAAACCCCCCTCATGATACTGTGATCACATGATAATGATCCACCTGTCATAGCGGTCACAGTGGTCACCTGCTTTTAACCTCAGCCATCCACTGCTATAAAAATTACAAAAAGAAATCAGAAAATAAATGAGAAAAAGGAGCAGAATAAATACATTTACATTATGATCATTTGTGAACGGGCTTGTTTTGTCCTGTTGGCAGCAGCTCCGCCTGAATAAAATGACCCATATTTGAAAAGCAGTGGTTTTGATGGTTGTAATTTTCATACAGCAAGTACCATTTTTCCTCTTTAGAATTTGAATCATATTTTCCACCTTGTCTGCATCAACGTCCTTTCAGCTTGTATTATGAATTGTGGACAGATCGAGTGTCAATTTGTTCCTCTTTTACTCTCCGTCACTGTCCTTGATTTGCAACAGTTTTCCTGTGATTTCAATTTCACAAGACCTACTGACTTTATAATCCAGTCCTTAAAATGAAAGGAATATTACAGGCTCAAACTTGCTCAATGAGGAAATGGAAGATTAAAGGATACTTTCTTTATGATTACCCTATGCTTGAGATATCTTGTGCTTTCGAATATCCTGGCAGTGAAATGAGATCAGCAGGAGAATTTAAGGACTTATGCCTGGAGGAGTGTTTAACAGGATTAAATGAAGAGGTGGGATAACTGTAATGGAGCTGACACAATGTGGGACTTATCTTTGAGTATCCTAAATGTGAGTACCTGAGTGAGACAATAATAACCACACGGGTGGTTTATTGACAAAAAAGAAAAAAACAAAAAACTGATATTCTTGTATTACATGGTAAAAGACAAAAGGGGCTATTGTTTTTTACATCACTTTTTATTTTTTGAATTCTGGTAAAAAAAAAAAATATATCAGTGTTGGTTCATTTTTATCTGAAGCAAGCTACAAATAACTTGAAAAATTGATTTAGTCCAGAATTTTTCTACTGACAGCTTTGACTTTTTGTATAACAAACCTATATGGAAAAGCAGTTTCAACAGCATCCCTGTTCATTCTCAATAATCGAACCCCTGGGTACAGACAATCTCACACGATGAGGGAGGCAGGCAGCAAGCAGCAGGCAAGAAATTGACTTCTGTGATGTCCAAACATGTTATGTGTCTGCAGGTTGGGGGTGGAAGAAGAGTGCTGTTTGTTTGACAGTTTTGAGTGTGGGTGAAGACAAAGCACAGATGCCTCCCACATACCCGCCACTTTCTTGGAGTCCGTATTATCTCTGTCATTGCTCAGATTGAGTACAGCACATGCTTTTGTGTCTGCAGGCTAAAAATGGTGTTGAAAAATGGCACTGTTGTAAACAAAATTAGGATGAAACATTGACTCAACATCTAATCCATCCACACCATTTCTGTTTGCCATCTTCACTTTACTGTCTATTCTTCTTAATTCTTTGTGTGCACAAAGTCCTTGAAAACAGATCGTTTATCGACAAACTCCGTAAAACCACTGATCTAGAAGACCTGATCACTAAACAATGAAAACATACATTAGTAATGATTCTTTCGAAAGTTTGACTCTGCTTAAATCATGTGGAGGAAACCTTGCTCAGTGGTTTTGTCTCATTAGTCAAAGTATCTCATTAAAATTAATATATAAGCCGCACTAACCTGACACGCCCAGATATAGATCTCTGTTCAGGATATTACAAGCTAAAATTAAAAGCTGAATTAGTTGGAATTTCATTGATGAATGATGGATGCAAATGCAGCAAAGAAAAAAATGACACACTAACAAAGATGTTTTACTTATTTAAAGAAACTAAACAACAATATTTTGCATGTTGTATTGGCAGCCAGTTTTACTCATTTCAGTCAGTTAAGCCCTTACATTTGGTTGACTTGTCAAGAGTGGCCATGTCAAGTCATTGTGGCCTTTTTTTTAATCTTTAAGTTTATTAATTATTGTTAACTATCAAAAATGTGGGCATGAAAAGCAAATAGCTATAATTACATGATGTCTGTTCAAACTCAGAAATCAGACAATTTTGCTCTATAAAAGGTTTAGTTCTTTTCTTTTTTTTTCCTCTTTTTTTTACAGAAAGGCAGGATATTAAGTTTGATCTACCAGCCTGCCACTGTCTGCCCTTGAACTTCCAGTGCAAGTCTTTTATATTTTTGTATATTAATCTCCTTTCTCCTCTTATCCAGCTGCTCATGCTATAGTGTCCTGTTAATAAAAGACTGACAGAATAAGACTATTCTCCTGATTTTGTTGCAGAATTTACAATTTTCATCTGTTTTTCAATTTCTTGAAATAATGTTAATGATTTAAGTGAATTTTATAAACCCAATCAGCAGGTGTTTGTTTTCTTACTCCTTTCAAGCAATTCAGCCTTCATTTTTGTCTTATAATATCTTGAATTAGGTGAATGTGGCTACTATTGAGTCTGATAAATTATGATAAATAAGACATTAAAACACTAGTTTTAATTTCAGTTTTTACAGTGTGTCAGGTAAGAACAATAAAGCCAGTGTTTGTCAAAGGTAATAGGACTCAAATGCTGTTTAGATTGTTTTTATATTTGATGTAATGCCATATTTGGTTTCTAAGTTACTGCTTTTGGAAACATGCCTTTTGAGAAGCACTTTTATATCTCTGATGGTGTCTGAGTCCATCTTTTATCCTCTTTTGTCAATTTGTTTTACAGTTTCTTCTTCTGCTTGTTCAAACCCCAGTTTTCCGCTGGTTGTTGGATTGTCCTATCTTTGGAAAATCTTTTGTCAATAAAGATTCATTACATGAATATTTCTCCCCCCTGCCTCCCCACATCTTTGCACTTCTCACAGAGGGTTCTCTAACCAAATTATCCCTGCCTGCATTTCACCTGTCACATCCACTCCCCACTATAACCAACCCCACTCAAATGTCACTGATTTCCCTTCATGGCCCAATATCTTAATAAACCACAGCAGGTGGATGTTACAACCAGGCAGGTGGGTGAAAATGCCACAACTACATGACCACAGTCTGGATTTTTCCTTTAAATAATAATTTCTATGACCGAGATTTATTAAAATCTTCTTTCCATGTGAAAAGCTTGACAGTCAATAAATCATCTCTGCTCTGTGGAGGGAAATTCAGAGCTTCAAACATGCTTTTATTCTTAATTATGGTTTCAAAATATGTCAGAGAGATATGAAATAGAATTTGGTCCGCGTCTTTGGTTGTACAGTAGCTTTTGTGTTGTTTCTTTACTACATTACATTAAAGCTTCTGTTTAATTCACACTATTTCATCCTGCTGCCAGCCCCTGTGCACCCTGTTCCTCCCACACCTTTCATTCTGCCTCTGCCAGCTAACCCTCAGAGGGCCCTCCTACAACAATAATTCAGCACCTCTGTGCAGAGCTGAGGAGCTTGTTTTATTAGCACCTGCATGAGTATCCCTGATCCTGTTACAGAGGCAATTAAAGACAAATAACCCTGCCCTTCTCTGGCTTCAGCTCTAAGGACAAAATGGGAAAAAGATGGCTGGTGAACTTTTATTGTTCTGCATTATTAAGAGAGGCCTGGTCCAAGAATTTCAGAAGACTGAGCTGCTTATTCCACCAAATGCTCCTCTGTTCTCTGAAAAAATGGATAAAGGCAAAAAGTAATATCAAATTCAACTCCTCAGAGAACATTACTCATTGGCCAATGCCTTCATGGTAGCTTCTGAAGTGTCCCATAACACAAATTATCATTCTTAAATTCCTGTGTTGAAATTGCTTATCCTGACAGTAGTCAATTTATGCAATTCCCTGTGAGACAGATAAATTAAGTGCATTGATTTCCACAGCTTCAAGCTTTTAGTGCGGTCTTTCTTTGTGGCTCTGTAAATGAAAACTTGAAAGTCTTAAAAGCTGGATTCAGCCATTAATCTTTCTGAAGTGACAGTTCTGAATTATGATTATCAGCAAAGTGCACCTTTCAAATGTTTGGTAAAACTGTTTCGTTATTGAATAAAATAATTGGATGTATCATTGTTGGTTTGTGAGTACATAAGGAAGTAAGTAATGATAGTTAGCCATTTTTCAGTGCTTCACATCCAAGCAGCCAAGATCACAAGACACTGTAAATCTCTGGGATCAGTGAAATGATTAATGAGGTACAGTGAACAAGAAAGAAAAATCCAGTCACACACTTAGGGGATATTTATTTTTCTCTTTAATCCTTGCTTTTTGCAGAATTCTGTTTTGTACTGATATACATTTGAAAGTTGGGCTTTCATGCTTTCAGTTTTGTTGCTCCAAAAAGAGAATTTGGCTGAAGGATTTAAACATTTTACTTAAAGCACATGTGGGGAGTTTCTCATGTTATTTGAAACAGCAGCTATTCTGAAATGAAAACTGATACTCTTAAAGGCACGGCTGGTAGTCACGGAAAACTAGCATGACTTTGAATGTGGCATCTCCTCAGGACTTCGTTTAGTCCTCCCAAACTTGGAGCTCCTCAAAAACAGCGCTCCTGCTCACATGTATAAGCGCCATTGATTTGCAACCATATGATCATGACTGCCTTGCCTTAGCATTGCTACTTTATCTCCAAGTTGAATAAAAAATACTTTTTTTTCTCATGTTTAAACTGGCATTGTTTAGCTTGAAAGGAGTTAAACTACCTTATAGAAGACTGGACCTGTGCAATCCACAATGGAATAATATTAAACACTAACAGTGCAACAAGAAACACATTTGGCCTTGCACCCAAAAACTGCCCAAACTACCAAAATACACCTACAGCCTAGGACCTGAAAGTGACATTGAATTACAGACGGTGTGAGAATAGTCTGGCAACACAGAAGAGCAGACAGACGCAGACAGACCCTGCTGTCCTGAGAGGACAGGCTGTGCTGTCATTGTGATGAGGGAGCTTTGGAGAGAGAATTACACTGTCTGAAAAAAATGTTGAGAAGACAGAAATCCTTCCAAACTGAAGAAATGTCCCAAATTCCAAAGTCTGACAGAAAGTGAGAACTTACCCTCATTATTTGGAAAAAGAGCTTGTGTGCAGGGCTGACTGCTACAATTGTCACTTCATACTATATAAAGATAACTCCTTGAGACCAAGATGAGAGATATGTATCATATACTACATGGTCCAGTGCCTGATGTGTCTTTTCTTCTCAAAACCACTGCAAAGAACAAAAAAAGTAATCAAGGTTTGGATGATTCATTTAAATGTAAACCTATATTTGAACACTATATAATATGCATAGCTGTTTTATTGCATTGCATTGCTTTTTCGTGTTATACAGAAATTATGTCAATTACTACTTATTAATTCTGCCACTTCTATTCAGTGATATTCGAGATAAAAAACCAGATTTCGACCCAACAAGCCTACGAAAATGGTTTGAACGTATCCTGTGTAATACGGTAAAGACAATCCAATGTGCACTTCCATGTGAGCGCAGGTTATTACGGTAATATGCAGCCCC
This sequence comes from Labroides dimidiatus, assembly GCA_030710495.1. Classification (NCBI taxonomy): domain Eukaryota; kingdom Metazoa; phylum Chordata; class Actinopteri; order Labriformes; family Labridae; genus Labroides; species Labroides dimidiatus. The sequence continues at coordinate 24,115,353 of CM061147.1, read as the reverse complement.
CTTGGATTGTTTGCTGCTGCTGTTCAGGGTTTGTGAAAGCACGGAACTGTGCGATGTCCCTCCACACTACTCTCTATACTCACATATAGACACCAATATCGGCAAAGGTACAAGTCTGAAGCAAACTCCGGACACCTCTCTACCTCACACTGTAAGTTACAAATTTATTATGTGCTTTTAAAACATTTTTTACCGCTTTTCCTTCGAACTGCCGCCAGTTTCTCAATAGGATTCTTCTACTCTTTCAACGTCTTGAGTTAACTGCCGGCTAAAATTGAAGTATCCTCGCGGCGACCGTCGAAGAGCTTTTTCTATTATTTCTGGAAGTATTTTTGTTATCTCACAAGTAGGATAAGTTGTTCAATGTAGAAGCGATTCGAGTGAAAATTTCCTCAAGTGCTGGTTAATGTTTAAAGCCGGAGAAGTGCAGTTTAACGTGGCTGACAGCTCTGTCAAATTAACCGTCAGAGAAAGAAAAATGTTGCCCTCCCACCAGTTGCATGACACGATTACCGTTGAGGGCGATTTAGTTTCTTTTTTTGTCGTTTAGCTCCGTAAATGTATGTTATCTGAACTGTAACACATCACACATTAACTGAAGTTATTTAGAAGCTAGGGGCAGATATGAGTGAACAACTTAATAAAATTACAACCTTGTTTGAAAAATAAAAAAAGAATAAATAAGAAAAAGTGCTTTATTGTCATTTCACACGGACGGAAGCCCTAAGTGGACATGCATTCATATATTTTAATTTTTTCGAGCGACAAAGAATTGGAAGAAATTCAAAAATTTTCGTTGAGATTAATGACTAATAATCATAATGACTGTACCAACATTTACAAAATCGCAAAACAAATAGACATTGGCGTCATTTACTGAATGAGTGTGGGCAATACAGCATGTCATGACATGATGTGGTCTATTACCAAGCTTGGTCACAAGAAAAGTAACCTATTGTTATGATAAAGAAAATTCATGATGTACAGAGAATACTATAAACTAACTATTTATTCCAGGGAAACCAAATTAACTATACACGCACACAAAAACAAAAAAAACAAAGATGTTTTTGAGTAAATGATGGAAATTACCCATGCTGGTAGAAGAATCGCCAGTTATTTTAACAAAATGATTCGTGTTTTTATCCACGTTGGCCTGAAATGATATATGTCACGTTTTGTCTCAGCTGTAGCCCAGCTACTGTAATGCTGGATTGTGTCTAGTAGTGCAATGCGGTTTGGCCATAGACTGTATAATAAATGGGCGTAATCTCTGTGACATCATTGTCTATTTATGAAAAAGAAGTGACGGGAGCCATATTGAAAATCAGAGGGGGTTTGAGCCTACACCCTAACAGTTATAGGGCGCCCACCTGTCAATCATCTGAGCTCTGCCTCTAATTGGGTATACTCCCGATCTTACTATCTTCTAAACTGCTGAGTTTAAAAAAAATCAACCTCCTTTATACTGAGTGCTTTTAGAGAAATTAGCTATTCAGGTTGAAGTAATTTTAATACCAGGTTGTAAACATGTTTATTTCTGCTGTGAAAATACCTTTTTTTTTATTTGGTGTATGTGGTTTCCAGTGCTTCCGGAGCCAACCTGAAGCAGTCACTCGACGAACTGCAGATTTTAGCACTTCTGCAGTGTCTCATATTTTTAGACTGGAGGTGTGTAACTACTTTCCCAAAGCAAAACCAATTAACATGGATGTTAACTTGCAAAAAGAAGGGATGCCAGCTCTGTTATCCTTAGCTGTACTCAGCAAACCAACACATTATTAGTTAGCTACAGATCCTCTTCCTGGGTTTGAATTTTTTAAATAAATTGTGCACGATTTTGATCGTTTACTGATTTTTTTTCTCCCCTCAGGCAAGTTGGTTAGTTAGAATAGAAGCTTCAATGAAAATAGTAGCCCAAGTCATCAACTTCAGTAATTTATTTATTTTATTTTTTCATTTAAAGGTGGTACCATTTACTGCAAACATTTTGACGTGGATAGACTTTTATGCCCCCATAATGATATTTCAGATAGGACTGAGCAAAAAACATGGCCTGACTTAATTTCCTGTAGAAAATACTGATGTCCCAGCTGTGTTTATCACACAGAAAAGTGCAGATACAGACAGTAATGTGCTGTAATGTTTAAACATTAATGATGGGAGTGTATTTCAGTGTACACAGTTTGTACAAAAATGACTTTTTCACTGCTTCGCTCACATAGTGTGTTGAAATAGCTGCCGATGAGAGCTTCCTGAGCACCTGACAGTTCAGTTTGGTGTTTGTGTGTCAGGACTTGTCCCAGGTGCAGTTCAGCAATGCTGTGCGCCCTCGGAATATACAGTCATTTATCAGCTGTGGCTTACTGTTTAGGAGTCTGCAGGGAAACTCTCAGACCTGTTTCTGGAGATCGTTCACTAGATGTCTGAAATATGAGCTTGTTTTCCATCCTGCAACGACTGAATTGTTGATTTTTATGGGGGTAAGAACAGACCATGAACTGTCTTATTTCCTCAAAACTACACCGCTGCTGCTGAGTGCACCCTTGTGCATGAACATGCCCAGGTTTGTAATGCTACAAGCATTTCAACACACAACAAAACCTCGCCTATGATACTGGCTTGGGTCAAGCAGAAGCAAATAACACGAGGAAAGAAGGGACTCTGTGGCTATTATGTTCCCTCTCTTATTATATTAGACTCCAGTATGCAGCTTTGCAAATTGCTTATATTTATGAAGGGGGCCTTCTTCTTATTGCAGTGTTGCAGGGTTTCTCTGTGGTGGCTTTGAGATCTGGAATCAAAATGTCACTCATCCTGGCTCTGTGGGCAGCAGGGGGGTGTAATTGGCAGGGGACACAGGAGAGACAAAACAAGGCTTCCTTCTCTACCCGTCGAGCCCACGGTTATGAAGTTTTTAGCCTTGTGGAAAACTAATACAATTTATGTGGAGTGGGCTGCATTGGGTACATGTTGAGGATATAATGGCAATGCACTAAGTTATTTTTCCTTTTTCTGTTCATCAGCATCCCTGTCCCCATTAGATATTTCCCTGTTAATACATTAGCACTCTGCTTTCTGCTCAGAAGAGGCTCTTGTAAATGGGTCAGATGTAGCCTCATGATGACCTTTTAGTCAGTTTTCTCTTTCCATGAGGACATGTGACTGCAGGATACTGTCATTCCAGGCAGCCCTTGTACTATTCCAGCTTTTGCTGCAAACTCTTATCACTAATGGCTCTCATGGAAAGCATCTGCACGGCTTACTGTGTTTATTACAACCCCAATTCCAATGAAGTTGGGACATTGTGTAAAATGTAAATAAAAACCGAATACAATGATTTGCAAATCCTTTTTAACCTAATTTCAACTCGATACATTACAAGACATTCATTATTCAAACTGATTTTTTTTTTTCTTCTCATATATTCACTCATTTTGAATTTCATGCCTGCAGCACATTCTAAAAAAAGCTGGGACAGGGGCAACAAAAGACTGGGAAACTTGAGGAATTCTGAAAACACCTGTTTGACACATTCCACAGGTGAGCAGGTTAATTGGAAACAGGTGAGAGTCATGATTGGGTTTAAAATGAGCATCCCCAAAAGACTTAGTCATTCACGAGAAAGGATTGGGCAAGGTTCACCACTTTGTGAATAACTGCATGAGCAAAGAGTCCAACAGTTTAAGAACAGTGTTGAACAGTGTCTCAGTTGCAAGGAATTCAGGGATTTCATCATCTACAGTCCATAATATTATCAAAAGATTCAGAGAATCTGCACATATGCAGCAAGGCTGAAAACCAACATTGAATGCTTGTGACCTTTGATCCCTCAGGTGACACTGAATTAAAAACCGACATAATAGTGTAAAGGATATTACCATGTGGGCTCAGGAACACTTTAGAAAACCATTGTCAGTTAACACACTTTGTCACTAGTGCAAGTTTAAACTCTACCTTGCAAAGCCAAAGACATATATCAACAACACCCAGAAACGCAGCCGGCTTCTCTGGGCCCTGGATCATCTGAGATGGACTGATGCAAAGTGGAAAAGTGTGCTGTGGTCTGACGAGTCCATGTTTCAGATTGTTTTTAGAAATTATGAGCGTCGTGTCCTCCGGGCCAAAGAGGAAAAGGACAATCTGGATTGTTACTAGCACGAAGTTCAAAAGCCAGCATCTGTGATGGTATGGGGGTGTGTTAGTGCCCATGGCATGGCGAACTTGACCATCTGTGAAGGCTCCATTAATGCTGAAAGGTACATACAGGTTTTTGAGCAACATATGCTGCCATCCAAGCCACGTCTTTTTCAGGGACGTCCCTGCTTATTTCAGCAAGACAATGCCAAGACATATTCTGCACATTACAACAGCGTGGCTTTGTAGTACAAGAGTGTGGGTACTAGACTGGCCTGCCTGCAGTCCAAACCTGTCTCCCATTGAAAATGTGTGGCACATTATGAAGCGCAAAATACGAAAACGGAGACTCCAGTCTGTTGAGCAACTGAAGTTGTACATTAAACAAGAATAGGAAAGAATTCAACCTACAAAGCTTCAACAGTTAGTGTCCTCAGTTCACAAATGCTTATTGAGTGTTGTTAAAAGGAAAGGTGATGTAACACAGTGGTTAACATGACCCTGTCCCAGCTTTTTTGGAATGTGATGCAGGCGTCATATTCAAAATTAGAGAATATTTGCAAAAAACAATAGTTTATCAGTTTGAACAATAAATATCTTGTCTTTGTTGTGAATCCAATCAAATATATGTTCAAAAGGATTTGAAAATCATTGTATTCTGTTGTATTTACATTTTATACGATGCCCCATCTTCATTGGAATTCAGGTTGTAAAACTACCACCTGCTAGACCAGGAAAAATTCTATTTCTCAAAACTTTCTCATCAGGGTTCACAGACTGCTCAGTTATGACTGATGGAGGTTGTAAAAAAGAGCTTCGAGAAATTTAGAGCACTTGCTCTTTTAATCTTTTGAATGTGTCCCCATGCTCACCTCCAGCTGGACAGAGATTATAGAGATGTGCTTTGATGCTTAAATGCTCCCTGGAGAGTTCAGCTGTACCATATGTAGGTGGTTAAGAGTAGATTTTATGAAGAGGCACTGACGCAGAAAAAAGCACTGAGTAGTGCAGCCTTGGGCAGTCCCACAGGTCCTTTACTATTGGCATGCTGCACACTGATCATCCAGAGCAGATGGTCAACCGGCTTTTGTTTTAACCCCTCTGTGATTGATTAATGTTATGGTTAGTGAAAACGTACCAAGGAACTGTACCAGGAATGGTTCTAAAAGTGTTGCTACTTTTTTGGCTTGGGGTACAGTCCCTGCTTTTAACATGGAAATAATCTCAATACCAGCAGTGGTTTGGTAATTTACTCCTAGAATAGCTATAAACATGATTAACCTCAGCAAAAAATGATGGCATTCCATATTTGGTTCCAACTTTCTGTACACTGGCTTCTAGTCTGTCTCCAGAGATGACAGTGCACATGCAATATTGTTCTACAGCTCTTTTCCTCTTTCCCATTTCATTTCCTACTGTCTGTTGTAAGACTCAGATAGCCTTAGGCTTTGATTGTGACCCTCAAGCAGATGTGCTTCTTTTTTTTTCTTTTTTTTTTCTTTTTTTCAGTGGACGAGATTAAAGCGAGCTCAGACCATATGTTGCTGTTGCTGTTTTACAGTGTTGGTGGGCTGTACAGCTCATTAATTATGACTCAGAATGACAGGAAAGCAATTCCTTCTTTCAGTGGTCCCAAACCACAGTTGATTATTTCTGTTTTGTCTGTAGTTGGCTGGTCATTTCCCTCAGGCAGCTCCAGCTGTCTGCATAAATCCAGCAAAACCTCATCTGGATTTATTATCTCTGAGTACAAATTATAACCATTATTCTCTTCAAACATGTCGCGGTGTCTTCGTTCAACTTTTTTACACACCCTGTTGCTCTTATTGGTCATCCTTTGTCTTTACTTGTTGTTCTAAAGACTCTTCATTTTGAAACTTTCAATTCACAGGTAATCCTTAAGGGTCCCCAGAGAGTATTTGGAGAGCTAAGTATTGGCTGCAACAGCTGAGTCTTCTTCTTCAGTCACGATTAGGAGCACAGAGATACAGCCACATCTGACAGGAGTATTATTCAGTAAGTTAAATGTGTATTTTCTGTATAAATCACTGGCTTGTAAATGTTTGATGTCTGAATCTGCTCTAAAGTTGCCCAAAATGAGGAATAATTTATACCAGGCTGTGCTGGTCAGCTGTTCAGAAAGCCATACTGTTGAGATCAGTTGGTTGTTTGAGGTCTTTATGTATTCATGTTCACAGAGGAGCATTGTAATTGTTTTGGCTGTATATGTGTGCGTGTGGCTGTGCGTGTGATTTTTTTTCTTCCTTTTTTTTTGGTCTCACATTTCACCCCTTGCCATTTGGACAAAGTCCCCTTTCAGTTTTACTCAGCAGCACTCGTACACCAGGTCTCACATTTTCAACACTTGCATACTGTCTGGTTAAGTGACCTCTATGTGACCTTTTACTCCATGGGGGATCCGTCTCTTCCAGTATGATGAAAGAAATGGAAATATTTCAGCTGGTAGATTTAGCAACTCAAGGCAAAAGCTTTAGCTCTCCACAGGCTGCCTCTGTCACTGTAAAGCCATCCATATGCATGTCTTAATCCCTCTACGAAAGGCCTTCCATCCTTTAGTGATAAGATGAAGCTGGAGGATTTGCAAGTTTTCGATTGAATGTTTACTGACTGTCTTGTGTCAGGTTCACTAATGCTTTTAAAACAGGTGTGCTAAGCTGACAATAACCAAAACCAGAAGTTTGTGTCAAACGTGTTTGAAAGAGACATTCAGCAGAAGCTTTGGTTGTCAACAAAATAGATGTCCCTGCTCCAAGCTGGCAGCCTTTTATTCAACAATACGTCTGCAGAGTGATTTAAAGCTAAAGATGGCAATCTCATTCCTGTGACACAGTAAATGAATAGCTCTTGGAGCTGTGGATGTCTCTTATAATTAAGCACAGAGAAATTTATGGACCATGCAATCATGCCAATGTAATATATGTATTTTTTTTCTTTTTTTTATACCAGTTTGTTACATTTCATAATGAAGTCTGTATCTGGAATAGGGATGTGCATTTCAAGCAAAAGCACTATTCTATATTCACTGGTAACTATTGACAATTATTTTATCCCCCATTGTGTCACACGCATGCTGTAACTTTACTGGTAACTCCCCAGTGTTCAGCGGCAGTAGAAAGCACATTCACCATGTTTTCAGCAGTGTGCCACTCCTGTATTTCTTTAGTCTGCAGAGTAGCACTCTCTATTTTCCAGTTGCTAATATGATAGCAGGTGATAGTTACATACAATACAGTTGTGAGCGTTCTTGAAATGAGAGTCAAGTCTATCAAGTTTTGACTGTTACAGAGCAATCAGTGTTTTCGAGTTAAGAGTGACCATGCTAACTGGTGACTTTCAGCCGAACTTGTCAGTGTTTAACCATAGACTGTATAATTAATGGACGTGGTCTCCAAAACAGAGTTTTGAAGCAAATTGGTTGGCGCGGCCATATTGAAAATGGGACCCTTCAGTCATATGAGCTGAGCTGTGCCTCTGATTGGGCGAACTTGGGGGATATATTCTTAACTGCAAAGTTAGAAAAAGAAACACCCCCAGTACAGTGTGCCATTAGTAAAATTAGCTATTCAGACATTAGTCATTTTTTTGTACCAGGCTGTAAATATATTTATTTCTGCTATGAAAATTGCTTTTTTTGGTGTGTTTTTGACTTCCAGAACTTCTGGAGTCAGCCTCAAGCAGACACTCAACAAACTGCAGATTTTAGCACTGTTACATTGTCTTATATTTTCAGACTGGAAGTTGCCACTTGTGTTTAACAGCGGAGAGTCACCAAATAATAGGGTCACACTTTACAGTGAAACACCAGCAACGTCTGCGGCTGTTATTAAATGTGTCTTCCTCATCCAGCCTTGGTTGACCAGGTATGACTGCAAATAAGCAATATATATAATACGATCAAAGAAAAGTATGGTATATTATCAAATTATTAAACAGTCTTATTAGTAATTCTGAAATACACATTTGGAGCAGTTCTCTAACTGGACATAGTTTTTTGGCTTCCAGTGATAATCTGGGGACAGCGCCCCACTTTCACCTGCATGCCTTGCTCTCAAATGGCTGTGCATACTTGATGTCAATTTGTGATATGCAAGCTTAACCTTGCAGAGTTTGCACTGTACCTCATTTTCATTTATTTTCTCAAAGGAGCTCCACATGGAACTTTTGATGCCTTTAGAAGTCCCTGCATGTTCCTGCTGTTTGTATGATTTGCAGCATATACTGGTGCGACATTTGGTGTTATCATCAGGTTATTTTCAGGTACTGATAAAATATGAAACACAAAAAGATGAAACAAAATATGAAAAATATGTTTGTTTGTTTGTTCATCATTGCATGAACCATTCAATTTTTTTTAATGTTAATGATTATTCAAAATATTCAAAAATCTTTTTCCATCCCCAATCCAGAATTATAATTTCCTAGTTGTTCATATCACAGTGAAGTGTTTTGACTACCCCATTCAACCTGGCATTCTGCAAAGACTGACTCATGCTGTTCTAATACAAAATGTCTTTTCTCATTACATTCACTCTAATGCAATATAAAACAACCAATCTGCTGGACTTTCTGATGTTTTTTTGTGTTTTTTAGATAGCCCCAGGCTTGATTTTTATTTCTATTCCTGCAAACCTACTTTATCAGATTAGATATTAGAAATCATAAATCATACCTCCCAAAGGATGAGGCATATTCAGTGCAAATGTATGCTAATGCATGCTAACAAGCAAACCCCCTTGATGTGTGAAATGCTAGAAAGCCATGATGAAATATAACTCAGCCTTGATAGGGCTTTGACACACATGAGGCAGACAGTATGAGCTTCACTCTCACTTTGTCACCTTGTGTTTATGGTTGCTTTGTGTTTCCTCTTTCCACTCAGATGGCAGTTTTAGCAGTTTTGAGCTCAGAAGCTCCAGCTTTGTTAAGGATAATAGGACAATATTGGTCCTGCAGACGTCATGAAGTTCCAGCTAAAACATCACTCACATTTTACACATTCTGTACATTCCAATAATGCTGCTAATCAGTCTCCAGGCACTGTTTGCTTCTTCATTCCATACCCTAAGCTATGACTACTCTGTTATAACTAGAGATGGGGATAGAAATCTGGTTCTGTTGGGGAACTGGTTCTGCATTTTTTAAAACCTGAGAATCCAAAAGATCAAGCTAAATACAACATAAATTTTATCTGAGGCCCAGCCAGGTCTTTTAAAACAAATCACTTGTTGCATACACAAACATCTGATAAAGTTTATGATACCGTTCCAGCCAAAAGATATTAAACTTGTTGTGATTTCAGGTCTAAACTGTGCCAGTTTTACTACATGCATACCCTAAGAAGGAGGAAAACTATGAAGTAAATCGCTACTGTGTAATTTTTTAAGGATTGGGGATATAAACCCTTTGTGCATCTAATTAAACAAATATGTGCGTTTGATGTGAATCCCTGTTTGTTTTGACAAAAATAACCCAACGATGGAGACACCTCTTTCTCTAAAAAGTCAAATTTCCTTCTAATTAGATAAAATCCATGCTCTTGCCAAGGGGACAAACAGAGGCTAATACGATCACAAGACGAGTGCAACCTTTGTCCAACCTTTATTAGTTGTCCACTTCATCATGCTGGGACATCAGCCATCCTGTTGGAGCATTGATTTGCCACCGGCTAAGGCTGATTCCCTCATTTGTTTCTGTGTAAACTCAGCTGAGCCCTCATGGCATTTGTGGTGCTCAGTGAAAACCTGATCGGCAAGCTGAGTGAGTGTTTTTACGTGTGTGGAGGGACAGCTTTTACAGAAATGGAGATGGGTTGACGCAGCAGACTGACAGGTATTCCAGATTTTAAAAAGAAGTTTGTCTGAATGTAAGATGAAAAATAGAAACATGAGTAACTTTAGCTATAAGAAAGCGGATCAAGACATTTTCATTGACCTTTGCCTTAAAGATGATTAATTATTTCTAAGTGATAACTGATCTAATTGTTTTTTTTTTGGGTCTGATTTCTGCCACTATGAACCATTAAGCAAATTCAAGAAACCATTGATGTCCTGAAATGGTCAAATAAGACTTGAGTACATTCAGGGGGCACACATGGCCAGGCAGAGTTCCAAGTCAGAGCTCTTTGAGAAAGATGCTCTGCTGCAAGCTGGGGTCCAGGCTAAACCAGAACCCCCTGACAAACAAAGGCTTTATTTTTAGGCTCGTCTGCCTACAGAATAGTGGGCCGCTTCTGACATTGCTTGTGAGCTGCAGTCCACTTCCTGAAGGAGGACATAACATGCACAAAAAAGATATAATGACTTCTCCAGGGAAATGACGGGAATCCTGTTGCCTGTCATCTGGTAATTTTGCACGCTTCATTCCTTGCCTGCTGTTAGTCCAGTTATTGAACAGGTTGATGCCTAATGTTGTGTTTTCTAACAGTGCCCAGTAATTTATTTACTTCTATCGCTTTGTATTTTCTCCAGACCAGAAGAAAGAGACTTTTTGGGAGCTCTTTGCATGCAGTGTTCTAAGAATTGATTTTCTGTCACATAGAACCTTTATTATTTGCACTCTGTCTGCCGTGTGTGAGAATGATGGACAAACCAATCTCACAGTCTGAAATGTAACAAGATTGGTATGTGCCCGTGGTGGTAGGGATGCAGGACCCATGTGTTTTGTGCTGTTTGTGGAAGATGTTCTGCTTACAAATAGGAGAATTGATTGAGGTGTTTCTGTCATTGCATCAGAGCTGAGTTACACAGAGATAATGACAGGCTGAGGAAATGCTGAAATTTGGTTTTATGTTCGAGACATAGGGACGGCTCTGAGCTGCTACACATGTTGTCTCAGTAGAATAAGCCTGATGGGGAAAAATGGCATAATTTTTACCAATAGTTTATTTGAATGTACAGTTTGTTCTTTGGGGAAATAATTCCTTAAAAGCTTGGAGTCTCTCAAAATGAGCTAAAATTACTTTTCAGCATCTGTAGTAAACTGTTTCAATTTCTCATTAAAGGGGCACTTCAGAAATGACCAAAATAGTCCTTTAAGTATGTTAAGGTGATCAGATTCTTAGCAGGTCTCTCTGTTTAAACAGAGCCTGCATTATTGATAAACGATCAGGTTGTTTTGAGGTAACCAAAGCACGGCACAGCAGTTTATAACTCGATGAGATGAGATTTTAGCCCCCGCCTTCTTACCTATGCATATGCTGCCCTCTGACTCATCACAGCAGTCCCACTTGGTCCCTTTTTATCTTGAAGGCTGAGCACAGTGAGCAGCTTGCTGCTTGGCAAGTCTTCCTTGATTTCCACTCCCCCCCCACCCCAAAAAAAAAAAAATTAGACTGTTTTAAATTTAGCAATGTTATACGCTGTTATTTTTGCATGTTTTGACAACCAGTAAAAATGGATTAAAACATGTTTATCTTGCCTAAAATAAGACATGGACAATTTTGGTATCATTGGCAGCAAGACTCAGTGATTGTTTCAGCAGTGACATCAAATACTTCCAGCTGATAACTGTAACCATTTTCAAGTACTGAGATAGATATTCTCTAAAAATGACATGTAGCAACACTTTTAGAAGTAGAAAGAAGTGATTCAGATTGGTTATCTGACGTGAAGTGATGATAGGCACAGCAAAGCTGAGTTTTTATGATCAGGTAGGAAAAAAGGAGGCAGTGTTAGTCTGAATGATGGTAAAAGTAATTTTTCCTGGTATTGTTTTTTAAATCTCTTTAAGGGCACGTTCACATCGGCCTTCCAAACTGTGCTGTACTTAAGCACTAAAGTCGATCGGTTGGTTGGTTGGTTGAGAAGTAATTTAGGCTCCAAACTTTGAAGTTTGGATTTATTTATTCATTTAAAAAATATTGCTATCTGTCAGCAGAAAGATGAGTGATTGTTGTCTGACCAGCGGTGGCTGAATAGAGCTGAACAGCCAGCTGATAGTGCTACAGTACTGGGATGGTGGCCTCAACCAGAAAAGTTACATGACTGAAACCCGTGAATTTGGAACTTTTTTGTATCTCCTGTGGGCTGCAGTGGCTAGCACAGTTACCTTAGAGCAAGACAGTTCCTGGTTTGATTCCCTGGCTGGGCAGGTGCCTTTCTTTGTGGGGTCTGAAGGTCCGGATAACCTGATTTCCTTCTCTTACAGTTCAAAATCGTACTCATCAGGTTATTGGATGTTCTGCATTGCTTGAAGGTGTGAGTGTGTGCATGAATGATTGTTTACCCTAAGATAGACTGTCATCCTGTCCAGGAAGTACCCCGCCTCTCGCCCAATCACAGCTGAGGTGCTCTCCAGCCCCTCCTGTGACCGCAAACAGAATAATCTGTTAAAATAATGGATGTATGCACATCTCTCCAGTCATTAAAGTAAAAATGAAACTCTGTAATGTCCCAGATGATCGAGTTGACCCAGCCAAAGTCATTACTTTGCGAGTTGCTTGTAAAATTTTATGGAAGTAGCCCCTCCATTCTAATTGCCATCCAGCTTGTTTAGATAGTGTCTTTATTGCTCTCGCGGTGTGAGCTGCAAAACAAGTGATTTGTCACACTGGCTGGCTGGCAAATGAAAAGTCAATGTCATTACTCCTGTTGTTTTTGGAGCACACAGCTTTGGGGCTTAAGTGGGAGTTTGAAACAAATCGAAAAGGAAACTGTTTAAGAAGAAATCCAGCTCCAGGTCAGAGAGACCAGTCCCTCTTAACCCTCTCTGTATTTGCTTGTACTTGACTGTTTTCTCACCAGTGCAGACAATTTGTCATTTCTAGAAAGTCGATTATAATTCCATTTATCTGTCTGCTCTTTAGTATGTGACAACAGCAGTGAAGTTGTTGAGCTCAGTTTTTTGTTCTTCTTTGTTTGAATCCTGAGAAACTCACCAGCTCCCATAAACACTTCTGTCTACAGTGTCAGCTGTCACTGAAGAGCCCTTCGGGTGGACTCATTTACATTTTATAGGCAGTAAAAGTGTGTTCACTGCTATGCCAACATATGCTTGCGTATGTGCATCCATTTAGCAACTGTGTCAGGAGTGATGGGCTTATGATCACACGACAAGCTCTGATGTTTATGTTCAAGAGGGGCAAAAAAAAAAAAAAGGGAAGAATATGCAGAGGATGAATTTACAAACCTATCACCAAATAAACTGCTAGGTTTTGGAAGTTTTGGGGCTCTTGCTTTGACCTTTACCAAACAATTATCAGGACCGATCCTTGGAGACACAGATTGAGCCCTCAAATGAGTGCCTTCGTCATCCTGCAGGGCTGCCTAGCAACCAGGTAGAGCTTCAGCAAGTGAGATGAGCTGAGGAAGGAGCAAGGAGGGAGTCAGTGGAAGGATTAAAATAGTCATATTGAGAAATCTGGGCGATCAATCCTTTTTGCAGCCTAGTTTAAAATAGATTAATTAAACAAGTACCTTTTTTTAAAGCTGTAAGTCATCCAAAGGGAGACAAGATAAGCATCTTCAGCTCTGTGGGTTTCTTTGGGAACAAAAGAACTTGTCATCTATAATCCCAAAATTTCCAGATATTGGGACTTTAATTCCAGTTTTTTGGCACAGTGTTCAGCAACATAATGTGAGCAGAAGAATGAGGGGGGAGTCAGAGAAATAAAAGAGAAACTAGAGGAAAAATGCAATATTGCTTTTTCCAATTAAAGCGTACATTTTTTTCATGCTTTGAGGGTTATGAGAGTTGTTAGATTTCAACTTAATCAAACAACCCAGCAGAGGATACCAAAAGTGCTCTCCCTTTAATCTCTTATTGGCCTCAGGATTTGTATCCCATGATGTCCTCCCAGAGTGTTGATTAAAATCTTTGTCGGTAAGTTGAAGGGGAATTGCAATCTGTGTTTGCAAACCTGAAGACGGAGTAAGCTCTTCGACATTTTCATCCTGTTTATAGTTTCACTGGCCTCACTGGAGGCTTCACAAAAACAAGTTTTTTGGAGTGTAAAACAGACAGAAATCGTCATTTTCTTCACTTGCTTTCCGCTTACCATGAGAACAATGGTAGTAGAAAAAAAGTCTTTAACCACAGCTGTGTTGTCAAAACGTCACCGTAACTACTCATTATTCATCGTAATCCACCCATTAAATAGCTCCACTCTCTCACCAGATGCACTTGTAGATACAAAAACAACCCCCTAACCATAATAATTCCGTAATTCTCCGCAATGTAATTCATTTCACAGCACCTTAAAAGGCTCCTTTGTGGTAGAGATACTGCATGCTTTCAAGGCTGTGGAAGCTTAATTTGGACTTTTATCCACAAAGCATTTCAGCACTTAACCACAACGTCGGACTTAATTCACAAAGTGCTGTGGTACCTCTTTCTCTGCAAAGGCGTTTTGTGGTGAAGAGTCTGCTGGGCACGCTTGAGTCGCCAAAAATTCCTCTCCAAATATGCCAGCAGTCTTGAAGAGAAAATAATTGGCAGTGCAGTGATCTATCCACTAATAAGCTTTTGTTGTGCGTCATCGAAGCTTGCCTCGGTAGATCATTTAATTAGTCTCGGCTTTAGGTTACCCTGGAAAACAAGCATTTGACATCCGGCATTTCTAGCTACCTGTGAGTCCTTAATGAGACCAGAGCCTTCATTTTTCCTGACTTAGCTCTGCAGATAGTGTGCATGCAGCACAAATTACAATACGCTGTGTGTATTTGTGTGTGTTGTATGTGTATGTGCACACTTACAAACTGATATCAAGCGGGATTTCTTGTGCGGAGGAAACATTAGTTTAGCTAGGTGTTCCAAATAAACAGGAACCATGTATTTTTATGTAGTTTGATGATACTTTATTTTAAACCCGCTTTAGCAGCTGATACTATTGCATAACAAAACTGAACCCCTGATTTTTCCATCTCCTATGTAATTATAACTCATCACATTTTAAAATCATAGCTGCAGAGATGAGTACACCAGTACTAAGCTTGACTCACTGTGCAAACTGCAAAAACAGCAATTATACAGAAATGGTAATAACCAGTGTTTGGCTGTTTGTCACAGCATCATGGGACATTACCACAGAGTGAGCTTTGAAGTTTCACGCTAGCTTGTTTGCGTCTGTCTCTAAAAGCAGGACCTCATTTCTGGTCATTTTCTCTCCATGTGGGCTGGATCACCCACCGAGATGCGATTGTGTCGCTCCTTAGAGGAGATCATTTACCTCCCAGCTGCACGTGCTCACTGAGCGTCAGCTCTGCTTTACCTCACCACATCTTCATTGCCTCAGCGTGGGCTTCACGGTGAGCCTACTATGTCAAGATGGCCCCAGAGATAGAAAAAGAAACAGAATACATCACTGACAAGTCCCAGTGACTTCAGGGTTGTAGACCTCTCCTTCAAGTCCCATGGGTTCCTGTATAACAAATGCTAAAAATAAAGCACCTGTCTTTGTACTCACCATTATATTAAACATTGTGCTTCTGCTTGGTCAAAGCCTTGTTGAGTCAAACTACAGTCCCTCACTGTGTTGTGTTTGATGGAAAATCTTCGACACCAATTTTTTAAATTCTGAAACTAAGTTTGAATAGCCAGGGATTTGTAATTTAAATTTAAGGTATTGACTAAATCTCTTTGAATGGAGAACATTCTTATTGCTTATTCCTTCAGCATGAGACTGCTAATGGAGGGTGTTGCTTTCTCTGTAATTGTTTGTCTTAATATTTTAAGGTTATTAAGTTTTAGTAATTCCATTTACAGTAAGTCAAAGAGTGTGAAGCCAAGCAAGTTTTGCATTGATATACAGTGAAAACCCTGGTGGCTTTTATTTCTGGTAACTTAACTTTAGTGAAGGCAAAAGTGAACACAACAGTGCCGAAAACTAGCATGCAGAAGTAAGAGATTGTGCTCTTTTTCTTTATTTGTAGTGATGGTGTGAGGATGAAGAGGAGTAGGAAGGTTGCTCCTTCCCCTGAGACCAAAATGCAAACTGTTATTTTTCACAATCCTAACATCTGATTTCACTGAACAGTTAGTGCAATTGGTAATTGAAATCCTATAATACACTACTTACAATAAGTTAAGAATATTGTGAGGTATTTGGTTTTTTTTTAGCCATAACCACACGATGTCACTTAACGGATGAGCAGCGCCACCAGGCTATAGCGCACCTTCAGGTTGGTAGCAGTCAGATGTTGCTTGTGAACTTGGTGTTTCTCAAAGTGTCATCAGCAGACTTGCAGCAAGACCCAGAACTACTGGCAGTGTTTGTGACAGTCCCAGGAGAGGAGCCCCACGAGTGATGGACCGCAATGAGGACCAGTACCTAAGGATCTATGCACTCAGACATCATTATGCAACTGTCACACAGCTGCAGGCCTGTTTACAAGGAGTGAAGGGTTCTTGGGTTTCCAGACAAACTATTCGCAACCGACCCCTTTGGCTTAAAGCTAGACGACTGTTGCAGGTGACTCCACTGACACCAAGATACCACAGTGACTGTTTGCAGTGGGCACAAGACGATGTGACCTGGACAATGCTGTAGTGGTCTACCATCCTTCTCACTGATGAGTGTCGGGTCACCTTGCACAGAAATGACCATCAGCATTGCTAGAGAAGGCAAGGTGAGCGCTATGCCAAGGTCAACATGGTCCCAAGGGTTTGCTTTGGAGGAGGAGGTTCCAGTCAGCATAAATAAGGTTATTGTAGATGGCTCAGTCACTGCATGTTCTTACCTCAGAGACATCATAGAACCCATCATCATCCCCCTAATTCCACCAGCACACCCCCGACTTTCTGTTCATGGATGATAATGCTCCACCAATAATGCTCCACCACATCGTGCCAGAATTGTCACAGCTTGACTTTAGGAAGTCGGAGTGCCACATATGGTACGGTCAGCAATGTCCCCTGACATGAACCCCATAGAGCATGTCTGGGACAAGCTGAAGCAGAGACTGGATGCTTATACCCCACCCCTACATGACCTGGCAGAACTGCATGTAGCGCTTGTGGAGGAGTGGAACGCATTGCCTCAGAACAACATCATGAGGCTGGTGAGGAGCATGAGACATCGTTGTTAGGCTGTCATTGCGGAAAATGTTGGAAACACAGCTACTGACTTTGTCAATGTTGGGTATTTGGGGCTTTCATTGTTATTTTCTAAATTGTTGCGGTAAGAAATATTGAACATGTATTCAACAGTATTGAAAATGGTCTTTCTTCTCATTTATTAATAGTAATAACTACTACTATAACTATAACTTATTTCATTAAAACTGAGACCAACTTGGAAAAGTACTCATGTAAATAACAATATCCCTAACTTATTGTGAGTAGTACTACTCACTTGTCATAGTAACAGCCCATGACTGTGACAAATGGCCTCAGAAAGTCTCCTCGCTATGTAATTAGGACTTCCTTCAGATCCTCAGTCACCACTCGGGGACAGGGTTACATAATCACCCTGGAGTAAGTCAACCAGGGGGGTAATTTCCCTGGCTGCAGTGTGATGTAATAAGTGAATATTAGGCAGGGAAATTCCAAATCCCAGGCATGATTAGAACTACTTCATTCTGTGGTGATTGTCCCCAAAAGATTGAAGAGTATTAATCTGTTTGACTCATCACAATAATCCAGTGATAGTCACTGAGAGTCCTCACACTGCCTGTGTGTGTGTGTGTGTATGTGTGTGTATGTGTGTGAATGTGATGGCCCATTTTGCCTCAAAGCAGGGATTCTCTTCCTTGGTGGTTGTCTTTTGTTCAACACCAGATGTTTTTGTTCATCTCTATGGTGTTGCACCAGCAATGCGTAACTTCAAACATATCCTAGTTTGGATGTAATATGTAATTTGAGACAGTTACACTCCACTAGTGTTTCAGGAATTATACCAGCTGAAATAGTCTCAACGATGGCACAATTTTTAAATGTATTTAAAAAATCCAGAAAGAAAACATAGTGGGACTGGAAAAAAGGCAATCTGCCCTAATTTGCTCTGCCTTGTGCACTCTATCTGTGAGATACATTCACAGGAACATCTTTTAACAACACCATCAGCAATACCAAGCTGTACCAGCACTTGAAGTGTCAGGGTATCATAAAACCACAGGTGCCAACACCTTATAAAAGCCGTACTGTGGTTTAATTTACTGCTCTTAGCAGTGCTTAGTTGGAGCTGTAATGACTGTTGAAGTGAAAATGAGGTCCCATTCCTCCCTTGCTGTCTTAATTGGCTCTTAATGCACAGCAGTACACAGTAAAAGCTTTTCACGATCGCATCTTTTCATCTTCTGTTGTTCATCACTGTAATTTTGTCCTGTTTCAATTTGTGGTTTTGATGTGTAGAATTTCTAGGAACTGAATTACAGGAAAATGACAAAGACATATAGGTCAGTGGAATGAGCTGGACTTTATTCCATGATTTGAATGGTTAAAATCATGCAGAGATTCAAACCCTGTATTCCTCAGTTAGTCTTAAGTTATGGAGTGTAAAGAACTTTGGGCTGAGAACACACCTTAAATGTTGAAATACTGTAATGACAAATCAAGCCTTTTTGATGCCGCCCTTTTAACAGTCCCTGTGCTGTACACCACACTAATCCATCCAAAGACAAATTGGTAGGCATTTCCTGGAGGCGGTGGAAGTGAATCATTTTTATCACTGTCAAGTAGCTATCTGAGGTTGTTGTGGAAATGCCAAAGACTCCACTTCAAAAAGGAGTCTTCCAGTAAAACAGCTCCACTTGCTGCAGGGCATAGACAGTCACGTTGACTTACATCGAGGAAAACTCCAGCATCAGCCTTCCCCA
Source organism: Labroides dimidiatus (assembly GCA_030710495.1). Classification (NCBI taxonomy): domain Eukaryota; kingdom Metazoa; phylum Chordata; class Actinopteri; order Labriformes; family Labridae; genus Labroides; species Labroides dimidiatus. Next base: position 24,096,445 of record CM061147.1, on the reverse strand, counting down.
CCCATTGAATTTTGTAACACAACTACTTTGTCCTCCCAGTGATTTTTCTGCCTGATGACAAGTTATCATTAGATGGTAATATAGATAGTAAAAACCTTCCTAAAAGTCAGGAGTTGACAGAGGGTGTAAAATTAAAAGATATGGTACATCTGGGTGTGTTCAACTTTCTCTCTCTCACTTTCTTTTATATCTGCAAAGGGACTGAGATATTCCCAAACAACTAATTTAAAGGACGCCAGCTGGTCCTCCTGCACCTATCTCATATGCCTGAAAGCTTGATGAGCTTAACTCCTTACATTTTGCAGCCTGTACACTAAAGTCTCTGGGCTGAACTCCCACTTGAGAAATTACTTTGCATCAAGTGTCTTATGGTATAAATTTTTTTTATGGTTTGTAATAAACTACAGCTTTTAAATCATAAAAGAAAGGGTAAAGTAAAAAAAAAAAAATTATTTCCTTAAACTTTAGATGTGGCATCCTGTTGTATTCATGGCTAATCAATCGTGAATTTTCACCAGTCGATGTCAATGATTGGAGAGCAGGCTGACTGATATGAAATTTCACATTATGGAAATGATAATGAGAAACAAAATTGAATAACTGAATTTAAATGAGTTATTGAATAATAATTGTGTTGGTAAGACAATGCTTCAAGGGAACATTTGGATTCCTATCCACATTAATAATTAAGGACTATTCTACAATTCTACAATTTCATTTAGCAGACGCTTTTTCCAAAGCGACGTACAACACAAGCAAGAATTTTAACAAGAAGGAGAAACCTTATTAAGTGCGAAGAAATGCTTCAAGTTAGTTGGGTCACAGGTACTCTGCCATCAAGTGCCCACTGAACACCCCCCCCCCCCCAAAAAAAAAAAAAAAAAAAAAAAAAAATGCATGCGCATCTTTATGATGATGATGTAGGTTGTGAACTGTTTTATAGCAACAGCAGGATAAGCCGTTTGGCATTGGCTGAAAAGATTTGCATGGGCAATGCTCACATTCTCTGCTCTGCTGCTCATTCAACAAAAGCATGTTCATTACAAATGTGGCCCCATTTGAAAGAGAACTAAACAGATTTTTTAACAGAATGAGATTTATTGCCACAAAGCATTGTTACAACAAAAAATAATCTACCAAATGCAGTTTTCATGACTTTTCTGGTAAGATTTTATCAAACACACGATAGAAACACACTGTTCAACACTGTTTGTCCCAATCTGAAAACCATGTAGTTTAAAATCACCAACCTGTGATAGTTCAGCACCATGTAATGGTAAATGGAGGATGTGGGCTGTCACACTTTTTGGAAAACAAAAACAAGCAGCACTTTTCAAACATTCCGGATATCCTGCATCAATCATGTATGTTAAACCATCAGATCAGTGCAGACTGGCTCTTCCTGTCCTCAGTTTGTGCTGAGCTGAAGCGAAGTATTCCTCTGGGTAATTAGAAAATCCATATCATCAACCACAAATCATGGGAGAGAATTAATGAGAATTAATTTATTCACGTCAGGAGATAATTCTGAGTGGGCACCAGAGACAGACGTTTCATGGCGGATGATCTGTTCACGGGTGTTTCTAGCCAGTCGAGTTCAGTCATTTGTGCATCATTTTGTCTTGGCGCTATACGATGCTCCTACATGTCTCAAACATGGTGGCGAGGGGCTTTAGAGGCTACACGGCAACTATGTGTCTCATGTTATTTATGGAAAGAGGAGGAGATGAGCAGGCTGTGGAGTCTGCTTTCTTATTTTGAGTAACACATTTGGTCACAGTTGCTCCCCGACACCCACACACTGCTTTCTTCTTACAATACATGTATTATTTTTACAGGACGTCTTTCTTAGTCACTAACCAGAAATTTCTCAGGGACTTCACACCTTTCCCACAAGATCATCCTCCAATGTTTTAGCAGCTTTTTATTTACACCGCACATGTTCTGTGACAAAACGCTGGCAGAGGAGCAGAGCGGTTTTATTTACTATGCATACTGCTGGTGCAGATTTTCACTTTGTTCTCCTTCTCAGGTAGACTAACCTGGCTTCTTCCCAAAGCACAATGAGTCATTTTACATGTTGCCTTCTGATAAGATTCTCCTCCCTGCAAAGACATGCTCCATCACAGGATTGTAAGATACTGTATCTCCTCTCACTTTTCAGTACACCTCAGTGGAACACCTGCCCGTCTCGTTTTCTGAAACCCCTCCAGGCTATTTTATGCTTCATATCACAATATCACACATGAAATGTTTTCAATCTGGGGGATATACCTCTTTCTTCCACATGAAATCGAGTGTTGATGCTTTCTGTATCGAGATGTGAGTCACTCTCATTTTGCTGAAATGACTTGGTGGGCGTGCTGTATTTAGTCCATTTTTACCTGCAATGTTTTCATGATTGAAAAAAGAAAGGGTTAACAGAACAGAAAGTCTTCCCTCATTCACAACTACTTTTTTTAAAGATGCCTTCCCTTTAAAAAATGTAGAAAATTACACTTGTTACACAGTGCGTTAGTTTGTTATGCTGAGATAATAAGCATTTTGGAGGACCATTTGGTGAAATGGAAATTTAAATAAAATATCCATTTGAAATTAACACACATTAGAGCTCCTGTGAAGAACTTTCAGTTTATGTCTATCTTAGCGTTGTCTTTGGATGTTGCGCAAAAAGTAAGGCAATTTGTGATTTGATAGATGTTTGTTTATTTATTTGTGGTAACATTTCTTCTTAGCAGAAAATCTTATTTCCGTTTTAAATGGTGTCACATATGTAAGGAATATGCATTTGGGGGATGAGCAGCAGAGCTGAGTATGTGGGTTGCACCCATGAAAAATGTGTTAAATCTGCTCTGCTAATGCCAGACAGTTAAAGATTTTCTTTCCTTTCTTTTTGTGCTTAGTTTTTATTAGTAGTGTTTTGCTAAAAAAAAATCTCATCCTGCCTTCCTTTACTAAATAAATTTATCTCTCACAGAGAACCTTTACTGTGAAAATAGCAGAAATGGTGTTTCTGCAGCAGGCTGCTAATCACGTCGTCTGGCACCTGCCCTGTGGCAGTGGTTTCAGGTGTTAAAAATAACCATGTAGGAATTGTCAGTCTTTTTCCTGATTGTCTTGTTTACTTTTGTAGGTCATATGGAAGCATCAACATTGATCATTAGTCTGTATAGTATAGTATGACAAGCTAAAAGCTTCTTGCAGGAGCTGATAAAAGATCAGTGCGTCAGTGATGCATCTGTATTTCAACTCAACTTGACTATTTCTTTGTTGTTGCATCTGTAGGATGAAAAGCAAGGCAGTGAGTTGCACCCATTAAAAAAAATTCCCCAATATTCTCTGCCAGTGTCAAACTGTTGAGCTTGAGTCTAATCTTTGCTAGCCCTGGTTTTGATCTTTGATTTCTAATGTGTCTTTCTGACCTCTGAAGTGTCCTACAGAGCGAGATTAGAAGGAGATCCAAAACATTCGCATCTCATTCGCTCTGAAATATTCAGACTTTGAATTTTGTACAGCTCCTCATTCATGCCGAGTCTTAGCTTTTGTCAGCTGTTTCAGTCTGCATGTTTTATTGTGTTTAATGGCTAAACTGCAGCCTTGTTGTCTGTGAGTGGGCACTTATTAGGACAGCATGTCTTCACTCCAGCTGACATAATACACATCAAAGTCTGTCCATTAATCCCCAAATGTCACCTGCGACAGAACCGAGGACATCAGCAGAGTCAGTGGTGGCTCTCGGCAAAAGACCTCATCATCAAAGGTGGAGTCAATCATGAAAGGTGCTCTCAGTAATGAAGAAGCAATCGCCGGTTGCCAGGCAACTCCATCAGCATTACACTGGCAAGTCAAGGAGCAGTGGCAGGGGGGATTCAGACTTGCATGTCTTTAAAGCATGGGGGAGATGAACAGCTCAGCCTGTGAGATGTTTCTGGCCAGATGCTTTACTGCAGACTGTGATGGCTTTGCTAATGGGGTTCAGATGACTTTTTAAAAGGCTTTTTGGTTTGGCATCATTTAATGGGAAAGAATGTGCTGTGTCTTGCACCCATAAGAAGCCCAGTAATGAAGGCAGCAGATTTTTTGTGGATGTGAAGTTCTTGGACATGCTTTGTCACTCTTGCATTAAATGAGAAAATAAATAAAAGGACACAGCGGGCAGAAGAAGTGATTGTTTCAGCCTTGATAAGAATCTCAATATTGTCTCTGCTCAAACTGTTGCTAATGTTTTTTTTAAAAGCAGCCTCAGTGTTTGGCTGTGCATGTTTCTGGCTGATTTAACACTTCCCTTTTCAAACACCTGAATAGAGCTTTAGAAGCATGTATGCTTATTACAGAAATATCCGATCCTAACTCTGTCTTTTCTCTTATAACCATGTATCCCTAAACAAAATAAGACTTCACTATTTCATCTTTTTTCTAACCAGGGTGTCCACAACACTTTCTGTCTTCAGATTCCTTCTCTAAGTTGTTGGCAGTGGGTGTCCCCATGAGTAACAGAGTTTCCTCTCTCCTTTCTGTTCTCTGCTTTGGTAGCTCTTTCTGCAAAAAGTGTCAGAAAAGGGAAAGTCTGGAGACTCGTTCTCTGAGTAGGAGTCTAGCTGGAATGTTTGACAGCAGAGGTCTGAACACATGCTGTGTAACCTTCACTGACCCTTAAAATCCTGTGTGTGCATGCCAAATTCAAGGGGGTGTTTCAATTCAAGACCTCCCATATTTATGCAAATGAAAAGCAGCACTTTCGAGCTCCCAGTTGTCATTCCCTTCAGCTCAAATTGTGCTTTTGCGCATCTTGCATTAAGCTTGAGTCATAAAGTTTTGCAGTTGACTGAAATGATTTCAGGTTCCTCATACTGTGTATTTTTTGGAGCCAGAAAATGTTGCTGTTATATAAAAGGAAAAGCAGCAGACAGGTGCTTTCACACCTGGTTCATGAGGAGGCATTGCTCTGAAACTGGGGGTGTTTTCCTCCTCCTTGGGTCGATGGGTTTAGACATATGTGAACAAGGTAATCACTCCTTTGCAGAACGAAACAAGCAAGAAGAGGTGGTCTAAGCTCACGTCTAATTAATCTCTTGAGCGCTTCATTCGCAGAGCACACAATCAACCCAGCAACGGGAGCAGCTATTTGACTCATCACACGAGTAGTTGTAGACTTGTCGTACAAGACGCTGTGATAAAGCTAAAGCTGATCGCAATAAAGCAAATACAGGCTAACTTTTCTCACCATCTCTATCGGCAAAGGAGCCACAGTCGACAACATCAGAGGAGTCGACCTTTGCGGTTTTGTGGGTGGCGTTTGACAAATGTCAATGAGGTATTTGACCTCCTCACTGCTGCTTCCCTCTGTTTTGATGGTAGTTTGGCTTTTGTTTTTGACTAAACTATCTTTAGTTTACAGAAGTACCATGTTGATATTGCCTTTGCATTTTGGAGAGGTGTTCACTTTCAAGGGAACATTTTTATATGATTTTCTACAACCCCAATTCCAATGAAGTTGGGAGGTTGTGTAAAACAAATAAAAACAGAATACAATGATTTGCAAATCCTGTTCAATCTATATTCCGTTGAATATACTGCAAAATCAAGATATTTATTGTTCAAACAGATACATTTTTTTGTCAAATATTCACTTATTTTGAATTAGATGCCTGCAAACACATTCCAAAAAAGCTGGGACAGGGGCAACAAAAGACTGGGAAAATCGAGGAATGCTAAAAAAAAAACACCTGTTTGTAACATTTTACAGATGAACAGGTCAATTGGAATCAGGTGATTGTCATGATTGGGTTTAAAATAAGCATCCCCAAAAGGCTCAGTCTTTCACAAGCAAGGAAAGGGCGAGGTTCACCACTTTGTGAATAACTGCATGAGCAAATAGTCCAACAGGTTTAAAAAACAATGTTTCTAATGTACATTTCCAAGGAATATAGGGATTTCATCGTTTACAGATAATCAATCAAAAGATTCAGAGAATCTGGAGAAATCTCTGCACATAAGTGGCAAGGCTGAAAACCAACACTGAATGCCCGTGACCTTCGACCCCTCAGGTGACACTGCATTAAAAGCCAACATCATTGTGTAAAGGATATTACAACATGGGCTCAGGAACACTTCAGAAAATCATTGTCAGTTAACACAGTTCATCACTACATCTATAAGTGCAAGTTCAAACTCTACCATGCAAAGCCATGCCATATCACAACTACACCCAGAAATGCCACTGGCTTCTCTGGGCCCGAGCTCATCTGAGATGGACTGACACAAAGTGGAAAAGTGTGCTGTGGTCTGACGAGTCCACATTTTTGTCATGTCCTCCGGGCCAAAGAGGAAAAGGACAATCCGGATTGTTATCAGTGCAAAGTTCATAAGCCAGCATCTGTGATGGTATGGGGGTGTGTTAGTGCCCATGGCATGGCCAACTTGCACATCTGTGAAGGCTTTATTAATGCTACAAGGTACATACAGATTTTGGAGCAACATTTGCTACCATCCAAGCAATGTCTTTTTCTAGGGACGTCCCTGCTTATTTCAGCAAGACAATGCCAAGAGACATTCTGCATGTGTTACAACAGCGTGGTTTTGTAGTAAAAAAGTGCGGGTATTAGACTAGCCTGCCTGCAGTCCAGACCTGTCTCCCAATGAAAATGTGTGGGGCAATTTGAAGCGAGCTGTTGAGCTACTGAAGTTGTACATCATTCAAGAATGGTGCAGGAATTCCACCTCCAAAGGTTCAACAATTAGTGTCCTCAGTTCACAAACCCTTATTGAGTGTTGTTTAAAGGAAAGGTGATGGAACACAGCGGTAAACATGACCCTGTCACAGCTTTTTTGGAAATTGTTGCAGGCATCAAATTCAAAATCAGTAATCATTTGCAAAAAAATAATAGTGTATTAGTGTATTCATTTGAATATAGGTTAAACAGTATTTGCAAATTATTGTACTCTGTTTTTATTTACATTTTACACAACATGCCAACTTCACTGGAATGGGGGTTGTAACAGAACCATCAGTAATCTCTGGATATTCCACTGTAGCTAAACATGAAATCTCATAATACCATTTTATTTTATTACCATCACAAATCAAAGCATGGTCCCTGATAATGCTCAGTATAATATAATGTTTACTAACCCTGCAGCACTAGTACACAAATGGGTCTGTATGCCTCCTTGTCTCCAGTTAAACCATGTTGAGGTGACATTATTGAGCTGATGATGATCTCATCTATTGCTTGTCTCTATTGACTCCACTGGCACAATTCATTAACAGTGATCAATAGGATCACCACTGAGTCTCCTGTTATCAATGCTAATTCAGGAGCAGGCAGAAAACACAAATAAATGGCTTCTAAATGCTTGTCATTTGTATTTATTGTTTGTGTACTGCATATTTGAGATAATGTTTGTTTGAATGTGTTGATCAGAAATGGGAATAATCATGGGTACGTTCATTAAACAAAGAAATCCCAAAGTCCATGTTCTTTGTATGTGAAAGCTAATGACAATGGTTGTTTTGTACAGTTTCAGAAGGATAAGCAGATTCTTTTTCTTCATTTCCATGGATATGAAATTCTTGTTATTATTACTTTGGAGCCAAACAAAGGCGTGCAGCAGTGTAGCTTGAATCTGTTTTAATCACTGGAGCATGTTGAGATAAAAATAAGTCATGCTGAGAGCTTAAAGCAGGAACTAAATTAAAAAAATGGAAGAAATTAGACGGTTAGAAAAGAACAGAGACTCATAAACCCATAAAGCAATAATTATTTGCAAATATATACAAATAAGCTCACGCTCATATAGAAAATACTGGGGCACATTGTTGTTTACATAACGTAGGCCATATGACACCACATGTCAGTCACATGAAACCCGATCATTATGTAGAATGAGACGGTTATTCAGTGAAGCCCCTGTGTTTACACACGTGTTTGTGTGTGTGTGTGTGTAGTATTGTGTGTGGTATCGTGTGTGCAAAGCAATAACCTGTACGGCCATCACACCTACTGGCTCTTTGGGCAGACACCTGTGTCTCTTGGCCTCCAGCAGACCCAGAGGACATCTGGCACCTGCTTTCAGTCGAGCTTAAGAGGAAGAGGAAGATTTTATGAGTTGCCTGGAGCCACGTTGCGTAATTACTTTTAATAGATACCTCTTCCTGCCTTTGTTGTTGGAAGGTGTCTTCTTCAGAGTGAGGGGTAATTACGTCGGGGGATAAGCTCCAGTAATGATGTATTTTTCTCCCTATAGTTTCTGAATTTACTTTATTCCCTAAATATTATAACCTCTTACATATGCCTACCTGCCTGCCTTTCTTTCCACCTCTGTTTCAGGTGTAGCACCATGACTTCCAAACCTCACCCTCCTCTCATGAAGAAGCACAGTCAGACAGATCTGATCAGTCGCCTGAAGAGCCGAAAGATCCTTGGAGTCGGCGGAGAGGATGATGATGGCGAAGTGCACCGCTCAAAGGTCAGATGCTGAAAATATATATATATATTTTTTGCTTGTATTTTTAAATCTGTCACACAGTACTGCAGACAACAAAACAAGTACAATCATTATTATCAGTGAGATAGATGGCATTGCAGAAATGCTATTTAACCACCAATGCATTCATTTATCCCATGAAGAGCTATGGATTCCTTTCAACAGCCACAATGGGCCACTAATTAGCTCATCACTCTCATAGTGTTCGATTGTGTGCACTTGCTCCTTCTGCATCAGTGATTCTAGATCACATAATCTCACGAGCAACCAAAGCTCCACTGTGACCGGCTCCCCCGAGAGAGACCCCCTGCCTCCTGCGTCTCTTGTGTTATCGTCCTTCCTCACATGTATTTACACATTCATATAGGCAGAGAACAAGGATGTGGACACCAAAAACAAAACGGCACATAAGCTACCAAGAAAAACACTCCTCATATTCATGCTGACAGTTTACTGTTTGTTCTTCCTTTTTTAGAGAGCTTAAACATCAAGATTCAAATGATTTTTTTCCTCATCAGTTTGCTTCGGATGATCACAGGCAGAGAACGCTGTTTCTCACTGAAATATTAATCAGGCATGTGTGTGGGAGAAGAGAAGGGAACAGAAGGGAGCGGGCATACGGTGGTGGCTGATAGTTTGTGATAAAATGTCGTCCTTTTTTTCTCAGCCCTCCTCAGTGTTTGTTTTCTCTCCCAATGTTTTAGCAAGGAGCCTGACCCGGACATCTGCCACTCTGTCCCTTTCAAGAAGCATGCTCATGGACGTTTCAGAGCAAGAAACACTTTATCCTTTGTCTTTACTGCGAATAAGGTTCATGTCATTCAGACTTAACACTAAATTTGTTCAATGAGTGGTGATCCAGCAACAGCCAAAGCTTTGCAAAGCAGCACAATGCTTTGGCCAAGCTAATGCCGTAGCTACATTCAGACAAACTGGTGCATCTAAGGTAGTGAAACAAAAATCTGAATTTCTTGGTCAGAGGTTATGGCAAGCATGCAAAAAAGTTAGAAAGGTATAAAAGCAGTGAATAATAGCTAAGATTTGTCACTATCCTCGTATTTAAAGAAGCTGTGAGGACTATCTGTTTGAAGTGGATTGCCTTTTGGCTGGAATCACACTTACTCTGTTGTGATGACATGACTCTTAACAAAGCGTGTATTTGTTTTGGAAATGAATAGGGATTGGATCGTCTTTTTAACACTACTTTTCTTTGTTCAGTACAACTTTTTACCGGCTACAACATGATGAGGTAGGGTATTCATCAACAGTTACCCAGTACTGTTTGAAACATGAGCTTGTGTTTTAGCCTTTAGCTCGTGTTTTAGCCTTTAGCCCATGCTATTGCTCTCCCATTTAGCTTTCTTCGGCTCTGACGTCCCTTTTCTATCTGACATTTCAGCTCCAGTGTCCACCATCACTACTAAATAAATCACAGAAACAGTTTTCAGCAGAGAAAAAAACAGATCTCTCTTCTCACTACTTCCTCAGCCGGCGTGGTGTTGTCATAGAGACTTCAATGTCCTGCCTGACCTGGTCAGGAAGCCAAGAAACAGCATTTAGAAATAACCTTTATTGGTGCTAATAATTTCGTTTTGAATTGTGGATTAGGAAGAGGCAGATATCTAGAAGTGAGACTTTTTCAAGATCACTTCGAAAGTCTTCACAGACCCTTTAACAATGTTACCAGACATTTCATACCTTTATTTATTCTGCAAGCCGAGTCTATTGTCTCTGCTCTTTTATATTGTAGACTCCCCCACTCTAATTTTTCCTTTCTTTTGCTGCATTGTTCTGTCGGCCTTGAGTTGTTCTGTTTATCCTCGTCATGAGTGTCTGTGATAAGGAAACTCCTGGGATCTAACAGTAAGGTTAGCTGTACAGGGCCAGTTGGCTTTATCCCTGCAGTAAACAAAGGAAGGAAGTGCTCCTGTGGTCGGCAGACTCTCTTCCTGCCTTTTTTGACTGCCCAGCAATAAAAACAAAATATATATTTAGCTCTGATCGATTATATTCAGCAAGAAAAAGGCTTTGTATTTGTTCTGCTACCATATGTGTGCGCGCCAGTGCAAAGAGATAATGACGTATCCTCTCCTTTAACTTGCTGGTTCACTGATTCAGTGCTAAGGTCATGAAGCAGCAACCACACTCTGTCAGCATGAGTCCAAGGCTTTGTAAACAAGACATGCCACAATGTGCTGTAGTAAATTCAGTGTTTATTCAGTATTCACCCCCTTTACCGTAATGTGACATCATCAACATCCATAATACAGAAGGCTTACAGACTAAAATGCAGACTTTTTCTGTCTAAATATTTCCACGCTCCCTGGCTGGAAATGTAACCTTTGTTCACTGAATGTATCTGGCGAGGTGACTGATGGCAAGGCCAGGCGGTAGCAGCTGGTATTCAGAGTCTCCCTCAAACAACACAGTGCATTTCTTTCTTTTCCTGTTTCTCCCTCTGTCCAAAGCTCCCTTCCTCTCTGTTCCACCTCCACGCCAGTCGGTCCCCTCTGAGTATTTCTCATGCCAGTCATGAATATTTATGTGTTCCTGTCGAAAACACCTCCTGAAACCACAGGCACAGGAAGGCTGATTCACCTGGTCATGTGATCACAGCTGGCACAGATGGATTCATATCCAGGCGTGTCAGCTGTGCTGCAAAGAGAGATGTAATAGGTCTCATTTGAAAATCTTTATCAGAGAGTTTTGTTTCAAAGTCATCTTTTCTAAAGGATTCTTCTCTTCGATCAAAGCCGACTTTTGAGCAGGGAGATGTTGGGAAGGATGCTTTTTATCTATTTCAATTTATAGTGGAATAAAACCATTTATACAGTTACAAATTACTGTTATCAAGGTTCAACTGTTTCTAAAGTTGTGTTCCTATTACACATGATGTGATTTCATCAGTCAATTTTGAAAATGTTCCTAATTCACTGCTCTGTTACACTGGCAGATTTAGGGACAGTAAAGGTAAAATCATTGGCAGTCTTTGTCGTAATAGTTATTAATTACATAAATTATTTAGTTTCATTCATTTCAAAATGATGATGCGCTTATGAAGGAAATCTATGTTTTCAATCGGGCAGCGCCAGGTGCACCAGTTCAACCTTGAAAAAAATGTTAGTCGCATTCTGAAAAGTTTTGGTTGCACTCTTAACAAGAACTCAAGAACAGCAAAGGCTTATTGTTGTATGTGGTCACCAAAGGCTTACCCATGTGATCTAATCCAACAGAGGAGCTACTGGAGCTCAAACTCATTAAAAAGTTGATGCTGGTTTCGACTGAACTGTGTCAGAACAGAGTGCATCATGGTTTCTTGTGTTTGGGGCTGCGTAGCAGCAGATCATTCTGTGTGTCCATGCTGAGCGTCGCCTAAGGCAACAACAGCTGTGGCGTGATATCAGAACTGGGCCAGAAGAAGTGCTCTGAAGGAACTCAGCTGTGTTGACTTGGTCTTCACGTTACAAGATCTCTGTCAAGCATCTTGTGAGATGTTCTGGACAATCAAGTCTGATCTATGGAGGCCCCATTTCACAACTTACTGGACTTATAAATGTGCATCTCATTTTTTAAAATTATTTTGGGGACTTTTTATGCCTTTATTCTGAGAGGACAGGAGAGTGGATAGAGGAGGGAACAGGGTGAGAGAAGTAACATGTGGAGCGTGAGCTTAACCTTTTACCACATTTTCTGGCATGTACCATGAATCTTTAGAAAATACACAAATCATAGCACAAATATTTAAGCATCATTGCAGGAACTGTTGCCTATCAAGACTGCACATGACTGTGCGAGCAGATAAACACCAGCCCTTTCTTTAAACTGATATGTCTTTTAATAATAACCTACGTGGAACTATGAAAACAGTCAACTTTGGGTCCCTGATGCAGGACTGCAGGGCTCAAGTGTGAGTCCAAGTTACAAGTCATACAATCCAGCACTCCCCGACTGCCTCCAGCAGTAATAGTTGGCAGCCTCACAGGTTTTTTTTTTTAGTACTTTAATATAAAAGTACTACTTTTAACACAGTGTTTTGCTTTCTGCACGAGCCTCGCTGTGAGGAATGGAGTGCTAACTGCCGCTACGTGCACATGGACTGTAAATGGATGGAAAAAGAGTTCTAGTTCATTTAACATCAGCCTGTTTATGGTGGCACAAAGAAAAGAGTTGTTATGAAACACAGACAGAATAGAGGAGCGACCAAAATGAGACAGACTGACATAAAATGAATTTCTACTGAACAGGATATGGTCTTTGGCAGAGTTTAAAGACTGGCTGTAGGAAAAGAAAAATCTTTAAATATCGACTCTGCAGATGATAAGCTTTGGTCACACCGTGTCCTGTGAATATATATCGTCTTTGAACTGACTGGAGGTATGTTTGGTTGCCAGATGCTTGTGTTTCACTGAGTGCTCCTTGTGAATACATTAGACATAATGAAACAGTTATTAGCATTCCAGCATCGTCTTGCTTCAGTGATAAGAGCTGCTTATCACAACTGACTTTATAAGGGAAACGCTTGAGTCTGCTTCCTGGATTCTGCAGAATGAAACGCTCATTTGGTTTCTTTATTTAACTTGATTAGTAGTTTATTTCATTTAGTCATATATTTCTTTCTAATAAATGCTTCAGGCTCAGGAGATAATGAATGAAGTGTTGTGTGGTAGTTTTGTTGCTTGGATAGAGTTAAATTGTAGCTTCTCCTCTGTTATGAGTTCTACTTCCACACAGATTTTGCAGCGAGTTGTTTTGACATTCTTTTTGCTCTTGAAGTATATTTTGGTGTTATCTAACTTTTTTTCTCTCTTCAGCTCTGTTTGTTTATTTATTTTTTTTGTAGCTTACCTCCGATGTGTTGACAGTTTCAAACACCTCCACAGAGAGCACTTGAGTCTTGGTTATATGATTCTTTGCTGTCTCACTGTCATAACAAATATCTGTTCGAATGACTTCATTGCTACTTCTCTTTCCTTCTCATAACTCATATCCTTTTCCTGCCGTCTCACCCTGTTTGCTCACAGATCAGCCAGATGCTCGGAAATGAGATGAAGTTTGCCGTGCGAGAGCCTGTCGGGCTGAGGTGAGATTTCAGCTGCTCAGAAGAGCTCACACTTAACACAGCATACTGCCTAAGTTCATTTGTGTGTCACTTCCAGGAAAACTCTGAGACGAGGAATGTAAGAGCCGTTTTTGATGCATGAAGTGTACAGTTGGTGATGTAATCTCTCTCTCTTTCTAGGGTGTGGATACTCATCTCTGCAGTGGGTTTCACAGTTATGGGCTTGATGGTAAGTGATCATTGCAGCATCATCACAGTGAATAAGTCGTTCCATATTCATGACTCAAAAAGTCAATGAATGCACACAAGTATTGAGAGTTTTGTGGAACCATGACAATGAATAGAAACAGTCATGTAACAAAAACCAGTCAGTGAGTTACTGTAGAGTCAGTGAGGGACATCTGGGGAGACAGCACACGCTTTGCTGGCGTTAACATCAAAACACTCAATATCCTCAGTGTTCAGTGGTTCTCAGTCGCATACTGCTGCATTTTGGGGGCGTTTGTGGAGGACAGGATTCTGTTATGTTGATATGACAGACTTGTGTTGTGCTTTTGTATTCCCACACAGGCCCTGGTGTTTCCAAACCAGCTATATGAGGTCGTTTTTGAGGAGGAGCTGTCTACAACTAACATCTCTGTGCGCCTTTACGGAGGAGCTCTGCTCAGTAAGTCCCTACTCCAAAGACGCATTTTAAAGCGTCGACAATGGGAGCTGGAAAATATTATATACAGTACATACACAGCAGCTTTATATTCAGGAGCAGCATCATATCAACGGCTATGATGCTGACACACTACATGTAAAGTATTTAAATGCTTAAAATATACACATCTCAAGTTCACATGGGATTTAATGATGAAGCTTTCAAATCCATTCATTGCCGTTTACACACACGCCTTCAGAGTACAGTACAAAAGCTCTCTTTCTGCTGCAAAGTCATGCCTTCAGGCTACAAGCAGTGGCTGTATGATTTCATTCAGCTGCAGTTCACTAGTGAAGACCAATTCTGCAGAGTTCTAGCTGCAAAGTTCTCTTTGTGTCCATGGCCTCATATATCAAGTCTTGATCTGTTGGGAACATTGTCAGTGGTAGCAGGACAGTGTATGCTCTCCGTAAATACATGTGTGTGTCCATGTGTGGGGGATGGGGCTCACAACTTGCTCAACTTCATAATCTCCAGTATGGTCACTCAATCCAGCAGTTCTTTGATTTTCTTTTCACCTTTTCACCTTCCATACAAAGGAATTAACCTTTGATTTTAAATAAACCTGGTAACTATGATGTTTTAACTCGCGTCAGTGAGATGTGAGCGATTATCTTAATGGCCATTGCTCGGGACACAGTGAGTCAGTCACACTGAGTGATTATAGGGCTTGGTGTGAAGAGGCACAATGTGAGGGACAGTTAGCACTCTGGTTCCTCCTTGATGGGGAAGGACACAGGGAAATAAAGCTGGATGAAAAACAAGAGTATAATAAGGACATTTTAATGGCTCAGTTTCTGTTACATAATAAATGTCAAAACACCAGTACCTGGATGTTGTGTGGACAAAGAGGGATGAAGTATTAATTCAACACTTTATCATAACCAGGAGGTCAGGTTTTGGTTTGTTTAACTTTTCACTAATTAAAATGTGCTGAGAAATCATAGCGTAAAATTAACATTTCAGAAATTATGTTCCACTTACTGTGTGAGGGTTTTAAAGCTCAAACAATAGACAGAAATCACATGTTGATATGTTCCCACAGTTTTGTAAATAAGCTTCAGTCCTTTTTTGGTTCAGCAGAGGATACAAATGCAACACTTTGCTTTTCTGTGCGATGAACGTGGAGGACTTCTCTTTTACACGTCATTGAGAGTTCAGTATCAAAACCTCAGGGTTGACCGGCTCAGATTTCATATTTGTAACATTTTAATAAAACATAATAGAAAATAGAATGAAAATAAAGAAGAACAAAAAATAGAACAGTTTGCAACCTACTACAAAAATGATCTTCAATAAAATAAATATTCACATTTTATTGGGAACTGAAACAGACCTGGCAACATCAGATTTATTGAGCTCACACCTCTTTTTGAACGCCCTCTTAGCACAAATTCAGCCTAAAATAAACACATCAGTAAATCAGGATGTCCATCCATCTCCAGCCGTGAGTGTCTGCTGGACTCACCTGGAAAAAATATGGATTTTTGTGTGGGGATGTAACTCGGGGTGAGACTTTAATTTTTTTTTTTTTATTTTTTTTTTTTTGGGCTGGCTAATTTTTTTGTTTTGGTTGGATTCCTTTTTGGTTCTTCTTTCTGAGACTGAGGATTATTGGGCATAAGATCAACAGAGTGCAGTTGGGCAACAGACTGTAACCAAACAGGGAAATTAAAGGAAGAAAAGACTGTCGGACGTTAAGGGTGAAAGTGTCTGCCGTCTTATTTCGTTTGGGTATCATTTTTTGTTAATTTTGGGCGATCAATGTTTAAGTTAACGGGTATTTTGTTTGCAATTAAATTATTTTGTTGCAATGAGCTGAATGCTTTTTGAGTTTCAGGTGTTTGCCGCATTAGGTTTCAAACTATTTAAACTATCAAACTAAATTAAAACTTACCACTGTTGCACGGGAAATGATGATTCTTTCAACCAATCGATTGACTGCAGTGTTTCTAGCGCCACCTTCTGGGGTAGGGTCGTTATGTCTGACACCCCAACAGAAGGGTACCAAAAAGTGGGACGGCATGGGTTGGTTATTTGGTGACCCGTCCTGGTTTAAGTCAAACGAATAAAATAAAATATAAAATATAATAAAATATATGCCGTACTGAGATGAGCCGATCCAAACCGCTTGGTGGAAACAGGGCTTAACAGCAGTTATTCAGTGTTCATGTTCAAACAAAAATTAAAATGTTTTTGTTGGAATCATTTTTTTGTTGACTGACTCCTTTTTGTTTAAAACTGGGTGCTACTTCTGGCATGGAAAGGTAGAGTTTGTTGCCAGTTTCTCAAAATAGTGTAAGCTGAGTCCATGGAAACCATTATAGTTGTTTGATATAATCTCCTCCCCCTCATCACAAAATATCTACACCAGGAACAACCTCACATTTTACCGTTTTATTTATTTCCTGCTAAATCTAAAAAAAAATAGTCAAATCTACTACATGGAAAACATATCCTGCTGCATGATTACTGCATTGCCTGAGGAGAGATAGTGTATAACCACATGGCACTGTAGAGAGGGATATGAATAAACCAGCTGTCGATCTCATAAGGCCAGCAAAAGATGGCTGCTTTATTTTAAATGTCAGCGGGGCTGTGGGGATTAGCTGAGAAAAAGGAGGATGTCTTACAAGACAAGGAGCAGTAAATGGGGCAAAGGATGGGGTCTCATCTGCCACACAGATGGAACCTGGCAGGAAGAAGATTCAGTCCATCAGCCCTCCCACCTTTCTTTCCAGCCCTGCTTGCATCCATCACTTCATCCCTGTATGTGTGTGTGTGTCTGTGTGTGTGTGTGTGAAGGGGCAGATTCAGTAAAAAACAAACAAACAAAAAAAAACCTGGAAAAACGATGGCAAATGAAATGACTTGACTGCACGTAGGCTTTTATCTCAATCAATGAGTCAGTGTATTCAACAGTCAGTAGGCCAATTATCACTGTGTGCACATGGCGTGGCAGATAACAGCTGCAAGTGAACCATTCTCTCAGCAGCTTTGTTAGCAGAATTGCTCTTGAATGAGTATCTGTCATCTGTCCTGAGACGTCTCTCCTTTTTGCTTTTTTTCATTCTCATGCCCCTGAATCCTTGAATGCCCTTTTTTTTCCAGGCCTAGCCCTCATTCTGTGGAACGGTCTCTACACAGTGGAGAAAATCATCATCCAGTGGACTCTGCTCAGCGAGGCCTGCTACTTTGCCATCCAGTTTTTAGGTAATTAAACTTTTATTATACATTTCTGTCTCTGAATGTTAGAATCAGCCTCTATGCTCAGTCTGTCTTACTTTGATGGCAACTGAGCTAGACAGAACTGATTTTCCTGAAAAGGATTTGAAATGTTTGAGTTGATACTGCCCTCTTGTGGTCAGAGTCTAGAGTCACAGACTTGTTTGTAGCTCTATGCTCTTCTCATTCTAACTCACTCCAGATGCTCAAAGATGCATATTTGAAGACTTTTTTTGGTCTCTTCGACTTTATAAATACCTCCCTCTAAAAACCAGAGACAAACTTTTGAGTCCTGTTTCTGTGGAAAATAACTCCAAAGTTTAACTGAAGCTAGTTAGAGGCCTCAGCAGTCGGAACAGAACAAAATGAGGAAAATTACTCACCTCATTTACCCAAACTAGCCCAACAATTACAGTAAAAGATAAGTGTTTCAATTCACATAATGACATTTGGGGATTGTTTCAGTGCTTGCTTAGAAAATATAAGAACCTGTGTTTTATAATCTACTTTCCGTAATTAAATTTTAAAAAATGGAAACTTTGAGTTTTGTTTAGCATAAAAGGAATTCACATTGAAGTTGTAAACGTTTCTTTTTTGTTTCAGTGACATCCATCACCTTAGTGGAGATTGGCATCCTGCCCAACGCAGCCATGCTGCTCCTCCTCAGCCGAGTGCTCTTCCTGGTGGTCACCATGGCGTACTACTACCACCTGGGCCGTAAACCCAAGAAGATCTGAGTCGAATGTGTGACACTTCAAAGGAGGGGACAGCTGAGCACGGATCACAAACATGTATCAGATGGTTTTGGATGAAGACCGATCAGGGTTTGGAGCATTACTTTGTCATCGGACCCCCCCCCCCCTTCTGTGGGACCTACTTTATTCCACCGTCCAGTATTCAACGGATAAGCACAGTGTCACATTCCAGGCTGTACTACAAGAATGACAAACCTCAGTGAAGTGAATTTCTCATTCACTGTGCTGTGAGGTTAAGCCCCTCTTGACACACATTCCCCCTTTGTACTGCTCTGAGTGCTACCATTATTATCAGGTTGTATGCATTGTGTCAGGTAGATGTATGGTTTGATGTGTACAGTGCAGAGTCATTTCATACATTCTGCTACATGATTTTCCAGCTTCAATATTTAGTGTTTAATAATCTCTTGCTCACTCTCAAGGACTATTTTCTGTGTTTTCTTTGTTTCTTGTTTGATGCCGTTGGTCTTATCTCATCTGTGTGCGTGCTAATGTCAAGCCTGAACATCTGTGCTCTTGCATGATTCGCTGACAGTCGTCCAGTGAGCAACGTTCAAGAGCATTAACTACGCTTGGTGTGAGAGTCAGGTGCAGTCAGTTAAGCTACGCTCAGCACACAAAGGTAACCCTAAAAGTTATGTTTTGTACTCTTAATAACACCCATCAGTCATACCTAGATTTTAATTATCCAAAAAGGAAATATTGAATCCAAACGTTTTTCAGGGACAAATAGATTTTTTTTTTCACTTCTTGAGGTATCAGCAACAAAGTTTTACCAAAGTCAAAAAGAGATGTTTTGTACAGAGTATTTACACTGCAGAGATTAAAACAAGTAATGTTTAAAATTCACATGTATACCGTCTTGTTGAGGTAAAGCAGCATAGTTCTGTCCCTGTTTTGTGTGCAGTGTAAGACGGGACTGCACGGACACAGAGTTTTTAACATTCTGACCTTTACTGTAAAGCTAATGTCACGAGCTGAGCATGTCAGTGTGTCAAACAAACCTGAGCTGGTCCCCCTTTCCGTGATGTAGCAGTCTTTCTTTTTTAACATGCATCGTATCCTCAGCCTTGCCTTAAAACCACTTAAAGAACAGTCAGAACACTGCATCCTGCTTCTTTTATACATATGTAAATAATAGTATTTACTATCATGTGGTGTTCTTGTGAAACAAACAGGGAACTAGTTCAGTATTAGTTGAACGATTTTCAGATACCTTCTCTTTGCGTGTGCTCTTTTGTACATATTTAAGTGAATTTTGTTTTTGAGGTCTTGCATGAATATAATCCTGTTAAAGAAGAAGCTCCAACTGTGTAGCAAGCTGCCACCAACTAGAGTACAAACTGCACTGAATGTGATAAAAGGCCAAAAAAGGAACATTTCATTCATAATGCAGTTAAACTTTATGGGCTTTAAATCAGATCTAATCAAACACTTCGACCTAAACCAAATCAATAAGTTCAGTGCTTCTTCTACCTCCTGATACTCAACATGCCCAACAGTACATGCAACCCAGTTAAAGTCTAATTTGTCCGCTCTGATCTCTGCAAACCAACACCTAATCAAAGCGTTCCAAAGATAGTTGACCCATTTTTTAAAATTTAACTGAAACTATCATTTTGAGTCAAGCTAGAAACACACTGTAGGTGTCCGCAGAGGGTGGTCCATATTGTTTCAAATGACCACGCTGACTCCTGCCCCATAGGGAGTGGTCCTGAGGTTGCAGTGATTGAGGGTTTGCAGCAGTGAGTCCGGTGATGCCAGCAGATGTGCTTGTTAACTCGGGCGATATTTCAGTTCAGATAGGGGACGTGAAACATGGGTGAGGTCTCCTGCTCTCCTGAAAAGTTGTAATTACCCTTCTTTCTAGCGTTTAATTAAATGCAGCCCTCCTGACTTACGTTGTGCGCCCCATCCTACTGCTCAGTCCCGACTTGCATTGTAATTATGGAGTTCAAGAGAAATGTCGTTCCATTTCCGTCAATACTACAAGCCTCAAATCATCAGCCTCATGAAATGTTCAGAGGTCTGCGAAGCAGCTTATTTTAAGAGTGATGGGCAGAATTTTTGGGGGGACATGCTGAAGAAGGGTGGAAAGAAATGGCTCTTTCATCCTCTTGGTTCTCTGACGTAAACATGTCAAATCATTACATCGCGAGCTGTTCATTCCCACTGATATAGATCCAACATGGTGTGCTGTTGTGAATAGCAAACAAGGTCAAACTGTTTCAAGTTGTAGCAATGTGTTTTTATGTATATATGTGCTATATCGTACCTCAGAAATGAACTGTTATGTTCCACAATTTAGTTTGAAATAAAGGACACTATTGTTTATTTTGAAGACTGACGGTGATGTGATCATTTTTATTTGATTTAACTTCAGATGGTCGTGTACAAGTGCTGAAACATTTCATTATAGACTAATGACTAATAGTTACAGTTTTTCAAATGGACGTCTCCTGCTGGTCACTGTAAAAATATCTATTTATGGGTGATACATTCTGCAGCCAAAGGAAACTGAAACTTTTTTTTCTGGAATTGTTTACCATTTAAAAGTAAAGGTAAGAAAATGTTTCACAAATTAACCCTTACAAACATAATGAAATATGAGAAACACCTGTCTCATACATTAGTAATCATAAGGTTGATTAAAGCTTCCCTCTCAGACGCACATTAATTCAACGGCACAGCTTGGAGGAGCCTCACACTGTGCAGCTCCTGCGTACCTGAAATCACCTTGTAAGTAGAGAGCCTTGAGCAAAATGTACCGCCAGATGCCAAAAAAACTTAACTTGCAATCATAGAGAACCCACAATCAGGTTTAAACATGTCTGAACAACAACATAATAGCATAATCTCACCTTTGTTTTGTGTTTTCTGTTTGGGAGTTTTAGAGCGTGTCACAACATGTCATGCTACCTAGATCTCCTGAAATATCCTTACCTGTTTAGTGTGAATGAATCAGCTGGTATAGCTTAGCTCATAGTTTTTGCCAAACTTTTCCATCCCAAGTGCTCTCTCATGTTGCAAGAAGGTAGAAAGAGGTGATTGTGTGGCACAGGAAATGTGTGTATGTGTGTGGTTGGGTTGTTAAAAGGCAAAAAGCTCCCATGTGTCACTGTTTACGCATTCCCCCCATACTTTCCATTTAAAATATCGAGTCCTGGTTTATGTTTCGAGGCATGCTGGTAAACATTACAACAAAGGATCATTCACAAGGTGGCCTAAATCATGTTGTGAAGTTAATAATCAACATACATGTTAAATCTAATCTATTGTGAATCTTTAGTATACTTACCATAGTATTTTATAGGAATCATAAGGAAGTCCAGTTCCTGACAACAAAATGTGTTGACTCAACCTATGTGTTTTTCGAATGTATCTTCAGATTTACTATGCTAACTAGTTTTCTTAACAGTGTGTTCCAACCAATCTGACGTATGAAGACGCTGTTTTTAAGTGCTTTCGAGTAAAACAGCATTTGCTTTAACTAAATAGTAAACAGTCTTGTACAGTGTTCATGTATCTTTCTAACAATTAGCAATCGGCAATACCCTACTGTTATATTGTATAATGCATGTCTTTGACCCTAAGAACCCTACAAAGACTGGAGCTACTGTCCACTGCGACTTCTTTTAAATGCAAGAACGTTTTACTGAGACATTTTGTTGCTCTTTCCTCAAAATTTTTTAAAATATATTTATTGGGGGCAAACCATTTGGTTATACTGACTCGTATTTGGTATATTTGTTTCGTTTTGTAGGAACAGAAGCCACTGTCTTCTCTTAAACTACAGTAGTTAGACTTCTCTGGGGAGGAGAGGGTTAAAGTAAGAAAGCATGTTGTACGGCAGGGGTGTGAACACTTAGCCCGACACACACACACACGCACGCACTCATACGCATGCAGACACAGTCCTTGTTTCTCTTCAGAGACAGTTCAGTCATATTGCAAGCAGGAGAGAAGAGTGCGTTTGACCGAATCAACTTTTACCATCATCGGAGAAAAATACAAGTAAGTGTGTTGTGATTAAGTTAACTGTTAGCTAGCATTAAAACTAGACAGGCAACCTTAGCGTTGTTAGCTGCCTTCTGAATTGACAAAACTTTTAAGTGAAGCTCCAGAGAGGCTGTAAATGACTCGTTTTCAACTGGAATGGTCAATAAAGTCAAATAAACTTGCCGTTAGTTAGTTTTGTAGACCGATGTGACGTCAGTTGTTGTCGTTTATGGGAACAACACTACAACAACGTTCGATAACGTCTGAATTGATAAACAGAACTTTTTTTAATTCGGTTTGCCAATTTGATAAAAAAGAGTTGAAGTCCGCGAAGAAGATACGAGAAAGTAGGCTGTTCAAAAACGAACATGCGTCTTTACTATTTGTTAAACCGTATATAATTTAAGGTTTAACGTCTTCTTCAAGCATCACAATTTTGAGTTAACTCGGCACCGTTGGCCTCGAAAGACTTTTGACTGCAAAGTAGCGTTCGTGAATCTTTTATTACTGCCAAAACGAGACAAAAAGGCTCAACGTTGCTTCAACTGCAATGTCTGGATAAAGTGAAATGCACTCCTGATAGAAATACTAACCCACGTAGGAAGTGCACACGTGTATATAGAACCAATAACTGCCGTCAGAGGTGCTGTTGTCTCGGCTTTATGCTGTGTTTTAGCCTCTCCTTTCTTTTGTCTTAAGTGATGGGGCCATCTGTTCTTGCGTTGTTCGGTTAAGCCCTATGTGGCATTATGAATCACTTGTCAGTTAACGGTACAAATGCTGTTAGAGGGGGTCTTCAGGCAGAATTAGGTTATTAGTACAGGTGTGACAGACGCGTCATAGAGTGTTTTGAGTGAACAGACCTCTAAAGGTGCAATAAGCAACATCCCGTTACCACAGTATGTGCAAGTTTTTCAGCAATATTGTGGTTTACATGGGCATTTTTGTGAAATTACTCATGTCTTCATGTGTATTCATGGTACTATACCTTGGAAATATGTTGTAAATCTTTCTAGGTGAGTGTGTTGACGCTGTTTAGCTCACCACAACTTCAAGATGTAAGTGAATACAGCTGATGGAAAAGGAATTGGACTTTAAGAGGTTACTGGAGTTCTGTGTGCATCAAATTGGAGACTTTGATTTAATATTAGCTGAAAAAGTCCCAGTTGCCCAGAGCTCATGTTTTCATGAGATCACCATAGCCACATCACTTTCTTTCAGTTTGTCACTAAATAAACACTTTTGCTTTTGGTTGGAGCTCAAATAGAACATGTTTTTGTCATTCAACCAGTATCTAGCTGTATCATTTTTTTTCTGTGTAGACAAAATCGTTGCAGAAAATATTGGCACTAGCAGATCAAGATCAATTTCTCCCTTGATCTGTGTTTTTATGTCATATGATGCCTCATCATTTCCACCAAGTAGTGGGAAGAAACCAGGCACTGAACCCCTGTTGGGGATTTTACCATCTTATGTCATGCACTGTAAGCATCCTGTCAGTGCTCAACTGGGAAATTCCCTCTTTTTAAAAGATTTTTTGAGGGGTTCCCAACTAAATCAAATCACTTATGAATAGTTAGCTTGATCCAGATGAATAAAACATTCAGCTGCTGTTCTAGAAATAAATAATTAGTGAAGTAGTTTACCATTATTTAAACAAAAGTTGAAAATGCCTTCACAAACAGTTAGCGGTCTGTACAGATGGATTACTGACATAGCAGATAGCTGAGCAGGATTCTAGCCTGATTTTAAGGGCTTTAGCACCACGATGGTGCAGGCAGGTTCATGCCAGCATGATGGCCTCACAGATGTGTAAATGGGTCATGTATGATTATAATGGGAGGTGGTGGGAGAGGGAGACTGGCACGTCGCCTGACTTTTTGTGTGTCACAAGGCTGAAGCTGATCCATGCTGGGTCCATTACCAACACGGTCGATGCCATCTGCCTCTAATGCTGTTTTCGACATTATCTCTGCACCCCATGCATCTGTAGTGGCTCTTTGCATGATCAACACAAAATAATCCCAGTTTAACACCTCTTTTAGACCCCACACTGCTTCATGAAATCTGATCCCACTTTGTGCCAAAATCCAGGGAGGAAAATTCAGAGAATGAAGTGAAACACTTTGTGTATGAGGTCATAGGACCTGAAATCTCAGGTGGCTCATTTGCTGCTCTCTTAAATCACTTTTTTCCCTGCTCATGGTTTTTGCACCTGAATCTTGAGCTTTCTCTTTTTCTGCTGTCCTATTTCGGACAAACTACATTTTCTCTACATGTTGGCAACATTTTGAACACTAACTGCTATAAAATCTTATTAAGGCGCTACTATTTGGGGTCTGTGTTTGGCTCTGCTTTGAATTTCCATTCCACTTTCTGGTCTGCAGTTTTTACCTCGGAAAGGATTTGTCATTTACTGCCAGGGAGTCCAGCGTGATTGGATATGTCTAGATATGTATAACAAATATAAAGAGAAAAATGTGTGAGCTTGTGTTAAACCTCTGCAAAAGAAGTAGCATATTGTGTTTGTGGTCTGGTTGGTAACCTCAATATTCAGCGAGCTGCTTCAGACTAAATTGGGCTGGGCCTGTTTGCCTCTTTAATTTGTTGTTTAGAGGATATAATAAGTAACACTGCCTCATTGTTGGAAATTGTTTTCAGATGGACCAGGCACAGTCAGCAAACAATGGTTGTCATAACTGAGCTTTTTTTTAATCTTCCCTGCTGTTCAGTATTGAGACCTATAGAGCAGTAATCTCCTCTAAGGATTAAGTGTTTTACAGGGGATGTGGTGTAAGTTTTGGGGTTGTAAACATGATATTATTCAGCATTTAAGCTATCGATACCTCCGCAAAGATGGTGGGTTTGAGTTCAGACATCATCTATCATTAATCATACATAATCTTCATATTGTGAAAAAGATTTTTAATAATGCTGTTATTGATTTCCTGTTGTTGATGCATAAACTGTATGGGGGTTGCTTGAATGTTACAGCTTTGCTTCACACTTGTGTACAACACCAGTAACCAGCTGTGGGGGAAGAAAGGCGACAGTTTTGAGGTCAGATGTAAATAAGAGATGTCCGCAAAGTGGAACATAAAGACTTATTTGCAGAGTGTTTTGAGTGTTTCCTTGGCAATTGAAAAGTTATATAACTGTTACTACAGTAGTGTGGTCAGGTGCAGTTTACGTAATAAAGAGGAAGTTGTACCTGTAAATCCAGCAGATTCTTGGTCTATTTGTTTACAGAAATGGGCTTTTAATGAGGGATGCAGTGAAATGAAAATTCTTAGCCGAAATGGCAAACCAAAAATGGAGAAACCAAGGCCAAAAACTCAAACACAAAAATAGATAACTATGCCAGTCATTAGTACCATTGCATAATTAATTCTTCGAATAATAATAGTGTCTTCACAGGGATAGAGTTGAAAATGCTTCAAAAAGGCAGAGATTTTTTTTCCTGTCTCTTGTGGTGGCTGTGACATTATTTTCCCTAACTCTCTGTTTGTGTGTCTGTATATGCATCGAGGCAGAACTCTGCTGTGTGTGATACAGGAGAAAATGAGAAATGTAAACGTGACCATCGCGTCATGTAAATATATAACTGAAGACTGTTCAGTCTGTTTATATAAAAGAACGGGGGACAGATCTGATCTATAAGAGAGGAACGCCCCTCATCTGATTCAGAGGGATGAGTCCTTTTTTCTGTGTGCTGCTCTCCTTCTCCGGGTGTGCGCTTCTCCAATTCTATCACTTTAAGGATTATCAATCCACTACAGGCATCTGAAGTTATATTTTGGTCTTTTTCAAAATGGCTGCTCCCATGAAATCATCCAAACACTTTTTTCTTAATCAAAAATGTTGCTTATTTCCAAAAGTTGTGGTAAAAACAACATCTGAATTGTCACTCATTTTTTAAATAAATATTTTCTGCATTAAAAGAATGCATGTTTACAAAAAACTTTACTTAAAAAGTTGCCAAAACTGCCCAATTTATCAAATGTAGTACAAAAAATATACCATAAACAAAATGACAAAGCTATGTTTTTTGTGGATTTTGTTAAAAGGGTTAATAAACATCTCTGTTCCAAAGATTAGAATTTTTTGGCATATTTTTTAAATAGGTCAGGCTTTAAAGGATTAAATCTGTGCTTTAAATATGTTGTTAAGTAATACTACACATTGAACAGAGGGATCTGGTTTTTGCTATAAGAAGTAGTTGATGTTGTTATAAATAGACTCAGAGTATATGTGATTACAGGCTCATGCTTTAACCTACAGTTTCAGTGTCAAACAGACAGAAGAGAAGAGAAGAGCTTGCCATCTGATACACGGGGAGTTGTCTTTGTAGGATATTTTCAGACTCCTCAAATAACCACAATGGCTGGTTATATTTTCAGCACTCCCACTGTAGGAAAAAGGTCTGGATGGGGTGGTAAATATTTTCCTTGGACTTTTGAAGCCCGGGTTAGTTCATGCTGCCAGAGAGCGTCCCCGCAGTACTGTAAGTATGGCGCTGCTCTGGTCTACAGGTGCTTCCTCAGAGGAAAATGTTACTCATAGAAAAGCCGCTGAATGCAGACATATGTGCGGGACTGTGAAGTCACTCATGCATCTGTGTACATGGGAAACACAAATATAAAGAGTCAAAAGATGTCATAAAACAATGCAGATGTGACTTATACATGTATCACTTCTTAGCTTGTTTGTGTTGTCTGGTGTCAAACATGTCAGCAGAGCTGCATGAATATTTGTAGATAAGGCTTTAAAAAGACTACCTTGTTTTGCGTTTAGCTTGAAATAGTTTGAAAACCGACTGGAAGACACAGTCTGTAACTAAGCTTGTTCCTGTCAGTAAACACAGAGTTAGATCGCCCTAGTTCCCCTCTGTTTGCGATAACAATAGCATACCGAACCACATGCTGTCACGGTCTCTCCACGCAGCCATCATGACCTCAACACTCTCCTCTTTGTGGTGGTCTTCCCTCAAATCCATCCCTCCAGGGTGGTTCCTCTTTTTTTGTTGAGGCTAAAACTATATACTTGCTAACAGGCGGGCTTTCCAAAGCATAGAGTTGTTTCATAAAACCTAGAGTTTAAAGAAAACAGGCCAATTGGTGTGTTATAAAACTGAGGATTGGAGCAGATTGGGCTGGTTAAGGCGAAGGAAAAGTGGCTCTTGAAAAACAAATTTGTTGCTTTGAAGATTAAAGCTGTTTTAAATCAGGAACCCGACTGTGCAGATTTTCTCTGTCCTTGCTCTGTGATTCTGACTATCACAACACGAGTGTCTCAAGGCTAGCTGCCTTTTTGTTTTCTAACAAGCATCTTTTCACCATCTTATGTTCTCCTTCCCTTTTTATCTCGGACGCCCACACCATATCTCGATATCGCCATCTGCTGCTTAATTAAACCAATAAAATGTGTTTACTTCTGTTTTCCAGAGGCGCAGCCATGGGGAAAGGATGCATCACAGTAACCAAGTACTTTCTATTCCTCTTCAACCTCCTTTTCTTTGTAAGTATCACATTTTTCATCACGACTCAAAGTTTTCCCGTGCACTGTGAGCTCTGGCGTCCACTTTGTCAGCGCCTTTATTTACCTTAGATCCAAAGATAGTTAAGCTGTGCTCCCTCAGCAAAATAAGACACTCATGACTGCTGCTTTTCAGCAGCAGTTCTTATTTGAGTCGGTACATTCATTCAAATATCACCAGAGATGAGTGCAGATACATATGGAAATGTTGCCTGACTCTGCTTGAGGTGACAGACTTCACAGAGCACCTCAGCACAGCCTGGTCTAAACACCAGCAGATGGTTTCTGCTCGTTTCCTCCTCTCTCACACCATCCTCGACATAAAGTCCAGGACTTGGTATTACCCCCAGACTCCTAAAACTGACTCTGCGAGGATGTCCAGACCTTTCCAATGAGACTGCGGCTGTAAACCTGACGCAGACCTTTTGATGTGAATACTCCACTGGTGTCTAATCGGAAGCGTGTGTGTGAATGTCTGTGTCGGTGTTTGTCCATGTAGACAGATTACACTGTAGCTCAGGCCAGGAGGACAGAGGGGTGCAGGAAGTGGGGAGCTAATAATGGCTGCTGGGAGCTGAACAGTCCCTCTAAATGAACGACTCACTCCCAAAACTTTAATGACTGCTGTGAGGCTGGGGAGGTGTGGCGGTCTAAAGTGAGGGGGGCACTGGTGAAAGAGTCTCTCATCTTTGGATTTTGCCCCCACGATGGTGCCCCACAATGTCCAAACAAGGGCCCTGTTAATTACAACAAAGTTGTGTGCTTCATAACCTCATTACAAGGCTGCATGGAGTAAAACCGATCGTTTAGAAAGGCATCAAGACGCCAGTCTCGAGACTCTTTGACCCAGTTATCCTTGACTAACACTGTTCAGTTAGGTGTTCTGTTTGATAAATCTTTGACCGGATCGGTTTTAATTGTGAGAAAGAGGAGCTTAGTCGGTCTCGAGTTTCTCTCCACATCCTCTCCATCTGCACGAATCTGTAAGAGGAGACAAGCAGAAGAGTTTGAGGCTGATTAATCCCAGATGCGACAGCCTGAGGATGTAAAAACAAATCCCTCTGTTTAACACACACCAGCACAGATTCTTTGTTTCACCCTCATACACGATTTTCTTCTTTATTCTCTCTCTCTCTTTACCCCCTACAGATCTTTGGAGCACTAATCATGGGCTTTGGCCTCTGGGTCCTCTTTGATAACCAGAGCTTCATTGCTGTTCTGCGTAAGTGATGCAACACCCACACAAACACACACCTGCAATCATGCTGCCACGTCTGTAGTGATAACACTGACGTCAACAAACATTCAGCACTTTGACCAGTTCAGCAGGTCTGAGCACAGCGGAAAAAGAAGCTCAGATTGAACTGAAACCTCTGGCTTCTTCTGCATTGAAGTGAGTTTTATTTTTCCCAAGGAACCTCGAGAGGATGTTCACACTCACCCACAAAAAAAATGTGGCTCACAGAGGAAAATATATGAGATTCTCAACAGTTAGAAAGCCACATTCATTCAGACAGATACGAAGAGACACATTCAATGAGATCTGAGGGCAAACTTAAATTCTCACAACTTATAAGGAGTCGGATGGGTATTTTTTCCTCTCATGTTAGAGAACAGCAGCGTCATTTCCCTTTGGGTTTCCACAGAGCTGTACTTTGAACGCCCCAGATGGCAGACGAGCCACAGATAAAATCTCTTGCCAGCACAGATGTTGCAGCAGATCTTTTCAGACGCTCTTAAAAAAGAAACCAATCTTCTAACCAGCATTCTCCCAAAGAAGCAAAGGTATCAACACAGTCACAGAAAACACCATGTCTAACTTATCCAATGCACAGATACTGGAGAAATTACAATAAAACCCAGTCCCTGCCTGGCCTGAAGAGAACAGAACCGTAAACCACGGATGGAAACTCTTAGTTGCCATAAATCTTGTTATAAAAGCTCACAGTGTATTCATCCCAGATGGAGCATCGCCGAGAGCGGTGCTAAAGTTTTTCAGTCTGTAAAGTGAAATAGTTTTCATTTATTATCTGGCAATTTATTACATGAGCTGGAAGTCAAATATTGGGTTTCTTTCAATGCAGCCTTGATACTCCAGTCCTGAAGGGGATGAGTTCGGGACATGGGCGGCAGAGTTTGTGTAATGAAGTACATGAGGTTGTTAAAAGACTGAGGATATTCATCCTCAAGGTTTTTGTTGCACTGAAGACCTCAATTAAAAAAACTGAAATCAATAGTTCAACCCAGGTATCAAACTTAATGTCCATTTTCAAGATTTTCAACCTTAGGATTTGCTGCTTTTCATAGCATATTGAACCAAATGTCCATTAGTTTCAATTTGTAGCCAACAAACTTGTTGCCCTTCATGACTGAGGCCGGCCATCACTCACAACCCCAGTGCCAGGACGGATAAAAGACAGAACGATACAGTGATTGTCTTGGAAAAAGTGACCAAAAAGAAAAGCCAGGTTAACCAAACACTAGGTCAGACTTATGATGCCAATATTAAGATAATGGTTATCAGAGCAGTCATTAAAGTCATCAAAGGACTGTAAAGCAGTGAAGTGATATGGTGTCATGGAGTTCAGTGTCCCACATTTGCAAGCTTAAAAAAATCTTACTGTGCTCCTCCATGGCTCCTTGGATCGATGGGGGAGTGTGTGAGTGGAAAATTCAAGGAAGGAATGCTACCAGAGCTGTTGTCCAGCTGAAAGCCATGCAGGCTACATGTGGTTGTTTTTAACTGTAATAAAATGACCTAATGAGTAAATAACCTCAAGTTATTTTCATTTGTTTTGGTCGTTTTGGTAAATAAAGCACCACAAATGCTTTATTTACTTATGCAAATATAACTACTTGTGTATCTACATAGAGGATGTCCTATGTATGTGGTGTATTTTTTAGGGACAGATACACTAGGATGAACTGAAAACAGCATTCAGTGCATGCATCATAGTGGTTATGGTGAATGTTAATTCGTGACATCTGTTTCATGAAGGGCTTTTGAATTAATATGGTAGATAAACTGATTTATGAAGAGGAAAACGAGCTTGAGCCTGTGTTGTTGGTCTGTTACTTTAAAGTTATGTTCTGAGAAAGTCCACTCTGTGAGGGCTTGGATGAACTCCAGGAATCTATATTTGGGCTGGAGCTCTGTGCTGCTTTGACTAATGACACACACACACACACACACACACACACACACACACACACACACACACATACAAAACAAATAACCTCGTTCTCGTTCTAGTAACTCATTCAGCTGCGTCTTGTCTTCCTCTGGCTCGGGTTTCAGCTCTGGAGGTCGTTCCCTGCTCAGGGAGGGATCACTACAAGGTTAATTCTGAGCTGAGTTTGCTTATCTCCAAAACATGAAGGCACAACAGAATCAGTCATCCATGCTGCTTCTATTGTTATGATAATCCAGCTGTTCCTCCAGAGATAGCAGAGATCCTGCTCCACTGATACCCTGAGGATATCCCTTCCTCTGTGGGGCTTGATGACCTTCTCTGCTTTATATATTTGTTTCCCCTCTACCCAGACTGAGTCGACCAATGACTCCTGTAGAACAAAAACCAAAGCTGCTGTTTATTGACTCTGTGTGCTTTCCTTAGAAGTTGTCTCACAGCTTGACCATCAACAGGATCTTTATGTTTTCAGTTTCCATTCTTTATGAGTTATATTAATAGAGGCTGCGGCAGATGTCCTGATGAGTTCAAGCAGGGGAGTTTCTGTAGTGTTTGGGTTTCAAGCTTTGTCTTCCCGTCCCTGAGCACCTCTGTATAACAATACAGTGCTGTTAAATGTTAGCTCAGGGACATGATGCCTTGAGTTTATTCTGCTGGCACTTGCCAGAACACAGCTTGCCTGATGTTTAAACAAAAGTAAGCCTTGGAAAGGAGGTCTGTGAGCTGGAAAGTGAACCATAAGCAGAGTTTGGAAATATGCAGGAAAGGGATCCAGAAACTTTCCAAAGTCATGAACAGAGAAAATAGAACTTGGTTAGAAGCAACAGCAGCAGCTTTAACCCTAAAAAAATGAAACAAAAAAGTTGTTGTATGTGAACATTTCAAATCTGTACATACAGTCACTTCTCTTCAGCTGTACACAAGCTGAACATGTGGCTGCGGATGTTTACAGAGAAACCTGTGCTACCAAACAGTCCCTCCTTCTTCTGCAGCTTTCACGACCGGCACTGTGATTCTTGCTTTTCTAAATGGAAAGTTCCATGGAAACCACGGGGGGAACTATTTTAAAACATCTTGCAGAGACCTACGTGGAAACCTGCCATAGTGCACTGGAGAAAAGCACAGAAACCAGGTGAACACATGCTGACTGCAGGAAAAGTGTGTGTGAAAATACCACCGAGCACAGATGCTGCTCCACTTAGCAGCAGGACAGTTAAGTATATCTTTGGTACACCTTGCAGAAAAACTTAGAAAAACGTACTTTTTCCTCACTTCAAGTTTTGTATTTAGAGTAAAAGAAACTCCCCTTGCACATGTTGTACAGAAAGCAAAAGATCAATGTAGGAGGAAACAATAAATTTAAAGTTTAGAAAAACTGCAGTGAAATACCAAGAATAACGGAAACAGTAAAACTTTGGATGTGGTCGCAGTAGATCACTGTGTGTGGTTGTATTAGTATTTCATGTTTCCTCTTAACTCCAGTGTGTTTTCACTGGGGGAGGTTTAATTTAATCAGTGGGCTGCATTGAAACTTCATACAAACATTAAATCATCTGTACTTCCAAAAAGTGTTCATAGAAAACTTTCCTATAAGTTTGAATATTCACTGATTATTTTGTGAAGATTTGATGCAACACAAGTGCGGTGTTACAGTTCTGCTGTTGTCAGCGACAATGATCGCTATCTCTAAGGAAATCAGTGTAGCATGCAATGCTACGCATGCACAATCACTTGCGTCACTGCTTTCTCTAGCTTGATACTGAGCAGTTTCATTTAGCAGTTTGCTGCAGGTTTTGTTAGTGATATGCTCAGTGTTTTTGTCCCTCAGCAGACAGTACTTTAACCATGTCACGCATCTTCCCAAATCTTGCAGGTAGTTCCTGTTTTTAAGGACCCTATAGACATCTGTTGCTTGTAGTTGAGTGTGTACGTGCCTGTGTGTGTGTGAGGCAGTCTGAAATAACTCCTTGAACACAGTGCTGGATTTAGTACATACAGTACGCTCTTCTTTCTCCCTTTAAATGATACCCTGCAGCCACATAAACACTCTGCATATGTTGACCAAAGTACTTTTAAGCTTTCAATTATTGTCAAACCACCACATGCGCTGCTCTGGTAACACACACACACACATGTGGAGTCATCCATGTACACACATGTAATGACGTCTTTGTGCATGTGTGTGGGTTTAGTGTCTGTATTTTACCTTTAGTGTAATTATTTAAAGTGAACCCAGAGTTATTTACGGAAATGTTAATCATATGTATAATGTGCAGTCTGTAAGCAAACGTATTTTGTTTAATGTTGTGTGAAACAGAGAAGGAATACATTCTCAAAAGCTGTAACCAGAAGATCTCAAGTATTTCGCTTCTATTTTTTCCTTTAAGTTATTTGTTTTTTTGTTTTTTTATGCCTTTATTTACAGATCAAAGAATAGTGGATAAAGAAGGAAACAGGGAAAGAGTGAGGAGTGGCGTGGGAAAGGTGCTGCAGGTTGAATTTGAATCTATTACACCTGGCCACCCGCTTGAGGGCTTGCTTCATGGAGAGCCAAACCTGAACCCATAGGCTATACTGGCACCCTTAGTATCCCAATAAAAACCAAAATTCTTTAAATCTGTAAATTCATACAAGAAATTGAAATCCAAGCAAGTGTCTTCTTCTTATTTTTAGTAAAAACAAAAAAAGTCTTTTTAGACTTAACATAAGCCACATTCCCCTGACCAGTCCAGAAAAATGTCTTATTTCAAGTTATTTGAAGGCAAAAATGACGCCTTAATTACTTAAACAAGTAAAAACCTGCCAATGGGATAAAAAGTTTCTAATTGAAAAGCAATTTTTTCATATCCCATTCCCATTGGGAGGTTTTGTTTACATGTTACAAGCAATTCAGATCTCATTTTTGTCATTAATTATATTGAAATAAGACATGTTTCTGGACATTACAGTTGACTGTGGCTCATATCAAGACTAAAAAAGACTTTTTCACTAAAAATAAGAAAAACCCTTGCTTAGATTTTAATTTTTACGGTCTACTTTTTGTATAATCAAATTATTTCATGCTTTAGGAAGAGCATTTTATTCCATCCCAAACAAACAAACCTAAAGAACTAGGAGACAATAGCAAGTTTCTTGCTCTGTGGAAAAAAAAAGAAAACGTAAAAAAACAAAGAATATAAAAGAAAATTAGTCAAACCAAAAAAGAACTTTTGGTGGTCAGGCAAACAAAGATTTCAAGCTTTTTTTTTAATTGTTTAAAGTCAATATTCAGAGGAAAAAGGAAGAAGTCTGACTTGTCAGATTTCTAAGGGGGGAAAAAAATCTGAATTCTTAAAATAAAAACAGAATTCTGACTTGTTTTTCCCCAAAACTGTGTTTAAATGGAAGTTATCGCTGAAAGTCAGGTGTCAGCCTTTTACTAAGGTTCCTTAATTTTATCTCAGAACTATAACATTAGTGCCTGAATTCTGACCCTCATGATTTTTTATTTCTTAATTCAAGAAAAGCCAAAGATTTTTTTAGTAGCTGTAATTATATATTTTTCAGTAGGTTTTCAGTTTAGTTTTTATGTCCTGTTGTTCTTTGCATGTATTCATATGTTGTGGTTTAACCTTAAGATGTGGGAGTATACAGGATAATGCTCCTCTGTCATACACAATGATTTATTTATCTATTGGATAATGAAACAGCCTGCATCCTGTGATAA
This sequence comes from Labroides dimidiatus, assembly GCA_030710495.1. NCBI lineage: Eukaryota > Metazoa > Chordata > Actinopteri > Labriformes > Labridae > Labroides > Labroides dimidiatus. The sequence goes on along the minus strand of CM061147.1, from coordinate 24,061,782 downwards.
TATGTGTACGTGATATATTTGAAAGTCAGAAAGTCTGCAACATAAGGAAGTGTTTCTTTAAGTAGTGACGAGCTGCTTTATGTCAGTGCCTGTGTTATTTAGTTTAAGACTGAGGAGCTGCACTTGGAAAGCATTCTGAAAGGCCATGTGAAACTGATTATCTGCCAAAGTGTATACTGCATATGATGAGAACTGAATGAAGCATCAGTTTATAATATGTTAAGGGGGTGTTTTGGAATACTTGCAGTAAATACATTCAGTCTGTAGTTTGTAGGCCAAGAAGCAGAACTGCATTGCACTCATCGACAGCAGTGGAAGAGCTTCTGTGTCTCCTCAGACTGGATGGGAGTGAGTTATCAGATGGCTCCGGCTGCTTTGTGCTCAGCCCAGGAATCTTTAAGAGTTGGAGCTATTTCACAGAGCCCGGCTTCTGGCTTTATGTGCAGACAGAGCTCTGACTCCCTGCCTCTAGCCCAGATATCTCGGCCACATAATGGCTCCAGTTTATCTCCTCTCCAACCGTCCAATCTTCCATTTCAGTCCCTGCCTCCTCCTTTTCCTCCTCCTCCTCCATTCCCTCCTCATCCTTCTCCTGCTGCTGGAGCTCTTCCCCTCCACATACCAAAGAAGGAAATCAATTAATCTCGCTGCACATCGACTTGTCTTGGTCCCACTCTCTCTGGTGACCTATTAAAAATAATCTTTTGAGGGAAGCAAAGCACCAGATTGTATTCAGAGACAGCTCCGTGAATCATCTTTGGCTTTCTGTGTTCATCTGCGAGAAAACGCTTTAGCATGTGAACGAGGTCGTCCTCCGAGCTCCCTTTGTTTGCAAACACACTCACTGTGGTTAAAGCAGAAATAAAAGAGCAGAGATCAGAGCCCTGCTTCTCTTATTCTTTTACATAAGGAAAAAATCCTGTTTGAAGCCTTTTGTGCGCTGACTTATTTGTGTTTTGACCCCAGTTTAACCCCTGTTAAGAATATAACTACAAACTGCTGCTGCAAGTTGAACTCTTCTTTTGTTTTTCATGCCGTTGTACGTTTGTCTTCTGCAGAGGAATCATCACACACAGTGAAAGTGGCTTCCTACATCCTCATCGGAGTGGGCTCCCTGTCCATGGCTATGGGCTTCTTTGGCTGCATAGGAGCCATCTATGAAATCCGCTGCCTGCTGGGTTTGGTAAGGAGTCGCATTCTACTCGGTTTCTAATCTGAGAGGTTCACATGAGGTTAATCAGCTCTAACCACGACTAGATAAGACAGCTTGAAAATAAAAGAAAACCTCATGTTTGATCGAACATCTGACTATCAGTCACATGACAGTGAAAATAAAGAGGCTTGAGTCTCTAATAAAGGCATAAATGTCCCAAATTAAACCCTTACTTATTATTGCTTGCGTCTCTGCTTCATATGAATGATTTCTGTAACTGTAGAGTCATGAAAGCCTAAAATTTAAAGCTATTCCTCCTTTTTTTAACCAAAAAGCACCTGTTTGAGACCCCATGTAGGGTTAAGAGCCTGTGATAGATTCCTGCTGACAGTAAAGCCCTCTCTCATTCCTGCTCATTTGTCGGTGAGGGACTTCACAGCATGTGTGGATTTACAGAGAGTAGAAGGAGGAGGAGATGATGATGGGGGGTTTAGGTTAAGGGGGATGAAGATACTGATATGCAGGGGGGGGGACTGCAAGAGTGGGGACGGGTTCATGACCTCTACAGTGTTAAACCTGCACAGTGTTAACCGAAGAGCTGCTGTGACCTACTTCTTCCTGTGACAGTAACCAGCTGGTGTATGACCCCCCATGTCCCCCCCATACCCCCCAACCCCCCACCCCATCACACACACACACACACACACACACACACACACACACACACACACACACACACACACACACACACACACACACACACACACACACACATCTACATTGTCTAATCTCATGAGGCTTAGAGGATCTTCACTGGCTCATGTCTCATGAAGATTTATCCCCAAATAATGATGAATAAATTTAAACATAAGTTGTGGGACCTGACTGGATCATCATCTATGTATTTGAATTCATAAAGTGATCTCATTGGATCAAACGATAAAACTTTTAACACTTTTCCTGCAACTCTGTTTTTGGTTTCTCTCAGCTCCTAAAGTGAAAAGCCCGTTTAGCCTCAGAGAATTTGTTTCTGTTAAACCTGCTTTTACCACCAGCTGGCTGCTCACTGCCTGTCAGCTGTTCTGTGGTTTCAAACAGGTAGTGTGCTGTAATTATAACTGTGTTGCAAATGTAAATAGACAGTGAGAGTGAACCAAAACAGCAAACTTGCACAAGCCTTATTAGACAGAATCTCTTCATAGTCTCTTTGTCAAATTGTTGGTTTTTTTTTTACAGAAATGTAACCATTGCTTTCATTTTATCCTCCTCAGTACTTCACCTGCCTCCTGCTCATCCTCATCGCTCAGGTCACTGCTGGAGTTCTCATCTACTTCCAAAGGGATCGGGTAAGACACAAACTATTTTTCTTCCCCTCACTTCCTTTTTGTTTTCGTCACACCAACATCATTTCCACAGTGTGTTTTTCCCCTTTTTTACTTTCTTTTCTGACTAATTCTGCTTTCAGCTCTTCTTAGACCTACTTCCTCTGAACACCTGTCCTCCCACTGCTACATTTAGGGCACACTGAGTTCATGCTCTCCCTTTTACAGCTGTTACTGAGTGGGTTAAGCTCAACCTGTTGAGGCGCCCCCTGCACCCTACATCTCAACAAATGGAAAGTGACAGGGTGATAATTTTTGAAGGAAAGGGTTTGAAGAAAGGAGATGTGTGACTATCACAGAGGAAGTAGCGAACAGGCTCATAAACCCATATTTCCATCGTCATCTCGGTTTCCACTGTGGGTGTTTTTGGTTTGTTTGTGTTAGAAAGAGACAGCAAACCAATCCGTGGTGAATAAGTTTAGCTAAAGCTGCTGTCGAGCAGAAATTAAATTAGTATGTGTGACACTTTCCCGACTCAGAGTTTAATTATCACCCAAGGGACAGAAACCTTTTTTCCCACACCAGTCTTTGATGAAACAGTGCCCCCTGCAGGCAGGTTCCCTAACTCAACCAGGGTAGATGAAGCATGTTTACACGCCTTTACAGTGTTTTACACTATTTAACCAAACTGTTTTCAGCTTCGGACAGACAGACGAGTAAATAACAAAGCCCTTGAGGTGCCATTCAGTCGATAACGGTCTGGCAGACGAGAGAACGAGTTAAACGGGTCATATTTCATCACTGCGCAGTGAGAGCTGTGCTGATGAACTACAATGGTTAGGTAAACTGAAAGCTGAGTCATATGTGTTCCAGAAAACTCTACTACTAAATTAAAAAAGGAAACATGGCCATTTCTGGTTTAAAGATAAATTTAAGTTAACAAATTACTATTTTTAATCTCAGACGACAAACAATGAAGTGTTTTTTTATTATTTTTACTTTTTACTTTTTTTCTCTTTTTCAGCACATTTTTTCTACATTTAAGATAATAAGATAATTAAAATGAATATTTGTTGCAGGCTTATTTATAAAGAAAAGAAACTAAAAATTCAAATTTGACTAATGAGAGTATGAGCAGGTTTTCTTATTTTTGTTTTTGTTTTTTTTCTGTTGGATATTGGATCAAATTTAGTGATTGTCAATTCAAATAATCGCTCTCTCCATGTGTGTTGGTGGACTAGGAGTGTTGTACCTGGACATTATGACCTCTGGGAGCAGTTTCTCCCCTTACATAATCAAAACCTTGCCCTTGATAAAAATCACTTTTAAAGGACTCAGGATAGGTGGAGGCTGTTGTTGCCCTTTCAGCTGTTTGCTTGGCAGCATTTTCTCGTGTGTGCGTTTTTGTGCGTAGTCCGTGCCGCCTGTAGACGTGCTCCCTGTGTTTAAGACTCACCACAGAGCAGGGTGGTGCCCTTTCCCAGAATAGGGTGAGGCTGTCTCTCATCTCCTGTTGAGCTCTGAAGATGCATCTCTGCAGCCGCTCGGTGGTTGTTACACACATAAACACAGAGACATGCTGCTGTTAAGCTGTATTTATGCAGTGTTTCACAGTAACACCTCCTGTGTGCCCTACCAAACATGAAGCTCAGACAGTGAGTGCAAACTAAACAGAAATTTAGAAGGGTGGTTAAATGTTTTCTTTATCCCCACCCTTCAAGAAAGATTGATTTCCACAAACAGAAAAAACAGACACACACCTACTTCCTCATTAATTCTTATATTGTGATCATGTACTTTTGTCTCTTTCAGTTAAAGTACGAGATGTCAAACATCATCAAAGGAATGATCATCAGCTACACCGGAGAGAACAGGACCACAGAGCACACCTGGGACTACATTCAGAGGACGGTGAGTACACACACAAACATGTACAAAAAATAACAATAATAACAGTGACAGTGATGCCTCGTGACTCAGCAACACTATCATCAACCTACCAAACACACATCCAGCATATGAACAGCAGCAGGGTGTATTCACAGAGCTGTAATCTGAAGTGACTCTCATAGTAACATAAGTGTGTTTATTTTTAGGACGGTGTGTTTCCACTGAAGCTCTCAGATCTGACACACTACTCAGGTTTTTTGTGACATATGTCTTTGAGGATGCAGCTCTTTGGTAGTAAGGAGAGTGAGTTCGGAGACTGAGATCGATGAAGGAGGACTACAAAATTTACCCTCAAACAGGCGCTGTGCTCATTTTTAGAGATACCAATAAACCAATCAAAGACTTTGTAATCTTGAATAAAACGCAGCATCTTGTTTTTGTTTCACAAAACAAGTTGCTTGATAAAGCATAAATAAGAAAAACAGTTTGAAAGAAACAGTATCATGAAACACACTCATGAGCCTTCAACTCGTAGCTGCACGGAGCTGATATTCATGATATCGTTTATTAGCTTAGCAGCAGACTGCTTTAAACCTTTACCTTCAGTTCCTCCCAAGGTTAAATCCTGCATTTACATCAGTGCTGCAGTGCAGACACTCTTGATGGTGCAGTTTAAGTTTTTCATGATCGAACAGCTTGTGAGCACTTGGTTCACTCTGAAGTGTTTATAGCTCCTAATGAATAAACCAAACTTATTTTAACTCTATACTGGATTTTCTTTGGTGTTACTCACAGCTGTAAAGACCTTGATGCCTCTTTGCTTGAGTTTAGATACTGATATCTCAAGGTAGCTGTTATATTTGAAGCTGATGTTGTCTGCCAGCCTTGAAAAGTTGCCCTTCAGCTGTCCAACCAATCTCCTGAAGAAAAAAAGAAAAACAAACAGGAATTCACATACTGGGTATTATCTTTCTTACATTTCAGATATTTTTGAGAACAATACAAGTTAAGCTAACCTGTGTGAGTTATATGTATTTCTATTAAACTGATGTTTTTTTAAATCACTGCTGACTTTTTCAAACTTCAACTTCAAAGCCTCGACTTTCTGAGGAGAATAAAATTCCACTAGTTTCCATTGTGATAGGAAACAGAAGTTTCTCCTCACGTCAAACTAAAACTATTTTCACAACCAGACACTCAGGGTGTGTGAGAACATGATTGTTTTTTGTGCTTTTAAAAACCAGGACTCATTAATCAAGTCAGGTCCTTGCAAAACAGTCCGAAGCAAGCAGAGTTTGATTGTCTCATGCTCTTATCAAGAGTGTGCATATTCTTCATTATCTGCTTCCTCTCTCTCTCTCTCTCTCTCTCTCTCTCTCTCTCTCTCTCTCTCTCTCTCTCTCTCTTTCCTGCCAAACTTCACAGCCAAGAAGAGATCGGTCTCAAACAGAAAAGAAACATTCTTGTTTTGAGCCGGTGGAGTCATAGCATCTTGTTTTTCACTCTTTCTGCTTCTTCTCTCCGTATCCTTCTTGTTGTTCTAACCTCTTCTGTCTTTTACATCACCAGATGAAGTGCTGTGGATGGACTGGTCCAGGAAACTGGTCTGAAAACAGCCTGATCAAGAACAGCACCCTGAACCTCTACTCATGTTCCTGTCGTAACGAGTCCCGGCCCGGCTCAGACATCAGGGACGTGGGCCTGTGTGAGCACCTGTCCACAGATCTCCCCATTTATGAAACGGTACAAAGCGCTTTCATTATCTGTTATCTAAGTCTGTATCATCATTAAGGGGGAATTTAGTTGAAAAAGATCTTATTGGTGGATTATCTACCCAATCCAAAGGCTGCATTGTGTTACAGTTGTGCTGCCAGTGGTTGTGAAGTTCTCCAGACGTCTCTCCTGGGCTCATGGTTGTTGTACTCACTCACTCCTCAGGCCTCATGTTAAACTGCTGGTCAGAACAGCTGCAGCCTCACACCCACAGCCTCACTGTGCTGAACCAACTTTTTCTCCTCTTTGGAAAGGAACTTTTCACCTCAGTGCACTTTTCTTTCCCTGCTGCTGACATTCAAATCACAACGTAGACATTTTAGATATGACTTACCTAAGCTGTTTCTGATTATTATCCTTTCCATGTCTTGACTTTATAACTGTTTTCAGCAACGGATAATGTAAAGTGAACAGGTGGTGATGGGAATTTGAATCCTGACTGTGTGAGAGGTCTTTGGCATGAAGTGGAGGGGCATTATTTGAGTCCTTGTTTAGCAGAGCATTGCATTTGACCCACCTTTAAAGAGGAGGTATTCTGCTCTCCTATATTTTAAACGTGGCTATAAAATAAATGATAAATGATGTTGTCGCATAAGGATCTCACAACTGGTTCACGACACGTTGGAGGGGTGGGCCTCTAACACCAAGGTGTGCCCATAGGCCTCCAGAGGGCTGGCCAGTCAGAGAGAAGGGGGTTTGTGAAGTGGGGAGCCTTAAAGAGACAGTAACTAAAAGAAAGTGTTTTAGACTGAGGCTGAAATAAGGGTTTCTGAAACACCAGTGTGAGGACGAAAGGGATTTCTTTGAGCTGCAAATCATGTAAAGCGAGTGTACCAGAGGGACAGAATAAATCCTATAAAAGCACAATATTCCCTCTTTAAACATAAGACAGAACTCTAAACATTTGTGCTTTTATCACTACCCCCATGGTTTGAGTTACTTTACAGTGATCAGCAAATTAAAGATAGACTCACCAGCTCTGCAGCTGATGCCCGGATTGCAGGGCGGGATCAAATGTTAAAATAACCTCCACGTTGTCCAGCTTATCAGTTTAATATGTTTTTGCAACAATGTTCATCATGTAATATTTACAAAAGAATACTTTGCATGTTAAACATCAGACTTTTAAAAACTATAAAAAAAACCTGTACATTTGTGAATTTACATTTTCCCTACGATGTGAAGGATTAAAAGGATTTGAACTCGCGTATTCAAAAATGATATTTCTTTATTGCAGAACATGTAATTCTAAAGGACAGAATAGTTTCCCATCAATCACTCAAACTGCAGAGCTGTCATTCATTCAACCTTTATTCAATCTCGAAAAAACCATTGAGAGCGTTCCCTCATTTTCAGTAATGTCGAGAGTACAAAGAACAACACCACAATTAAAAACAGTTACATTTGAAAGCAGCATAATTCATTATCATTGTTCTAAACTGACCAACAGTCACAAGTGCTTGTGGTCTAAATGTTTGTTGTAAAATGTTCCAAGTGAAAGCAGCAGAAAAGCTGCTTCCAAAAATGGTGTTCCCCCGTGGAACTTCAAGCATCATGAGATTACTGGATCTTGTTGGATATTGATTATATAGATTGGTTTAACAGAGACATGACATGTGAAGGCATTTTACCAAGTAAGGCTTTATAAATGAATAAGAACCTGTCCTCATGTGACATCATGTGATCAAAGGTTCCTCAGTCTTCTTTAGCTTCACACAGATTGTAGGACATTAGTGAAAGCGAATCAGCTCAACCCTTCTCAGATTTTCTCCAGCAGAGTGAACAGACCTGCAGCTCCTCTGCATTGTTCCCACAGACATTCCACCACTCCTCATTACACGGCTCTGTGTGACTGCTGTTCTGTAACTCAGCCTGCCAGCTCCGTGTGGCACTGTGGTCGCTCTTTAATCAGAGCAGTGAATACAAACCGAGGCGTTCTGTTTGTGCAGTGAGATTTGATCAAACATGAGGAAAGCTCCATTGTTCTGCTGTTTGGTCTGCGTGTTTCAGAAACTTTTCTCTCCCTCTCTCTCTCGGCACCCTTTTCTTCAGCTCGGTTCAGGTCAGCCATGTTATTCTTCCCCTCACTGACTCCATCCAAAGCCAACAGTTGTGTTTTGAAAAGGCTCTGGTCATGTCCGGCCAGGATCACGTACACATTCATCTCTTCCCTGCATGTCGAACTGCTAACCCCCTCTTTCCGTGTCTGTCTAAACCTCTGTTTCTTCTCTCTTGTGTTTTCTCCTCCAGGGCTGTATAACCAGCGTGGAGAAATGGCTCATGGACAACTGTGGAGTTATTCTGGGAATCTGTGTCGGTGTAGCAGTCATCGAGGTAACCATCTTCCCCCTACACGAGCCTTAAAAGAAGGAATTTGGATGTCTTTCAAAACAGTAATCCATGCTCCAAATTAATTTGTAATTTATTCAAATCTTCATGAGGCCTCAGACATGTTTGCTGAAGGGCTAGTTTATAAAAAAAACAGCTTGTTTGACTTTATTCTGAGAGGTAGATGAGACAAAATTCAGATTTCGTGTCTCAGAGTTAAAAATGACACCTGACTCTTTTTCTAACCACTGACCATTTTACAGAGTACACTTCAGTTTTTATGCAGATTAAACAAAAGAGAGGATTACATTTCAGTCAGTAAGTGACCCCAAGAGGTTCTACAAGACAGTTTGTGGTCCTAAAAGACTCCTGGCTCTTGAATCATACCTTAAAAGAAAGACATCATTGGTTTTATATCTGCTAACGTAGCTCCTGTTGCTAATGTGTTTCATGTCTTAAACTTCTTGAATCTGCTTCACTGGTCCGTTCACTCTCTGATTGCTAAACTGACCCCTCTGTGTCCCCCCAGCTCCTCGGGATGATCCTCTCCATGTGTTTGTGCAAGAGTGTCGTACAGGAGGATTACACCAAAGTACCAAAGTACTGAAGACAGCTCCAGCTCACACACACAGATGGACCCACTCTCTCCCTCTCTCTCTCTCTCTCTCTCTCTCTCTCTCTCTCTCTCTCTCTCTCTCTCTCTCTCTCTCTCTGTCTTTGTCTCAGTCCTTTGAGAACACACACACAAATTAAGACAGCTGTCTCCACTATTTGAGCTCCCTCCTGCCTTGACAGCTGTGCAGACTTTTCACACTCCATATGTCACACAAACAGTCATACTTGACGCACTTGTCGGACACGAGTCCCACGAGTTACACAAGTCTTTTCCTTTAGTGTTTTTAAGGAGCCATTTCTTTATTTTGATTATTTTATTAGAAGCCTGAGAGTTTGAGGTTTTTATACTTTGCAAATGTTCATTCACGTGTTGTTTTGTCTATGGATGACCTCAATGAAGCGCTTAATACCGAGCAGAGAGAGCACTTTAGTGACATTTGGTGAGCAGAGAGTCGGAGCGTTTTCTAACTCTGCGGCTCGGAGATGAGAGGGGTGCGGGTGGGTTTGGGTGGTAGACGCTCTAAAGGGTTAATGCCACTTTGTGATCGTGCAGCTGGTATTTTTGGTGTGAGGGTGGAGGAGAAACTGGGGCAGGGCTGCTGTGGTGGAGGTTTAGGCATCTTTCATCAGCTCCTTGTATTTAGTGGCCCTGATATTAACCTCCGTTTACACCCACCACCACCAGCACCTCCTCCTTCCTCCTGCTGATCATCTCTAAATCACATCTCTGTCCTCCTCTTCCTCCTCGGGTGTGTCTGACTGGTACCCAGTAGCTTCCCAAAATGACTAGTTATGCATGAAGTAAGTGTGTGTATGATGTGTTGAGTGAGTATTTTTATTCTTTTTATATTCTCATGTCATCTCTGTTTTTATTTGTTACATCTGTACATACAACTTTAGGAAGGGATTATAGCCTTTTAGTGCTTAATCAGCGTTTTATTTTGGAGAGCTGTCACCCACATGCTTCTGTTTTAAGAGTCCTATTGTTTTCATTTCCTGTCTGTTGTTTATGATGTACAGAAATTGTCAGCCGCAGCAGCTCGTCAGCAATATTCAGGTCTGATTTGGAGAAACCCCGACCCTCAGAGTGGATATGTCAGCGCCTCAGCGACTATATTTAAATTTCTCACATTCTTAAGCTCTGTTAATGGGCTAACAAACCTTTATTTAAGTTCCTTTCCTGGACTTCTTCACCCTCAAAGCAGTAGCATTTGAAAATGGCAGCTGTGTGACCACAATGTATTTTCCCTTCTCTGCATGATTGTTTTCTCAGAAGTCATTCTGTCTGGTTTGTGTTATCAGTGACGAGAGCAGAGAGGAACCTCAGTCCTACAGTGATTTCATATTTGTGAGGCAAACGTGACCAGAAAAAAAAGCATTTTAAAACTGAAGCTGAAATGTTGTTTGAATGTCCTCTTCTTGCTCGTCCGTCTTGTCATCTCAGTCCTCCTTCACTTCAAACACACTATCAAGGCTGAATTTATGCTTAATTTAGCGGATACATTTGCACTTTTCTGTGGCTGGTAGTTTTTCCACGCCAGCTCACACCAGTCATTTCAAATCATGTTCATCACACTGCAATTACACGAGAGGGCTGAAACCTACCATTAGAGGAGAAAACATGGTCGTATCTGTCATGATTACACTCAGCCTTTTTTTTTTTTTTTTTTTTTTTTCATGACCGGACAAATTGAAACATCTATTTAACTTAATAAGAGATGAAGGCTTTTTATGATGTGTTAAGAATATTTGTACACTTTTTTACAAGAAGATGATGTCTTTGTTTAGTAGAAAAAAGATATTTGCGAACCTGTAAGCCATGTTAAAAAACAAATTTCTTTTTTTTTATTAAAACTATTAATAAATATGAACCCATAAGAATCTGTTGTGTGCTGATTTTATGTTTTTAAAACACAGTTTAATAATTGATGAAGCAGACGTTTTCCTGTTGGTTCTCTTTTGAGTTTGTTGTTCCTCAAGCCACCAGCAGATGGCAGTATATACCCAATTCTTATACGCTCACAGATGTATGTTAAGACATTAAAAAGAGAAGGCCCTTTGTGAGTGAATTAATTATGTTTAAAAACCTGATCTGTTTAAGCTGTAGCTTTAATTATCGGCTTCATGCAGATTTTAAAGAAAACACTTCCTTTCCTGCTCTGCATCTCTAAGCTAATTCTTCCCCTTTTTCCTCTCGGTCTGTATTTTCATGTTAATTTAGTCTGAACAGGACAAAGAGCTTCACATCTATGCATTCCACTTTGAAAACAGAGCTGTTCCTGCTGTAAACACAAAAAGAGCTCCTCTCCTGAAACTTCACGGCGATGAGTCTTATCAGGGAGACTGCGCCTCATGATGTCATGTCATGCTAGAAGGTAATACCTCACCACTGACTCAACCACAGCTCAGACCTCTGCTGCTCAGTGTTCTCTCTGGAGGTCTTTTTTTAAATGTATCAATGCAGACACAGCTCATTGGGGAGTCCTGTTCATGCTGAGAGCTTCAAGAATGAACATGTGGATTCATGACACAAAAAGAAACAAAGCTTCTATGAAAGTAATTGGTCAGAAGAACATATTTAATTAGTTTCCTTATTAGGAAATGATCACGAAAAAAGATCATGTGAAAAAGCAGTGTTAATTTTGGCAGCTATTTTAGATTTTTTTGTGGGTCTTTTGACGGAAATAGCAGTAAGTCTGAGTCACTTTCTAGTCTTTTTTTTTTTCTTTTTTTCCTTTTATAGTTTTAGTTGATAAAAACTCAAATATTGTAGTCTAAAGTTTAAGTCAACAAAGTCAGTAAAAAAAAAAAAAACTCTTGTGTCTTGTACCAAATGTTTAAATCTGTAAATATCTTGTATAATATCAGCTGCTGTGCTTGTTCCTGCTAAGTAAGAGAGTAAGAAAACATCATTACACACAGATAAGAGTGTTATAGAAGGTTGATCCTGACCTCAAGTCAACAGAAAATTCTCTTTGTGTGGTCACTTTGGCTCTATTTTTAATCTCTAGTTTCAAATAAAAGTGCTATGTACACATTACAAGGACTGTATTGCACTTTTATGAATGTCCTAGTACAGAAAAATGGATCCTTGAGAAAAATTATGTACATTTATACATGACTGATAAAATCTGTTGATGTCACACTGCAGTCATAGTTTGTTCACACTCCTTAGTGCTTACTGTATAAAGTATCAAATTATTTCAATAACTCCTGGAGTGATGCACACCTGAAGTTTATAAATGCTGTCACTCTTGCTAGTTAGCAAAATTACACAACAGTTAAACAAATTAAACATTATAGTACGCTTGTAACGCTAAAATGCTGATCACTTGTTGTATCTTAGCTGTAGTGCAGTTTGTCACCACTGTCTGGGGCTGCAGCTCCTGTAAAGGTCTACTGCCATGATGCTATGACGCTTTATCACCCTGATAAAAACAAGCACGGATGACAGATGAAATCAGGAATATGTGGTGCAGTTTGGCAGTAAAGTGATCCATCCTTTTTGTTAGCTGTTTCAGATCTTACAGATGAAGGGAATCCGGCTGAAACTTAAAGTCTACACAAAGGGAAAGTTGAAAACAGACGTTGGTGTATAAAAATAAAGCCTAAAAACATGTTAGTCACATGTTTGTGATGGATGTAGTTAATATCCAACAATTATAAATCTGAGTTTAGAAATTAAAATCTTGTCCCCGAAGGATAATGATCAATATCTGAAACCACTCTCTGATTGGACTGACTGAATCAATCAGTGGACTCATTTGTTAATTTCAGCCTCAGCTGAGAATTTAATAAAGAATCAGATAAAGAAGGAGGAAAATAGTCCCAGTTTTTCTACATCTCATGTGGTTTCATCTTTGTGTGCAGGCTGTGGAAAAATGTGAGTGCTGCTGCTGCTTGGCTCATCAGATCACACACACACACACACACACACACACACACACACACACACACACACACACACACACACACACACACACACTGATGAGGAAGGAAAAGCTTCCTCTGTTTCTTTCCACATAACTGTCAGTCAGGACAGAGGAAGTGGGACAGATGATGATCCCTCTGAGAGCAAATGAAATAAAAGCATGAATGATGAAGATGTCAGGCCCATGTGTTCAGTAAGTAACCTGGAATGATTTAAAAGACTGATTTGAAAAGCAGCTCTCTGGAGGACGTTCGACTTGAGGTGAAACCTTTAAAAAATATCGGGTGTTTTTTTTTTTCGTTGTCATTTCCAGTGTGTGTACTTTACACTCCTGTGCAAAGCTCCTGCACAGCTGAGATGTGTGTTTAACAGGATGATCTCCCCCATTTGTGCTCTCCTCTCAGCATCCTGTGTGGTGGACATGTTCACCCCACCAAGGACACCACCTCCACCTGCAGGCTGACCCATCTGCCTGCCCTCTTCCTCCTCTAACAGCCACCCTCGCCGGCTTTCCTGTTTGTAATCTCTCTCAGGGATCACACACAAACACGCGCTCTCTCACACACATCTATCTCATAGATATGTTTTATAACAATGGTCTGCAGCAGATGACTCTTAAGCTTTAATCAGAGCAGAGCAGTGTGAGTCACAGTGTCTTTGTATGCATTGGAGAGAGAATCACGCCTGCTTCCATTAGCGCTTTAAATTGTTTCTCTGATAGGCTGAGAGATGGCAAGTGGCTGCAGGTCAGCGGGTTTCCCCTGCTTCATTTCCTGCCCAGCAGCTTGTAGAATCCAGGACAGGGGAAGAATGATTTTCTGACTCGCACTCAGTAGCTACCTGATTCTCTATGCCGTCCTCTCTATCAGTCCTCTCCTGGGCTAATCCAGAGTGATAAGGCAGGGCCCACCTCTCCATGTGGCCTCTTTGGCCCTCGGTGAGTAAAATCACTCTGCTGCAGCTCCACTGCCTCTGCCAAGCACCGGTGGATATCAGCAATTTGAGTCCATGAAAACACAGATTCCACTCCCGTCCAGTGACATGGTGGTGAGAGAGACCAAGAGAGGAGACAAGTATGAAGAGAGGCTCTCAGCACCAAAAGTGGACAGAGAAAACAGACACTCTGACCAATCAGTGGTCACTTTTATATTCCACAAACACCAACAGTCACTGATTTATAGATTTAAAACTGAATGAATATTTATTTTACTAAATAGGAACACATATATTTCATATTAATAACCATACGCCAACTCCTCATTTCTTTTAGGATTTAAGAGAGCTGTTCAGGGTGCTAATCTGTGAAACAACACACCTGAGGTATTCCTGCGCACCTCATCGATATCTTCTTTTAGAGCACTTTCTTAGATCTATTTCAACAAGAAGCTCCCATGATATTTTAGATTTTAATCTAAGAAAAATTTCATTTGTAATTTAACCACTGTTTGATTGTTTTTTTTATTCCTAATGTTGCCCAGTTTTACACAAAAATTGAGTTTAATTTGTTTGGTAAACCATTAAAACTGGTTTTAATAGTCTTTAAACAGGAGGTATGATACTTTCCCATAGTTCAAACATGCACATAAAGTAACAATGCTGGATGTCCACATAGATCTTCATGAGATTTTGCTGGCCAATCAGAAGGAAGGGGGTCTCAAGGAAGAAGAGCCTTAAAGAGACAGCAGCTAAAACAGAGAGTTTCAGACAGAGGCTGAAATAAGAATTTTCTTAAACACCAGTGTGAGGGCAGAAAAGGGACTTCTTGAGCTTTGAATCAAGTCAAGCTATTGCAGAGGTACCAGAGGGACAGTATTAAACCTCCAGGGTAAAAAATGACAACAATGCAAAGTGCAAATTCTGCAGTTTCTTAATGCTGGTTACAGAAGCCAAGAAGTCCTCCTCAGGGACAATATCAAAAATATCCTTAAGCATGTAAACATGTTCCAACCTGGTGTAAAAGACAGTGTTGGTGATCTAACCTTGTATCTTTACCCATTATATCTTCTGGGTTTTGTTTACAACTCTTCTGTTTTGATTATACATGAGCTATGAATTATACATGGTTAAACAGTTTGATGCATTTTAGTTGTTTAACAGAAGGCTAAACGATGACCTCATCCCTACATCTGCTGGTTTTGAGATCATAGTTTACTGGAGTCATCATTCCCAACATGGTTGACCACCATGTTTGGTCTCCTGCAGCGTCCACTGAGTGAAGTTACAGAACTGAGACTACATCTTGGTAGAGTTGGGTTTTTTTTGTTGTTTTGTTTTTAACTTTGTAAAACAGCGTAGATGGAATAGCATTTAAGACATTCTGGCACTTTAGGCTACAAACAGTGACTCTAAGGGCCTTAGGCAGCGACATCTCATGATACCCTACATTGTATAATAAAACAAATCTGTGCTTCACTAGAATAATTTCATTTGCTTTTCTTAACCCTTACCAATAAATTTAAAACATTATAAAACATTTTGATCTTACTTCGATACTAAAGAAAACTGTTACACATTTTGCAATATGCAATAACTGATCAGTAATTTAAATAACAATTGCAAGTAAATTAATAATTTAAGTCATCGCCAGCTTTTTTTGCTGCCAATTTAAAAATAAAACATCCTAAAGTGATTTTCATCCAAACTCCAGCTGTTAACTCCTCAAGACCTTGTGCGTGCGTGTGTATTGTGTATAGTGTATTGTGTGTGTGTGTGTGTGTGTGTGTGTGTGTGTGTGTGTGTGTGTGTGTGTGTGTGTGTGTGTGTGTGTGTGTGTGTGGTTCAGTTTGATTCGCAGCAGCCTCCTCCAAGCAAGACAGACAGACAGTAGCCAACTTCTTCCAGTTTCTTTTTATGGACACATCTGTTCTTGTTTCGACCTTCAAACTTCAAGAACGGGCAGAAACAATCTCTAAAGTCATCATATGGTTGACAAGAAAATGTTTTTACTTCTGCGTTTTCTGCAGAGATCAAACTGAAGCAGCAGCTGCAATTAACGTCTCAACATGATCACACTTCAGGGCTGCGCGCTCTGCGCTAATTATCTCTCATTGTGTCCATTTATACCTCATAATCACGCTGTAATCTTTCATACTGAGTTGCTCACACATTAATGTTTTACCTGTGTAGCCTACGAGCCATAAAGAGCCCCGTCTGCCTCCATGTTTTGGAGAACTCTACTGTATATACCCGTGTATGCCTGAGCTTGGTGCTTCTGTGGGAGTTTGTGTCTGATCTGATTGATGGAGACAGTACAGGAGGCAGAGGAGCTACAGGCAGCACCAGGCTTCTCATTAACCTATGATAATGCACCTGTCACCCTGATAGCAAAGCCTTACAGCACATTTGTTGTGGGTGGCTGTTCTCGCTTCTTTCTTACCTGACTAACTCCGCTTTGTCTCCCCGATTCTGTTTATGTTTTTTCTCCCCAATTTCTATAACTCTCTTTCAAAATCACATCTTATTTAAGCTCTTGTTTTGGAGGGCTTTCACTCTTTATGGTTGATAATAAAATGTAAAGTTAACCATTAGGAGCAGGGTTGATTTGGGGTCAACCACTGCTTTCATATTTTTGTTTCTGGCTATATGAAACAACATAAGCTCTCTACGTTGATTCTTGTTGACTTAAATCAATGTGATGTATCTTCATCTAGTCTGTGATTTAATTTTTGCCACAGCAAAGCACTGTTCCATCTTTCTTTCAGTTTCAAAACATAGTCAAAAAGGATTGGGTTGGATCTGCTGCAGTATTCATAAATCCATTACAAAGTCTGTGTGCAAAGTTTTTAGAAACTACTAAATGAGGTTACACCATCAAAACTTAAAAACATGTCTGAGTTAGTAAAGACTTTAGCAATGTTCAAAGTGAATAACTGGATTCATTAGCAGTGCATCCAGTCAAAGGCAATAAACCCTGTCAGACAAAAAGTGAGTGTCAGCAGCAGTAGCATGACCTCAAAGACCAACAGAAACATCACTGCCTGTAGTGTGTAAATGGAAATCTTAATGCTTTATATCTGTAGGATTTCAGAAATGTGTAAGTTAAATAATTAATTCACTATTTTTTTTTTTTACCAATGTCTTGTAAGGAGCTAAAAACTAAAGGCTTAAAGAGGACTTACTGTAGGTGTTGCTAGAAGGCTGTTTGGCTGTATTTCAGGTTTATGCATCACTTGTCTAACAAAATATCAGTTTATTTTCAGTTCAGTCCACAACTTTGCACACAAGCTAACCAGCATGAATCAGTTTAAAATCTGATATCACTGCTTGCTTGCTGATGTTAGCTATAGAGTGACAGTAGCAACCAACCTATTAAATAGAACTTTCACTTCCAAAGATGAGTCAGATTCTCTCCAAACCTTCTAACTCAGTCAGGGGTCATCCAAACCTTTTTCAAAGTGGGCCACATTTGATTTTGTGCAAATGACCAAGGGTAAACAGCACCTACTGACTTTTTAATCAACTGTGAGTGCTCTTCTTAATATTTATGTATTTCAGTAATTCCTCACAAAAAAACAGTCCCTAAGTTCTACAACTACAATTCTACAATTTCAGTCAATTAGCAAACGCTTTTGTCCAAAGTGTTGTTCAACACAAGCAAGAATTTAGACCAGAGGAAAAACTTCAAGTTTGTTTGGCCACAGGTGCTGCCATCAAGTGCCAGAAGAACCCCTTATTTATTTATTTATTTATTTATTTATTTATTTGTTTGTTTGTTTGTTTGTTTGTTTGTTTGTTTGTTTGTTTGTTTGTTTATTCCATCTAAGTGTGCTTAAACATACTTGTGCCATCGCGACAGAATTATGAAATCAAACCTCACTTGTTCCTCCATTTTCTCTTGATACCAGATGATAAGTGGTCAGTTTTCTGCAATATTAAGTGCTGCACAAACATCAGCAAAATCTACTTCTTCTCAGTTACATTGTTCTTTATTAGGAGGTGAACTGGGGAACATGTGTCAGGGTGTTTTTATGACTGGATCAGGATCTGGATTTCATCATGACTGTTTTTCATGGTGTTTTCAAGACCTGCAAATCACATTTTTAGCATCTGATATCTTTACCCTGCATTCTTAACTATGTTATACACCAGTTTCACCTTTTCTGTACCATTTCAAAACTTTAAATTCATCTTGCGTCCTCCAATGTGTTTTTTGAACTCTGGATGTTCCAGGAGCACATTTTCACATCATCATAAATACATTTAGATGTCAGCTGCAAAGAGCTCTAGCTTTCTAGCCTATACACAATATCGTTTTGTGTGAAGGTATTATATATACATTGATTTTGTTTGTGCACTTGACGGAAAATGTACTTGCTCACTTAATTCAGAGCATCATTAATTCCAATGCTGTCGGATGAAAATGAACCTTAGGCTATGATTGGCACAGAAGACTTTGGACATACCTGAACTAAGCAGTACAACATTGTTAAAGTATTTGGACCTCCAAAGTTGAACTTCACACCAAAGAAAAATAACAGAGGAGAAATTATTGTGACCAATACTTAAGTAGTCCAGAGGAATGGGAGTTAAATAGCACAGAAAGCTAGCTAAGACAATCCTGCATTTAGCTAGCAAAATGCTTTTTGATGTCATGATAATTCAGAGCAAATTTTAGACGTTCAATTTGTCAAGCATGGATTTAAAGTCTAAATTTATTTATTTAGATGTGTTGACCATATTGCTCACACTTTTTATCCAACATTGAATGTTAGAAGGGAATTTTTAGCTTTGACAGTTGATAAAGTTACTTGTGAAACAATAGCACAGACAGCTAACCTCATGCTTAGCTGCTAACAGGACGTGTAATCAAACTCAAAGTTATAACAGTGAAAGCACGCATCTCTTTTGTGATGTGAAATTTTTGAAGAGACTTTTATTTGAATGAAAACTTAGATTTTTAACGAGACATTAACAAACTGATAAAAACTTATCACAGAGAACTGAACAGTTTGTAGTAAACTTATGAAAAGCTGTTGTGTCTGGCTCCAGAAGCTGGTCTCCTGTCATGATGTTCCTCTGTAAGTCATTTTCTCCTCATCAGAAAAGCTCCATCTCCTCTGCCAGATGTCTTCTTCACTCCCTGAAGCCCGTTCCAGTCGGTTTCCCTGCTCTCCAGAGGGCCCGCGTGTGATTTATTTACCCTATCCTCACATTCAGAGCCAGGAACACACCCTGAGAGCACACGGGACTCTGGGAACAACACCGAGTCGTGCTGCTGGAGAGCGTCAAAAACAGGAGAGGACTTTGAGGATGGAAAGTAAATCTTTCTGAACCTTTAACTGTGTGTCAGAGCAGTTTCACAGGCGGCTTCAGAGCATGTATAGAGTCAGAGTTTTAATGTGGAGGGTGTTTAGGTTTTGGGGTGAGTGGGGGTGACGCTTCAGTAGCTCCCATTAGTCACTCTGTCAGATGTCTGAGAGATAGACCAAACTGTGCTCATCCGTTTGATGCCAGGCAGCCTTTGGAATTCAAACTCCCCAATATTGGCAGAACACGATCATGATTAAAGAATGAGCATGTGTGGTGTCAGGGATGTGTCTGGCGTGACTCTTCGCTTCAACCTCTAATTTGGTCTCTTTCATCTTATGCCATGCAAATCTCTCGGAGGAAGATCAAATATTAGTGTTTTCATGCTTCTGGACGATAGCTGCTGCTTTGTTTGTGCTGGATACCAGCTGCTCTCATTAAAGGGGAGAAAAGAGCTGATAAAAGGGAGGAACACCCCTTCATGGGGCACTCCTTCCTGTTTAACAAGCAGCCAGCTTCCTGTTGGGGCCCGTGTCGTGTGACACATGTGACACCGCCATTCATCCATGACTACACCTCAGTGATACAAACATCCTGCCATCCTTTTCTTTTCATTAATGTATACGATTTGAAAGGATTTAGCACGACAGTGTCAACAAATCAAAGAAACATAAAAAGAGGTGCACTCTTATGAGTACTGCACAATATTTAAGCAATCCCAAATTTGAAGTGTCGCTCTGAGCAATCTTTGGAGGTATTTATCTACTGAGCTGTCATTAGGAAAAGACATGCTTTCAGCTTGAGTGCCCATTTATTCCCACTGCTTATTGAGTGCAGCTGAAATTGAACAAAAACAAGCCTCTCCTGAAGTGACGGGTGCAGAGTTGATTTACTTAACGTGGCAGCCTGCTTTGTTTCACACGGACAGACGAGACGTTGGACGTAGCAGGAGCAGAAATGACAGACACTGCTTAGAATCAAGCTTAATTGATGGAAGGAAAACGAAATAAAGGGTAAATTAATGCATGTGTAATGATGAGAGGGAAGAGGTGGGGATCAGAGCGGATGGCCTTCAGTGGAATATTCTCGTATGCTGATTAGCAAAGTCGTGTTAATGAGATTCATTGACAGGCTAATACGGAGAACAGCGTGGCCCCTGCTGTGACTGTCTGTGCTGTCCTTTCCTCTCAGTCCTTTCCCTCCTCACATATTTCTCCCCGCTCTTCCTCTTCCTTCACAGAGGGAGCCATGTTTACACAGAACTGAGACAGCAGGGGATCCGGCCTTTCCCACCATCATCTGGAGTCAAACCTTTAATATTACACACTGTTTTGTCTCTCTTTCCTGAGGCAGCTTTATCACAAATAATCTAAGAATGCACACAAAGCATCCTGGGATTTAGGTATCAGTGGTGCCACGTGACAGGCAGCCAGCTGGGCTACATTACTGGGAGTAATGACAAACGGACCACTGCTGTTGGTTTTCATCTATGTGGAGTGCATCACAGCCTGTCAGGTGCTGTCACTCAACACACTGCTTCAGTATGTGTGTGTGCACGACTTAAGGATCCGCCGCTGGGCTCAGTAGAAAGCTGTGCAGGGGGAAGAAGGGGGCCCAGATGTTTTAGCTCAGTGAGCTTAAGTATGAGTTCATGGCAAGAGCATCTGAGGCTTTCAGCGCCGTTGACCCCTAAAAGAAACTCTTAATCCAAAAAGTTCCAGGACACACATGTAAATATTCTTTTATAAGAGAGAAAGAAGAACTTTTCTTCAATGCTTTTGTTCTGATAAACTATGACCTAATTACATTTTTTGGCATGAAAGAGCTTAATAGCAGATGAAAGAGATAGCCAGATGCAGAAACAGAAACAAATGTGTTGCAAGACCTCGGTGTATGTGTAAGAGAGAGAAAGAATCCTGGTGGACAGGGAGGGTTTGAGGAAATACTTGAGACTGTGGTTGTGAACAGCAGGAAGGAGAGCTGGAGGTGTTTGCAGCCAGACTAAAGTGGCCCCTATTAAAGCAGAAGTGTGTCTGTGTGTGTAGGTGATCCTGTTTCAGGACGACACACAAAAAAAAAAAGTAGAAGGCAGACTGGAGCTAATGGTCTCCCCCGGGCCACACACTCCCAGAGCAATGTGAGCTGATGGGCTGCTCGTGACGAAGAAGTGAGGGGTCAGCAGGGGTCAGATGGAGGGATGGACCCCGGGGTGCTGCGTTTGCACTCTGGTCACAACAGCACACTTCCTCCAGCTGAGGAAAAACAAAACAAAGAGCAAACCACAAGAAAACAGTTAGGAAAAAGTCACCCACGTGTTACTGGACAGCTTCTGTCTGCCCTGTACTGAAACTGTACACAGTCATCACTGCAGACTCAAACTCATTCAGCACACAGAATCTCATAAATTATCATGTCATAAAATTTGCTCAGTGATGTCACACATTGGTTACTGAAGCGTAGTACTGCCAGAGACTGTAAAATAAATGGACGTAGTCTTTTTGACATCACCTGTCTGATTCTGATATGGAGTTTTGAGGCAAATCATTGGCAGAAGCCATATTGGAAATGGGGCAGGCTTTGAGTCTCCACACCAACAGATATAGGCCCCGTTTATACGACAATGGTATTAGGGTGAAACGCAAAATTTTTATGGCGTTTTGGCCTCCCGTTTATACGGAAATGCCGTAACTGTTAAATGGGTGTGTATGCAGCTTCTACAGCTTTTGGAGCCAGACCCAAAGTGGACACTCAAGGAACTGCAGTTTTAACACAACAGTATTGGCTTCTTCTCTAAAGACTGGAAGTTGTTGGGTGTAATCATTGACTGTAAAAAAAATGGACATCATCTCGCTCGGCTCAAACTGAGGTCACCACAAAAACTGCCCCCTCTGGTGGCTGGCTACAGTACAAGACAAAAACTCCGCCTCTCTATTCATTCCAGATGGGCTGTGGTCAAACTTTAAAAAAATATTACACCTCGTAGAAATGTTTCTCACATCCGTTTGCTGTGGTGATATCTACATATTATTGTGCTGCATTGTGTTCAGGTCCTCTCTTTCCTGAAATGTTTCCTTTTTATTAGTTATTAGAGGTTAAAAACAGGGTTTTACGTCTCATTTAACGATGATTGACAGCTGCCGTTCATGTGTAGTTTTTTCGAGAATAATAAACACATCGGGGTGGACAGTTAAGAAGAGATTAGATGGTCTAAATAAAAATAATAAATTATTTTTGGCACCTATTTCCACTCAGATTTTCCCAAAGTTATTAGTAAGTCTCTACTGCGCAGACTCTGGCTGCACAATGTCGGCCAATGGTGGCTCCCGTACAATGGGAAAAGGCGGAGCCACGCTGTCCATTCTATATACAGTCTATGGGTGCAATGTGCAAGCTTATGACAGCTAACACCAACAAACTATCATTTATATATGGTTACTTTACCCAGATTCGCTACAAGCTCATTGGAGCTCACCTGAAACAATTTCCTTCAGCTCACTGGATTCAAACAATGACGCTGATTCACTCTGAATCTGTTTTAGTGGGATAATGAAGTATGTAGGCGTTAGAGGTCCACAGATTTTTGATGCAACTGTTTTTAAATTCTATAACAGTGTTGTAAGAATATATAATCATTTTGGTTCAATGTAAAAAGCTTTGATAAAGTGATTTAGTTTTCCTAGTTATTTCAAACTCTTTTCCTCCATTCCTCCAGCCGAGCTGACGTCTGCCTCTTCACACTGACCAATCAGCAGGACAAGATGAGCTCAGCAGTGAACCACCTTGCCCTTTACAGCCTGAAGCCATCCTATCAAACCCTCTCTTTTAAAGATCCAGCCAATCATGTCACCGCTGGACAGAGGGGTCATGTGAGACCAGTTAAGTGTTTTATGAGGCCTTACCAGACAGACAGGGGACAGGGGGGAGCTGGACTGAGGAACACTGTCTTTTACAGGTTGCTTGGGGATAGTGTGCTTCCATCTCAAGGCTGTTAAAGGTCTCCCTGTGCATGGGGAGTCTTACAGCCTCAGGGTGGGACATGGTGCACCTGGACCCTGGATGGAAAAGAAGCTTAACCCCTTGTCCTCTCAAACCTGCTGTACACATGCTTCATATGCTTATCTAACCACTCAGACTCTGCATAAATCTTTGGATGAGAGGTCTTAAACTAGCGACCTTGTTTCTGTAGAGGTAACAGAGATAAATCTCAACACACAGTCATAATAAACATGTCCATACTGTACAGTGTGACATCCAGAAGGTGTTCAATCTGTTCAAAGCTGGAAGAAAGTAACAACAAAAATGTCTCAATGACTTCAAGACTCACCTGAGAATAATAATACATGTGTTTGGACGGATTGACAGCAAAAGGCAAAGATCTGGAGAGGGGTCTGACAATAATTTAAGCTAAAACTTCATATCTGAAGACTCATTAGCTACTTCAGACAACAACTATCTCATCAATTTAGTCACCTAAAATCTAACAATACAGCTAGCTTGTAAGTGGCTTGTAGCTTCTTTGGAGAGGGTCTGGCTAGCTTGCTATTGTAAGTAATGCTGGCTAAATAGTGGTTGTATACCAGAAAACCTGTTGTTTACAGATAGCAAGGAGACTGAAGAAATACTGCTTTAATCCAAACTTTAGAGACATTAAAAAAATCCAGAGTTAAATCTGTCCAGATTTCAAGTAGAATATAAACTATTTTTTGGACAGCATCACTAATAATCATTAGCATTAGCTTTTTACTAGCTAATGTAATATTTAGAGTAAGTGCAGCTAGTACAACTCTTGTGGCTTTACAAGATAAACATTTTTTGCATACATTAAGTTAGCAAGAAGCTACATGAATGCTAATATTACCACAGCCACCTTTTGCTTTTGAGGTATCTATCCCTGGTGAAGCTCACTCTCACTTGTCCGGACAGTTGCCGATTAATTCTCAAGTCTCAAAAGTATAGCTGTCAAAATCCTAAAATTACAATTATTAAAAACAAAAACTGGTTTAGTTTCAGTTTGAGTTTCAGGTAAATAGCTGTCTTGAATTGAAGCTCACACGAACAGCTTACAACCAGCTCCCTTGCATAATTTCACTGCGCATAGCTCAGCCTGCAGAACATCAGCTGTTTTTAGCACCAAACTGACAGTCCAGCTGATATTAAACTTCTTCTCCACCCACCTCCACCCCAGCTTCTCCTTTCACACCGTGTCTGGTTTGACCAGTGTCATAACTGTTGTCACGCTCTGGTCTTTGCTGCTGCTTTCCCCACCTCAGTCATGACATTCCACAAAGGCACGTAGGAGGGCAGGGAGCTCCCATAAAAGAGCCATACAGCCAAACATAACCTTCTGCCCACAAATTATTAATTCTTTTGACGAAAGTGGTCCAGTTTTCTGTGCTGGAGATGTGTTTCTTTCATGATTTTGATACTCCTTCTAGAGGCAGCAGAATTCAGCACTTAAGTCACCACTTTACTTTTCTGAGGTTAGCTTGTGGTCCTGGTTGCTTTTATACTCATCAAGCAGCTGCAGGGATAAGTGAACTTACTTCTACTGACCTTCCCCAACTCTGCTGGCAGGTCACTATGATCCATGCAAAAATCAACAAAAAATCAAAGCCTGAATCACTCAGAGGAATTCTAGTCTTATAAAACAATATGTGATTAATACTACAGCAGGAACAAAGATGCAGGGCTGCACACCTAACTGAATTTCATTCCCTGCATTTAACCCACCAGCCAGAAGACAGACTTTTTCTCCAAATTGTCTTTGTCATTTTGATTCATGTGGACTGAACTATAGTGAGTATGTTATTGTGTAATCCTGTTCCTGCTCCTGTGCCCCATACCCTCCTTCTGGTGTTATTAACTTAGCCCCTTAGACCTGCGCTGTAAGAGATAATAGTCACTGAGGGAACTTGGAAAATGATAAAGTGTTAGAGGAAAGTTTCTTTTTCTTCCACTCTCTCTCTCTCTCTTTCTCTACCTAAATCTTTCCACTGATTGAAATCACACAGTCTGCTCTTATTTTACCCTCTGCTGTGAGCTGAGGGTGGCTGGATGAATGGTGCAACACAAGAGAAGAAGAGGAAAAAAAAGTGTGAAGAAGAAGGTACACAAAGAGTATCAGAAAGGCCTGATTCGGCATGCTGCGCACGTTGCAGAGAGCAGCATGTGATTGTGGGTGTAACAGCCTCTTTTTTTTTTACACCTCTTTTCCTTTCTGATGTTAGATCATCGGCCACCACAGGGACTCTGCCTCCCACCCCAGAGGGTGATGAACACTCTGTTCGCACAAAATCAGGTGAAATATCAGCTTTCTGATTCTTCACAAACATTTTTTCCTCATGTTTGAAGTGCAGCTATCTTTGATCTAATGGACGTTATGCAATGCTATTATTTAAGTACATCATCAAGACTGGAAAGGATCTCAACAGCTTTGTTTCCAGCAAATAACTGTTATACAAACTGTTTCCTAACACTAAGACAGACTAATGAACTAAAGAGACAAAGGCTACAAAGGCTTTGCATCACTAAAATACACCTGTCTAAAATTTACTTTAGAGTTTAGAGCTTTAACAAATAGTTAATTTAAATGACTAAAACTAACAAGTTGGATTAAAAAAAAATCAATATTTTCGAGACTTTTGCTTAAGCTATTCAACAATGTTTCAAGGGAGTAAGATAAATAAGAAAGAAGAAGATTAAAGAAAGAATAGCATAATGTTTAAAGAGAGGTTATTAGTATTTTTTAATTCTCAATATTGTCCCTCTGGTACCCTCATAATAGTTTTACAAGATTTAAAGCTTAGAAAAAAACACATCTTTCCTGACACTGATGTTTGAGGAAACCCTTATTTCACCTGTCTGAAACACTTTGTTTAAGCTGCTGTCTCTTTAACCCCCTTCACTCTGATTGGTTAGCCCTCTGGAGGCCTGACGGCCCAGCATAATTTTCCTTATGTGATGGCCTCATCATTTCAGTTAGTCGATCTCCTGAAGATCTCACGCTGTTTCTTGAACAGACTGTTCTGAGCATTTTAATGATTTTAGAATTTCAACAACATTTGGATATGCAGCAGTTTGAAAATCTGCACACATTAAGTATGAACATCCAGCATTGATCCTTTACATCCATATTTAAAAATGAGACAGCATAATACCCCTGATTTAAGTGACTGTCAGTATTTAGATATGATGATGAACATGAATAAGGCTGTCAAAGGTGCTGTGATGGGCTTTCAAGTAATATTCAGTCTTGTGACCTCTATGGTTGAAATCACAAGCGTTTTTTTTTTTGGTTTTTTTTTTCAGAATGAAGACTCCATTTCCCATGAGCACCATCACCTGCTGTCATAAAGATGCAGTTTTCTGAGTGTGCGTTTATGTAGAAGCAAATTAATGGATACAGACCTTTTTTAACTCTACTTTTATTTGCTCAAAATATTTTGCAGGATGTAGAGTGAGGAAGTAATGTAATGATTCATAGCTACATAAAATTATCAGTATGTAATGCTACAATGGGAAAACTGTAAAATCCTATCTGATTTACTTGTTAACAAATAGCTAAAAAAAAAAAAAAAAAAAAAAAAGTGACCAGGCATACTCCCAGTGTCAATAACACAGACTGGATGATTAATGGACGTAGTCCTGTCTGTTTCTGAAATGGAGTTTTGAAGCAAATCAGTCAGCGTGGCCATATTGGAAATGAGGGGGGCTTTGAGTCTCCACACTAACAGCTATAGGGCGCCCATCAGTCGTGTGAGCTGAGCTGTTCCTTTGATTGGGCAAACTTGCAATCTTAATATCCTCTAAACTGCTGAGTTAGAAAAAAAATTCACCCCCGTACAGTGTGTGCCGTTAGTGAAATTAGCGATTCAGACGGGAGCCATTTTTTGTACCAGGCTGTAAACATGTTTATTTCAGCTGTGAAAATGGCTTCTTTTTTGTTTTGGTGTGTTTGTGACTTCGGGTACTTCCAGAGCCAGCCTCAAGCGAACACTCCATGAACTGCTGATTTCAGCACTTCTGCATTGTCTCATATTTTCAGACCGAAGGTTGCCACTTGGTCAATAGGTGTGCATCAGTGTCCCAGTGAATGTGTGAATCATCTGCTTACTTATTTTTTTACCCTGCTCCACTATCAGCCATAAGTACAATACATAATGTTAAAAGAAAGTAGCTTGAGGGGAAAAAAAAAACGAACTTACTTTTTTTTTGTCAAATGTTACCAGCAGACTTTTGAACACAAATATCAACTTGATTGTTTGATAGAGAGCCTGACCCGAGTTCTGGTATAAAAACACAGAAATAACCAGACTATTTCAAAACAAGATAAAAACTCCTCACTGACAAAAACTGACAACTCCTCCTTTAACTCTTATTTCTTTAAACCTGATTCAATACGAGAAAAACTCCATTATGAGGAAAACTGTCAGCTGACTCTGCTGAGTGTTCAGCTTCTCTCTCTCTCTCTCTCTCTCTCTCTCTCTCTCTCTCTCTCTCTCTCTCTCTCTCTCTCTCTCTCAGCAGTCTGGACTTGTGTGCCATGTGTTGTGGCCAGTGGACAAGAAAGTGAAAGTGACAGGGCGGTACGGCGAGCGTCCCCAGAGGGATGTGATGTCCCTCTGCCTCAGCAGTGAGAGAGAGTCAGCCAGTCCTAAGTGAAAGCTTTAACCCAAACTCACCATGACAGAGAGGATGAAGACTCAGCTCTGCCCTCATGCTGACTGGACTCTGAGTTTGGCTTCATATGACGCTGTGTTTGCATACCACGCTTCAAAAAAGTGATCTGAAAAAGTACCTTCAGGCAACTCACATACTGGAAATCTGGATCCAAGCATAAAAAGACAAAATTATGTAAAACAGCTTTAATTCTTCTGTATTCTCAACAGGTGCCATGAGTCTGGCTTCAAGCCATCGTCCAGTCGTCTGTGGTGAGGAGATAGAAGCTGGCAGCAGCAAAACCAATAGACTGTCGTTATAAATCACTCACAGAGGAGTTTCACTGGCTCGTCTGCTGTAGTGCATATGCAGACGTGCTGGTAAACCTCAGAAATCCGCCCTGTGATTGGAGAGAGAAATGATGGGCCTCTTGGTTAATGGAGAAAGCAAGCAGCAGAGGAAGCCTGTGTTTTTCTATCTCATCTGGCTTAGATTAGAGCACGCCTGCACTCCAGTGTCACAGTGAGAATGGAGGAGAGATAAAGCATTAAGATATGAGGAGAGGAGAGAAAGGCAGGGAGGGAGGGGACAATGAGGAGAGCAGAGGGAGAGTGTAGAAAAACAATAATAAAAGCTGAAAGCAGACAAAAAGAGAGGGAAAGGCATTTGTGAAGGGTTTTTGGGATCTGTGATGAGCTCTGTCACTGTCACCCAGAGTGCTTAGCACAAGTCAGAAGCATAAACCCTTTAGACAGGCTGTGTGTGAGACAATGGAGGAAGAAGAGGCTCTCAAGTCAAACTGTGAATGAAAGCAGAGGGTCTGTGTGCAGGGAACGGAGCCAAAAACATCTCTGAATGTTTACACACGGGACGACAACCTCGTACTCCTAACCTTTAAAATACCCGTCCTTGAAATCCTTCCTCGTTTTCGCTTGTTTCTGCGTTTATGAAGTGAAACAAAAGGGACAAAGTGAGACCATCCATATCACTCAGTGCAGGTTGTTGACACGGTCCACCAGTTTTCATGTAGGACTCTGTACCTGCACACTCACAGAAACAAGTTACAGGCATGATGGAACTAATTGTCTACTCTGTTGACAACTGCACAAACAGCAATTACACAAGCTTTCAATTAGTTTCCTAATTTCAGATTTGGCACTCCACCAATTTGTGTGGTTTTTTTTTTCTTTTATTATTTATTTCATGTAGAATGCAGCTCCTACGCTCCTCTCTGCGTCTGTTACTCGGTCCTTTTTTTTAAAACTGCATTTTCTGTCTGCCTGCATTTGTTCAGTAAATGTATGTCTGTCTGTGTGTGAGTTAATCCAGGCTCTCAAACGGAGCAGTAAGTGGAGGGATTTGAGCCCATCAGTCTGTTTCAGCTGGTTGTGCAGCCTTCGTGCAGACAGGCTTTCTGGGTCAGGCCTAATTGACGACCTGTATTAATAACAGTAAGTGGCGTGTGTGCATGCATGTGTGTGTGTGTGTATTTATATGTGGGCATTCTTGTCCTGGATTCTGCTGTCTCACTGTCCTCGGGCACAGTTGAGATCCGAGACCAACCTCCCACCCTTCTCAAAAAAAAAAAAAATCACCCCATCACCCCTAACCCTCCCTCCCCTCTGCTGTTTTTAGGGATATCAGCAGTACGCAGAAGATTGGTGTGTGCGTGTGTGTGTGTGTGTGTGTGTGTGTGTGTGTGTGTGTGTGTGTGTGTGTGTGTGTGTGTGTGTGTGTGTGTGTGTGTGTGTGTGTGTGGACATGGGAACTTCCTGCTGTGTCTGCATGCAGCCTTCATTCATACCCTTGTCTGCTCTGTCTCTACATGGCGTCTCTCTCTCTCTTTCTCTTTCACTCTCTCTCTCAGTCAGAGAGCAGTCGTGGTTATTCAGGGTCGCAGTCTCACAAATATCTCTACAACATATTTTTCAGTGGATGATGGTTTGAAGATTATAAAACAAACTAAAAAAAGCGGTAATTATAGCACCTTTTTTGTCACTTAGACTCACAGATGTTCACTTAATTTGCTGCTTACTCATCTGTCACTTAATAGCCCTGCTACAGACTAACTTCTACCTTTAAAACATCTTTGAATTTGAAGTACAGATGGGAACTTAAGACCAACACTTATTTGATAGTCACTAACAACTAATGCTTGAAATATTATATTTTAGTTTTACCAAACAAAGTGTGCATGTAACCTTATTTTCTGTTCATTTTTCATGGACTCTTCTTCCACAACTTTTTGGCGCTGCACAAGTCTGCATTTTTCTCCAGTTCTAAGTCTTGGTACGGTGCCGTACTTGTTCTACCCACAACTGGCAATTATGCTTTTTGATGTTATCATGAAAGGTTTTTTTTTTTTACTCATTTAACTGCGAACAACAAACAGCTGTCAGATGCCCTTCAAATACTTTCAAAAAATGATGGGGGGAAAAAAAACTGGCAATGAGATAAACACTCACATGAACTTTTTGTTCTCTTTCTCACAAAACTATTATTTAAATATTTCAGAATAACAGCTCATCTCACATTGTTTGAGGTTACCTTGGCATTTGGTTAAAAGTATAGTGTGTAGAAATGTGTGTAGCAAGTTTCATGGTCAAAATGTTCCTTTACTCACTCTCCCATTGGTGAAGCCCCACAAGGGACGGTGGCCTTTAAGGACAAAAAGCCTTAAGGGTGCATGGTTATAATGGTCCTCCATTTCTCAGGTTTCACCATCAAAACCTTTGATTAGTACAGATTATTTTGTGCACAACAACAATCATTAAGTTCTTTGTCATCTTACAGTTGGTGCATTTTCAGGCGGCTCCTATGAAAGAGTCCCACTCCTTTTGTAGGTTTCCGTAGGCTCGTTCTAATTTGAGAAAAACAAAACATTTTTAATATTCATCTGATTATACACTCATTTAAACACACTTATGAATGTGTTGTTAGATTTTTAGGCATTCTGTTCCACCCATATTCTTCACACTGCATCTTCAAGGCAGATTATCTGGCCGAATTGGTATTGTATGATTGTCAGGTGATAATTAACAAACCTAAAGCAAGAGTACTCCGATTCTAAATGAATCTAAAAGTATGATGACTGTATGTTGCTGAGAACTCAGAAGATAACTGGTATTTTGAATATTAGTGTGCAAAGATTTTCATGAAAACCATCATTATGGGCATGTGGGATTACTTCACATACAATGTGCACAGCAAAAAAAATGTGCACATGAACAAAAATCAGTGACTTGGACTAAAATAACACAAACAGACAGCCTATTAGTGAAGAAGGCAGATGCTGTCTTAACAAGGGGGAAATATTTTAGCTGAATCAAATGTGTATTTGCATTTTGGAAACAGGTTGAATCCAAGATAGTTGCTTATTCGTGAGTTAGGTCTGGAGCTGGTCCAAAATATAATGAGTTCTCCCCTGGCCTCACTGCACTAAGTTTCATAAAAATCAGACCATTAGTTTTTTTTTTTCTGCTGACTAATAGATCTGAAAATAAAATCACTTGGGGGGGGGGGGATAATTGGAAAAAATGGCCTCAGAAAAAAAGAAAGAAAATTAAAAAAAAAAAAGAAAAAGAAAAAAAAGTGTTGTAATCACTGTTCTGGTGTTTTTTGTTGGTTTGAGTTGCAGAAAAGTTTGAGAAAGCTGTAACAAAAACAAACTACTTGCAATCCTGCTTATGCTGATTACTAAACTTGAACATGAGTGGGTTTTAGACCTTTATTGATAAAGTCTAAAACACGTTTCTAATTCACTTGAAGAGATTGCACCATGTAGACCTTTTAGGAAGTGCTTAACTGGTACCAAAAACACAATCAGGCTGCATGTAATTATGACACTAATGGAACCATCTTCTCCTAATGCTATTAAATGCACTCTGATATTAACCACTTCAACATTTTAATTAAAAAATTCTGTTTCGCACTTATTTGATTGGCTCATCCAATTTTGGGAAATTCTTTCCATTTTAATGCGCTCTTTGTGATTTAGCCGTCCCCTTTTTTTGTCTTCCAATGAGTCGTTATGAAAGCAGATACAGATACGACAGGATAAAAGAGCTCAAATACTACAAGTCTTACTATGTAAACAAACTTTCTTATCTCTGCCTTTGGGTTATCTATCTACTGAAAGTGTTCAGGAAGAGACCCTGCTCATCCATGAGGAAACTGACTATGTAACCTCAAACTTTTTTAATGGGAAAAACTTTCCTGACTCTGCTTCCTTCTGGAAAATGTTCATTTTCTTCACACAATGAGGAAACTTCCCTGCTAATCTTGCAGGATGCTCTTTGAATCAGTGCATGCATGCTGAGTCCGGAACTGAAAGCTGTGCTACCTTGAAAGTAAAAAAAAAAAAAAAAAAAAAAAAAGTCAGTAAGCTGTTCTCTGTGGAGCAAATCGCTCCTGCTACTCACCCTGCCATAATCCCACATGGGGCTGCTGTGTTCAACACACACTCCAATAACCCTCTGCTTGTGTTTTCTGACACACGCCTCAGCTTTATCTGAGCTTCCTGTCTTTCATTAGTTTCTTATCCACTAGCTGGGGCTGGAAAGAATCCCACCACAACCCCTTTTTTCTCCATCCATCTTCTGTCCCAGAACAAGTCGCCGCTCCCCGAGGAGTTGTCAGTGCAAAGAGGAATCATGTCCGTGATCACAAAACTTCAAAGCTCTAACAGGCTGAGGCCTGGAGGCCCACGTGTGTGAGAGACAGATGAGATGCAAAATCAAAAAAGAGAGGACGAAATTACTTGTTTGTTTGTGTGATTGGATGATTGCTTATAATTCTCCTATGGACTAACATCTGACAGCAGGAGAACGATAAATCAGTTGCTCCTTGTTAAGACAATCTTTGGACTTGGACTCTGGCATAGACTGCTCTGAGGAATGTGAATGTGATAGCTTGTAATTCTTCACATCTGCTCCGCTCATCTACATCTTTATATGGTCAAAGTGTTCTGTGGCTGGCGCCTGCTGTTTGGTAACAATGCCTACAAATGGCCTGAGATCATCTAATCATGTCCACATTCACACAGATGTAGCACGCACGCATCTCATGCACACGCTCTCTTGCTAACACACTCGTCTTTGTGTCGTTAACTTCAAGTTAACATTAAAATGCATAATGCAGCTGGAGCGCACTTCATGTGCACATTGTTTCCATCCTTTATGAGAATTGTGCTACTTTTGTCTGAAAAGGCTGACGAGGCCAAGTCCTGCTTGGCACGCTAGCTGAACTCCGTTGTCATGGTGACAGAGTCGTCATGGCAGTTGGAGTGCATCTCCTTCGAAAAATAAGACCAGCGCGGAGCATTATGCATCTCCTCCTGCCGCCTCTTTACTATTAATGGACATAAATATTTATGTGGTTTGGTGGATAGTTTCACGGTGGAGGAGAGCTGGTGGCCTGTGGCAACCGCCGACATGAGCTGATGAAGTGTTCTCTGTCAGACATTTGTGACCGTGTGAGCTCAAGTGTGGAGGCAGAAGAGCATCTATCAGCAGCTTTTAATCTCTGGTGGTTATACACAGAATAATGCAGGATTTTAATGCAACAAAGGAACAGCCTTTTGTTGAGATTTACATACATTTAAATCTCACTCATCTCCACTGATCCACTAAATTGGACTCATTAATCTCAGCTACAGAGCCCTCATGCTGCAGTGCTGCCGTTTGCTTAAACATTATCGTGACTGAAGCTTCTCTAATGTAAAAATGAACAGGTTACCTCTTTTTCATTTCACTGTAAACTCAATTTGATTTTTTTTTCTTTAAATGTGAAAAAATAAGCACCTGAAGAAGGGGAAAATCAATGCATGGATTCAGGCTGGGGGTAACAGTAACTCTTACTCCCTTAGCAGTGCTAGGGAGCAAAGTTTGATGTGAAATGTAGGGGTTTACAAACTCTCCAGCCTGAGACCCCCAAAATATCGATACCAGAATCCGGAGACCCCTTGTCTTGGAATACACTAATAGGCCAATCCAAAAACAGACAAAAAAAAGACCTCAGATTCCTGATTTAGCTGATCAGTAGGAAATAAGATACCAATGTGCAGATCAAAACTGGAACCGTTGTTATCCTGGCTAATCACCTCAGGGATCTTATGGCAAAACAAGAGTGTAGGTTTGGGTAAAGCCTGGTCAAATCAACAACTTAGGCCTGCATAGCCCTCAGAACCTCCTTAAAATGCCTTAAAGTGACAAAGACCACAAGCCCACTGATTGGTCCACTGGGCGGCATCATATTTCCTGCATTTACAACATTTCTAGAATAAGTAGTTTGATCAACGTCAACATTTATCAGCTGTATGTCAATGCAGAAGCAAAGTTCAGCTGGTCGAGCTCACAGACTGTGAAGTTGGGGACAATGGGGTTAGTTGACACACAGGCTGGTTGTCACATTCAATATATCTCACTACCAGAGGGCGCTGTCTCTCAGATTGTGAAATGGTAATTTACACAATTGGGATCAGAGCTCACTTACGAAGTCTTCTCTGGAATAAGAGAGCTGAAGTTGAGGTGAGAGGACTTTTTGTGTTTTTCATGTCAAATTGTAAATATTCAGCTCCTCTTTGTTTTTCTTCAAGGCTTTTACAAAATGGGTTTACAACAAATCAATTGTTACCTTAAAAAAGAGTGAAGGGAAAGCTAAAGTTTAGATTGTTATTAGCTAGCTAACTAGTTGTTAGATGGTTGTTAGCTTTGATGCTAGCAAGAAATCACAGTTGTGGTTGGTCGTCACGTTTTCTTTGGTTGTCACGTATATATATATGTGCATATGTTATATACAATAGGCTGGTCTAAAGATGTGTCCTGCTCATTTTCTTTGCTCATTTTCTGTTAAGCTGCAGGTATGCAAGGTATGCATTTATCCACGTGTCAGTGAAATTAATCTTACAAATTTAGTTTTAACTTCTTGCCTTTTTTAAAAAAAACAAAAACAAAAAACATATTTTCCCCATTTAAATAACATTGTGACAAACAACCCCATAGTGTGTGACGACCATCTCTGTGATGGGGTTGGTTGTCACAATGTGCCAAAGGGTCTTTGATAGTTAATTACCTCTTTGTTACAGTGAGTCTGAAAATGAGAGGAATACACATTTCAAGCCAGCACCTTTAGCTTCAATTTAGACTCCATTTACACAACAATGTTTCACAGCATTTCACTCGAAAATGCAAAAAAGGCAGAGAAAAAAAAATCCACTAAAAACTCTGAAGGTGGCTGCAGTGCATCAGCAAAGGTCCACTCTGAGGGGTGTTTTAAAAAATTGCATTTTCGGTTGGCTAGAACGCCGTTTCTGTGTTAAAGAGAGGCCAATACGCAGCAATACTTTTGCGTTTCATCCTAAAACCGTTGTCATGTAAACGGCCCCTTGATCAACTACTGAAAGATGTTTTGATGATGAGCAGTTCTCATCAGAGTAAAAAGTGTGACAACTAACCCCATTCTACCCTACATGGACCTCATTTCAGTGATGTTTCTGAGGCAGAGTTCCTGTAGCATCTTCACAAACAGGTGGTAGAGTTAGCCATGCTAGAGTTACCCGCTGCTTCTTCAGCCAGCCTCAAGTGGACGCTTCAGGAACGGCATTTTTTCACCTGCTTCTTTATTTTAACACCAGAAGTTGCCCTTTGTCTTGCCTTAGGATCCATCATCAACTTCCTAATTACAGTTAAAACCCAAATATCTCAAACTTGAGGTCTAATGACTGTGACAACCAACTCTGAGTATTTGACTTCCAACGGCTGTATCGGAGTGTGAATAAGCTACCCTACTAATGTAAGCGCACTGTGTCACAGCAAACACAACCTTCAAAATATGCAGAGTGAACACTTTATACAACAAGTGCTGTTCCTGGCACACATTTGAGAAAAGGCTGGTAGTGGTCCATCATTTAAAACTAACCATGCCAGAGTGTTGGTTAATTGCTTAGTTTAGGGGTCGTTTTAGGGTTAAGTAATTTATTACCTCTGGACAGATCCAGGCTGCCTGTTTCTCTTTTTTCTATTCGGTGCAGGCTAATCACTCTCTGGCTTGAGGTGTATTTATGATACAGATGAGGGATGATATCAATCCTGCCATCCCACTCATATATTAGGCTCTGACCTCAATTTGTCACACTTTCCTCTTCACACAAACCTGCCAATCATGTTTGTGTTGTTTCCAGAGCTGAGAGTATTTTTCAAATCAGACAGGAGAGTTGTTTTTCTCTCGGTGAAACGGAGATTAAG
Source organism: Labroides dimidiatus (assembly GCA_030710495.1). Lineage (NCBI taxonomy): Eukaryota > Metazoa > Chordata > Actinopteri > Labriformes > Labridae > Labroides > Labroides dimidiatus. The sequence continues at coordinate 24,025,623 of CM061147.1, read as the reverse complement.
AGTCTAGAAACAGTCAGAACACCTTGTAAAACTGACCAAACAGAAGCAGAAAAGGTAGAGTAGGCTTATCTTACTTCATTCGCTTTTCTGCTGCTTCTCTTTGCTTTTCACAAATGGCACTCACTGGTTCCAAGGTCACCTTTTTACTTCAGTGTGATGTTTCAGACCTTTATTTTATTGGCTTCTGCACAGTGAGTGTTTCACGCTCCACTCCAGCTTTGTTCTTAAACACACACGTCCTCCTTTGTCTCCCCTCTTTCCCTCAAATCTGTAACATTATTTCTGGTAAAAGAGGCTCCTCCTTGAGGGTTTTTCCTCAGTGGGCTCGGCTTTCTGGCAGATTAAATCAAAAGAAGAACCCGTGGAATCTGTGAAGAAGAAAAATCATCCTTTTTTATATTTCATTTGCATTTGCTCATCTCTGCTCCAGGCCTTTTGGTGAACGTGACCCACCTCCCATGGCTGTCTCACAATCTATCCTCCATGATGACTAATTTAAATGGCTTTGATAATCCGTTAGTACTATGAATTAAATAGCCATTAGAGGAGGGTTCGCTGGGAAATGGGGTGAATGGAGGCTGTGGCCTGAGCCTGTTCTCCATCTCGTCTCTTCCTTTGCAGAGAAGTATTTTCACCAATTGAAGCATTTGTTTGAACAAAAGGAGCTCAGATATACCCTAGACATTCAAACATACATACAAAACAGTACTTTTGTTGGCCAGTATAGTTCTTCTACTTTGCTATTGGAAATATCAATTGTGTGCCTTCTCATATATCTGTGCTGCAGGCAGAACAGTATGTATGTGATGAGTCCATGAAATGCGCTAAAACAAAGCAGCTCACTGGTGGCAAAGTGTAAAGCAAATCTCAAACTTATTCAAAACTTAGAATCTGGGTTGGACTTTCTTACAATTGCCAAATTACATGACAAATTGGTCCCATTTGCAGCAGTTGATATCCAAAATTCCATCCTGGATCTGGCTTTGCTTTCTCAACAAACTATCACCTGAAGTGTACCTCAAACAACCTCTCTCAAGAAAAACGAACAATCTCTTTCATTCTTTGTTCAAGCAGAGAGAATTTCGGATAAAGTGAGAATGTCATTATTTTTTAAACCATCTTTTCTCCAACATTTCTCTTTTTCTCTCATTTTACCTGAAGTGCAAAGCTTCCCAGAGGTTCATATTGAACATAAAGTCCTTATTAAATTGAAAAAAAAATAACACTATAATTTCTGACCTCAATAAATTCACTCCATGAAAAAGTGTTAATACTTTGGTGATGATGTATTAACTCTTCACACATCTTTTCTTTAATACTTATTTTCAGTTATAGTCTGAACCTGTCTCCTATCTCTGCTTTGTCGGCCTGTTTAATTTTGTTTGACGGATTTTTTTTGCGAAGGTGCTCTGTTACATGAAAAGGTAGTTGGTTTTGGGTGAAGAATTGTTTCATTAAGTTAGGGACAGAGAAGTGGAGCGGATAAATGCTTCTATAACTGATGGTTTGAATCTACTTAATATGAAGAGTCCACAGGTAGCTGTTCAGCTGTTAGATAAAACTACAGCCAAGGTAGAATAATACCTGCTAGTAGAGTTAAAAAGACAGGGACAAAAATTTGTTTTGATTGTCATCATGCTTTTAAATGGTTCAGGGAAAACAAGTAGATTGCTGTATAAAAGTAAAAATACAATATTTCACTGGCAGCAATTTCACCAGTACTCTACTGTACCTTTACCCTTTACATCATCTGAACTTTGGAAGTATCTTACGTCTTCTAAGATGATGCTATCAGATTATCCTGTGGCCTGAGGTGTGTTAAGAGTGAATTTGTCCCGATAATCAGCTTTGAAACGGGTCGGGGCCGACAATCGTAAATATTAAACTTGTTCAATACTTACAACCAAAAAACCGTTGTGTGTGAGGGAAAGCCAACTCCTCCTGAGTCATGACTGTGAATTGTGATGTGGAATGGAATTTAGCCAATCAGGAGATGGGCTGACTGAGGAACAAGGAAGCGCACGTAAACAAAAACCAGCATGGCTGACTACCATCATTCCCTCTTCTGTGTCCTCTTCTAACTTGCCTTTGGTGTTAGCTGGTTGTTGCTGTGTGTTGCTATGTTTCTTCTTCTATGTTTTTTTGTTAGATCACCTTTGGTTATGCAAGATTTCTGTCTTGGAAGACTAGATTCTAGCTGCATTGAGATTATCAGAGCACACCACACACAGAACGATCTAAACTGTTCAATGCCTTATTTTTTATCTTCATGTGTGGGGTCCCTAACAGATAAAAAATATTTTCACATTTAGAAAATCCTTATGTGTGTATATCGCTTTATTCATTACTGTTGAGATTTTGCTGTAAATTTCCAGTTTCAAGTTTTACAGTGTACATAACTGTTGATAAATACCTTACCTTGATGCGCTGTATCTGGTAAAAAGTTGTCTTGAACAGAGAAAAGTAGTGATAAAAAGATCTGCTCTCCATTCATTTGTTTCAAAACAAGCACACGCCTTGTTAAGAGTCATGTCATCACGACAGTGGCCAAAGATGCAGGTGCAATCCACTTCAAACACACCAAACCCTTGATGGTTCAGGCTTTACAAGGGTTAAAATGTGCAAAAGAGGTGAATGGCATGATGGTTGTAAAGTGAACTGTTGCTAGCTGCTTTGTTACATCGCACGTACATAGCAGTCCCAATTTCCGTTCATCTCCTCTTCTTGTCACTCTGACTGTGGTATTCTCGACAGGACCCATTTAAGCACACATTGGCCACCATACCTTTCCATGTGACAATCCACAGAGTGCTCAACTGTCCTCTAGAATATCTGAACGTCTGTATTGCACAAGTTTAACATATGCAATTTTTAGTTTATGTCGCCCTTATCGTCTTCCAAGAGAATAAAGGGAAGTAAAGAATTTTACTTCTTACTTAACATACCAAACATGAAGAATGAATGTGGCATGATAATCAATCTAATTCAATCAATTGGGCCAAAAACCAGCCAAGAATGAAACTCATTACCAATAATGTCCAACTTTACCTCAGTGAAATCCTGTTCACAATCCTGTTGTTCGACTGTTTCTTGACTTACCAAGTTCCTCCCTTTCAGGACAAAAGGGGTCAAGTCAGCACACTGGAAAACTTAAGACAGGAAGTCACTTTTGTTGAAAGCTAGTTGATTACAATCAGGCCTTTTCATCACCAGCCCTCTGAAACTCACATCTCTCATTCTTTGGAGCTACTGACTCAGAGATGAGGATGCTATCATATCCTGTTTCCTCATCCTATTTCCTACTCCACACTGCTTCAAACTTCTGGGGACTAAATGAGAGGGGTAAAATGTCTTTCACTCTTCGTTCAGACTCTTTGGACATATAGTTTCACCATTTTTCATCTGAAAGAAAACAAGCTGTGATTTGTTCCAGTTTACCACAGTAGTGTTGTACCACAGTTTATCACATCATTGCCAGGAAGGAAGATCTTTTCATTATTAAACAAGGCCCTCCAGCACCTTACATCTGCACAGTTAGCTGTAATTAACAACGCACTTTCCTTCAGGACTAACAGTTTAATAAAGAAACAGAAAAAGCAGATGAGCCGGAAAGCCTTGACTAAAGGTGTTGAGTGGTCAGAGCCGATTTACAAGTTTCCCTTCAAAGCTAAAATGGGAAAAACTGATGGAGGTGGCAGTCCTCCCTGAATTCAATCCTCGTGTGCAAGTTTCATGCATCTGTCAGTGTGTGAGTGGTACCACTGAGTCAGAGCAAATTGCACATTCATCCTGAGGGAGTATCACATCAAAGAATCAGATCCTTTTATTAAGAATATGTACACTGCCAACGCAAAGAGGCATCCCTGCTCACCCTGCGCTTCGTGATTTATGATTTAAAAATGAGCTTTTATTTGAAACTCCAGAGTCAGGTGTTTCCGAAACCTCCTGCTGAGATTTGACATGAAGAAAAAAAAAAAGAGTAAATCTGCTCCTTGCTTCTGATTTTTTTCCCTCATTACTTCCTCGTTCCATCTCATACGGTTGTTTGACATGTTCGCCATTTATTCTTTGATGCTCCATTAGATGGATCTTGATCTTATACAACAGTATTTCACACCTGATCAGCTGAGCTTTGAATCACCGCTGATGGTGATCCGATGATAAACCTCCAATCAGGCTCGCTACCTCCACCTTGTCTTGTCCTTGTGCAGTTATAACTACACCATGGTGCCTCTGTTTCTCATGATAGACTGATCCAATCAATCACCTGGCTTATCTTCAGACACCGATCACATCTTGGAATAATGAAAGTGAGATTCATGGGTAAATGAATGTGTCACATCGCTCAGACGTGATTGGGGTCATCTTTGTTCTGGTGGACAAACAGATGTTCGTTTCTTATCCATCATTCAGCCCACTTGACAGCTGTATCAGCAAATGACATTTTAAGAGGGTTGCAGAGCCATTATTTCTATCTTTGCTTTAGCACTTAGGATTTAATTATAACCATTAGATGATTTTTTACATACAGTCTAGACTGTTTTATCTATAGGTGGTAAAGAATGGTGGAAGAATAGAGAAATGAACCCTGTCAGAACAAACACATAGGAGCTGAAGTGTTCTAATCTCGCTGTAAAGATGACAAACAATCTGACCGAATTACTTTTATTCTATATTTCAGGTATTTTAAAGTAAGTTTTGTATAAAATATTCCCCAATAGTAAGAGGAAACATTCAGTCAGCACAGCCTCTGCATGGAATCATATCCAAACATCTTTAGGTCAGCTGTACCAGGAGAAGCAAGAAGCTGGAGGACAAACATCATTAAAGAAACTGTAAAAACATAAAAAGTGTTCCTCAACTTTTTGCAGTTTATCCAAGAGCCTCCACATCTCTACTGTGAACATGATTCATTTGTTTCCATAAAAAAGCCAAGCTGCCTCTTTGAGGTCAGTGAGCAAACAACCGAACTTGACTCATTTTGATGAAATTATCATACCTTAAAGCTCCTGAGAGGAGTCTGTGAAACAGATTAAATTCAACGGTTGGTACACACTTGTTAACTACAAAAGGGAATCAGACAATCGATGACAAGTCTGAAAATATCCATAACGCATTTCTTAATGCCTGCTGCAAGGGGGTAGATGTTAGGCGAGCTGATCGACAACATGCTGAGGAAAAAGCTTTTTGTTGGTGTTTTCAAAAGCAAATATCAAAGTGGGTCATGTGCTTCTTATTTAAAAGACTGCAGGACAAGATCGTCTTCAAGAAAACGCTGTTTACACAGTTATAGGACAAAATTTGCAAAGAGACAAGAGATAATGCTTCATCCTCAGGGGGTGCCAAGTTAAGACAATGAACAAAGAGTGGTTTAAAGGAGCTTTAGGTTATTTTGGCTGATGACTTAGTCATTTAATGGTGAAATTTGTGCAAGTACGATGGTTTAGAGTCAAAAATAAACTTTTTGCCCTGTTTTGGTCCCTACCAGCTTCCTAGCGTAATATCCTTGCTCAGTTTAAGAGTCTAGATTCAGATTTCTTTTTATTGGCAATTTTCTTTTTTCTCTTTTTATAATATATTATACTGTCTCTCACTAACAAGCTAAAATGATTAAAAATATTAAAACAATGCAGCTTGACTTGGCTTTTTTTTCTCTGCAAATGCCAGTTTATTAATCGCTACTAATTTAAATCCTTTTTCATTTAAAATAATAATGATCTGAGCTCCACATTGATTAAAACAGTGAATATAACTTTTTTCCTTTCTTTCGACCAGGTTCATGTTTTTAATCCATATTTTTGCATACATATAAAAATCTGTTGCCGATTTTTTTTTTTACTCCCTGACCTTTCCAGCTGATTCCAGATGGTAACCTTAATACTGAGGTCTGCTTTCAAACTAAATGTTATCCACTGCATGGATTTCCAGGACATGACAGCCTGTGTTGCTGACCTTGTGTAACCATTAGGGGCTGGTGGAGGAGCCCACTTGTACTGAGGCCTGTATGGGGAGGGGTGGGGGGGGGGGGGGGGGGGGATCGATACGGAAATACAGTGCTTCAAATGCTTTCTTTCCTACAATCACCACTGACCTTACAGAAACTGACCTTACTATGATCTGATCTCTTTAATTTTGCAGCTTCTTCGATTTACAAGAACTGCATCTTGGTGAAGTGAAAAATCTGTTGACGTGTGTCCTCGAACAATTCGAAAACACACTCATCTAGCACAGTGAGCTCCTTTTGGACACGGATTCCTGGATATTCTCTGTCTTACGTGTGTGTTGAAACAGGTTAGCAAACACGGCTGTCACAGGAGGAGCAGCTTATTTGTGTTTTGTTCTCTCAAATAAAATTATGCATGCAAGTTCTGTCACTTTGAACATGTTTGTGCAATATTCAATTTTTCTCAGGGGGTTGTGTTTACATCCATATCTGATGACATCTGGAGTGTGATGAGGAGAGAATCCCGTGTTTGTCGTCGCAGATATCGGCTCGGAAAATTGGACAGGTGTTTCTGAAGAACACGCCTGTCTTTCTTATTGGCCACACCGTGCGCACACACACGTGTTGAAGTCCCTGATGGTTGTCCTCGGGCCTGCTGCATCTCACATCAAGCAGACAAGTAATGAGAAAAGGGATAACTGGGCTCCATCAACAGCTGAGCCCTGCAGCTCCTGTCAGCATTAAATGTACGTATATAGCCTGTGGTCATGCAGTTGCCAAGGAAGTGTTGGTATCCAAGCAGGAGTTGGCTGGGAAAACATCCCCAAAGTTGATTCAAGCGATTGGATGCCGCTGGAGTTGATTTCAAGCTGCATCCATATTTCATTTATGTATAGCAGGTCTCTAAAGGGAAGGAGGAAAATTACCTGAGCATGTGTAAGAAGACTGAAGCATTAAGTGTAACAGGTCCAAAACCAAGTCTGGGAACATCATTATTGGCTGAAAGGACACAAAAAAACAGCATCAGCAGTGAGATGGGACAGTCGCAAAAGCTCTGACAGCCCACAAAGTGTATTAACAGCTCTGAGCATTAATCCTGGTCAGCAGGGTCTCCTACAGACTGGAGGCACATTAAAACGGTGATCGCCATGACGGTGTTGTTGTCCACACCTGGTTACTGCTCTGCAGCTTAAAGCGTTTGAAACCAAACATTCAAGCCTCTGCAGACACCCCACAGATATACACTGTAAAACACAGAACACATTCATAGAAGTCGTCATCTTGTGAAGTGTTTGAGAGGTGATCTGAATGAGTCTGCATAGCAAATATATTTGTAGAAGCGCATGTTAATCAAAAGTGGTGTACAGTACTTAACATCTGTGTACCTAATCCATCAAGTTTCACAAAAAGCAAAAACAAGAATTTCCATAATCCTGCTGAAAAATCAGAAATAACTTGAAGATTTTATCTACAACATCCAGGCTCCTCTCATGACCTTTTCTCTCATTTTGACCTTTTAGTGCAGTGCATGTCAGTATGATGAAATCCTCATGCAGAGGTCTTCAGTATGTTCCAAATGCCAAACCAAAAACTACATGGGACACAGAATCAGTTGTTAGAGCAACACAGCACTGGAACATACTTTTAAAGATGAAAGATAATGATTTTATACCAAGTTTTCCTTTTAAAGCTCCTGTGAGGAGTTTTTGGCTGGTTATGAAACAGACTGAAATGTATCCTGACGCCAAATGATGACATATGCAAGCCCGTTAAACAGATGGAAAATGTTTGTCATCAGTTTTTTATGGTAGAAGTGATGACTGAGTGCTTTAAATTTTCCACTGAGGAGAATCTCAATAATCTGCACAAACTCGTCACTGATGAGTTCACCTGGTCATGAACGTAACAACAACATGAAGTCTCTGTGGCACTATTTGGTACTGCAATGGTACAACAACAATCATACTATGACTTTTTCAATTACTTAGTTCCATTGAATGACCAAGTAATACTATAACGCTTCACTACCTGGATGTAAACATGTACAAATGGGAGATGGAGTACTGTAGTGTGGTGCAGTTTGGCAGTATCTTAATTTTAAAACAAGAGAAAAAGTTACCTGTAATTGTGTGTATCTGGTTAAACTAGCACATAATTACTCAACCACAGCAGTGCAACCAGACAAAACGAGGAGTACCAAAGGTGCTATGTCTGCTAATGTTAGCCAAACTTGGAAAACCTATTTGACATTGTGTATTTCGCTTTTTGAAACTAAATATGCAGAATTTTTGACTGTTTTGGGAGTGTTTCATACATATAGTAGTCGGTTAGTCTGATTTAAAGTTTCATTTCAATGACTTTGAAATTTGTCACTTTAAAACTTCTTCTTTTAAAGCTGACATTCCTTGCTATTGCTACAACTACTTTCCGTATCCTATTCTTACCGTTGCAAAGCATGTTGTAACTTAGACTTGGTCAAGTGCTTTATAAATAAAGATTATTGTCATCATCAACAAATGCCACTGAAAACACAGCTTAATAACAGAGGCTGGGGTTTGAAGTACTTGCTTTCTGAAAGCACTTAATGTTCATGGCTTCAGAGCCTGTTTCATGTGGAAATTATCATAACATTATTGTTGCTGAGGCCATAACCACAGGCTTTCAACCAGGCTGTGAGATACCCCACTTATATATACTTAGACTGCAGTGAAGCTGGGTTAACAACTCTACAGTCAGTTAGCAGTAAGTGCTAAAAGCAAATGACTCATTCAGCCTGTATTCAGCTCTCTTTACAGGTTTCTTTGTAACTCGTCTTTCTTTTTATGCTACCAAAAATATTTTGCAGTGCACAAGGCCTACACAGCCTTGGTTGACAAATCATTATTCATTTTTGAGAAATCTTTTATATCCCACTGTTCCACCTCCAAGACTCCCAGACCAGAAAATGTGTCTGGGCTGGACCAGTAACCACAGCTCCATACTTAAGCTGCACACACAACCGCAGTCCCCCTGACAGAAGAAGTGGTTCGGACCTGTTTGAATCAAACTAAACAGTGATGTCTCGTCAAAATGCACACAGCAAATTTATAGCACAACTCACTGAGATGAGAAATACATTTATGGAGTTCAGAGTGTGTGTGTGTCTCTGAGGTAAATGAAATCCCCAAATGAAATGAAGGGGAATTGAAATTCTGTGTGACAGACAAATAGATCTTTCCTTCCTGGTGAATCAGATTTCTAGAATGGGGGAGGATGGGGAGGAGTACGGGAAGGAGGAGGATGGGGGTGCAGTGGTGGCTTCCCTGGCCTACTTTTCTCCGTTCACCAGCCAGCTCATCCTTCTGGGAACACCAGAGGTACAGTATATGAAGGCAGTTCAGCCACGCTTGGCCTGTCACCGCAGGAGAGCAGAGAAATAGCTGCACTCAAGAGGGGCGCGAGAGAAGAAGGGGGTAAAGTCAGCACACTTACTGTATGTAAAAAGCCAGCAAGGGCTGAAAAGGTCCGGTCATTCCTTGTCTCCAACTTTACACCCTCCATTTCCTCCATCTCTTCAGCCTCAGTGTTTGCTCTCTTGCTGCCTGGTTGAGCTCTGTGCTGCCATATGTTTCTGAATCCCTGAAGAAGAGAAAAAGAGAAAAAAAAAAGCGTGAACTATCTCAACAGACTGACATACATCTTTGCACATCCTCTCCCACTCTCTCTCTGGTTTCTTTAGGCTGCTGTCACTCACTGAGCTGCAGCAGGTAGACAGGCTCCGTAATTACTAAGGTGGAAGAGAGCTTCACACAGGATCGCCTACAGGTGTTTTTAAAGCAGAGGATCACACACAGACACACAGTTCAAATAAAACAGTATGGTGAAATCTCAACACATAAAGCATTAACACCTCTAAAGGCATTCAAATCATTGCTTGTTGATACTTTGATTTTCTCCTTGTAAGCCTTAACCCTCCCACAGATTCGTCCCATTACTTTTTTGAACAGCACGAGGGGGGGCTTGTTGCTAGGTTACAGCCAGGTAATGCTCAACACAACCACAGGATTCATCGTCAACATGAAGGTGTTTCCAAATAAAGATGATTCATTACCTTCCGACTTCAGAGAGAAACTGTCGTTCCTTTTGTCACCCTCCTGTACCCCGTGTTCTCCATCAGCTTGGCGATGTGACAGACGCAGACAGGCTCGCTAAGCCAGATGGAGATGCATGAATTCACAGACGATTTCATGTGAAAGCACGCTGAATCTGAACCGTGTCTCACACATATTCTTGGAGGGGATGTTTGCCACTTGGAGAAGGTTTCTGCCTTAATATCTGGGTTAAGGAGCTCTATTTTCCAAAAGATTTGCCTCAAAATCAAAACGAAGCTAAACTCTGGAAAACCAGATTATGACTACAACAATGAAAATCAAAGTCTGCAACTTGTTTCATCTTAATGTGTGTTTTTTTTTTTTTTTTTTTTTAAAAAAGGGTATCTAGTAGTTAGCTTAACCCTGCCTGTCCTTTTTTAGACCAGGTCCTGGAGTTACAGGGTGCAGGATGCCGTGAGGCAGGGCCTGTCTCCCCTGGGCGCTGGCTGATGCCCCCTGACAGATTGGGGCTACACTTATATGTTTGATGTCTTGGTGTGTGTTTATGTTTATGTATTTCAATGTGCATGCTACACTTATTAAAATAATGGGAGAGAAAACGCACAGTCGGGGGCAGAACCTCCTTTAAATTCTTGTTTGTTTAAGCAAATGAAATAGAAACACTGAAATTAATGAATCATGAAAGCAAACGGCAGAGTCCGTGACTTCCTCTCTTTGGTTTGAAAGTTTCCGACTTACTTTTTAGTTTGCGAATGTCGGCCTGATCCGAGCAGTTCAACTGCTGAGTCTGTCCTCATTTCCAACAGTAAATTTACATTTAAGGGAAATGTTTACATGAATCTCTTCAGAAAAGAAGTTATGGTTCTAACTTATGTGGTGGAACTGCTTGCCAAACTGAGTGGATACAGCTAGCTTCAGCTAGAAGTTCAAAACCAACAGAGACTACAAGAGGTGACTGACTGCTGGATTAGATTAGAGAACTTGTTAAACCCCCTGATGGGAAACTCATTTGCCACTGAGTCTATTCCTACACATAACAAACTGTAGGGACATTACACTCACAAAAAAAAAACAACATGTAAATAAATAACGCTGATGAAACAATTTAAAACATAATTTACTTTTCCAGCCTGTGACCTCAAAACAGTGTAGCGCCACAGACCAGTTTCTCCCAACTCTGAGAATAGACTAAATGACCGATCCAAAAACAGACAAAAACAAACAAAAGAAAGCCTCAGGTACTTATTTAAGCTGATCGGCAGAAAATTAGACTACCTATATGTGCCTGTTACCATTTCTTAAATGTATCAGCTACTGTTGTTATCCTGGCTTAGTCAGAGGTCTTGTGGTAACAAAGAGTTATGGAAAACAGATCAATCAGCTCTTTTTGCATAGTTTTACACAAAAGTTAACCACTGTTTTTGTTTATATTTTTACAATAATGAAAGAAAAATGCAAGTGTAAATAGTTTTTGGTTTTGGAAAGCATTTTGCAAACCCCAATCAGTGTTTCACATCCCCCAAAGGGGGTCCTGACCCCTACCTCTGGAACCACTGGTCTAAGAATAGAACACTGAGGCATCACTAGTCCCCCACTGAGTCCATTAAAAACACTGTGCAAAGACTGCCCTCAAAACCTGCTCTCCTATTTTAGTTTAGTTTTATTTTACATTTTTGTCAATGAATCAAACAGCTGGAGTACACTTATGTTGTAAGGTTAAGCTTTAAACCTCCAAAAGAGAGCTGAACAAAGAATATAAACTCACTAAATCAATTCAGTAGCGATATTTCACTCATAATGCATTGATAAATAAAGCCATTTACAAGCAAATATACCAAATATTCACAAATCTTATCGTCTCAAATCAAATCTAATCAATTACAGCTAGAAGTAAGAAAACCTTTCATAACTAGAAAACTTTCTAAAACAAAAAATCCTCTGTTTGCTAACTTACTTCTTACTGCCAAACATTATCACTGGAATTACGAACATATTTAGGTTCCTCTTTTGGGGGAAATCCACACTGTATTATGAGCAAAGAACAACCTTGTCCCTGATAATCTTAATTTGCCATTAAGGTCATAAAGAGGTATCAGTTTTAGAGCGAGGCTTTTTTAAATCAGCTAAAATCTCCTCACAGAGCATTTGATGAATGCTCTTTATCAAGCGTAGCCACAATGGTTGTTTACAAAACTGCCTCAATGCTGCTGAAATCTGCCTCATATTAGATAAAGAACCCTTTTAACGGCGCAATATGCGCGTCAGTCTGAATCAAAGGGAAGCTGCGTGTTTAAAAAAAATGAAAAACAGCTTGTTTACCATTTTCAACCTTCATATGAAACAAAGACAGTTTTATCTCTCTGCAGCAAACACAGACTGCTGAAATTACACCTCATGTGCTAATGTTTGAAAAAATGAGACAAACTGATCCAGTTTCACATTACGAACAAAATGCAAAATTATATTTCTCCAGTGCTGCTGCTGTTGGGGAATCCCTTTAGCTATATCCCCTGTGTGTGAACAATAAGGTCTACTCTGACAGAGCTTGTGATGCATGTCCACAACCTGTTTAATAAGATAGCATGCGGTGTGATGCTATGTGTGTGAAATTGAAGCGCAGGCCGTGTAAATTGAATTAAATGGGTTTGTATGTGATAAGAATGTGCATGTGAGGATCGGCCTTTAGGTTAGCGAACAGTCTGCCTAGCAGAGTGTGTGTTATGTGATTAACATGGATACAGGAGTGCATTGTATTTTGCCAGCAGCGTTGATGTAGGAGGAACATGTTGACTGCAGACCACATCTTGCCAGGAAAAAAAGAAAAAAAAGAGTTTCATGGGATTTTTGCTCATGTAACAAGCACCAGAGTGCAGTCCAGATTCACCCCTATTTTCAACTCCACATGGCTGTTCGGAAGCTTTTTAGTTACATCCAGTGGCAGAAAAACCTTTAACAGCCTCATTTCAGTCATGGAAGCATCACATATTTTTATTTCTCATCTGTTTCAGCTTTAAAATTATATTCGGTTTGAATTTTTCCTTCAGGTCTCCAAAAAAATCTTTAGTCCGCCACTAGAGCTGCAAAATTTACGATGATTATCACTATATGGAGCCGTGCCAGGTAATAAACTCCATCCTGAGGGCCTCAGATCCCTGCATTTGTTGATTAATCACCGATTAACAAGGAAAACAAATAACCACTGAAGTGAGCAGTGTCAGGGTCTTAGAGGAGACCCTTTCTCCCCAACAAGGGTGTTCCGTATGAGCGCTCCAAAGCAGGGGGAGGAGACGCTTCAGTTACTGATTCACCTCAGCCCTCTCTTTACTCCCCGAGCCCTCTGAAAATACCAAAGGAGCCAAAAAGAAAATACCTCACAGCTGTTCCTTGTGCAGCCAGGCCATTCCTGCAATGCTTTTTTTGCGCAGACGGAGGCCCTGTGTGTCTGAAACAAACTCCTGACAGGTCTTTTAAATCTAACTTTCACATAAACTTATCTCTGCCTTGTTTACAGCACCGCTCGAATCCACAGGTCATCAGTAATTCTTAACTTCAAAACTGCTCTTAAAAATGTAGGATTCCTGAAGGCCAATAAGAAAGGGATTGGGTGAAAGCACAAGGAGTCTGGGGGTTGGAAGTATCACATATGCCACTGGGAATGTCAGTGTCACGACCTTAGCGGAGAAGGCAAAAAGATCAGTCTCTGGAGCGCTTATCTTGCTCTCCATCTGTAGTAGATTTTGTGACACGAGGAGCACAGAGGGGTTGAAAACACTTTACCCCCCCCCCCCCCCTTCTCTCACCCCCTCTAAACCCGAAACAAAAGCACTCCTCTTGTTTTCCGGCTGTGAGAGAGGCACACAGCATGAATAATTAACAAGGGACAAACAATAACTATGAGCTGTCTATCTGAGAGTTGACACTTATCTGTTGTTTGGATCAAAAACAATGTTAAGCTCATTTCTCAAGAAAGCAATATTCATTACTCTCACAAAGAGATTATTACTTTCTCCCTTGGGATGCCCTTTACAAACAGTAATTTGTTCTACAGCGTGCTGCAAACTTTTTCATCTTGTCATAGCCGTATAAATAAAATGTTAACCGCTATAAAAATAATACAATGAATCTGTAATTCCTGCAGTTTGAAACCAAAGGAATTTATTCTGATGATTAAAATGATAATTTCTAAGGGAATTATATGACAAAGACTTAACAATAATTTCCTTTCTGCAACTGACTGTTATGGTTGGATTCTAATTCTCATAATTCTGAATGCCAATTTAACTCATTTACATGACACTCTAATCCCTCTGTTAATGTGTTGAGATGAAATATTGTAAAATGGTTTTTATGCAAAGAAACAGATGAGTACTGACAAAACCCTTCTGCTCACTTTTGATTTGTACCAAAACAAAAAGCATTTTACTTTGTGCCACTATATAAAAAACAATACATGTAATAAAACGTCTTGTTGGCCTTAAGGGAGACTACTATGAGAAAACAAGCACAATATTTGTTCTTTCAACTATGCTGTATGATATATAGGTAAAGCTGTATTTGATTTTTTACAAGGCCTACCCAAATCAGCTTTCAGCTTCCAGCTATGATCTTGAAGCCAAAGGGTCAATGAGGGCTTTGTAGGGATAAAAACAAAGTTACAGCCAACAGTCATTCTGTCAGCTTAGTTTTGCTTGTTGAGTGGATGCAACTGATTATTAATTATATATATATATATATATATATATATATATATATATATATATATATATATATATATATATATATATATATATATATATATATATATATATATATATATTAAACAATCATCACATGGGATTTGGCCATTTTATTATTAGCTATTCTTATTTTTCTCAAGCCTCATATCAGCTTGGCAGCCTCATTCAAAGCTAAGTTTAACTTTACTGCCCCCAGCCAAGGCAAGACATACACTGAAAACTGCCTTCTTAAACGATTGCAAATTCTTTTGGCATTGGAAGGGAGTAGGTTTTTTTTTTTTAAATACTTTTAGACTGTATAATAAATGGACGAGATATCCACAATGTCACACATCTTTCCAGCATTTTGAAGCAATCATTGGCCCGGCCATAATGGACATGAGGTGGGCTTTGAGCCCTCATACTGACTTCTTCAAGGTGCCCACCTGTCAGTCATGTGAGCTATGTTTCTGATTGGGCAAAACTGACCTTAATTCCGTCTGAACTGTTGAGTCATAAAAAGGTACCCATAAAGCAGTTTTTTTTATTTAACTAGGCCGTATTTTTTTTCAGTGCTGTAAAATTCAGCTTTGTTAGCCTGGTGTTTATGTGGTTTCAGGTCTTTCTGCTTTAGCATAATCTCAAAGAATCCCAGTTTATTGCACTTCAACATGGCTTCATTTCTCACAGCCGGAGCTTACTGTTTGTCTAAAATGCTTTATTTGAGCTACTGTCTCTCTAAGGCCCCCTTGTGTTCTAGAACCCAGCATTCTAGAAACATCCTCCACTGCTGCCATGCCACAAAGTTGTGTTTTTCTCTCTTTTTTAATCTTTAAATTACATCTATATCTTGCTGGTATCACTAAATGTACACGGCTTTGTAAACAAGCATTTAAAGCAGCTGGAAGTCACATTTGAGGATTAGCCTACTAATTCTGGAATGTTTACCCAGAACTTGAAACTTCATGTTAAGCATTTTCATTTAACATTTCATCTAAATAAATGATTTTCAAATGTGTAAACAGAAAAAGGCCAAAACACTTTTTTTGCAGTGAGTGAGACTGTAAAACTACTGTAGCTAACAATTTAGCTAACCTGTTTCTACTCCTCAGGTTAGCATAACTGCTCAACGAAACAGCTCAGTAGGTAGTGATAAAGTGGAAACGTTACCTCTACTATGAGGAGAAAACGAAGGAACATTTTCTGAGAAATCAAATCAAATGTGAAGAACAAAATATTTTGTCACTGGTTGTGGATTAATGGGGTGTTAATGGTGTATCACAACCGTCACACTAGTTGCATTCCGCTGCCTACAGTATCGGAGTATGTCACCACGGTTTGTACTTCAGGTTACATTCGTATGAAATAATCCAGGAGGAGATAATTAAGTCAATAAAATATAAATAAACATGAATAACTTAAATAAACTCAAACTACTTATTTGAAAAAAAAAATAAATAAATAAAATAAATAAATAAATAAATCAAGTAGTAGCCTACTATGAGTGAGACTAGCGGGGGCTACCGGGGGCGTGTACAGTCGGAGCAGAGTCTCCGCCTTCCGGAGTGGAGCAGGCTGTTGGATGAGCCGCTCAGCTTTCAGTGACTTCAGAAAACTGTTTGCATACCAAGCCCCCGTCAACACTGCACGCTCCTGCAAACTGGGATCGCAGACCTCGAAGCGGTGGATTTTATTAGCTGGACGCTTCTTGGCACAGTTCACCTCCGAGGACGACCAAACACTGATCGGCAGTTCTGTTGTTCATTTGAATTTTCACTCGCAACACTCCTCCTTTAAAATCGGCTGAGTAGAGTCATTTTACTGGGAAACAGCCTGACACAGAGAGGTTTGGGCACTGAGCTGCGCTTGGAGGTAAGAAACGTGTCTCTAAACTTAAATATAGTGCACTGAAATGAGAGCGTAAGATGGCATTTTGTCTCTGTTGTTTGTTTTTGTGCCTGTCTTGTTGTTGAACGGGCTCATTATTTACTACAGCGAGTCCAATGTGCACACTGTTTGATTTCTACTTACTTTGTTGCTCCAAGTTAAGAATCCCCCCTTTTAATACCCAAGGTGTCGAAAACTGACGCGTTGTTATGCATTCCCCGAAAGCGGTTGTTTATTCGAGTGTTAAAGCATGCAGTCTTGAGTTTACCTCAGGTCATGATGGTGTTGTTTCTTTTCAAGAGTAAAATAAACAATAAGCTCCCTTTGGTGATTGACTATGTCCTGAATGAGTGTATGAAATGTGCTTAAATATGTAGTGTGCACATAATAATGGGTTATAGTGAGAGAAACTTGACTTGAGGGGAAATCCGGAGCGATGTGTGTCAGCTCTCCAAGCTGGCATCCTTCCCACGGGGTCTGGGCTATAACTGTGGAGGAGGAGGAGGAGGGATGTCTGCAGGGATGTATGGGGTCACCACCAGATGGATGTCTCTGACGGCGCTACCTTTGCTGTAGGGCAGGAGTTTACTGTCAGATTGAATTAATCACCCTGACACATCATCCCAAAACCACCTCATCCTTCTCCCTGTCTGTCTGTCTGTCTGTCTGATCTCCACTGGAGCGAGCATGACACGTTCAAGAGCTCTGAGAAGAGAAAACTCAATACTACCTCTGAGGAAACTGTGAACAAACTGAGCATGTGACTGTTAAGTGAATTCAGGGTTGATTGCATCAGTGGCTCACTCCAAAGTTTTGCTGAACAAAGTGCAGATTGATGAAAGTTTCTTCTCACACTTGGTGCTCAAACGTTTGTGTGGTTACAGCTGGAGATCGGGTTATAATCAGATTTTGTCCAATAGGCCCTAGGGGACCCATTAACACACACACACTGTAGTCCAGGTGAGTCCTGGATTTTCTTGCCTCAAGTTAAAATCTCAACCACTCACTTCTGCTTTCCATCTCCCTGAGGCTGGTTCAGTTTGTCAGGAAAGAATAGAGAAAAGAGTCTCATCACATTCAACAGTCTCCTGTCACGACTCACGAGCTGATTTGCTGCTGCATCATGTCAGCTTTCCTCATTATTCGTTTTCTTGCTTCCTGTTCCACCCTCTTCTTTTCCTCCCAAATCCTAATGATTGAGAGTGAGCAATTTGTAGAGAGAAACTGAAAACAGAGGCGTGTTTGTTCCCCATGTTGTGGGTGAACATTTGTCTTGTGCTGTGCGATGAAAAAAAAGCAAAAGAAACAGTAGTATTGATGCTTTTGGAGCAGCTGCCAGCACGGATGACTAAACCCCGCCTGAAGCCTTTCTCTCCTCGGCTTGATTCGCATGAGTGTGGGGAAATAGTTTTGTTGCTCAGACGCACAAGTGATGTCTGTGGGATACGGAGCACAAATGCAAACAACAGGGGTTTGTAAACCTACATTGTAAATTACGCAGAGGATAAAAGGTTAACAGCAACAATGCGGAGGATGGCAATTAGAAGGGAGCATGTTGAAGTGTATTTCACATCCCCGAGCCAAGCTGGTATTTATTCCGCCTACAGACACAGAGCACCTGGTGTGAGACTTGCCACTGGTGATCAGTACGCTCATTTTAATCGTGCCTCTGATAATGTGTTGCTCTTAATCACACATTCACAGAGCCAGTGATGAGGGGAACAGCAAAAACAAATGAACAGGAAAGAGAGAATGAGACTGTGTGTGTGTGTTGAGTTCACCGTTCTTGGCAGAGACAGAAAAGTGAGAATTTCAGTGTATGGCAGCTCCTGCAGAGAGACACAGGATGACTGACTTGATGTGGCCTGGCCTGGCAGAGCAGCGCTCATTACAGGCCTGAAATTAATCAGTCTGTGGTTCCACATGGTTGGGTGCCGGCCTTAGATTTCTGTTCCCCCCCGTCCTCACCCCTCTCCCACTTTCACTCCTTCCTTAATATCACTTGATTTGCCTTCAAATTAGGCTGCTCCTGCCTTTTCTGGCCGTGTCATTCGATCACTGACTCTGATTCCACATCCACAACCTCCTCTATCTGTCCTCCCCTGTATCATCTCATCTATTATTCTTTTCTTCCTGATTCTCCCATCCTCCCTCTTCCTCATTCCTTCCTCATCCAGGCTGCCAGGCACGCCTGCATGTGTATCAATGGGTTCAGAGCAGCGATGCAGAGGGGGGAAACGAGGCTGGGTCATCACTCTACGCTCGCTTTCCCCTGTATCAGCCCCACTTCTACGGCTGCAGCAGCGGTCCGTAGAGAGCCCGGAACTAAATGGAGTATCTATTGGCTCAATGAGAAAATTGCTTTTTTCGATTGCTAGAGGACCCTTCATTTAATGTGTGTGATGCAGAGGCCTCAGCCAGTAATGGGTTCAGCATCTTTGTTGTCAGGAGACAAGAGAAAATGAAATTTGCTTTTCAGCTGGCAGAAATAATTTACTTGTGGATAAAGGTGTGTTTTTCATCAGCTGTTTAACAGCCATGAAGGTGTGTTCGTGTGTATGTCTGCACTGTATTTTTCAGAGCACCTTGGGTCTGAACTCTGCAGTTTGATGTCAGTGCTAAAAGCAGATTCAAGCAAAGGTCACGTCATGTCAGAGACTCTGCTGCCCTTTAAAGCAGCCTGGTTTGGTGTCTTGCTAAAGCTGGATTTTCATGGTCTAACAGTAACTCTCTTACTGGTCTAAGCACTGTGACGCTTGTTTAAATGCTGCCCTAAAACACTAAGAACGGGTGAGATTAGTAAGTGCTTCTTTTTGAAACCATGGGATGATGTTTTGAAGTCCTGGTAGCCCCTTACGAAGATACAAACTCAGTTTCAAATATAGTATGGCATGTGTATCAGTATGCTTTGATGTGTTTATAGATACAATTCTTTCTTTTTTTCACTTTTAAGCGAAGACAGCAGCCACAAAGGTGTCATTTCCTTATTTAACTCTGTATCGTTCTCAGTCTTACCAATCCCATCAGCCCAGCTCATGTTTGATTGCTCTCCTGAAAGAGACCTAAAGTTAACTGCAACATAATCCAGTAATATTCTCACATCCTTGCATTCCTTTGGCCCTTGCGTGTCTCCATCTGAGCCAGGAAGCAGAGAATGACCTAAGCATTGGGCAGCTGGCAGACCCCAGAGTTCACCAAGAGCAGGAAGCTGAGGGGCCTCTCTGCGCTGACGCTTCCTTTTTATCAGGAGGAAACAGGCCGGCTGTTTATGCTCGACCTAAGAATTCTTTGTGCTTATCTTGCGTTCACCCTATTTCCCTCCATAATGGCTGTGCTGAGCAGGTAATGAGGTAAAAGGTATGTATTTGACAAGCTGGGCTGTGCAGATAGCAGGCTTTCTCCAATGGGCTCTCGGCTCATGAAGCGCTTAGTTGAGGGTTCACTCAGTTTTAGGATGCTAAAATCGCATCAATCTGGAAATCCCTGCAGCCATCTTTTTTTCCACCGCATAATGTTTTCAGAACTAATACACCGTGTCGCTCAGGTGTCCATTAAAGGCTGGTGCTGAAGGCCCACTGGTCATTACACAGAATGAGGACACTCAGTAAATCCCTCTGCCTTTGCCAGGAGGTTTCCTCATCACCTCCTGCTCTTCTTCATCCCCCAGATGTAGTCAAAGCTCAGAGGGGGGGCTTAGGCTGGCTGGGGAATCTGGCACACTGATAGGTATGTGACACAGGGAGATTACCTGCCTGGCTTTGAAGGGCCCAGAGAAAACTGTGATCCACTGAATGATGCAGAAGTTTAAGCCCACAGCTGCCTGAAAGTACAGTGAACAAAGGCTGAGGCAGAGGAGCATGCAGCTCTTTGCTTTCTGTGAATTAAATGAGGGTATTTGTTTTTAGTTTGCCAGACTAACAGTGATTTCAGTAACTTTTCACACAATGGACTTGATTGACTCACATTGGGCTGAGTGCTTGGACTCTGGACAGCAGGATGCTGGGTGCTAATGGAGTCACACCAGGGAGAAATGCATCTGTGATTGTTTCTCACACTGTCTAACAGTGGAGCTTCTCAATATAGATTATATTTGTTGCCTGTTTTATAGAGAAAGAAAGAAATCTTCTTTTTCACATAAATTGCTTAGTTCCTCTTTGGGAATGTAATGAAGGCTCAGTGTTTAGAGGAATTGTTTGAAACACAAACGGAGGGTTGTACATTTGATTTGAAACTGTGAAGGAAAGATGTCTTGTGGATAAAGACTCTAATGTCTGTTTTGGGGGATTAAAAACTGAGAGTACATTTTATGTTCCGGCTGGAACACATTTCCTTTGTCTAAAAAAAACTAGGTGAAGGTGATATTTAGAAAGCTGCTTGAAATGTACATAACTATCTGATTTAATTTCAGTGCTCTGTTTTGCACTGAGAAAAAACACATGATAGTCACTTTAGTGTCAACTGTTAACATTTGGAGTCTTGCAGCCTAGCCCCACAATTGTGATTCACACACTGTCCCGTTAGAGTTGTATTCAGAGCAGCCTTGGATTTAAGCATGCTGAAGTGCATGCACACAGGTACAAGGGTCTCATACAGCAGAGCATATTAAATTAGGAATATGTTAAATGAATAAGCTGAGACTTATTTTAGATATTTTTTTTACTATTCATTATTGTTAAAGCACAAATCAAAAAAGTGTACAGCTCCTCTGTTGTACCTCTTGTGCCAAGTTCATCTGGGCAAACCCAAATATCAGATCGGGACTTGGTATCAGTGGTCAAACCTAAAATACTGTTAACGGGGGCCAAAAATGTTGATTGGGACATCTCTACCCTGCTTATTACACAACTTCCAGCAAACGACTGAAAAACTGACAAAAAATACTAATCTTAAGATAATTTGTTGATTTGTTTGGAGAATCCTTCTTGTTGAAAGTTCGACAACTTTGAATGCTAATAGAAGTTACTTTTTTTCCCCACAGTGCTAACAGGCAGGGCTGTTGTGCTGGACTCTTATCTGTGAAATGATGACAGATGTGCTCATTCCGTGGCGTCACTTTTCCCACTCAGAGTCAGTCACTGCTGTATCTGGATTTTGACCAATCACAGTCAAGTACTAAAAACAAAAGTAATAACAGCTCAGATGGACTTTGTGTCAAAACACCAACAAATGCCATTCTTTTGTCTCACGTAGCACGTCAGACTACAAACAAAGACCGGCAAAGGAAAAGGAAGTCTTGGACTGGATATTCGTTATTAGTAATCCAGGTATCCATTGGTTACAGGTACACCACAAAGCCGGAAATATACTCCATCCCCATTTGGTGAACTGCTGTGAGCGGTTTTACCGAAGAATAACAAAATTTTGAGTTTTCATTGAAGAGGAATCACACAGCAAGGCATAAGACCCCTGAATTTTGTTCTCAGCACCACTCTACTCATCGCTGGCTGTTTTTTCTGGACTGCACGCCGAGCTCGACCCAGATCTGTTTTTGCAGCCTCTCCCTGTGACTCATTGGTTCTAATGGTTCTCTCGTCTCCTGACTCAGGCATTTTTCTGTCAAAATGGGACGCTGTCCCAGCTTCTGGTCTTTCTCTTCCTCTGCTGCTCCTGCCACAACTGTGTCCTCACTCTCCCCATCCACTCCTTTGTCTCCTCTCTCCAGGCTCTGCTCCTGCTCTTTCCATCCGCTGTTAATGAAATGAGAGGCATATAGCTACAAGAATGTCCTCATTAGTCATCTGGGTTTTCTTCTAATGCTGCCTTTTTCATTACATATTCAGCTCTGCATTTTTATTCCTTCTGCCCTAGGGGGATCTGGGCCCCTAAATATTCTGTTTATTTTTAATCACTGACGATGGGATACACAGTATAATGTGATATGATAATGGTTACCCACAAAAATAAACACTCACTTTCTCCAACCGCAGACTGATTAGGTTATTTAGAGTGCGCACATTACTGTAGGGATGGACAGCAGCTTGTTAATGATGACCCAGATAATTAGCCCATTATCACTTTGGACAAATTAAATACATGTCAGGTGCTGGAGCTGGATGTTAGCTCATTAGCTCACTTTCTCCTGCATGGCTTATGATTGGAAGATGTGGTATGAAGCCAAAAGGGTGCCATTAAATGGCATTTATATACACAGTGACGACTGTTGGTTGGTTTATGTGACACGGCCCATTTTGCTTTTCCAGCGTGGCGGAATTATAGAGTAGCACTTTGAGATTTATTTTGAGCTTGATTTAGGTTTGCATCCCCGTTAGCTAATAACACTTTGCCGTTCCAGTCAGCGATAACTGAACAAACATCAAGCACACAAACACAAATGTGGACACACAGTTATGCAGCTGGCAGCACTCAGCTGGAAATAGGATTGTTTTATATTTACTTTATATAGATCTGACGTCTCAGTATCTAAGCTAACTGTTTTGCTTTCAACGTATTAGCATGGCACAGAAAACCTCAGCCAAGCTTTTATGAGTTTGACTTTAAAGTGAATGCTGTAAATGTCTATAGACTTAATTGGGCTAATGTGATTCTCTTCCTTCCTTGCCTCCTGCATTCTGATTATATGCATTTGTATTCAAATAGCATGGCAGTATGAGAGTAAGCACCTTTTTAAAAAGCCCAGGCTTGTTTCTTTCTGCTCGGCTGGCTGCCTTTGAAGCCCACACACCTTGTCCATAGTGCTGCTCCCTGCAGCTGCTGTGGCAGAATAACAGCAGAGAGGCGGTCCCTCCCACAAGGCCAGACTCACCACAGGTCTATCAGACATACGGGCTCCTTGTCAGCTTCTACAACATTGATGGGACAGATCGGTGTTTGATTTTTCAAGAAAATCTCAGCAGGCTCCAGATTTCTACCTGGGGAAACTGGGGGATGGGCTGGCTAATGATGTATCGCCTGCTAGGATCACAAGCCTCCCAGATAAACGCTCATGTTGCTGGCTGACTTGCTAAAAAACAGGAAGTGAAAAATCTGATGTGCACAAACGTATAGCAGTGTAGGTGAGACCATCTGTCTGTGTGAATACAGAGCCTCTCTTGTGGTTTGCTTTGCCTGTGTGCTAATGTTATCTCACCTGGGGTTACGCCACATTAAGTCCTCTTGTGTTTGAGTGTGATGCAGGTGTGCTTCTTAATGCAGGATCTTTCTTCCAGTGTTTCGTCAGTGTCATTCTGTTTACAACCTGCAATCACACCATTAGACCACGTGTGGTTGAAAAGTTAAGAACAACAGAGAGCTGAACTTTTACAATAGGGCCTGTAAAGCAACTCCCCACTTTTTGTGGTGTCCATTTACCTCTCTAATTACTAATGGTGAGAATGCTGTTATGATGGCAAACTGCTGCTTTCCAGGTTCCTGTCGTAAATAAATCCGAAGAAGCTTAAAAATAGTTGTCAATTTGATGCTTCTCAATAAGTCAATATCTAAAAAAAACCCAATTAGAATAAATACAGAGTGAAATCTTGCCATAGTTCAAGAAAAAAACAAACTTTTTTTTCGTTAGCCTGTTAGTTTCAGTCAGACAACACATAGTGTTAGATTTTTACCTTTTTTCACTAGAGCTACCATTAGCTTGGAAGTGGCTGAGTTGTACCCTCTGAGAGTGATACAAGATTCAAGGAGAAAGACATAAATTCTGAGTTAAAATAATGTAAGCTGAGAATTAGCTCTCTAGCAAACGTTACAGTAGCAAATAATTGATTGCTAACATAAGATGTTGTCTTAGCTTGGATAGCTAAATGATCAACAAAAAATATTGTTTCACCTCCACATATTGCATGATTTCCCCCTGAATTAGTGGTTTTATAATTTTATTATAAAGAATATTCTATATATAAGTTGTTGTCAGACAATATTGGAGGCAAAAATGCTACAGCAACAGCTAATGTTAGCATTTAACCCCATTTTACAAAAACTTCTGTTAGCCATGAAGCAGATGAAAGCTAATAATACCTTCTGAAAGTGCCTTGAGATTAAAGCAGTTCTGAGCAATAATAATGTTAGCAAAGACATGTTATGTGCCAACATAAGATCTATTAGCTAGGATAGCATAAAAAAAAAAAATCTGCGTAGCATATTGGATATAGATATTTGAGAACATCTTGGTGCAAATGTTTCTTTACACTGTTAGATGCTTTTTAAACAACAGCTGACTTCAGCATTTCACTTCTTCCTGCTAAATCTACTCTTACTTTGAAGTAGCTGCTTGTTGTTGCTTCTGAAAATGATATGACAAGAAAAAAAATGAAAGACTTCATTCATCATAAAGAACTGCCAAGAATTTACTTGTGAAAGCCTGATTTCCATCCTGAGGGAAGCTGTAAGTCTTTTTATCATGCAGTAATTTGAAGGCAGTAAAATTATGTTTTCTTGTACATGTCCGTGTAGCTGCAGTGAGAATAGATGAAAATGTCCACTGTGTTAGTTAATTGAGGTTCTTTAATTAACCCAGCATCCTCAAGCAATCCAGACTGCTTTAGCAGTGATGTTCTTGAACAGCTTTCAGCGATGCGTTTTTTTTAATGATGAATTTACTGGCCTGAATGGCCCCTGTATGTCTGCCTGAATAATAGCCTCCTTCTTTTAACAGGCAATCAAATTTACATGTTGTAGACAGTTATTTTTACTCCTCATAGGGGGAAACAATTAGACAGCAAAGACCGGGCGCCGCACTGCCTCATGATTTTTTGATGCTGCTTTATGAAATTTTCAGCCCACCGCCACTTTAAAAATGCGTTCCTCGAGACAATGTTCACAGGTCAGTGCACTAAAACACGGCCTCTGTCCTCTGGGCAAACAGTAGGTCAGAACCAGCTGAAGTGTTACGACCACAAAAACCATGCTGCTAGTACTATTGAGGGAATGTGCTGCATTTTTAAATCCAGAGGATCAAATATAAAAAGGAGTTCTTAAGAAACCTTGGTTTCTTAGAAGCAAAGAGCAAAAATAGATACTAGGGGGTGGCTTTCTTTCCTGTGAAATCTCTTTGTAATAGTTATTATAGTAAACACATGCACACCATGAAGCATAATACTTTTTTCTCTAATCCTAACTTCCCTGCATACTCTTTGCTTTGAAGCGTGGAGCCAAAAAGGAGAATCCACTGCACAGAAAAGACATTAAAGACATTTGATCAAGAGAAATGTATTTCCAGTTAACACTTCTGGCTGTAGATTCCTGGGATCATGTTCATGTGTGTTTGTCAGAGATAGCACCGACACAGCAGGTGTGAAATTAAATTGGCTGCAGTGTCCTGTGATTTAAGTGTAAAAAAAGAGTGCAGATGCCGTTGGGGATTTTTTTTTTTTTTTTTTTCAGCTGAACGTCAGGTGATCTTGGATGGTTTCCCACTGATTTGTCAGATGTCCCTCTGTCAGAACGACAGTCCAACAGCAAAGACTTCCAGCCTCCTCCTAACCACCTGGGTACGATGCTTAAAGTGTCGTGTTGGTGGATAAAGCTGATAGCTCGGGCTTCTTTTTCTATCTTTTAGTAATGTTCCCAGATCATCTGCCCTGATAACACTTGGCAGTAGTCAGATCCCGTGTGAAATGCCTCAGCACAAACTTTGAAGACAAAGTAATTTTGTGGGTGTTACTGAAAACCCCTCAGTGTGTTGAGACTCTTTTGGCCTTTTCCGTCAAACGATACAGTAAAAATAATCATTTGTCTTCCTAACTGGTGGCGCAGCTGTTGGCTCCAAACTGGTGCCCTAATTGGATAGAAAGCAAAGCAGGATTCAGCACAGAGGAAGAAAATGATTGCTTTCTTTAATACTTAAAAAATGTTTAGTTTCAGCAAAGCTGGACATGATCTTGTTTGACCTCACCACATTGAAATGATGCACTAAAGACACAATGAAGGCGGAGGAAGCCAGAGTTGTGAGCAATTACCAAAACCACTTTTGCTTATCTCTGCAGGCAGTTTAGAAAAGGACAAGCTGCTTTTTTTAACCTAATGAGAAACAGATGTCCAAACTTTTCTTTCTCAAAACATCTCTGGGCTTGCTTTCCATACATTCGCCACATCTAGAGCAGCCTCGACCTCACCCTTGATAATTCAGTCTATACTGTAAGCTC
This sequence comes from Labroides dimidiatus, assembly GCA_030710495.1. Taxonomy (NCBI): domain Eukaryota; kingdom Metazoa; phylum Chordata; class Actinopteri; order Labriformes; family Labridae; genus Labroides; species Labroides dimidiatus. Next base: position 23,998,895 of record CM061147.1, on the reverse strand, counting down.
TCAAAACACTGCCTTCAGATATTTGGCCCTGCTCTTCATGCGTGTATATTTATTCTATAGCTTTTGGCTCGAGTCGAAGATCTGTTGTGTTACCGAGAACTTGCAGACAGTGGGATAGTTCTCAAACTTAGAAAACAAAACCATTTAATGTCTCCTCCTGTTACTCCACAGCTCATTATTCTGAATATCTGCTGCAATCTCCTCCTGCTTTGTTCATATATTCCCCATTTGGCAGCTGGTATCAACATAAGACTCATGTCGGGAAAATTAATGAGTCTTTTTTTTTTTTTTTTTTGTCTTGTGGGCTTTTGCGTCATTTCTGATTTCTGGATTCTTTTTTTGCACCCCCTATATCACAGAAGCAGACTTCTTTAACAACCTACACAATCCATCTTTTGCAGTTTGGTGAACGTAAGTTTTCTCTACAGGTGATTTGCACATCGATCACACATTCTTTCTGCATCAGCATCTCAGAGACAGAATATTTTCTTTGAATTTCAAATGCAAGTCACACGCAAATGCTTCAATGAGCAGAGCAGCAGCTCTGTGTTTGACCATAAATACCCCGGCTGTGGTCTCTCCTGTGGTCATGTTACAGTAGTGCAGAGCACATAATGGACTGTTTATTTATAACAGTGAGGTTGAAGTACATTGATGGGAGGAATCTTCCTCCTGCTAGCTGCAGTGCATGCTTGAATGCATTACCCAGAATTTCATCACTACACTCAATTAATACTCAAGACAACATCAGCAGCATCTGCTCAAGCAAGACAGTTGTTGAGAGAATTTTAAATAAGCTCTGCAGCAGTGTTTTCGCCATTCAGAACTCGTTATCTGCAGCATGAGCAGGTTCATCAACAAGCTGTGGTGTTAGAGTTATGGATCCTTTTTATTCCACTGTTTTATTTCAGTCTTAAATCAAAACAGTGTTTTAAATTGTTTTGACCTCACCGCGTCCAGTGTCCCACTGACCACATTCATCCCCACACAATTGTCTCCGATCCATCATGTTTTGCGGTGTAAACCTATTGACTTGTGTTTCTTCTGGGACCTAATCTTGGCCCGCCTCCAAGCAGCTCAGTTTCCATCCTCTCCCCATCTTTCCTCTGTCTCCCATAAATCAATGTGTTGTAATTGCATAAACTCTCTTTCCCACAGCTCCGGCCGGGAGGCTGAGAGAAAGTGTTTCACTATCGCCGTTTAACCCTAACCCACTGATTCCCACCACTCCCGTGTCCCCAGCTTGTGAAACTTTTATTTGGGCCTTTAAATATCTCTGTTTGCAGACTTCATTTCATTGGTAATGTTTGATGTTTTATGTATTGTTTTTCCAGTCGGCAGAGCGGTGGAAGTTATCTTTCTCACAGCTGGTACTGACGTTTTACATCTGGCTAATACACTCTAAGCTCAGCAGATTAAATCTCATTTCTCTGAGTGCTTTTTGTGTTGAGCCAAGCATGATTTCTCCTGACGTCTCCCCTCTGGTGGCTCCCTCGGCCTGTCAAAGGAATGTTTCTTAAAGCGCTCCTGCGTTTTCACAAGATTGTACCCTGGAAAATGTCCAGCCTTCTTTTTCCACATTTCAGTCCCTCCTTGCTGCCTCATGGGACTCACTCACAGGCAGGGACGTTTTTTAACTCTCTGTCCGGCAGGTAGAGGGCTCAATGTGGAGAGGAGTGATTCAGATGTTTTGGATTTTTTTTTTGCAGTGGGCTGAAGTCTCACTCACACGGTTCTTTATCCTGGTTTCATCTTCTGCTGCTCCGGTAATCCTGTTGCCATCAGTCTCACTCTGCTCTGCTGAAGAACACGAGTGATAAAACCATTTCTCTGCCCCTCATGCAGAAGCAGAAACACATTTCCAGGCTATTTGGCCATTAGTGCAGACATTTTTGACAGTGTGAGAGACAAAAAGCGCGAGTCATTTTCGCTCTCTCCATGTGATGTTGTGAGTTTGTCACAGCTTGTTACCTGCTATCACCACAGCCGCCACATACAGGCTGAGACACATGGAGGATTCAGGGGGATTAGGGTGTTGTTGTTTTTTCAGTGCATGTGCAGCTTTATGAGGAGTTCCCAGTGTGCAGCCCTTCTGGGCTGAGGAAATGATCCAGATGCAAAGCTTCTGGCTCTCGTAACTCAGTGGGACACCGGCCCTGCTGCTCCCGTACAGCCCCCTGCAAAATCCCCCAAGATGCACACAGCCTTCTCTATGCAGCAACTTTTCAGTTTTATAAAGTGCTTTTGCATACTGATATTCTGAGAAATAAATATGCAGATTTTTCTATGCAGCTTGTTAGATACTCTTGGCTTTCAGTTAGATAGTTCTGCTTTGAGTGTTTCAAAAGGTCTCAGTCTGTTGCCTCAGTAACGCTTGCATACTCAATACTACTATATACTTTTCCTTTGGCTGGATAGACGGGGAACATATGGAAGATCAGCACCAACGAACAACACATACCAAGTGTTTGTCAGGCAGAGGTTGGGTGCTCCTTGACCAGAAGAAAAGAGAAAATAGAGTTTTAATGATGTTTACTTGGCTTATGTGTGCACTCTGTGATGGATGCTTATAGCTCACATTACTTTTTGTTATGTTATCTATGTTGTCCTTAAAGCTCTGAATAATGTGAAAACTGAATTTTGGGTTAATTTTGCAAAAGATCAGGTCAGTTGCACATGATATGATATGATACGATACGATACGATACGATACGATACGCTATGATACGATACGATACGATACGATACGCTATGATACGATACGATACGATACGATATGATACGATATGGCCTTAAAAATAAAATCCCCAATTTTTTCCCACAACACTCAATTCAGGATTTTAATTGATTTTTTTTCCATCTAATAAAAAAACACTCACTTTGTCAAATTACATGAAGCAAGTTTTGCCTCTATTTTGTCAAAATATTTTTCCAAAAGTTAAAGTGTGTGTCACAAAATGTTGATTATGTAGTTCAAACGTAGGCAGGTTTGACATCAACACTCGAGGCTGAGTGTTTCTCATTTAAAAAACAAATAAAAGCCTTTAAAAGTCCTTGTGCAAAACCTGACAGGGTCAACCATCATGAAAAATTTATTTTTTTTCAAACATTGCAACAACTCACAATTGGACTAAGGCAAAAAGAAAAATCTTGATTTTAATTTTTTAAATCTTTTGCAGAAAATAATTTGAATTAATCAATTTAATCAATATATTGCCCAGTCCTCGATACAATATGATATGATCCAATATGATACAGTAAGATAGGGCACAATATAAAATTATACTGCATAATACCATTCTACAATATAGGGTAGAAAAGACATGGTGTATGATATGTTATGATATGTTATGATATGATATGATATGATATGATATGATATGATATGATATGATATAATATGATACGATTAAATTTGTATTACGTAATATGACTCAATGAGTTATGATACGATACAATACAATTTGATATGTATTGATATATGTATGCTATTATATAAAATAAAATACTAAACAGATAATAAACAAGATATTTTCTGATAAAATATTACAAGAAAATTAAGATACATTAGGAAACATGATTAACATGGCAACATGGCCAATATTTATTTCATGATACAGCAATTCAGCATTAATTAGAATAATGCAAGATCACTGTGCAATAAACAGAAAATAAATCAATATAGCAATATTACGCATCTTACAAGTGTAAGAAGTTGTTATAAAACACTCAGGAAAGCTCCAAATGGATTGTATGCAAAGCCTGTTTAATTCAGTTCCATTTTTCTAGATGAAGCAACAGGTTGCTTCCTGCCCTCTTGTGTGCTTTTAGTTTCAGAGCAAATGGTTTCATTACAGCAACAATCAAACATTGCCATGACAAAGTTGTAAAATCCAAAATACCAGCAGACTTTGGATAGAAACTGGGCAGCCATCCTGCCATCTGCCTCCATGAATGAATGTTTGGACTTGTGCACAGTAATGTGACCCACATGTTTGCACTCATAAACAAGGAAGTCATTGCGTTGCTTCAGTGCAGTATTTACAGTGTTGTTTTCCCTCATCTGAACATGGTTGAAACAACAATGCTGTGCCTCAAATATGCCAAATGAAAATATTTTTCTGGATTGAATCAATCAATCAGAGATACTCTGTGGTAGTATCGGAGTCTTTGAATTGAGAAGTGAGCGCTGCTGGGTGTGCTCAGTGAGGTATGCAGTGAAAACCACCAGCAATGGAAACCAGACATACAGGGCCTCAGATTTTGGGCTGAACTGATGTTGTAACTACCAGGCAGAAATCCAAGTGTCCCTCAAACCATTTCTGTACGAGGGTCTATATTCACCATGATCCTTGTTGAGTCAATGTTTTGTTTCTAAAATTATTCAAAACCATGTCATGTACAGGAAAGTGCAAAATGGCTATTGAGCAAAATCCAGATTAACAAAAGCAAACCATCAACAATTTGGCTCAGCTCTTGGTGAAGTAGTCTGAAAATGGGTTGCATCTGGTCCCACTGAGCAGGGAACCTGTTTCCTCTTCTTAATTCTTCTGTATTAACATGTTTACTGCATTGTTAGTCTGTAAGCTAAACAACATCATGCTATTACAGCAAACAAAAGCCAAACAAGAGACCATACTAGAGTCATTCACTGCATTTAAAACCACAGTAAAAGGTACAAGTAAAGGATAATTCCTGTGGCGAGAGTTTGTTTTAAAGTCATTGCTAAAGATGTCTAATGCAGGGAATACACCAGATCTGTGTTTGTTCCGTCTCAGCCCCGTCACATTTTGACTGCGCACTATATCAGCTGGAGTCTCTAGACCAAGGAGTTCCAACACCAGTGATGAGCATCTCCTCATTCATGTTGGGCTGTAAAAGCTGAAACCTGTCGACTCCTGGCCTGGCTCTGCTCATATTGACGGGTTATTGTTGTAGCCAAGGGTGTATACGCACCTGGCTCCTTTGGGGCAGTTGTTCCAAAACAGTGAGCTGCTTCATGCAAATTGACGCATCATAGCTATGGCTTGTGTATTCTGTCTTGAGGGCTCCGACCTGCTGGCTTGGACACTGCCAGAATGCAATGGTGCAGGATCAATGTAAGTTGACGCAGACTTGAATATGAAGCTCTCAGACCAGTGGTGTGACGAAGCAAAAACGAAGCAGAGACACAGCTCTGCTATTGTTATATTTTTGCCGTAGGCTGGGTCATTCTAATACATCAAATATGAAGCATATAAAATTCTTTGGAAAAGTACAAATGAGTTCTAGATTTGAAAAGTGAATCTCGAAAAACAAGCATTGTAACTTTCTCCTTCATAAAGATCTTTGCTATTGCTGTGGACAAAGTTGATGCCAAAAGCTGCCTTATTGATTCTAGTTAGTCAATAGACAATAAGTAAAATTGATTAGCATTGTTTCCAAAAGTGAACTGTTTTCATCTCAGAGCTTTGCAGGAAAACTGTACTTAAAGCTCCTGTGGGGACCTTTCCCTCTGAGTCAATTTTGGCTCCCCTTGCGGACGAAGAGGTACTTTTTGTCCTTTTTTTGATATTGCTCTGAACATGTCTGAGTTTTTTTTCCATCCTTAATTTGAAAGCCTTTCTTCTAGTCTTTCAACTATAAAGGGGGGGAATTTTCACCCTAGAAAAAAAAATAAAAACACTTTCTGTGGCACCTACCCTGCTGCTGTGGTTCCAGGCAAAAAGAAAAAAATATCAACAACTACACAGCAATATTTCATTATTATGCTAATGCCTCCGTTTGCTTTTGTAGCTCATGAAGAGGCATCATTATACATTTCAGTTGGTGTCATAACAAACTGAAAAGTCCTCACGGGAGCTTTAAATGACCATTTTATAACAATTGATAAATCACACCTACCTTCTTAACTTCCCACTTTTTATGTGTTCAAACAGTTTGAGATTATTTTTATTACATATCTTATTTGTTTACTTATAATCTGTTTATTTGATAAAATAATAAATCCGAGCTAATGACAGTGACAAACATTATTCACACCTTTTGGAATTTAATGGACCAAAGATAATCTAGAAAAGTACAATAAAACTGGTATTGTTAAAAAAAACAGTCATCTGTTGCAGCTGAGTGTGCTTTCATAAAATAATCTCATTGTCCTGTCAGTCTTCCACTTTGATGCGAGTACATATTTGTTGTGTTGTCTTTTTGTGCTCTCATTTCTGAGGAGAAAAGCCTCCTGAGGTAACACTTTGTGCAAACTATGTCTTTGTGCTGGCTGCTTGGATCTTCATCCCAGCTCCTCTCCTAGTCTGAGGTTCTGTAAGCTGCGTGATTCTCAAGATTTTAGGATTTAACTGCGATGGAAATGTTTACAGAGAAACTGTTCGACATCTCGTAGAGCCTGTGAGTGAGTGAGTGAGTGAGTGGGTGAGTAGGTGGGTGGGGGTGTCAGGGAACAGCTCCAGCCCCCTTGTGTGTATATGTGTGTAGTAATGAACTCTTACCTTGTTTGGAAGGCTGCACTGCTGGTATCCTTGCTGTGTTTTTGTAACCCTCACTAAAAAAGCCTCGCTCTTAATTGTATCCCACGGGGGCCCAAGCTCTCAGTATTCTCAGCCTTTCCTGTCCCTTGTTCTGATCCTCCCCCTCTCCCAACCTTAGCCCCATCATCCCAATTCGACAGGTCTTTCCTCTTTAATCGCCCGACTTCAAAGCTGTGTTGTGATGCCCCCCAGGCCCCCTCCTCCTTTGCTCCTCAGAGACAGGAGGGGGGCTAGCCTTTGGGGCCTGGGAAGGAGGGCGAAAGTGTGATGGTGTAAGAGGCGGCTAGTTAAGTTAGACAGACATGGGTTAAAGAAAATAACAACAAGTAGTTCAGCTGCTGTTCTCCATCATGTTGTCATGTTGGAGAGAAGTTGTGTAATTAAAGAAGCAGGTTGGTTTCAGATGTTAGAAACTTTTCATCGCTCTTTGACCAGAGGTGAAAGATAGGAGCTGCTACAAAGAGAAGAGGCCTGGCCAACGTCTGTCTCTAACTTACACAAGAGGAGGACACAGTGTCAGCTTTCATCAGCATCAAAACAGCACCATAAGGACACATTTGTAGGAGTAACGTTTTCATTGTGGTACCATAAGGCTGCAGAATGAGTTTGATCTTCATGTTTTTGCTGTGACAAGTGTGCTCTTCTAACGAGTGTTGCGTTCCTGCCTGGTGTGTAACCTTCTGTAGTGCTGAGAACAAAGAAAAGAGTGGTTTAGCTGCAGGCTAAGAGGATAGACCGAGTGATTAATTGAGCAGTGCCCCCTGATCAGAGTGGGGATTGTTTCTCCATCGTGTTGGTTTATCTCTGTCTCACACTGTTACATCAATAAATCCAGATGAGCTCAGGCGATAATTCTGCCTTCTAAAAGTGGCTGCTCAGATATATAGCTACCGGTAATGGCCTCATCTTTAGTTCTTTAATATCACAGCATGATGTAGATTGACTCTGAGTTCACCATGGAGAGCAGACACCTGGAGCTGCAGGTTTCCTTTTATTTAGCATGTTTGTTGCAGGGGTGTTAAAAAGCCCCTCAGGTCATTACCTATAAATTTGGAGTTGCTTCGCCCCAGCTCAGAGGGTTGCTTCCATCAACACCGGAAAAAAGATGGAGTTTAAGCCCAGCCGCGAGGTGTAGATGGAAGAATTGTCACTTCCTCCCTCATTTTTCCCCCCACCTACTTCCTGTCCCAAGAGGAAGTGTCACGGATCAAGCTCCTGCTGTTCTCTGACATCTGACACTTGAGTCAAGGTTGCTCGTCTGTTTGGCAGGAAGAGGTGACTTATGGAGGTGAAAAGAAAACATATATGACCAGTCCCAAGCCAATGGTGAATTAAGCGGAGGCGGCTCCATGTGTAGAATAAAATACCACACGAGACAGAACTCTGCTTTTAAGGTGACCCCATTTTTAAGACTTATTTTTAGGAAAACTTTTTGTGGACCAAACCTTGTTTATTAAAAAAAACCTTAATGATTGGCAATGCTGATTACACAAAAAGTACTGAATGTCTTCTGAAATAAAACTGTAAAGTTTAAATGTAGTTAATGTGATCTTGTAAATGAAGCACTTATGACTTTACATGATGACACCATATTTATTTCTTTTGTGTTTATAAATGTTAAATGTATCTGCTGCAGTCACCTCTGTATCCTTTCATGTCACTCTGTCTTTCACCCCACTGGAACCAGAGCAGTGAGTGATGTCTGACCTCAGTCTTCAAGGGTACAGTTGCTTTACAGATGTGACTGAGGCCCCGTTTACACAACAACGCTTCAAGGATGAAATGCAAAAGTATTGTTGCGTTACGGCCTCTAATTTACATGGAAACAGCGTGTAGCTGACCTGAAACGCAACTTTCGTAAAACGCCCTCCAGAGTGGAATATTTCTGATACACAGCAGGCTCCAATGTCATGTAAATAGCAAGCCGTGGTTTTCAGTGGAAACGCTGAGGGGTGGGGGGGATAGAGAGAGACACGGAGAGATATAGACACAGAGTCCATAGTTCTGAGTTGTAGTGATGATCATGGAGATCTGTTTGTCTGTGTGTGTGTGTGTGTGTGTGTGTGTGTGTGTGTGTGTGTGTGTGTGTGTGTGTGTGTGTGTGTGTGTGTGTGTGTGTGTGTGTGGTCCATTACATTGGTTCCCAAAGTGAGGGTCGGGAACCCCTGTAGAGGTTGAAAAACACTGACAGGTGGGGTTTCAAAATGCCTTCCAAAACAAAAACAAATTTTAAATGCATATTTCATACATTATTTTGGACATATTTTTTAAATAGGGATTAAGTTGTATAGAAAACCACAAAAAAATGTTTGATCTGTTGTTCACATTTCTTTGACGCAAACAAGCAGATCAGTTTAGGAATCACTGCAACATGTGCAGAAAGATGATGTCTGATTTTCTGATTAGCTGAATTAAGTATCTCAGGCTTCTGTTTTGGTCATTTTGTCTGTTTTTAGATAGACCTATGTCTGATTCTCACAGCAGGAGGTCACCAGTCTCTATCGCTGCTATTTTAGGGGTCATGGACTGAAAAGTTTGGGAACAACCGGTTTGGCTGTCTTTTACATGTGTAGCATGTGTTCAGGAGATTTTAAAGTGAAAAATCTGTCTGTCCTTATGTGTGCTCCCTCCTTCTGCTTTTTTAAAATCAGAGAATATGTAAAAGTCACTTAGTGTTGAAAAGCCGAGTGCTGCTATCAACTGATTTGAATATTGGCATTTGAATGCTTAACCTTGAGTACAAGACAATCTCACTTTTCTCAGGTGATATTTGAGGAAAAAAAACATCTTATATTCAGGTCATTACGGTAATTTGTGTATTATATTGCGACTGAGGTATGTGTAGTAGATTTGTGCTAATGAGCACCAGTTCAGCCAGACTTTCCACATGGTATTGCACTTAAATGTGTGTGGATTCTGTGCAAAATTAATCAGGGAGTTCCTCCAACTTTCTCACTACTGCACCAGAGGTCTCACAGGGCCCAATTTTGGACCCAATCAGCAGCAGCACTGGGAAAATTTACACAACTTCACAAGTGAATAAATCATTTTGTTTTAGAAAGGGAGACAATCTGAGTGGAACCAACCATGGTCAGACCTGACCCTTAAACCACTGAGAATAATTAGACCAAAAATCCAAACTTATTCCTCCAGAAAAGAAAGCTGAGAGAGAGAGACAGAGCACAGACACTGCAGCAGCTGGAAATCTTTTTTATTCCCTAAACCAAAAAACAAAACAATTTGCAGCCAAATGGGCACCAGAAGATAACAATTTTCCAACCAATTTGGTGTCTGTGAATCATATTCCAGAAAGTGTTCATAATTGAGCAGCATGAATCTCACTCATAGGTGACTGATCTAATGAAACCACACTGAAATCATCACAGTGTTTGTGATCTGAGCTGAAACAGTTAAACACTCTGTATCTATTCAAGGTATAGATAAAGTCTCACTGAGCCATGACCCGTGGCAGATTGGGTGTAATAAAGACCTGGTTTGACTTGGATTCGTAGAAGAGGTCCTCAAAGCCAAGCAGACCCTTGCTCTGTGTGAAGTAGATCTACAACATGTAGAAGTACAAAAAACCCAACAAGGAGCATTTTCTTCTGCTTTCTTCTGCTGCCTCTTGTGAATCACTGCTGAGCTGCAGGCCATACCTCCTAACATTCCACACTGTATGTAGAAGCACATAATTTACAGTGTGCTACTGTCTTGCACACAGGATAGATGTTGGTGATGCAATGATATTGTCAGAGTCTGAAATATCAGCCCAGCCTAATCAATTACCGCCTGCCTTGATGTTTAAATTGCCTGCAGTGCTCGTGGGCTTAAATGCCAATGACTAGCTGGTGAGAGAGATTTATTTAACAGGAAAGCCATTGAGTGGATGTAGATGAAGCCTTTTCTCTGGGTGCCGAGTTGTTCGGCGCTTTGTCGGACCCTCAGTGGCTTGGCCTTTAGAGTTTCTCCCTCGAGGGTTCGTCGTCCTATTGTTGTGCTTTCTCAGCCGTCTGCGCCGATCTCTCTTCTCACCCCCCCATAACCGATTCAATGAGGCTCTCACGATCCGATTGGTGCTCCACTTTCCTGTAAAAGGGTTTCCATGGAAACGGAAAATAATGCAGACCCTCACCGTAGTTGCTCTCCAACAGCTAATAGCTCTCTAAACAGGGGTCCAGGAGAGAGCACCTCTGCAACAGGCTTTATGCTAAAATATAACCACTCAGTAATCTTAGAGCCAGATGACAGGCATGAGGATGGAAATAACCTTAAAACAGACCTAAACGAGACGGAAAGGGACAACTATTTGACTTGTTTGTTAAAGGACATGTTAATTATTTTGTTTATGAGTCCCTCCAGTGATCCTCTTCCTCCCCCCTGCATGAACAGCCACTATGGAGATGCTATTGATTCCCTGAGCATGTGCTTTATTCAGCAGCTCTGTGATAAGAGAGTGTATCATTCCAGTGCATCTCCCTTCTCCACCGATTTGTCCTGTCCTCACTCAGGCTCTGATTGCCTTTCCTCGATGCAATCAGAGCCTTTCTCTCTTCTGTATGGGGGAGGTTTGTGTTGCCGCTGCCACTGTCAGTTGGATTCTGCTTCCCGGTGAATCTGATGTCTGCTGGCAATATGGTGTGTCGGCGGGAGGATGCGGCTGGCTCAATCAGCCAGAAATACTCCTGGGATATTCTCCATCCCCAGCCCCTGTCAGAATGAAAACACCCTGCCTGCATTTCACCATCTACTGTGGCAAGAGCTCGCTGCGTGCTGTTTATGCCTCCGTAGGCAGCTCTCCACCATATTTGATGCTATGTAGTTGTCACCGCCAGAGCTTTGAAACCAGCTCCAAAGTATTGTCAGTCGAATCCATGCTGTCGACTATTTTTGCACACTGTGGCTGGAATATGAGCAGCTTAATTGGCTCTCATTGCTGCTTCTTTATATTCAGCTGAAAGACACTTGTGGCAAAGCACTTTGGAGACAGGGAAAAAGTTTAAAGTGTTTTTTGTGGTCATTAGCCGCACTTGGCTGGAGATGTATCGCTCACTGACGGCTAAAGTCAGCCATGTCTGGTGAGAGAGTGAGGTATTCTTATTTCAGTGAATAATGCATGAGTTCAAACGCTCATCGAGGTCACATCAGAAGCTGTATGAGGAGACTGTGGTCTGTTGGATCTTCCAATAAAGGATAATTAACCAAGTGAGAACATAGACGGGTTTCAGCTCCTCCAGGCAGACATTAAAATTTTACCTGCGCGGATCACAGGCCTGGACTGTACTTTCTTTTTTCTACACTCTCCATGTTAATTTTGCCTCCAGGCCAGAGAGGGAAATATTCTCACAGATAAAACCCTCATGCAGTCTTGAATTAGCTCACAGCTTGAAGCGAGCGCCTCATACATAATAAATGCAAAACTCTGTCATTTTAAGTGTCCTAGAATTTTTATTTTCAGTGTTTTTTCAAGCTCAGACTTTTTTCTGCTTCAATGACTTATTGAGACAAATGTGCCACTTTTGTGTCTGCTCGCCTGTTCTTCTCTGTTTATTCATCTCAACAGCTCCGTCCTAACCTCTGCTTCTCTCCCTGTGCTTGTGTTCAACAGCCCATGAAAACAGGAGAGGAGAGAAAAGCCAGAGAAGTCATCAGCTTCACCTGAACAAAGAGGCACACACACATACACATGGTGGGTAACGTTTTATCTAATTATAAAGCATACATGCAGTGAGCAAAACCTATGATTTTTATCGTCTGGGTGTATTCCTATGAGAAACACTTCTCTCTACTTTGGTTTTCCCTCAGTCTTTGTAATCCTCGGCTTCTGCAATGAATGATTTCAACCAAATCCAGCAGAGCTTCCACTCCAGCAGAGACATGTTAGATCAGCGAAATAAACAGCAGAGAGCTCTTGTTGACAGACTCTTTTCAGTGAGATGCTGACAGCACAGGCGCAAAGCCATTGTTGCCATTAACGGGAGAAGCAGCGCTGGCGAGAGCCAGAGCGTGAAGCGGGTCCTGAAAACAGGCAGACAAGTGCTTTTGTCCCTTTAGCATCACAGCAGGCCAGCACTGCTCTTTGTTATCCTCTGATTTGCATTGGCATTTGTAACATTAGTATTCTAGGCACGGCTGAGTCGCAGACATGTATAGATTGAGAGGTTAAAGGGGGCTTAGGACCCAGACACATCAGTTCTAATCAGTCATGGCACATAACCAGCAAAACATAGCAGCAAGACAGGCAAGTATAGCTGTGATAGCCTCCAGAAGATAACCACTCTCGTAGACACTTTCAGTGATTAGACACACAAACTTAAAGCTCCTGTGAGGAGTTTTTAGCTGTGTATGAACAAGCTTAAATTGGTGCTACAGATAATGAGCTGCAGGATCAAACCAGACGATCAGTTACAAGTTTGGCAATTTTTTAGAGTTATTTTTTGGGGTTTTGTTTCTTTAAAGTGAGAGGACAGGACAGTGGGTAGAGCAGGAAACAGGGTTAAAGTGGGATGTGACATGCAGGAAAGTCGCCACAGGCAGAACTTGAACCCAGGCTGCTTGCTCAAGGGCTTTTTTGCCCATATGGAGCGTGACCTAGACCACTAGGCCATCTGCGCACCAAGTTTGGCTATTTGTAACACCTGAAACCCCCGATGGGATGTAGGTGTCAGATGAGATGATAAACAGCGTGATAATGAAAGAGACTTTTTTACTTTTCCATGACAAACCCTGCAAACAAACGCTAAAGTCCTCACTCTGCCCCCTTCAGCTGACCCAAAGGCAAAAATGTTCAAAAATAAAACTTCCTCGAAAAAAAAAAATTAAAAGATACTGCACGTTAAATAGTGTACCCCATGCACTGTCACGATAGTCCTAGAAGCAGGTGGCTCAGGTCTGATTCCTACACTCTGACTAATGCTATTCCTGACTCTTACATTCAAGTTTTCTACACAACAAACTGCCCTTTCTTCCAATAAATGCATAAAAGACTCATGAACTAACAAAAGGAAAACTATGCCTGAACTTAACGTGTATTAAGAGGTCAAATTTGTCCACAGAGGTCTGCTAAAATTCACACAAACCAAAGTTTTTCACAGGGGCTTAAGAATCTAGTTAATCACATATTATGTCTAGTTTTTTGAGAATTGATACACAGCCTCTAAAAATTCAGAAGTATTCAGGTATCAAAACCTTTTCTTTTTTAAATAACAGAAACTTTTAAAAGCTTTTTAAAAAGTAGAATAAAGATGAAATCTGGATGAATAGCCAAGCTTTCAGGTATTAAGAGCTTAAACCATTTACAGACCAAACATACTGGTACAGCTTGATAACATCTAACCTCCAAACAAAGTTGGGGGATACTCTGATAAACTTATCAGCTTACATTTGCTACTATCTGGTGTTCCTCTACTTTTAATCACAAACTCTTTGATCTGGCTGTGGTCAAATTAAGTTTTAAAGTTTGGGTCATGGGTCGTTAAGAAAACGGTGTTATCGGTATACCACTCTGTTCTTCGTTTGGGAACTGGTGACAGGTACAACACACATCACTGCAGCCATCTCTGGATCAGAGAAGAAACAAACATTGATTTTTGTAAATTTTTAAAGCTCTGGAAAGCTACCACCTTACCTTTCAAACCTGATGGAGTTTTGTGATGGATCCTACGTGACTCGTTCTTCTGACTCACCCACTGTTAAAGTTCCTCGAGTCTGAACTCTGCAAATCTGAATTTTCCTTTTTAGTTGATTCTTTTGCTTTTGGTATCGACTGATTTGCGTTATTGTGTTTGTGTTGTTCATATAATGTCTGTGATCTCAACGACATCGAAAATGATGGAAACCTCTGTGTCTTTTTCAAGAATAAATAAAGGTTTGAAATGAAATGAAACCAGAAGGAAATCTGGATGTGAGTGATGGCAACCCATTTAGACTCTATCTGAACCAGACAAATGAAGAAGCACAGATCTGTGTCAGTATGGACTGTGTGTTTGGGTTGTCTTTTCCAGATTTCATCATAAAACAGAATCCCTCATTTAGTTTCCTATAAATTCTTCATGGAATCATCGTCTAATCTCTTTGCACCATAATCCAAGTCTTGTAATCTCAGTTTCATTAATAATCAGAACAGTTCAAGGTGTTTCCACTGCAGGGAAATACAAGCCCAGATAAAAGCCTTACACTGCGAAGCATTAACACACTTTTCTTTGCAGTTGTTATCTGCGATGTATGTGGTTTCTCTTTCATGTGAGGCTCCCACAGAAACACAAACATTCGCACATTTATCCTCAAGGCTTTGTTTTAATCTTTGCATCATGCTGGAGTCCCTCGTCAGTAACGCAAATTGGGTTATGATGTTCCTTTTGCTGCTTGTCTTTTTTTCTTTAGGTGAACTTTATCGGAGCGTGTGCAGGGTGTAGATGTGTGTTTGCACTGTGGAGTCCTGAGTAAATGATAAAACAGCCACTTGGCTCTCGACAGAGGGGGACTGGTTTTATTCAAACTGACATTTGCCCTTGAAACATCGTGTGAGTGATCGTTCATTAGACAAATGGCAGGCCGAGCTGTCCCCCTGTCGTAAAGCTCTGGGCTCTGCTGCCTTTTGTTTTCTAACAGGAACTAGT
Organism: Labroides dimidiatus; assembly: GCA_030710495.1. NCBI lineage: Eukaryota > Metazoa > Chordata > Actinopteri > Labriformes > Labridae > Labroides > Labroides dimidiatus. Next base: position 23,983,756 of record CM061147.1, on the reverse strand, counting down.
GCTAAGTGGAGACGCCAAACACAGCTCCACAGACAAAGGCCACTCTCACCCCATATCCGGGTTACCTTGGAAACCAGGGTCCTTATTAAGGGTCTGGAAAGATTCCAACATAAGCAAAAAAAAAGAAAATCAACAGATATCACAAAACGTTGTATTTTAGCCACATGGCAGTCAAACTGATCATTCATTTGTTCGTTTTTTGGTTCTACGTCAGGATGTGGCGACTCATCCAAACACACGTTGTGTATTTTGTGCCGCTGCACATGTTTACACCCCTAAGTGTCCCTTTGTGTTTAATCCCTTGAGGCTAAAAGTGTTGTCTTTCCTTAAATCTCCCATTGTTTGCTCTCTGCAGAAGCCATCTGTGATGGAAACTATTCTGGCAAAGACAGCAACAAGCTCAGTTGAGCGGGTTTTCAAATTCTAAGTTGAGAGGGTTACATCGCTAACAAATCAATTGTCTCTTGCCTAAGGGTCTAACACTGGAGACTGAAGAGTGGGTGGGGTAATTGTCTGGATTTTATAAACTTTTTACTGGGAGGAGATCGATATTGATTCTGCTCCTCGGCTCTGACACAGTTTGCAGCTTTTGGCTGCCATTGCGGGAAAAACCCACCAAAGATGGAGGAAAGCTGGACAGCGAATGTAACAGTAGGATTTCAGGGAAATAATTCCCCCCTGTTGTCGCCGCTGTAACTACTGAGCGCTTAGTTTTGAATTGAGTTATAGCTCATTTTTGTGGAAAGCCCCAAAAGCCGTGTGTCATCCTCCAAAGCAACCCGTGGGAAATGTTAGAGCCAAGTCTTAACGGGCGGCGGCGCAGAAGTGTTTATGTGCTCATTGTGTGCTGCTACCACATGTCCTCACCGCCAGACAAGCAGCAGCCTGAGAGCTGGGACTCCAGGCGATCAATGCATCATTGAGCAAGTGCCCAGGCTCCAGTATTGATCCAGGCTTGTGCAGCCAGTTTGTATCTCCACTCAGGCAGATAGAGGTGTCGACACTATAAAGTGAGAATCTGTGTTTTGAGAAAGCATGGATCACACACGCTGCTCAATTAGGTGCCCAAATGTGCTCACCTCAATCACACGTCCTCTACCGTCACCCCCACCCTCTTCAAATCAAGAGCTAGAGGATCGATATCACTGTAGGAGTTTGAGCAGCAAATGTTGGTCCTGACTGAACAGCTGGATGTGTGCCCGGCCGGGATGCCAGGAATGTGGCCTGCAGTGCTGTTTGACAACACATGGCCGCTCTGTTTCTGACTGAGCATTTGTTCACTCTGGGAGTCGTCTCTAGTTAATCAGCCTGTTGTTCAGGAGTGTGTCAGCTGCCCGGTCAGAGGACTTCTGCCCTCAGGGATCCACGAAAACTCATTCCCAAACTGAAAGGGGGCAGGGAGAGCGCCACTCGCTGGCTCTGATAAGAACTGCTTAGGATTCGCAGCACGTATGGGAACAATGGACTGAAATGATAAATGGCTTTGCAAAGCAGAGTGAATTCATCCGAGACTGCCTACTATTTTTTTGTTGTGACCCGGCAATACCCATAATGTGCAGACGCTGATAATGTTCACCACTGCCATACATGCTCTGCAACAAAAATGCAAAAGTCATTAAATCAGGCTTTCCGGGTAGTTGTATGTTTCAACCTCAAACTCTAACCAACATTAGGACCTTAGCTTCCAGCTTCCTCCAACTTCCTCACCCAGCTGAGTTAGTACGCTCCGCTCTCTGTGTGAGCTACACCCACACACTCCCGCGCTGCCTTTGAGCTACACTCACACACTTTCTCTCTGTGGTTGTTCCCTGTTGTCTGCAAGCTGTATGCCATCTAAAGCAGCATACAGTGTGCTAGCTGCTTAGCATTCAGCACACTTCAAAGCGCCTCAGTGTGACAGCACAGCCCTGGGCTCATTCTCTCCTAATTGGAGGTTCATTAAGGGACATGGTGCGCCTCGGGGGAGCCCTGCTCACTGCCAGAGAAGCCTGTCTTTAGTCGGATTTTGGGGTGTTTACTTGCTGCGGCAGGTTTAGGAAGTCATGGCGAAATATGAAAATGGGATTTTAATTGAGATAAAAGTTGATGTGGCATGCGTGCGGTCTCTCAGTGTCATTGTCGGAGGGTATTAGCGCACTCCAGAGAGAGCTTTAAAGTGACATCCGGTGGATGGAGAAACACACCTGCTCCTCCTGCATTAGAGAGTCGGAGGACGAAATGTGCCGTCCTCTGGGATTCAACGACAAGTGATCATTTAGAGGGTCAATGACATTTAAAGGGGTCAAGTTTCAGCTCTTAGAATCTCACCAGGGTTTCAGTATTAATGATTATTTGTTATGCAGCCTCATGCTCAGGATGAAGTGAACTGGCTGGTTATTGCAGAGGGCAGGGAGAGTGTGGCGTCAGTTTGGCGAGGAGCAGACATGGTGTCCTTGTCGTGCTGATCCATTCGTCCGGGGCGGTGGCCAGTGGAGCGAGGGAATATGGACTCACTTCATTAATCGTGTTCAAAGTGTCGACTTCAAGGAGAACCACCCAAGGGTGTGCTATTTATATAAATGCAGGACTCTAAATGTGGGTCTACATCTTCCTTATCTTTTAATTGCAGTGAGTTGACATGACCATCATGGTTGATCGTGCAGATGCCAGACAAAAATATATAAGAGAAAACCAGTGATCCTCTGAGTTTAGCATGAAAAAAGGCCATTACAGAATTCCTCTCGTGCTCCCATATTGAGAAGAATTTAGGTCAGACGGTTTTGCCCTCATTACCGAGCTCTGGCTGCTGTCGGCGCTGTGAAGCTGATGTAGCATCAGTTCCCATTAATCCACAATCAAACTCAACCATGCCAGACTCCACAAACCCAGGCTGGCTGTGGATCAGTCTTTGCCAAGAGTAAACAATGGCTTCTTAGTGCCGTTTGGCATTTCAGGAGACACAGCCGACAGTAGATGGAGCTGGCATTTACATGAAACCTCAGGGCAGAGTCTGTCACTCAGATTGTCAGATTGAGGACAGTTTATTAAGCTAATAAACCCATTGTTTTCTTTCACAGCAGCGTAGTATTTCTCACTGCTGTGTGTGTGTCATGTTTGTTTAGAAGGGGTGGGTTTTTGTGCCTGTGAACACAAACAAACTCCTCATTTATCTTGACATGTTGCTAGCCTTGCAAAGCGGCGCACCTGAAGATCTGCCTTTAATCTCAGGGTAATTTCTCTGTTGTCTTAAGGCTGCAGCTCCTGGACTGTGAACCACGCCCCCTCCCCTTGTCTACATTACACTCTCAGCAGAATACTCACTGAGAATTAGTAGTCTGATATCTGCGGCCGGGCCGTGATCGATGAGGACCTGCGCTCCCATGGGAGTCATGGGAACGACCAGTTTGTTTACTCTGCACTTTCTCCAGGGTTTCGGTGGCAGTTTGATTTATACGATGCTGCTTTGTGCCGCAGCGATGTTATTGGGAGCCTGGCTAGTAGTCGCCTTCACTCTTAAGCAGCCTATGCATTTTAATGCCGAAAAAGAAAATTGGCTCCAGATCTGACGCTCGGTTCGACCCCGGGATGGGAGCGGAGAGCAAAAGGGTGAAGCTGGAAGAGAAATCAGACGTTTTGTTTGGAGAATGAGACGTGAGCTCGGCTCTGAGAGTTTTTCCAGCTGACCCTTTTACTCCCTCCTCCTCCTCATCCCTGCTCCACTAAATACAGTTTGCACTCTTCAGGGACCCTGGACTAACTGCGGGGTGCAGCAGGGATGAGAAAGAGCCTTTTCTGATGCGTTTCTGTGAAACTTTAATGTATGCAAATCTCAATTAAAACCTCCTGTGCCCTCATTAGGCCTTTCAGTGAGGCTTAGGAAAGGGACGGGTTAATTAAAACCCTTCTCAGGCAAAGAGGATGCTGGTTGCTCTTGGAGCACCACTAGGAGTGTGATCAATACCTAAGCATATCATTATGATTTAGAGGAGGTGTTTAACTGCAGCTCTAAATCAATTTCCCTACGTCTGGGGAAGGGAGGAGGCTAAAAAAAAATAACAAGCCTTCAGGGTGGTGAAGGGAAGGAAATGTTCTTATTCCGTGTCAACCCGCTCCCACAGTGGACAAAGACTGCCCTCACATCTTTAGTATTGTGCAAATTTTATTGTCGCGGCAGCTTACGCAAGCCAGCAATGAGAGAAAATAAACTTCTCTGGAGCTCACACTGCTGTGAAAATAGAAGCAGAGGGGAAGACACAAACAATAAAAGGAAAAACAGACTATGACCTTCTTATTCACACAGTTGGCGTTCTTGTGAAAAATTATTTTGAGAGGTTTTTTTTTCTTCTTTTTTTGAATTGGCGCTTTAAATGGATGATGGGTTATATCTCCTGAAAGTGAAAATGGGTTTCTTAAGAGGTGAGAGGGTCGTGACTGAATTACATTTGAGTGACAGCGGAGCATCTTCACCCCTTCAAAAACAGACAGGAATCAAAGCTGGCATGATCGATCATAGCCCAAGCTTCACCGCGGCCTCAGAGCAGCAGAGAGATCAACCAGAGGAGTCGTCTGACAGCATAACAGGCTCGGGAAAAGACTGCCTGGAGATTAGGAGATTAGAAATGATGGACGTGCTGCAGAGAACAGACTAAGGGAAGAGAAAAGGAGGCGTTTTGACTTTTTTTTGTCTCTGGTTCAGAGGTGCCATTGTGTTGCTGCTGAGATGCGTAAATCTTTTCTAAATTCTTCAGATGAATCGTTTTTAAATCCTCTTGTTACCTAGCCTCAGTCCTGGCTGTCAGTAAGAGAGAGCAAATTAATAATGACTACTACAAAGCAAAGAGTGCCGGGTCGTTTCTGCCAAATAATTAATTTTCCTCCTCGACTGAGACTGCAATTATAGCCGCTCAGCTCCACAGATTGTTTCCACTTCAGGTTTTTTTTATTGAATACGTCGAAATGATTCCCTGGACGATTGCTTTCCTCCCTGAAGGGAAACTCTTCTTCATTTGCAGCTTTGGTAGGTTAAACAAATGCTTTAATAGAGACTCTGGTGCCTCAGATATATGAAGGTGGACAGGGTCATGGATACGGGGACACCCATGTTGTCCCTTCATGCAGGAGAGGCTTTCTTCATTAACCAAGAGTGCTTCCTCTCATCAGGGGAAGTGTGTTTATGTCAGGCAGAGGGCTCCTGCTTCTCATTACATTATGGAGAAGGCAGTGAAGGCCATGCGTTGTTGGTTAATGCACACACAGAGCGAGCAGGCTGAATCCTTAAAATACTCTAAGATAGACAGCCCCTCGGGTCACAGCAGGCCCAGGGGGACTCCATCCGTCCGGGGACGGGAAGTGCTGATAGGCAGTCAGGCTTTCTGAATGTGAAAGCACATTTTAAAATTACATAAGTTGTCACAGTGTGCTCTGAGATCTGTTGTGTCAGGTTGGGTTGACACAATGAAGTCCAAACTTGTTGTAACTAAGGGGCTGCTGAGGATATGTAGTGGGCACAGAGCGCCTGAAGGGATAATCCACAGAGTTTCAGCTGAATATGGTCCAAATGAACCAACTGTGTGTGTGTGTGTTGAATGTTTGAGTGGCAGAACTCATTAAAACTATTTCGCAGAGTATTCTTTTCTTGGCAGCCTTATCTGAATCCTGATCCGCAGAGCAGGAGAACGGGAATACTGAACATTTGGCAGGATTCACAAAGTGGCACGTTTCATGTTGTTTTCTTTCAGGGGCAGGGAGAGGCTTCAGCACGGGGGACGACCATGGAGGGGGACTGTCTCAGCTGCATCAAGTATCTCATGTTTGTCTTCAATTTCCTCATCTTTGTAAGTATACTTCATCCCTCAATCTGCCCATCTCTGGTGATACTGTCAATCTAATGATGTGTGATGGGCTCCTAGCTGGCCCCTGCTCCACTCTCTAATGGATCCACATTTGCATTTCATTACACCGAGGCAATCTTGACTCTATCAGATTCTCTTTTGATTAGATTTTAGTGCGCTGACACACATCTGAGCCACGCTGTGCCATGAGGACTCTGTGACTGGCACCTGAGTTTATCAGTCCTGATCAGACAATCAAGAGTAATCCTGTTAGCGTGAGCCTGTGAAGGAGGAGGAGGGGGGAGGGAGGGGGGGGTTTGAGGGAGATGGTTTTGTCTCTTTTCCTGCTTTATTAAGCGCAACCAAACCGTTTAGAGACTCTACTTAGACGTGGCTGCTCAAGGCCGGGGTAATAATGCAATCAGCAGAGCAAAGAATGAACTCGGCTGTTAACATCACTCAATAACAGCCACTGTTTTACCCTCCATGGCCGCTTCACATCCTTTCACCGTTACATCAAAATGGCTACCTCGTCTCCTCCAACTATAACCTCTACCTCTGAGATAAGGAGGTCTTCGTTTGAAGGTCCCTCACCCTGACAGGAAGAAAGGGATTGTGGGAGAAGTGTGTGAGGCTCAGATCTCCCCCTCCTCCTCACACTCACTTCAGTGCCTACTTTTCCTAATCACACGAGTCACCTCACGGTGGCTGCAGATAGGGCTTTAGTCAAAGGGAGGATGGGAGCAGATGGAGGCTGCTGCATGTCTTCAGCAGGTCGGGGGAAGCAGAGTAGATCCTTTCACCCAGCCCCTGCTGAGGTTTTCTCGCTTTGTAGATCTCCAACCTTTTATCCACCCTCCACTGTGGCCCAAACCTTCCAGAGATTTACATTACCAGCATGTTTCCTGACAGAATGGCAGTTTTGTTTTCCATTATGACAGCTTGTTGAATGTTTTGTGTGTCGCTGGGGGGATATGAAACTCTCCTCTGAGTTCCCATTAATTTTTCAAATGCAGCCAAATTTCTGTGTCGTCTAACCGGATTCATCTCTCCTCTTTTCTTCCACCAGCTGGGAGGCTCTTTCCTCCTGGGAGTGGGAGTGTGGGTCCTGGTGGACCCCACAGGCTTCAGGGAAATAGTAGCAGCGAACCCCCTGCTGTTCACGGGGGTCTACATCATCCTTGGCATGGGAGGCATGCTCTTCCTCCTGGGCTTCCTGGGCTGCTGCGGCGCTATCCGCGAAAACAAGTGTCTGCTCCTCTTTGTGAGTTGGCTGACAAATTCAACATGAAGTTCTGTTTCTGATCTTGTTTGTGAGCACGTAGGCGGATTATTCTGACTGTCAGTTTTTGGGAAACTGAAAGCCAAAAGAGCAAAATGCCCTTCTATTTGCCTTCATGCCTGATGCCTTGTGCATTATTAATGCTGAGTGAGGCAGGCACAGCCAGAATGTGATTTCGAAGTGACTGACTTTTCTGATACCAAACCACCTTTTCCTACTCTCTCTTACAATTTATCCATGTTTTCTTTGCAGTTCTTCATGCTCATCCTCCTCATCTTCTTAGCAGAGCTAGCTGCCGCCATCCTGGCCTTCATTTTCCGGGAGCATGTGAGTCTCTACAGTATTTCAAACAACAAAGCAGTATTAAAGTAACAAAAGCTGCCATTTATCCCCTGCACAAACCCAACTTCCTCTTATGTCTCCTTCCACAAGATCATTTTTGATTGATACAACATTTTTTCCAGTGCTGTTCATTTTTAAAGCAGCTCTATGCACCATTAAAAGTGCTGCTTCAGTTTAGAAATGTGCTCCAAGTGTATTCGAACTATCTGTGAACAGTTTTGACCCTGTGGTGATGTAACCTCATGCTCCTGCCGTCTATTTTTACAGCTGACCAGAGAGTACTTTACCAAGGAGCTGAAGAGACACTACCAGGGCTACAACAACACTGACGTCTTCACCTCCACATGGAACGCCATCATGTCTACAGTAAGGCCACACATGGCAAAGAGCTCACACACTGCAGCTTTTACCAACTCACTGCCTCCACCAGCAGTCTGCTGAGACAGGGAGGTTTCAGGCGTCAAGGGATATATTTTATAGATACCCAGCCTAGACATTTAGGTCAATATTCATGCTGGATTGGTTGGACCACAGGCCAGTGCACAAATAGGCACTTTGCAATAAATGCTTTCTCTCCCCTTTCTTCTTTCCACCAGTTCGACTGCTGTGGGGTGAACAGCCCCGAGGATTTTAAGGACAGTCTGTTCAGGCTACTCAACCAAAATCAAGTGGTACCAGAAGCCTGCTGCCAGCGTGTTGGTCAAACTGGAGAGGCGGCCTATATCATCCAGGAGCAGTGCCTAGCAGGAAATATGATGTCCCGCAATAACAAGGTAACTTCTGCCACCAGCACAGAAATCATCCGGTTCTGCCTGCTCCCAAACCTCCAGCAGGCTTAATTAGAGCTGGAGACAGTTGAGGGGTGACACACAGGGGCTGCCTGACTCCTCCATGGCTGATTAGTGCTTCTCCACGATGTGGGTGTCATGGGAGGCGATCTCACTATGTGTGCAGACAGAGCCTGTATACACATAAGGGTGTGTGTTTGTGTGCTTGTGTATACTATGGCAAATCTGGATTTTTTCCGGAGAATACATGTGTGCAAAAATAGAGCATAATAAGAGTATGAATATGTGAAAATTAGGACTGCCTCGCGGTTCAGCACTCGCCCACGCACATCCCTGCTTCCATGTGTGTGAAGAAAGCCTCGAAGTGAAATGTAATTACAGTGAAAGCTGATAGGAAGAGGTTTTCACTGCACTCCCCACCTGTTGTTTTTCCTGCCAATTGAACAATGCAAGGTGTCCACAATGTGTGCGTCGTCTTTTCATTCACACAAAGAGGCCTCATTAAAAGGCAGTGTAGCTGGAAGCCCTGTTTCCCCCTCATTCAGGCGGGTCTTTGTTCAAAGCGATTAAAGCTGTGATTCTCTCTTTAACTGTCTCTGTAATTCCACACAGTTTATTGCTCTCTGAATGTCTCCTGAGTGCGATGCCTTTGTGTTTCTACAGGGCTGTTACTCTGCAGTTGTCGACTACTTTGAGCTGTACATCTATGTGGCTGGAGCGTTGGCCATCGTGGTGCTGACCATTGAGGTATGACAGACTTTCACATCATCACACACACACACAGCATTTCTTTGATGCACCAGCAATATGAGTAGTCATTATGGAAATATGGTATTTTGCATGGAGTACAGAGTGATAGTCTGAATGTGAGTTGTGTTATACTCACTCTTGCTTGCTCTTTGTTTGGCAAAAGCTCCACCTAGTGGAGCAGATTGGTGCTACAAGAACATGAGTTATTTGGCTGACCAGATTTCAGCACTCCTCTGCTCTGTGTTGATTTTACTTATTCAGATCCAGCTTTTCTTTATGTTACCAAAACAAAGCTCAGCACAGTGCTAACTATACAGCCATGATATACTAAGATGACCAACACTGGACCTACATCCTCCAAAAACGATCAGTTAAACAAACGTAGCGTTTCATGATGCAGTGCACTCTGTATAATTATTACATTATTATGTGTCACTGCTAACCGGTAGTAACCAGACTGAATAAAAACAAACATTTCAGTTCTTGACTTTTATTTTATTTCTTTTCTTTATTTTTTTTTTTTGTTTACCACCCCCTTGTTTCAGTGTAAACATGCGTGAAGTCAGTGATGCTACTCACTGGCTACTCAGTCAGCACACTTGTTGATCTGATACTAGTGGTGAGAGGATCAGTTAGGATGCCGAAGGCAAGAAAATCAAAAGTTTGGCTGCATTTCGCAGCCAAGGGTGTTGACCCGTCAAAATGTAGCAAGTGCAATAGAACAATTGCAAGTCAAAGGAGGGAATACTTCCAATTTTAATGACACACCTGTCAATATGTTACTTGTACTTATATTGTGTTCAATTTGGCCCTGGAAATAAAAGGGTGTTGTTTTTTGACAAAGTGTGTGCTGTTTTTCTTTTTCTGAAGTAGCGGTTCAAGAACCATTTAAGCACTTGAACCGTTTTTAAAAGTACAGAGCAGGAACCGCTATCGGATAAAATCCAACTGATACCCAACCCTGGTTGGAAGAAACAAATGAGAAAGTTTGCTACAGCAGACCATATTTTCTTTAAGCAAGGAAAACCCACAAATGAAAGAAAAAAACACTTTGTAGCATTGCTTATGTTAAGTAAAAGCCCCTGTGAGCAATCTTGATTTGTATTGGTTTTGGACCTGCGTTGGCAGAGCAGTCTTCTTGCACATTAATATGGTGTAAACTCATTCTTTGGTCCTAAAACAGCAAAATTATTTCTCTTGCTGTGCCAAAAAAATATACTTTTTGGAACTTAGAAGCATCAGTTTTTATCCCATCTTGTTTCATAACCAGCTAAAAACACCTCAAATGTAGACAAAAAATATTTTTGTCTTACTTAAGTCCATCTGTTGGTCTGTTTATAAAGGTTATGTAGAAATACAGTGGTGTTCAGTGGTGTGAATGGCTTTACACCTGATTCAATTTCAATTTTATGAGTTTGTTTTCTAAGACACAGCAGAATAAAGAAATTGCACTAATATTTTTGTACATAAAGTGCTTAACAAATTTTATTAGACCACCTCTCATAAAAATGAGAAAACCACCCAGCATCATGAAGTGCTTTAACTCTGGCACTTTATTTTTCAGCAATTTTCCAACACTTCATCATGTTGAACAGGAGTGAGGAGTTTCAAACTGATTTCGTGTTTTTATACTCAAATTTGACTCTGAGAAGTCAGAAATGATTCAAAAATAGCATACAACTACTAAAACACATTTTTCTGTTCTGGAACACAAGCAAATAACTGTAATTTATCCAACTTATCGATCCAAAAATCAAATTGTACTTCACTTTTTTTCTGCATTTTTGTAAAACTACATTTGAGAATTCATGGATAACAACAATGATTACGTTTTAGCATTAAATATTAAATTTTGATTCAAGAGCACACACTGGTTGATTAACCATCACAGAAACATAAAAAGTGTTTTGGTAGTCAGCAATACATTGTCATTTCAGGGCAGTGGTGGCAAACACCTTACACTGTACACTGAGTGGTGGTCTAATAAATAAGTTACCCACTTTAGCCCAGAATAGCTCCAGCTGTGGTCTGACTTTATGTAAACAGTAACTCTGTATGTTTTAGTTTGTAAACATCTATCAGTTTGAATTTATAGAGGGAGTAGTTCACTCCTGTCATGGTTTACATGTCTTTCTGTCTTACTTCCTTATGCTAACCGTCCCATTTTCTTCTCTTCCTCAGCTCTTCGCCATGGTCTTTGCAATGTGTCTCTTCAGAGGAATCCAGTAGAGCTGCTCCATCTGTGAACTTCTTTTTTTTTTAAACAAAAAAAAAAAAAAAGAAAAGGGAATTCAGGAGAGAAGAAACAAACATGGACACTTGTAAATTTGTTGATCTCTTTTCTATTGGCTAATTGTTAGAAAAACAAACTCAGACTCTTGTACTTCACAGCTGGACTTTTGAGGTACTGGGTGGCAAAAACAATAACACACACAAATACACACATGTAACCCTTAAAGAATGTGGGAGATCAGAAACAAAACTGATGTTAAATGATTTGTGTGTAAAGTGGAAACAGTAATTTTTCTGACCAGGTCTGGCACAGACCGGGCGCCAAGAAGACGAGCATGAGGACCAGGTGAAGCCTGAGCAGAAGGCACTGCACTGACTTTTGGATGAAGAATATTTATATTAAGTAAAGTTGGCTTAACTGTAAAAATGTGTTTAATGTACACTTTGGCTGTTACCCTTGACCTTTCATACTGTAAACTGTAACACACTCCCTCCCTCCATATGCCTTTTTACAGCCACTCTTCTTTAATGCTGTATTATATAAGCTGTGTGTGTGTGTGCGTGCTTGCGTGTGTGCGTGCTTGTGTGTGTGAGTGTACATACTTGATGCTCTTTTTGAATGTGTATGGACTAGATTGTGAGCATGAGGCTCTTCATGACCCTTCCCAAGCTTGAAAGCCAACCTCTGGTTCTTTTCTATTTGTATGGTGATGTTTCTTGCAGTAGTGGTTCCATGTGGTTTTAGGTGGTGAAATGTATGTGTATGCATTTGTATTAGATTCCTGAACAAGTTGACGACATAAATGGCATTCTAAATGACTGAACTTTTTGTGCTGTTTGTGTTTCTTGCGCAATTTAAAACAATTTCATAGAAAGAATGAAATGTTGGTGTAGAACTGCACCCTTGCTTAAAACAAGCATACATAAGAGAAGTCTTTTAAATATAAATGTTATCTAACCCTTTTCTCTTATTACAAGTACATCTAAAGTCTTCTTTTTCAGCTCCAGCATTGACGTGTTGGTGCCTGGTCTCTTGTAATAACCAATCATTAATCTCTGCTACACCTTTCTGACATTTGAAATATTAAAACGTCAGAGATGGATGTTTATTTATCGATCAGCTGGGGCATAATGAAATATTGTTAAGACCTGCAAAATGGCTTGAGGTGTTATTGAAAGCTCACCCAAAATGCATTAGCTTATTGATTTTTATTTATTTATTTATTTTGTTTTGTTTTGTTTTTGCCCTGCAAAAAGGCACAACAATTCAAACTGACAGGCAGATGTAATTTGAAAAATGGTTTGGAAGATTTCCAGTGAAATGAAATACTGCAGCAAGTGCAGTAAATGGCAAAAATATGGAACCAAGAGTTTGAAACTGAAAGAAGTGGGGAGCAAAACACACGAAAGAGCATGAAAGGAGACACAAAGACAATAAATTTGTTAAAAACATTAAAAAGCATTTAAGAAAATACAAGTCCGTCAAATGGGAAAAAAAAGTCAAGTACTCTTAAGTGAGTCAAGGCTGGAGATAAAAGACAGGGGGAATGAATCTCCTGCTCACTTCTGTTGTTATTATTCTTCATATTTGGTTAACACCCCAAAGAAAAATGACAAAAACGCTTCTGATAACTTTAAATCAGACATCGTTTTATCTCCAGTGTAACTGAGCAATACCTCATATATGAGCTTGAATAAGACATGATACATCTTCAGTTTGTAGAGGAAAGCAACATTTGTCATCACATGCTCATTGCAGCCTGTTTCTAAAACTAAATAAAGCTGCGGATTCCAGATCATTGGTTTCATAAAGTTTTCTGGCTTTTTAATATCTCAAACTAAAACAGTATGCTTGAAAACACACTTACTTTAGTTCACGGCAACATTTTTATTTATGAAAGAATTAAAAAGAAACGACAAGATCAACTATTGATCCAGAGGGAAATAGTTTTGTTTTGCCAAATTAGTGTAAAGTTTTAAAAAAACACTGTTAAAGATTAAATAATATAAAATAAAATACAAGACAAATAGTTCCTGAAGTACCAAAATGAATAAATGAAAGAAGTCACCTACAAGTGAGAGCTGTCAGACAAGTAAGAACTGAGTTGCACATTGGTGAAACTACTGCAAATATTCAGCTCATAAATAAACTATTGCACATAAAATACAGCAACCCAAACATTTGACAAGTAAAGAAAACACAAGTTAAATAGTAAATTGTTGATGGTACTGTGTGGTTTCTAACAACTGCTATACCATAGGATTCTTATAAAGACAGGAACTAAAGTACTTTTCCCCTTCATTACTTTATTTTTTACAATAATTATTGTCTCAATCATATTTTTGTATTTTGTTAAACTAAATATGCATCACATCTTGTAGTAAAGCCTCAACTTCACCTGCTACAACATCAACAGCCCACCAACTTTCCTTTTACCTGTAGCAGACCTCAAGTTTTACATCCCTGGTAACATAACTAAACCAACGAATAGACAAATCTGGAAAAAAAAAAAAAAAAAAAAGTTTTAATCCTGTGTGGATGGATTCATTTTACTGCCAGCATGCCAGCATGCCAGCTTTAATCAATATATGTTATCAAATTTATTCTTTTTTCTTTATAGTTCTACAATTTCATAAATTCAAAAAGCTTCTTGTTTAGATAATTATTCAATATATTTTAACTATGTTTTAAATTTTATACTCCGTATTGCCTTTGCTGTAAAGGTAAGGTAGATTTTGTGGCTTCAATCCAGCTGAGATGAGGCTCTTTGGCTCTTTTGATAGTAAAGGTTGCAGACCCCTGCACTACCACATAATGTATGAAGCGTTCGCACTTCCTGGCCACTAGGGGGCAGACAGCCTTCTAATCGTCGATGATGGCGTCTGCTCTGTACAGGTAGGCTAATGGCACATCCTGTTTACCTGTCAAAATCGATAGTCTGTTCGAGCAAGGACTCGGATTAAGTTATCTCAAAGCAGTATAAAAAATGCAATATGAGCCTCAAATCATCGGTCCAGTTGTAAGTAAGTTAAAATTTCTCTCTACACTTTATTTAGCTTTGGTTCCAGCGTTGTTATAAACTTTAATTAGCTATTAGCTACTTTAGCATTCATTGTAACAGATGGAGTGACGAGGTCATGTGCCGACTGTTAGCTCATCTGCGCTGGGTTATGGACAAACAGTGGATTACAACTTTTTTTTAGCTGTTTACAAATATGTCTATACAGCTCTTTAAGAGGGTTTTAATTTTTAAGAAAGGAAAAAAATAGTTTTTTAAGAGAGAGAGAGAGAGAATAAAATGTTTGTATTTAGAGCTTACATTATTCAGAAATTAGATAATTAGACCGACATTTGCAACGATATGCTGAGTGGTTAAAAGTTCTAGATATATGTTTGAACAGAACTAATTGTCAAAGATGCCAGGCTTTTTATTTTATTTGTTGTGATTTCTAATAATTTTTTAAACTAAATGAAAATTTTATTTTCACTTCTGTCAGCTCAGTCAGACGAAGAACAGTTTGGATATCCTGTATAGGAATTTGAAAAACTGGTGTTGTACTAAGACAAATAATCAATAATAAAATTAATAACTGTTATGCAGTTTTTTCCCGGTATTTAAGATATGTGTGTTCTTATCTTTGAAAAAGAGGCATGAGATGTAACTTAAGCTTGGATTAGGTTACTTAATTCATACCCCTCAGTAGATTTCTTTGGCTTCAAGATTGTGACATCCACTTTGACGTTTAGTTACTAAACAACATTAAAATAAAACTAAAAAATACATCAGTAAAAAAAAATAACAAAAGCTCCAATTGATAAATAAAACCAAGATAAAAGAAATAGACAATTAGTTAAAACCCCACCTGATTCTGTAATGCTCCACATCACTACCATTCGACTTTAGACAACATGAGGGCATACAGTCTTTACTGAAGGCATAAAATTGAGCAAACTGGTGTGTACCCAGTTACTTGCACTGCTCTTCTTAACCAGCTCTTTGCAGACGCAGACCCACAGTTATGGATGCATAAAGATCCTGGAATGGGATAAAGTGAAGTGTTAGGCTAGTTTGTGAAGCTTTAGGGAGGTCATTCTTGGACTGAGGTTACCATGTCAGGCAGAGCAGGTGTTACTCCTTCTCTCTTTCCTGGTGGACCTCCATCAGTTCAGCTGGCTGCTCACAGGCGCTTCCTTCACAGAGATGTTGTTTTCACTCACCTGTCTGTACGTGTTCTTTCCATTCTGAATTCTATTCGGCATTCTCGTGGCTTGTTTATTCAAAGGCATGCACTGAGTCCATCGTGGGTTTGAGGAAAAAGCAAACCTTCATTGAGACATCTTAAAAGAGCAGTGCAAAAAAACTGTAGTAAATGTACTTCATTATCATTTGTAAAGTTGTGTTTCAATTTTAAATGAGAGCTTTATGCTTGTTTAATGGAATTTCATAGTAAGACTTTTATGTTTCTGTGTTAGCGTGGGTGTTTTTGTGACTGTTATAGCCAAACAGCTCTCTGTCCAGCTGAAAAAGATTCGCTACTATATGTTGTGAAGTGAATTCCAGCTATTGTCATACACATACATGGCAGAGCAATTTATTCATTTAGTGTTAATGTGTTAGCACACAGTTTGTAATTTTACCATTGGATGAAGAGTCGCATTATTATTGTATTGTATCATCGAGCTCTGGGTTGGTTCAAACTAATCTTCTGGAATACAAAATATGAAAAAAAAAACCCTCTAAAAGTTATAAGATTTGCACAGCAGCTTAAAGGTGCTTTGTCATCAAATAAGTGTACGGGGTTGGGAATATATTCTTAAACCTCTTTTGTGAGCATGATTTCATATTTCAGGGCAGTTATTAGATTTACAAATTAATAAATCTAAACATTTTATTTCCCGTGCTTTAACCTCTTTTGGCGAAACGCAACAGTTCCTGAATACTTTCAAAGTCAACTCATCGTTAATGTTTCCTGGTGTTTCTCTGAAGTTTTCTTCATGTGTTTGTCTACAAAAAAAAAAAAAAAAAAAAGATCAATCCTTATGAGTGACTCAAGTCTTCCAAATAGCTGATCTGAAAAAAACATGTGATATCAATTTCCCTAACAGGCTTGTAAAGGCAAATAAAGTGAATTCTTTTAGGCTTTTGAAGCATAGGAGTAGCTGTTAAGTTTAAGGTCAGAAGAACGACGACCAGCTGACTTCTTTCACTCTCTTTGTGTCATACTGGGGCTCATTATAGTTAGTATAAATCACCAAATAACTTTGAGGCATTTGCAGCTCTGCTTTCTGTGCCAAAAATGCAGGAAGCAAGTAAGAATTGTCACAAATTATTGGCTGGTGAAGGATTTACTGAAAGCCTGCACAGCACATAAAAAAAAGTCTATAACACCGATCATTATATGATAAATATTGTTCACTTTGGGCAAACTAAAGCAAAGACTTTGTCCACCACATGAGGGCAGTATCAGTCCTACTTTATCTTCCTCTTGTATATTTTCTTCTGAAGGCTCTTTGTGAAGAGGCAGGTCATCATGTAAACACAGTTTCTGCAAGCACTTATTCATTATTGTGTTATTTTTGTAGCTTTATGTGTTTACAAATGACAGCTGTCAAGTGTGTCTAATTTTCGTTGATCAAAATGAGAGTGCGTGCCAGCCACATAAATTTAACACATAAACATGTGCATGCATGTGTACCAATGTGTAACATGCTGCCTTTACTTCATAACTCTGTAAATAAACACAAGCATTAGCTGTGACGCTCAAGAGGGCTGACGTTTTTATCCTATAAACTCCTGAGTGTTGTTTGAAGTAAATTTAACATGACTTTGAGGCTGGACCCTCAGATTAAAACAGCGTGTCTTTGGTATTTTAGGCACATTTTGTGTTTGACCTGCTGATCAGAGAGTAAGCACCAGTAGCAGTCAGAGTGCACCCTTCCCCTCCACCACCCCTCCCCCCCACCCCCCCACATTTGAAGTGTCTGCGCTGGTTCAGGTCAGGATCACGGTAAGTATTTAACAGCTGCTAAGTGTTACATGTGGTCAGCACGAGCAGCTCCTGATCATGGCGGTTAACTCTCTCCAGCACGCTGCATTTACATCACACACAAGTGATTTATTAACACAAAGCCTTGAGGTGAGCATCACGGGCAGACTCTCAATGGGATCACTTTTCTTTTTTTTTTTTTAATTCCTCAGTGATGCTGTGAGTCAAGTTTTGAGATTTCAAAATCTGGCAGAAATCAACCCGGGGGCTGATATTGTGTGTTGACATCTTGTGTGTTTATAATAAAAAAAAAGGCTGGTTCCATTTAAGTGAAAAACACAAAAATAAAGGGGTTTATTCTGATTTAATGTAAATTGACAGTTTGTGGTCAAACTTCTCTGAGACCGCCTTTGATTATGTCAGAATTTTTTCCTCTTAATTGTGGCCAACAGATCTTTCCTGCAAAAGCTTTTGAATCCTCTCTATGGCAACAAATCCTAACAAAAGACCAGACATGAAACAAAATACTTTCAAGAACGCTCCTTTGTTCTCGTAACGTTGCCGGTTACAGGAGCAGGATTTGTAGTCGTCTTCTTTCAGGAACTTGCATAAAAGCTTCACCAATCATTTCTGATTTTTTTTTTTTTTTCGTAGTTTTTGGGTCACAAAGGATAGAGTTGGAGGTTGGAGTATTCACCTCTTTTTGTAGTGCAGTCTTGCACCACCTCGTCTCTTCTTTCCTCATAAAAATTCCGTGCAGGAAAAAAAAGGAGACGAGAGCGAGGGATGGGTTTAGGATGAGGTGGGGGTGAAGGGATCAGTGTTCAGTTTGTTTTAACCCCCCTGTTTGGAGAGGAAACTTTCATTGCTTGATGATTTATGAGTGGTGAGACTCTCAGGGGAATCAGAGAGTCCTTTTTCCTGCATGTAATAACCCACCCGCTAACATAAAACTTACGTTTCTCCTGTGTGTCGTGTTTATCCAGTGTGAAAGGTGTTAGGTCCGGTGGGGAGTTGAAGAGCCAGGAGAAGCCTCTGAGGGCCGTTCAACAGAAACCATAGCGAGGGCGGCGATTCACATCTGCTACAAGGTGACCGCAAAACCCATCGTGAAAATTTGTGAATGTAAATGCACTCAACGGCAGTTTGATACACAGGAAATGCAGTAAACCAAAGTATCTCAGAGCTGCTGAGAAAACCAGTGGCCTTGGACTGGACCATGTGGCTTTAGTGATGCACAGTGTGGTACCCACAGCCCTGCATGGAACAGGAAGTGGGTCTGCAGGGATAGGTCATTTCTCAGGCAGAGTATCCTCTCTGTCTTTGGAGATATTCTTGCGTTTTGTGACTCACTCAAAGAGCATGTGTTTCCAGTCCCTGCAACTTGGATTAGGATGATGACTACAAATAGATGGCCCTAGCAGTCCCATGTGAGCGGACCACAAAATGCTCTATGGTTACAAAGCAGCGAGCTGTCAGAAGAATGATAGTGACTGTACGAGGCCACTTCATTTCTCCTCATTAGTTATCTCCTTTTCACTTTCCTGTCCCTCTAAAGTTTCCTCACAGCTGGAGACGAATACAAGCTCAACTTCTCATTGCACACCAGACTTTCCCAGCCTGTGGCCTTCGCCGCCGAGCCGTCATCTCCACTTGTCAATCAGGTCCAAAGTGACCCGCTGCACATGAGTCTGAGCGAGGGGTCAACTGTTGTGTGTGTCCGACCTTTGAGCTCAGCAGCAGGAGGGCTTTTTGTGCAAATGCACAGAACAGGGTCGGACTTGAGTGCACAATAAATCAGAAGGATGCTTCGCCGCCCCCATATTCATGAGATTCATAATTGGAAGCATATTGTAGAGAGGAGAGAGAGAAAGCGTCACTGGAGGAAAGCAAAGAGATTGAAGGGTTACAAACACAGCCTGATAACGCAATTGAAAGTGTTGGGAGGAAATCAGTTTGGCGGCTGCAGATTTCAGTGTCGACTCTTAGACTTTAAAAGGCTGCAGACTGGCAGAGAAAACATTATGAAATCAGCTCTGTGAGTGTTTCATTACTGCAGCATGCCAACTGACAGTTGAAGCATGTTTTATCAGTCATATTATTTATGTTCTACCATATGCTCCTTGTAAATACAAAAACCAGACTGCCTTTATGATCCTAACCAATATAGTCCCATAAGAAATGCTTCTGCAAATATGCACCGTTATTTTCGTCCATGACTTTAGCAGCTCTGCTCCTTTACAGCAGCCCACAAACGCTGACTTCACCCACTAACCCAGAGCTCAGATCAGCAGTGTTCACCTCTTTTAGTCCACCCTAACCTTCACCCATTTGTAAGAACCACTTTAAATCCTCCGTGTTTATGTTAGCATGTCAAAAAGCCACACTAGACATTTCCACACTGTAATAAACTGCGCTTTTATTAGCAGGAGGCAGTGAATGATGGGAGCCATCGTGAGGCAGTGTCGTGAGGCTGCAGAGCACAGAGATGCCTGTCAGGCAGCTGGCAGGCCATTGGCTGTTTGTTAGCCTCCATCAGCTGATGGGAAAATGAAGGGGAGGCTTGAGAGAGGACTGAGATTAACTCAGGGAGATAATACGATCTCTGACGTGTGGACATGTTTGCACCCATGACTCACTGCAGGCTCACAATGAGCAGAGTGAATCTAGCTCTGCACAGGCAATAAAATATTAAGTTGTTCTCTTAAACAGGTTCTCACACCCATTACATCATTGACAGTTTACATACTGACAACTTTTTGGCTGACAGTTCACAAAAATAGGCCTAGAATCAGACGGAAGTTTAACTTTTAAAGATGCAGGATTTTGGATTAATGTTGCAGCTGTTACTGGTTCTACCCACATAATACAGCACACTGTTGGGAACTTTAATCTTTAGAAAGCATGACATAATGTAAGCCAATGATATGCTTGTATCCAGTAAAGAGCCGCACATTTTTTTTTTTTTAAATCAGCTCTCTTATTCCACTCCGCAGTAAGGAAATTGAATTAAATGATCAAGTTTATTCAGATTAAGTTTTAAGTTGCATAAAATTGAAACAAGTTAAAAACAAGCATCTTGAGCCCATTTTAATAAACGTAACTTAGTGTGCTCTGTTACATGCTGAGTGAAAAGAAAATACAGATAAGAAGGCTCAGCAACACTCACACACGGGCCTCACACAGGTTGAATGCTCTGCTGGACTCTGTGAGGTGATTATGACGGACTGTAAATACTTTGGTTCAGTGACAGTTTGTCTTCAGGGGTTATGGAAGATGACTGTTAGAGGAAAATGCAGCACTGACCGACTGACTTATTATTCTGTAAAGATACTCTTTATGGAGCGAGCGCAGATGGCCTAGTGGTCTAGGTCAGTGGTTTTCAAAGTGGGGGCTGGGGCCCCCTGGGGGGCCACCAGGGGGCGCTAGGGGGGCCTCAGAAAATTGGAGAAAAGGGGAAAATTCAATCAAATTATTTTTATTTTTCTGTTTTCTTATTCTTTTTATATAGCCATTTGTCCTGGACGAACAACATGTAAACTGCTATAATAGCCAGATTCTCAAGTTTCTGATTGTACCCAACTGCACCTCTTGTGACAGCTCCAACTTTGGCATGAGGATGATCATCTTTGTTGACCTGGCAGTTTGCACCTGTTATCAAGCTCGCTTGTAGCTAGCTAGCACAAAATGTAAAGGTTTTTGACAGGAAACCATGAGGCCACCAAGCCCATCCCTCCAACTGGTGTGATTTGTCACTCTCAGACATGCACATGCGCGCACACACACACACACACACACTCACACACTCATGAGAGAGAAGTTTTATTTGTTTTGTTTTGGTCTTATCTGTGAACAGTTTGTTGAAAAGTTTATTATTCATTGGGAATATACAGTGCTTAAAACACGTTTTTTTAAAATAATTTTCTATGCTAAGCAAATATAATAGTTATTGAAAAGTAAATAAAAAGAAGAAAAAAGCATTTTAAAAGATGTTTCTATCATATTTTGAAGCATTGTCTGTTGGTTTGCAAAGGGGGTCCCCGGCCAGAAGCTAATGCTTTTTTGGGGGGCCTTGGCATGGTAAAGTTTACCCTGGTCTAGGTTGCGCTCCATACGGTAAAAGTCCTTGAGTGGGCAGCCCGGGTTCAAATCCGGTCTGTGGCGACTTTCCCACATGTCAGTCCCCACTCTCACTGTTTCCTACTCTATCCACTGTCCTGTCCTCTCACATGAAAGGCATAAAAAGCCAGAAAAAATAACTTAAAAAAAAGTACTCTTCACGCAAGAGTTTCTCACTGCTCGGTAGCAAACAGCCTGAGTTACAGTGCTGGTCTGCAGCCAATCTCCATCACCTGAATGATTATGTCTTGCAAATAAGCCTTTTAATCACACATCATCCATTGTATGAGCATCACATAGATAATTTGGTTGATAGAGGTCAGTAGATAAATTAAAGTCTGGCCCGGATTCAGAGAGCCCATTAGAAGGAGTTCAGGGTTGTAAGGCATCCATGCTCCTCCATTCTGATCTCACCTCAGGTCCAAGTCCTCCTCCTCCTCCTTCCGCACTTCCCTCCTTTTGCAGATACAATGACCTGCCAGACTGTGATGCAAACACATATTTCTCTCTTTCTGAGCTACATAAAATAGTTCACACAGCACATTTATACCTCAGACGAGTGAAGGGACTGGTAAAATCCTAAAAACAGACACTGGCTCTTAGATCAGTGTTATAATCTGCTGGTTTCTGTGTGTTGAAAACATAAATGTTAGCTCTTCACTGGCCATCTTGTGGATGTTTTGCTCTTGTGATGAATCTTGTATTCCCTTTTCTCCTTCTTCTTTAACTTTCTCCTCTTGTCAAAGACATGCTGAGGGGCCACGCTACTGTCTTACAGCCAGGAGACTACTCGACCTTATGCAGCATCTTAAGAACAGCATCAATGTCAACTAAGCACAAAGAGTAATGCAATTTCCACACACTACAGAGTCTCCTGCTTGTTAAATGAATAAATTGTTAAAATGTGAGTATGTCTTGTTTCTTCAGACTCCATTCATTGATCCACCAAACAAGACTCGAGAGCAGAATAAGATGTTTGGCATTAGCAGATTCGGCAAATTTTTCATGGGTGCAACCCATGTACTCGGCTTTGCTGCTCATCCCTTCCCAATAATATAAGATTTATTGCCAAGAAACATTGTTACAACAAATAAATAAGCTATTAAACACAAATCACCTTATTTTTGTGCTAAATTTATTAGACTTTAACTGACTCATTTGAATCATTAGTGCATGTAACTTCAAGTTATTTGCGCAAGGGAGACTTGACTTTTGTGACTGCAAACTGAGTTTGATAGGAGAGTGTATTTTTTGCTGGTCTTGGGGGTTGGCCTTCACTTTTTTGGCCCTTAGACATTAGGTTAAAAAAAAAAGTGAGAGGAAAATTGAGTTCTTACCATAAGGCTCATTTACAGTCCAAGCCGAGGTGCCAGCTCTAAAATATGACCAATAAGATTTTTTTGTTCTTTTGCTGAAAGTGGATATAAGCTCTGATTTACAGCCTGGACCATGCTAACGATGGCCCTTAATGAGCAGCTCAAGCATCCACTTGTTTATGGAGCATGCTGATTGACAGGCAGACCGATGGAAAAACAAAGTAGTGCATGAGGAATTGGATCTGTCCCCTCTTTGCCGTATCAGCAGGGCACTAATGTAGTTGGGTGAACTTTGAAGTGCCCTAATGGTCTTCATGGTCCCTTAACCATGCAGGCTTCTATTAGGGGTGTCAGTGGAGCCTGGCTGGAGCAGCGTGACCCATTAGATTTAATGAGAGCTGTTCAGGGCACAGTGGGCTGCTCTTCTTCCTCTCCCAAAGTGTTTATTTATGTCATCTACCTACATTTTGAGAGGAAAGGAGAGCGTAGAGGCAGGGGGGGGGGGTCGCTTTAAGTCCTGATTTCTGTCAGGGTCACTGATTTTATCAGTCTGGAGAGGGAACTGAGTGGGTGTGAGTGCATGAGTGAGATGGTCTCACTGGGGTCATGAGAGGAGTCTGAAACTTTTCATTTCCTAAGTGTAAATTAATATTTCTTCTTACTGGTGATTTGTCATTTGTTTTGAATCATTTTTTCTCCTTCAAACCAAAACCAGAACTGAATCCCTGGAACTAAACCTTGGCGATATCAACTGAGTCAAAAGCTGTGTTGAAGGGAGTCTACAAAAGTTATTGATATTGCAGTTTATATTGATATCATAATAAAGATAAAAGAGGAAAGTGCTGTTTTTGTATTTTAGTCTATGTATTCAAAACTCTGAAGCAGGACCTCTCCACCCTTCCATTGTTGTTCTTCTGAAGATCTCCAGTTTCAGCTCCAGGCTCTTACTAGTGACAGCAGCCTTCTCTTGAGTTCCTTGGTTCTCGTGTGATCGCACAGTGCTCCAGTTAAACTCTTGCACAACTGTGGAAAAGACGGCAATTGTTGCTGGGAGCGAGCAGAGATGGGAGAGCTCCAACATTCTTTGAAGGGCAAAGACCACAGAGATGGCAAGATGTGAATTGGCACAGGTTATCCTTTTTTTCCTGGCCATGCATCCCCTTTTGTCTAACGTGAGAGTTGTTCAAAGTGGTCGCTCCCTCTGCGGATGATCTGCAGCACAAAGTTTGAATGAAGAGTGGATTGATTACAGAACTCATTTTTTTGTGTTGGAAAGAAGTTTTGAATTGATTATAAATGTTTTTCAGGGGACTGTTAGGTTGCATGATTGAGCTCATATTGCAAAAACAAAGAACATCTGTGTGAAAGCATTTTGCATACTGTATTGCATGTCAGCTTCCTCTGACCGTGGCCGAAGCTGGACTGTTAGCTAAAGACCACCTGGAGATACTTAGGGCCAATTCAAACTATTAGGCTTAACTCTGGGCCTAATGGCTTGGACGGGGCATCCCATCTGGAAGCTGATGATGCGAGACAAAGAATGGGATCACATATCATCCACTTTCAAGACACACACACACGCACACACACACACACACAAAAATATAAATGTTGAGTCATTTATGTTTTGAGTATTTCCATAATTCATATATTCACTAGTCTTATTTTGAACACACTTTTAACTAAGCAACAGTAAGAAAAGATTTGATTGAGTTTTTATACCTGAAGCTAAGTTCAGCAACTAGTAAGCTTATCTCGGCAACAAAACCTTTTAAAACAGGAAACCACATGTACAAAAAAACTAGTGTGAGAGTTTTTAGCTATGAATGAAAGAGTGAAAGTTAAACAGATTACTTTTACTGACCCAAAATAATAGACTGAAGCAGAATAAAAAAAAAAATTAAAAAGTTAAAAAGGAGTTTTAAATCTGTACAAAAGTTATACTGTAAATATTAAACATAAGCATATAATAAAACATAATCAGAGCACATCAAAAATGTTGAAGTTTCTTAGTATGATTTTGACTTAGAGATTTAATAAAAGTTGGAACATAAAGGATGAGGATATAATTTGATTTATCATGTTGTTGTTGTTGTTTATTTACATTTGGTTAAATACTATCATTTTTAATATGAACATCCATGATTCCCTGCAAATTTCAATCTACTTCACAAGTTTTTGATGGATTTTTAACAAATTTATGAAACTGAATAAAAACACTTCAGTATATTTTGATTTCAGAATATGGCTGATATTAATGTAAGATGCAATAATGTTTTGGATTTAATATGCTGTTATCTAAGATGGGGAAAAAGGTGGACTTTTTAGGGTGATGTTGACAGCCACACTGCCTGCAGTGTCTGCAGACATTACTTGTTTAATTTTTCTTTTAAGGCGCGTATTGGTTGATTTCAGCAATAGTAAAATGCCACTAATCAGCCAGACTGGTTAATTGGTCTGTTGCTTTACAATATGCTTAATTTAAAAGGAGATATAAAGCACCCAGAAAGCTGATGACACAAAACAGACATTAGGTAAAGTATTTCAAAGGAATAACATAGAGGAATTGGAAAATATAATGAAACAGTCCTCAGCACAATTTGTTTACTGTAACCATCTCAGCATGCATTGTTTCACATTGTTCTGGATTTAAATTTTATGTACTGTATATCTGGATTAGTTTAGCTGCATGATGCGTGTGCATTAGTGACTGTAACAATAACTCTCATTACATGATCAACTACTCCTCCTCAGTAGCATATTTAAATATTGGCCATGCAACAAATAACTATTGCTCTGTCATCATATTTTGATGGAAATTTGTGATCCCTAACTGGTTAGACATGGAAATTAATAAAGACAGTTCAGGAGCCTTTAATAAAGACACAATAAAAACACTGTCATCTGTTGGGGATTTATTTATTAAATTCAGTTCAAACTTTCATAAACAGAAACTGAGAGTTACTTTTTGTACAAACAATTTCATGCCCCAACAACAGATCTCAAAGATGCTGTTCATGGGGCCAAATGTGGACGGACTGGAGAGACAGTTCTGACCTCAAAACACAAAACCCCTCACCTCTGTCTCATCAACTATGCAACAAAAAGAACTTCTCCAACACTGTAAGTGCAATAACTTATTGCAATGGCACATTATATAAAGTCACAATCAGAAGTACAAATACTGGATTAATATACAGAAAGCTGCTGAAAGCTGTAAAGAAAATTAGAAAGCATTATTCAACCTCTGCAAAAGTCCGGACCACCTCTTCAGAAAACACACAGAACATTATTTTACATTTCTTTGGCAATATCATTATAATACTTCATCGGTTTATCTCTGGAGGTCTATATTCCAACAATCAAGCAAAACAAATGTACAAGAAAAAAAACTATCTGTATATTGTTCATATGTACAAAATATGACATAACTATGGACTTCAATCACTTCAGTAGTATCAACATGGACCGAGCTGCAGAGGAGGGGAGCACTGAGGGAGGGAAAATAAACAAAGTGGGAATTAAGTCAAACGTGTAGTCATGCATAAATTTCACAGGACCGCATCCCATTTTAATTTTGACATTTTGTTTTTGATTTCTAGTCCTAACATCCAGCAGAGTCTGTATTAGTTCAGAATGTTTCTCCTATTGTTTTAGAGGCTTTTGTCTTTTTACTCAACACAATTTGTTCAAGCTGCGGTCAAAAGTCTTTCTGTGTGAGATATATTTATGACAGGAATTCTCACATCAAAATAACCATCGCATTGTTATCCAATTTACACTAGGGATCAGTTTGAGGGCAACTACCATCTGTTTGGTCATTATATGTATTTAAATGATAACCAAGAAATCAGATAGAGTTTTCCTTACTAACATGCATTTATTAGGGGGGCATTAACTTGCAGAAGCACCACATACCTCTCCATCACTCCAGTAATTTTTAACACTTTTTGTTTGTATTGTTCTTACTTCAAAGTCTGATATCCACGCTAAAGCAACCCTTATCATAGTAGTGAAATATGTGAAGTGACAGTCAAGTTGATCAAAAAGAATCCAAAAAGAGAGAAAGAGAGACAATTTTTTGCTGTATTAATAGATGGATGACATGCCTACATCTTCTCCCATTTAGTTGAAAAAGTGATGTCAAAATACATCCAACAATTGGTGCTGAAATTTTTGTAGATTAGGAGTCAGTCTTTACAGACACTTGAATATTTGCACTCTAACCAAAATGTATGTTAAATTGGTAAAGATCCAGACACAGACCACATCTTTTGTGTGTACTGAAAGGTCAGTCCCCTTTTCTGTTGGTTAGACTGGCTCACGTTGTGTTTTAGGAGACGCATTGGTCAACAGAGCTGCTGATCATGACATTATATCCCGTATTTTGTGTCTCATAACTCACAAAACTACAATTCTCTTGAAAAGAAAACTATTTAGGCATTATAAGAACTAACTGACACCATGTTTGAGAAAAATTCGACCCACATTTCGATTGATCCAAGTCTCATCTATTGATAAAAAAGAGGTGGACTTCATGACTCCAACCTGACAGTAAGAAGAGCTTTAAAATAATTTGGCCTCCTTTTTGTAGAACAGGCATGCCAGCCTTCCTTCTTCTACAATTTTATATATTTTGTGGGTTACAAACTACTTTCCAGTTTATAACAACATTATTGACATGACATCAGAATGTCTTGATCTTAATCCATTTTGGATGTTATTGGTAATGGTTCAACATAGTTCCCCCATAAAAAATCAGTTACTGTGATTGGCTTGTCCTAAAATGACAGTGGACATCTGTAGAAAAACAAAGGGACCAAAGGCATCTGTCTCATGCTTTTGGCTCTGAGGCCACAATTTAGAGCAGAGACATTTCAAGATGTCTCACTGGGTTTTGAAAGGATTTGACTGTCATGAGTTGTGATTTTTCACTCACCTTGCATGAATCATTTCTGAAAATAGTTGTTAGTTGCAGTCAAACTCTCAAACAGGAGGGTTATTATGGGCACATGTATAACAAATGATCACTTGTGAGAAGCAGCAGAAACAAACTCTCCCGCCTTCATTCTCACAGGGGGAAAGAAAACAGATATGTAACCCAGCGGGCGTCATAGAGAGATCAGCCAAAAAGACTAATGAAGCCTGTCTCTAGCCTCAGCCGGCAGCCCAGCTCTGGTGACAGGCTTATTCCAGCAGGGTAACACACAGAGACAACCCCTGCAATCACTGGACATACTCACCACATTCCTGCAGTCCAGCTCTAATGTCATCACATTACCTAAACATTACAGAACGCTCGGTTGGGGCCACTGATTTGGCCTGCAGTCTCTGGCATGTGACAGATCCTGTGAGCAAGCAAATCCAGGAGTCATCTCGACTGAGCCCTCGTCTATCGAATTGATTATTACAGCGTGTGGAGCTGTTTGTGCAGTTTGTCCTCACTCCGAACGCTCTGATGTAGTGCGGTGTTGCAGGCCAGGACGGCTCACTTTGATGCTAATTAAGTGTGTCTATTCCTGTTGGTTGCTGATTGAAGCTGGCGTGGCTAGTTGGTGTTGAAGGCTGCTGCTGTGCGTTGCTGCGCCTCGTCTGCCTGTGGAGACAGAGTTTCCTGTAATCTGAGGCCTAAGCCCTGCAGGGGAACCTGTGGGGACAGCCCTGGGGGAGGAAATGACACGTTGGTTTGAAATTGCTGCCAATCCAATGGCTGCTGTCCTCCTCCTACCGGGGTAAATTGGCACAAGCTATGTCTGTGCGTATGCACTCTTGCTCAATTAGTCTCTGTTCACTTGTTGCATTCAACCTCTGTCCTTTTTTTTGCATGAAAGCCCACTGCAGGTCCAAGATGAATGAATGTTTTCTTTCATAACCAATTATTGTTTGCTTTAATGTTGCAGTCAGTGGCAGAGAGTGACAGAAAAGAAACTCTTAGAGCTTTGTTTGCCTCTGAGCTCATTCTCACTGAGAGGCCTCTCCTTAAACTGGATTTTTATATCTCATTTAAACAGTGTGGGAGATCAGTTATATGGTTTTAAAAATAAGGCAGGATATGTGGCATGAAGAGCAGGATGAAGATAGATATAATTGGAAAAAAAAATCTTGCATTAAATACTGCAGGATAAGTTATTATTTGGCACTGAGTTCCTGTTTTCTTAGAAAATATTTTGTAAACCGTTTTATTTTTTTGCTTGTCTTACTGAGACCTGTAGCTATCATGTGTAACACCCAGTTCATCAGGGACTCAGTCCCCATGTTTCAGTGAGACCTGAGAGATTAAGGAAACAAAAATGGACACATCATCTCCTCGCACACCTCTGTAATTTTCTCATTTCAGCATCTGCTGATTGTCACAGTCACAGCCGTTATCTTGATTGTGTTGGCCGCTGTTATCTCCAGTCTCTCCCTGCTCATTTGACCTGCGTTATCATTAGTGCTCTCAGAAAAAACTCCCCCTTCAGCTTGAGCCGATGGTTTCTCCAGTAAGGAGAGCCAAGTGGGGGCAGGACAGAACCAGTCTGAGACATCATGTAGCCCAGGAGATGGCTGCACTGTGTTCCTTGGCCTTCATGCGCAGCGCAGCTATGCTGGAGGACTTGCGGTCTGGATCAACGTTGAGATCATAGCCATTGATTCCCCCACCCATCCCAGGACCTCCAAAAAGGCTGCCCATGTGTGTCTGTCCCATGTGGCTGCTGCTTGGGCTTGGCACACCAAGGAAGTCAGAGACGCCTCCTGGACCGTGAGGGTGAGGCGGCATGCAGGAGGGGACGGAGTCACACGGCACGACACAGCCAGGCACCGGAGATGCTCCGCTGCTGCTGCCGATCCATGAAGGGTTCTGGATCTGTTGATAAACAGGAAGGATTGTACATCAAAGGGGGTTCAAGGAACACATTTTCAGTGAAATGACTGTATGACAACAGTGATAAAACAAGGAAGAGATCATGCATTGATGAACAAAGAAGTCTCCTCGATGAATGTTGGATCACTTTGAGGCTCAGGATCAGTCCAAGTGCTCCCATAGTATCTCTACCAAATGTAAAAACCAACTGTTCACTTTCTTCCCCTCTTCAAATGGCAGGTGGACAGGGTCAGAAATCACAGATTTAAAAACATAATACAACATTGGGCTGCTCAAGAGCAAGATATTTCCTTCAAGTTGCTGCAAAACAACAGTAGAACTTAAAAAGAAAACCATTTGTTTTCAGTCTTCTGTTTAGAAAGTTGACACAAACATCAGTCTAATTCAATGATCACTTTACGTCATTGGGTGTAAAACTGATTCCTGTTTGTTGAGGTTATGACTGACTTCTTCCTCCTGTCTTTACCTGTGCATAATTCTCCGGCCGTGTCAGTAGAGGCAGCTCGTACGCAGTAGAGAAGTGTGTTCGGACCTGTTGCATCTGGCCAAAGCGCTCCCTCTTCCTCCACTTGGCTCTACGATTCTGAAACCACACCTGGAAAGAAAACACTATGTCAGGAAAATACTTAAATAATGAATGCCAAACTCCTACCAAACAAAACTTTTATATTATATCCTAGCTCGCATTTAATACTCTCATATTGCGGGCAAAACTTAAGACCTGGCTGAAAGAGAGGCCATCCCTTCCTCTGAGCAAGACAAAGTAAGAAATTCAGCCACATAAAACAGAGATAGTGGAGCAAATAAATTCTGCAGCACATGAAAGTCGAGGCCCAGGTTTTAAGACTTGACGTGTCTTTAAAGTGCCGTCCACACGGAGCTATTGATGTGAAAATGGTGAGTCTCCCCCGGTGCTGCACGTTTCGGCTCCTCCCTTTGATACACGGGCGTCTGCCTCCCTTCAGGCTGCCAGCGTCGACAGATCCACATCTGGACCTGCAGCCATTCATAAATCACTCAGAGAGGTGCGCTCTCCCCCACATGTCAGCACAGTGGGATACAGCGGGGAATCCCTCTGTATCATCCGCCGAGCAGAAGTTCAACTTTTGACCAAGAATATGCTCTCCACAGCCCATCTTTGAGATTATTAAGTTTTGATTGCTGCAGATAAATAAGGCTCCTCATGGTAGTTTTGTCCTTTTAGATTGATTGCTGTGCTACTTTGCAGACAGGTTGTGCTTTCAGTACCTGCTGACAGACCAAGTGCAGGCTACTTAAGCCACCTTTCCTAGAACTGTGGAAGAAATTAAAGAGCAGCAGGAGTGAAGACTTGAAAGCAGTATGTTATGAGCAAGTAATGCAGATATGCAGCATGAAATTCACTGGATGTTTTTTGCTGAAGTCTGCAGGTTTGCTGTTTGTGCTGTGGAGTGTAGAAATCTCTGCATTTATCATTTCCACGCTACAGGTTTTCTTTTTCCCCTTTTTCTGCACTTTTTTCTCCTCTACAGTTTTTTAAGTGTTTGAAATGCTTTTTAGGCAGGTTTTGTTGTTGTGTGATCTTTTTACTCAGTGAGCAGAATGAACTTTTGTAGCAGTTGTAGATTAAAAAAATGAAGCTTACATGTATTGTCAAGTTAGATAGCTAATAGCGACTAACTATGTGAACATTCATTCTGTATTCTTGTTCTACTTTTGGTATCATGTATCATTTATCCTCCACAGCTGGTTTAAAAAATAAGCTTTTTAAATGTGAAAATCTAAGCTAATAACTGTAACTTGAAACAATCGTCGGACAACATGAAGTTGTCATGAAAGAGGATTTTTATGACGTGAAATCTGACAAAAAAATATTTGTCTGTTAGTGCAATCAGATTAAAGCTAATGAAAAAGATTGATATCAAAAACCAAATATGATTATAGAAATGATTCATAATGAAGATATTAAATATGCTTATACCCATATTTTTATAACCAGTGGTAGCCAATCTCTATTTCTTCATATTCATCAGCCGTCACTTTGTTTTCAACACAAGAGTCAAATCTCTATGCAAGAGAATAGATGATTAAAGTGAGACACTGGGAGTTTTCATATGTTGATCTGTATCTGTTTTTTGGACATCTGAATCTCCTTCTCCCAAGAGAGAAAGCAAAACTTCTTCAAAGAGAGATTTTCTTCGACACAGGGGTTTGAACTCGGATTGCGGGTTGATTCCCAGCCCAATCAGCTTGTGGTTTCCATAGTCCCTGACATGCTATTTCCCCCAGTCACCATCCCCATATCTTCCCTCATAGCTCTCTCCATTTTCTTCAAGTTATCAAATGAGGTAAAATAAGCTAAACATGCACACAAAGCTATTCTTTCTTCTTTTTCTGGATTGTTTTCAAAGGGAGGACCTCCTCTGGCACGTTTAGCTGTTGCAGTGTTTCTGTGAGAGACTGACGTAAAGAAAAGTCGTCTGACATTCCTCAGGTCAGCTGGCGAGATGAGAGGACAGCTCACCCTCAAAGAGCCGTAAACTGATATCTGAGGTTGAGGCTGAACCCCAATGTCAAGGTGAAGGTTGTTGCCCTTGGAATTATCTCATAAGTTTGGGAGGGGGCTCACAGTCTCTGTTATAACCCCCCTGAGGTTTTAGAGTCTATTATTGTTAAGGGCTCTTCTTTCTCATTGTGTGCTCATGACATCCCAGATTTCCAACCACAGCCTTTATCACAAGAGCTTGGATCGGGCTAGTGATCATAAATCTTACTTCATATTTAAGAAGCAGAAAAACATTAGTCTGGTTGATTTGTCAGGATAATTCAGGCGATCATTTTTACAACAAATCAGATCTTAAGTTTTGAGCCATATTTAAGGTCGTAGTCCAAATATTTATAAAATTGCACCTAACTTTCATTCCTCGTGCAAGCTTAAGTTTTGCAACATGAATAAATATCAGTCTTTTTTTTTTTTCCAACATTATTTTTATTGAATTTTTATTGAATTTTAATACTTTTTCAATACAATATAATAATGTAAAAAAAAATGATAATAAATAAATAAATGAAGATTCTTTCATCTCAAAAGGATTATTAAGGCCAGCTAGATTATTGTCCAGCATTCAAATTGTCCTTCCTTGCAAGTCAGGTATTTGTAAAGTGAACAACACTTAGGTGTGAGTAAAAAATATATAACCCGACTAAATCACAGAGAAAGAAAAAGTATATTAATAATAATAGTAATAATGATAATAATAAGATTAAAATAAAATAAAACAAAAACAACAAAAACTTACAATAATAGGTTTCTCTATTATATCAAGGGATAGCCCAAAGTATTCCACTGTTATGCAGGGTTCAAAAATACAAACAGAGATGTACAGTTCACTCAGAACAAAGAAATTAAGTTTCAATGTAAAGGAAATCATTTTAGGAAACTGCAGAGGACCGGTAATGATTAAGCCTCGTCTGCTTCACTCCCTACAGCACTTAAATCCACACTCTCCATATATTCCATAAAAGGATTCCAGATGTTTTGAAATAGTGATAGTTTTCCTTTTATAATGTAGGTTATCTTCTCCAGAGGTAAAGTTGTGGATATTTCCTTAATCCAGTTGATGAATCTTGGTTTACTGGTACTCTTCCATGAGAGTGCTATAACTCTTTTTGCAAGCAGTAAACATAAATCAAGGGCAGTGATTATTTTCCTGGACATATGATGCCTATCAGGATATAAACCTAAAATAAACAATTTAGGGTCAAGCATTAGTTTTACATCTAGAATTGTCTCCAATGCTTGTTTAATTTCCCACCAAAACTGTTGGATTTTTTTACATTTCCAAACACAATGAAAAAACGTCCCCTTCTCCTCTCCACATCTAATACACAAGTCTGGGATGACATTGTTATACTTATTAAGCTTTTCTGGTGTCACATATGTCCTCATTAGCCAGTTATATTGCAGTATTTTGAGGCGAGTATTGATGGTTCGTTTTTGTGCTCCAGCACATGCTTCTTCCCAGTTCTCGGAGGACAAGTCCTCCTGTAAATCTTCCCTCCAGGCATTAAGCTTTCGTAGAGAAGACTCAGAGGATCCCTCTGCTAACATATTATAAAGTTTGGAGATAATTCCTTTTCCAAAACAGTCATTTTTCATTTCCGTTTCCAAAGTGGATAATGGAGGGATCAATAAACCCTGATTTTGAGATGATCTAATAAAATTTCTCACCTGTAGATATTTAAAGTGATGTTTGCTTGGGATGTCATATCTGGCAACCAACTCCTCAAATGACATCAAAATCCCATCCTCCAATCCCATGAGGTCTCCTATTGTCTTTAAACCATATTCTGCCCACTTTCTAAAACCAGGGTCAGCTCTGCCTGGAGGGAAAAAAAAGTTACCCCATATCGGGCTGAAGCGTGACAGAGAGGAGGATTCACCTAAATACTTCTTGACCTGATACCAAGTTATAATCATATTTCTGACTATAGGATTTTTTGTCTTTTTTTTCAGCATTTTTACTTTTGCTGAGTATATGTACTGAGGGAGAGGAAGTGGGACTGAGCAGCCTTCAATATTCATCCAAGGTGGGGGGGATTTATCAGTAAAATAATACATCATGGTCCTCAGTTGAGCTGCCCAATAATACCAAAGTGGATTGGGGCATCTGAGGCCCCCTCTATCATATGGTAGGTACAAGAGTGATAAGCGTAGCCTCGGGCGTCGATTATTCCACAAAAAACGTACAAATAATTTTTTTAGAAGTGAGAACAAATTAGAAGGAGGTGGCAATGGAATGTTTTGAAACAAATACAGAAGTTTGGGCATTATATTTAATTTAAGAACATTAATTCTTGCAATAAGTGACAGGGGCAGAGAGTTCCATCTATCTACAGAGGAAGTAATTGAGTCTACTATGGGGGCGTAATTAGCCTCAACAATGTCTCTTATACATGGTACTATTCTGATTCCCAAATATGTAAAGCAATCAACTTTTTTAAATTGGAAAGAAATTCCTGTATTGTTTCTTTCTTCTGAGTTGAGTAACAATAATGAAGATTTGTCTTTGTTTACTTTATATCCTGATATCCTTCCAAATGTATTTATTAAATCTAATAAGGCTGGAATAGAATATTTCAGTTTTTCCAAAAAAAGGATGACATCATCAGCAAATAAAGCAATTTTGTGTTCTTGCTGTCCTACTGACAAACCGGTTATGTTTTTATGGGATCGCACTGCAATGGCAAAGGGTTCAATTGCTAGAACAAATAATAAGGGGGACAAAGGGCACCCCTGCCTACATCCACGTTTGATTTTAAATGATTTAGATATAACTCCATTTGTTACAATTTCAGCATAAGGTTCATTATACAAAAGTTTAACCCATCGACAGAAATTATCCCCACATCCGAATCTTTTTAATATTTCAAATAAATAAGGCCATTCAACTCTATCAAAGGCTTTTTCAGCATCCAATGATAGAAAAGAAGAGTCTGGTTTTTCTTCCTGATTATAAAGAATATCCAACACTCGTCTCACATTATGAAATCCCTGTCTACCTACAATAAACCCATTCTGGTCACAAGCAATTATACCAGGTAATATTTTTTCTAGTCTTCGAGCCAAAATTTTGCAAAGTATCTTTAGGTCCACATTGAGAAGGCTTATTGGTCTTAGATTTTCACATTTATTGCAAGGTTTACCAGGTTTGGGCAGTAAAGTTATCAGAGCTCCTCTTAATGAAGCAGGGAGAGTTCCCTTTTCAAATGAATCCAAAAACATGTCAAAAAGAGGTGACAACAATTTATCTTTAAATTTTTTATAAATTTCTGTTGACAGACCATCCGGTCCTGGGGCTTTACCTGTTTTCAAATGGTCTATTGCTATAGATATTTCCTCCTTTGTTATAGCTGTATTAAGATCTACACGTACCAATTCTGAAATATTTGGTATTTGGATACTATCAAGGAAAAGACTCTGCTCTTGATCAAAATGATTTATATCTGAACTATATAATTTTTCATAAAAGACTTTAAAAGTTTCACTGATTTCTAAAGGATCAACAATAGTCTGTCCGTCACTGTTTTCAACTGAAGTAACATTATTTTCATTTTGTAACTGTCGGAGGCGCCAGGCTAATAGTTTCCCGGGCTTTTCCCCTTGATCGTAAAATCCCTGCTTAAGACGCAAAAGATGTGAAGCTGCTTTGGAGGCAGAAAATTCGTTATACTGTGTTCTTAGCAACAGGAGTTTTCGATGAATATTTGGGCATAACGTTTGATAATATTTCCCCTCAAGCAGCTCAATTTCTGCTTCCAGCTTTTTTGTTTTCAAATAACTTTGTTTTGCCTTATAACTCGTGAAGCTGATTATCTGGCCTCTTATGTACGCCTTAAAGGCCTCCCATCTTGAAGAGGGTGGTGTTTCATTTGTATTAGTTTCAAAAAATATATTTATTTGCTTATCTATGAAAGACACAAATTCCGAATCTAGGAGCCATTTTTGTTTGAATCTCCATCTGGGAGGGTCTCTTCTTAATCTTAAATCTTCGTATATCAATGAGTTTGGTGCATGGTCAGATATTAAGATGCTGTCATAGAGGCAGTCCTTTATTTTGTGTCTCAAATTGCCAGAAACTAAAAAATAATCGATGCGTGAATATGATTTATATGTATATGAGTAACAGGAGTATTTTAAGCCCTTTGGATTCATATCCCTCCAAATATCTGTCAGGTTAAGTTCCTTTATAAAATGTTTAATAGTTTGTCTACTTTTAAAGTGAGAGTTATCAATACCTGAGCTTCTGTCCACTTCCGGGTTCAATGTGCAGTTAAAATCCCCTGCTATAATATAGTTGCCGGACAGAGATGAAATTGTAAGAAAAAGATTATGAAAGAAGTTTGGATCATCAGTATTAGGGGCATAGATATTTATCAGATTTATTTTTTCATTAATAAGTGTGCCCTGTAGAATAATATATCTCCCAGCTTTGTCTTTAACAATCCTTGTCACTTGAAATGGTATGGATTTGTGAATTAAAATCATAACCCCTCTTGCCTGTGAAGTAAAGGATGCAGAATATAAACTGCCCTGCCACCTCCTTCTAATCTTTGCCTCTTGACTAGATAACAAGTGTGTTTCCTGAAGTAGCACAATATCAGAGTGTAAAGATTTCACCCTTGTCATTACCTGTTTAACCTTATTCAGTTTTCGTAGTCCTCTGCAGTTCCAAGAAGATATTTTAATTCTTAATCCACCAGACATAGTGTATAACATTGAGTGGGCTTCCCAGTACACGTAAATTGTATTGAAACAGAGAAACAAAAAACACCTGGATGTTAAAAATTACATCCACCATCATGAATACCGAACACTATAACCCTTACAACTTAGAACAGTAACTTTATTACCCACCTACCTCCCCCCTATATGTACTGGCACCTATCTAACAGCTAAAGGCTGTTCCACACAGAAGTGAGGATCAGCCGACTGTGCCTAAATACTTTTCCTTTTACCTCACCCCACTTACCTATACAAAGAAACTCGTTATTAATATGTTTAGAAAGTTAGGCCATTTATATTTATATTAGCCTTGAGCCTCTAGGCCAACATATGACAAGTGTGATAATCTATCCATCCTTCTTACTTAACTTAAGGCTCAGTGATTATACATCTATAATACTCTGCAATAAGATGGTAGCTCTATTATCTCACCCAGATCCACTTTCTGCTCTCAGAGTCCTCACAAAGTCCTCTGCTTCAGCTGCCTGGTTAAAGATGCGGGACTGTCCGTTGTGTGTCACCAGCAGCCGTGCGGGAGGGATCATGCCATATCGAATCCCCATCGTCCGAAGCTGTTGTCTCGCGGAGTCAAACTCTTTCTGTTTTTTGTGTACACCTGTTGCGAGATCTTCGTAAAATCTCACCGGGCTGTTCTTGAAGAGAATCTGTCCCTTTGCCCTGGAGGCTCTCATCACGGCCATTTTATCCTTGTAATTTAAGAACTTCATGATAAGAGTCCTTGGTGTAGCGTTGTTTGATGCACTCCTCTGGCCGATCCGATGCGCTCTCTCCAGGATCAGAGCGCTGCGTAATGGTGCCAAGTTCAGAGCTTCAGGCAGCCAATTTTCCAAAAAGGTACAGGCGTCCTCTCCCTCTGCGCCCTCGGGTAGGTTAACCAGTCTCAGGTTAGATCGTCGAGATCTAGCCTCCAAATCCAGCACTTTTTCCTCAAGATCTTTGTTTTTCTTTTCAAGGGTCTGAACGCTCACTTGCTGACTGGTAATGCTGTCCTCGGCTGCAGATATCCGGACCTCCGCCTCGTTGATCCGCTTGGCACATTCATTAACGTCTTTCTTCACAGTCTCTATTGCCGCCAATATACCATCTAGTTTGGAGGAGAAATCTGATTTCAAGTTTGCAATTGCTGCCAGTATTTCCTCCGAACCTGTTTCGGTCATTTTCCCCCTCTCAGTCGGCGAGCAGGTGTCTTCATCCATCGCCTCGCATGTGCTTGTGTTAGCCTCGCTATCGCTACAGTTAGCCTCAGTGCTCAACTTCGAAGAAAAGTTGGATAACTTCGACTGAATCGGCTTATTAGTACTTTTAATGGGTTTTCTTTGCGAGAGAGGCATCTCAGCGGTTCTACAGGCGTCGTTCAGTGTTTCATATAACGAGTATTAATCAGAGTTTTACAGACAGGTAGCGGAGCCGAAGCGAACACGTCCTCTCAGCAAGCCGCCATTACAGGAACCCCCATATCAGTCTTTTTGATAGTTAGTTTTATTGGTCTATATTAAGTTTTTTTTTAAAGGCTTCTCATTGAATTTTAAAAAATGTGCCAATAAGAGCATAAGTGTGGTCATGGATATTCTCTGGATTAGAAAATTCCAGCATAAGTCATCATGGATGGACGTGGAGATCTTTCCTGTCGTGTAGGTGATGGAGGATTTTTTCAGTTCATTAGAAACACCAAAAGTTTTCCTATTTCAAGAACCATCACGAGAGAAAGCCCAGTTATCGACTAGAACAGAATCAGAATAACCCCCAGATATTTCAAGTTCGAGCTACCATGTATGAGCGAAGCATGCAGGCACAGCAATGCATCACAGAAGTCAACAGAGCACTATTTTGTTGTGTGTTTATCACCGCAGACCTGTGCAGTAAATTTAATCAGGACTGGTAAAAAGCGCTCTGCCGTGGTACATTTTTAATATGGACTTTGAATTGATGGGAAATGCAAAATAACTGAGTTCAAACATGGAATTAAAAATGTGATTGATGAAGATGAACATATCAAATGAACAATTATCAAAGCTAAAGAAATGCATTGTTTAACTATGATAATTCAAACCCTTAACCTGATATTAATTTTGATTTAAATAACACAAAAATACAGCTTTGTCTCATGAATGCAAGCTGAGTATTGTGATTTACTTTGGTTGTTACAAACTAATCCTTCGTAGCTGTGATTATGACGCCAGGTGATGATCGTAGACTATATAGAATGGACAGCGTGGCTCCACCTTTTTTTCATTGTACGGTTTTGAATCCAAAAAACTCCCATCATGGGCGCTGCCATTTTGCAGCCAGAGTCTGCTTAGGACAGACATTGAGGGACTCTGAGAAAATCTGAGTGGAAACAGGTGCCCATATATATATATATTTTTTTTTCTTTCGACAGTCTAATCTCTTCTTTGCTTTTCTTCCTGATTTATTTTACTATTACTGAAAAAAACTACACAAGAACAGCAGCTGTCAGTCATCATTAAACAAGACGTGAAACCCTGTTTTTAATCTCTAATAACAATTGAAAAAGATTTTTTTTTTTTTTTCAGAAAAAAAGAGGACTTGACCACAATGCAGCCCAATAATTTCTTCATATCACCACAGAATACAGAATGTGAGAAACATTTCTACGAGGTGTATTAATTTTTTAGAATTTAACCATCTGGAATGACTGGAAAGACTGAGTTTTTGATCTATACTTCAGCCAGTCACCTGGGGAGCAGTTTTTGTGGCGACCTCAGTTCGAGCTGAGTGAGATGACGTCCATTTTTTTAGTCTATGGTGATGATGTATCAAAACTGAGAATGTCAAATATTAAACTTTGACCCAGGCGATCATTGCTCCTGTCTTCATGTGTGAAGATCTCGATTCACACATGTATGTGATCTCATTTCTTAACACAGATGGTTCTTTTGCATTTTATTTCACAGGATGCATCACAAACAAATGCCCCACAAATGCAGCGCTGCCTACTCTCTCAACTAATGGTAAAGCATCTTTACAGTATGAGTCTGCTGCTGCCGGCTGCAGTTAAGTGAGAGTTAAATTGAAGGTACATCAAGCATAATAAGACTAAGAGGAGTGAAAGGGGCGAGAGTCAATACAGCCCTAATAACAATAATCCTTTTTCATCTTAAACCATGATATCTTACTCAACTTAACCAAACAGAAACTGTCCGCAACGGTGTGTTGTGTCATTCTGGAGGCCGGTCATATACATCGCTGTTCCTTGAGTCATCACCACTCAACATGTTCAGTCTTGAAGTCATAGGAAAGAAGCAGACATTTAGCTTTGTGACTCATATCTAACATATAACACAAGAGAAATCTGAAAATCTCCACCTTCCATTTTAAAAATAATCTTCCATCAGTTTAGGACCTATCGTTTTTTTTGTGATGGCTCAAGATAACTTGCCTTTATCCTCTCCTCTTAATCTTTTCCTCGCACTCCCACCCTGCTGCCTAAGTTCAGCCTCTTCTCTGTCTCCAGCCCCTCACCCCTTTGCCGACCCCTCTCTCTCCCTCCATGTCTCTCTCCTCCCTCCTCCCTTTTAAGTCACTGAGGGGAAGTGGGGATATTGGAAAGTGAGATGGGAGAATGTTCAAACTGGAGCTTGTTTTCATTTCATGTTTAATTTCCTGACGCCTAAGCCCTTGGCTTTCCGCAGCTAACCTCTCTGACCTTTCAGAGGCGTGCAGACGAGAGCAGCGGGCCGAGCATACACATACACTCACAGAAAGCGCACACATTTACATACCATGTTGTATACAAAATTCAAAGTCGCTCTCTAACAAATGCGTTCTGTGGACCTGGTGGCTCTAGCACACTTACTGGAAATTTCTATAAACAAGCAAACAATACCTGAGCTCATATGTGCCCCTGGTCTTGGTCTCTGAGTCCTGAGTGTGTCATGTTTCACAGAGGGTTTGCTCTCTGTAGCTGTGCCTTTGAACGGCAACAGGAATGAGAGCAAAGCCAAATAGTTTGGCAAGGAGATCATTCGGAGAACATTATGAAGTCAGATGTGTCCTTTGCTGCTCTGCGTCTCTTATTCCCAAACTTCTAAAAGTCGAGGTTCATTAGAAAAGAAAACCAGTGATGTTTTTGAACAAGTTGAATCTCAATTAACTTGAAGATTTATCGTCACTCATGTTAAACAAAAGTGACCCCTCCTCCATAAAACGCTGACAAAGGACCATATTTACCAACTGCAAGCTCTCACAATCCTCCTTGATTTTCCCAAACAGACATCTGCGAGGAAGGTGGCTCTGCGCTCTCAGAGCTCAAAGTGCTCGGTGGTGATACAGTAATTGCTAAAGACGTTGACAGCAAAAGGCAGCTTACAGAGCCATTAAAGAGCTTTATTTATGCTCTGGAGCCAGCAGGCCGAGCGAGAGAGGAAGAGGGAGAGAGGGAGGGCAGAGTGCACAGCTCCAAACACGGCTTTGAAGTCCAGCCGTCTCACCTCATCTCTGTCATCCAGGACGGCGGCGATTGATAGACTGCCTGGGCACTCACTTACACACAGACGCCTCCTCCATAAAAAAGTAGAAAGAAGGCCGTGTGCTGAGGTCTCAGGTCCGAGGCACAGAAATAATTGCGCTAAATAAACTAGTGGTAGCAGAAGTCGCATATGGGATTGTGCAAAAGTGCAGCTCTGCTTTATGAGGACATTGATCATCAAGCTGAAGATGAAACTGTAGGACCCTGACACTAGCAGACAACATCTGTACTCTGAGTTTCAATGGCTGTTGTTCCAGAGATGAAAAGGATTCTCCGATCTCTTGCCAAGCCTGGAGTGCCCCCTGGTATTCAACAATTGGATATCCCTGGACTTTGTCTTGATGGACCTTCAGATGAAATTGTGGGCTTTAGTCTTGATTGCATGCATATTTAGGGTCTGATTTTAGAAGTATGGGTCAAACCTCACAGTGACTCAACAGAGAGCGTCAGATGAGAGAGGTAATTATATTCATCTGGGGAATAGATGGGCCTGTGTGAACGCAACACGAAGGTACTTTTTTCACTGTACCACCACAAGGACCAGACCAGGTTCTCTGTCCCTGACTGTGTCCTGCGCTGTGTGTGGAAATTGAAAGTGGCATCTCAAAGTGTTTTCGCCAAATAGCTCTGATGACTTCTCTTTTTTTTCCTCATGTTTTCCCTCCGTGCCTACACAGTTGTGCGATGAAGCAGTTTAAACACAGTAGTGCGAGGGAGAAACCCTTGACCCCTGACCCTTCTGCAGAGCCTGCAGCATGTAAGAGCAAAGAGTATTCCCTCAGTCCCACCCATCCCACTCTGATCCAAACCTGGCAGGCAGATAGAGAGATGGAGAACAATAGGCCTTGCTGTCTGCTGCTCCGAAACAATTTCTGTCAAACAGCCAGTCTGAACTCTCCCAGCCCTCTTTTTTACGCTCCCAGAGTGATTATTAGCATGCAAACATGGACGAGTGCAGTCAGACAACACAGCGCACAGAGAGTGTCCTTCTAACAAGGAACGGCCGCTGTCACATGCAAAACAACAAACTTTTATAAAGGACAAAGCTTTGTTGTGGTTGGGAAATTTTCATGATCCCAAAGGAAGAGGTCAGGTGTCAGGATTTTAAGTGACAAAGTTTTCATGGAGGTGTTTTGGAGAGATATACGAGTCAAGAACACATCTGATTTTAATATTAGAGCCTAATATTTTGAATTTCTTTCCTTTAACCTCAACTGCATGAACCATTGCAAAGACTGAGATAAATCTGCCTTAGAAAGTACTGATATGAACTCAAACATGATGTTTTTTGGAGCTAATAGTTTATTTTTCTGCATCTCTTTAATAAAGTTAACCATGAAACCGATTTGTTAAACAACTGTTAGTCACGGCTTTGGAGGGATAGATGATACAGTTCTTTAAAACAGTCCTTAATTTAAACATCTTATAACCAAAGAGGTTGTGACTCTACGATAAAGTATGTCGAAACTGAAGCTTTGGTTATCTCATCAAATGCAGTAATATGTTGTTTTTCTTTTTCGTGTCTCACCTGCACGCGAGCCTCGGTCAGGTCCGTCCTCAGTGCCAGCTGCTCGCGGGCGTAAACATCTGGATAGTGCGTCTTCTGGAAGACCTTCTCCAGCTCCTCCAGCTGGTAGCTGGTGAATGTGGTGCGATTGCGCCTCTTCTTGCCTTTATTGCTCTCAGCTTCGCTCTTGTCCAGGGGGCTGGAAAGGTCTGAACCTGGCCGATCGCTCTGCCCCTTCTCGCCTGGGACCTTCAGGTTTAGGTAGCTGCCTTCCATCCCAGGAGGGTCGACGTTCGGGGGCAACTCTGACTCTGTCAAGCCACCATTGTCTTTCCCTTGAAATAGAATAGGAAAAAGATGGAATGAAGAGTTGCCAGTCACTCTTATTGGTTTTGTTCTTTTTTTTTGTCCCAATGACAGTCAAAGTTGGCTCTTGAAAAAAAAAGACTCAATATGAAGACTCAACATAAAGCCTCCATTACAAAGAGATACTGTCATGTTTGAAAGAAGTGCATCCAATGAATGACACTAATCATTCGCATTGTGGAAAAATGTAGGATTGAGGGATTATAGAGTTTTACTGTGTTTGGGAATGAAAATCAAGACATTTCGGTCTCTTTTGCATCAATTTTGTCTATTATTCTTTTGATAGATCTTTCGTGTGCTCTCCAACTCTATGAGAGTCCAACACAAGATCTCTGGAGTGTAGCTACTCTTCTGTGATGTGGATTGGCAGCACTGCTCAAAAATCTCATAAAACGTGTACTGGAGATTTTGGTTAAGATGTAACTCTGCGGTTCAATTAAAATACATTGAAAAAAATGGTTTTGGTTAATGTGCTGGTTTTTGAGTTTTGAAAGTGAAATTTTAAAAGAGAAAAACATTTTAATTCCCTCCAGTGTGGTTTCACAGATGATATAAATCACATTCTTACCGTAATAATATTATTTTCTAGAAAGCTATTAAAAACAACTTTCTGAGCATTTTAGATCTGAAAAATGAACGACACATGTTGTCAATAGAAGTCCTGTAATTACTGTTACAACTCTATAATTGGAATATTCAACAGAGCAGCACTCTGTTTAAAATGTGGCTGAATAAAACCATGGTGCCTCATGTTCAAGGCAGTGAATGTGTCTGCTCATCATCACATTCCCAAACATCCACATGAAATGACATTTACCTAAAGCTTACATCACCTCTGTAATGTTTTATGTTGAAAGGTTCAAAGACTTTGTCTGGATGCAGCAAGTCTCAAAGTAGCAGAGAAGAAATGTCGTTCTCTGTTTGAAAGGTGTGTCACAACACATTGGCAAGACCTGTGACACAACCCTTAAAGGCCTCTGCCTCACATCTCTCAATCACGCCACCTGAAACCCGAACCAAGTAGAAAACCTGCTCCTTCTCCCCAGCCAGCGTAAGGCAGGCCTTGTGTACGAGGCGAACACAGCTTGACTGCACAGCCTTGCCCCCTTCAGATGTAAACAACATTGTGTTTGTCACTTTCAATTTCGTGA
Source organism: Labroides dimidiatus (assembly GCA_030710495.1). Lineage (NCBI taxonomy): Eukaryota > Metazoa > Chordata > Actinopteri > Labriformes > Labridae > Labroides > Labroides dimidiatus. The sequence goes on along the minus strand of CM061147.1, from coordinate 23,939,466 downwards.
ACGACCATTTTGCGACAAGCTGCGCTCTGTTTCTGTCAGCGTTGCTGGCTTTTTTGTTTCCTTTCAGGAGATGTAGAAAGCTGTCCCTTCTTTTCCAATAAACAAACATCAGTGTGAATAAATAAGCTGAAGGGCTCTGGTTACTGGCTGGTGAGAACAGTGTGCTCTGTCAGTTGCTCTGTTTGCCTTTCCTGTGAATGGGCATGCCGTCCTGACTGAATTGGTCTGAAACCAGCACAGATTTGTCTCCTCCCTGCGAAGAAACTGAAATCTAGGTCTGGTGCAACAGAACAGCAGCATTACTTTTGTCCAACAACACTGACTTCAAGTAAGATCAGTTTTAGGACAATTAATTTAATAGGTATGTGCAAGCGTTTAAAAACGTCACGTTATGTTTTTGTCATGAGTAATGTCAGTAACAGCCTCTTGTCCTTCTCAGTAACCAAGTGCAACATGGGAAAGAGAGTTGACTCCTTGTGGCACTGGTGAGTCACCGAGCCAAGTGTTTTAGTGGTAAGTAAGATGACTAAATAGTTTCAGAGTGATGAAGCTAGGCGGAGGCTGTCTGCAACATGCATGTTTGTTTTCATGGATTAGTGCTCCTCTGGCGAGTGTCTCCCACAATGAAATGTCAATAGTCATCCTCCTGGTGCTGCAGCAGCCCTCCTGCTCTGTGGCTCAGACCTGCCCTGACCGCGACGCTAATGGAACCGCACAGCTCGCCCAGCTGGAGTTCATGACCTCATATCACTGCGGCCCACCTGTCAGACTCTCTTACGGTCTCCACGCAGGCAGATGTTCTGACATCACCAACCCCTGCGCTGGCCCCTTATGTTTAAACACTGCAATATTTTCATTCTAGCCCTGGGCTGCAATGTTAAGAAGTAAGGCAGGTCAACTCCAGGTTCCTGTTTGGCATCTGCATGAGGGAGAGAAAATGAAATTATTCCACTGAGCATTGCATATATCCGGTGAGGCAGTGGGCACACAGATGGGGGGATAGGAGGATGGTGGGATATTGGGTGGAAATGTTTTATACAGAACTGTATCACTTGCAATCAGGATGTGCATTCTGAGACAGCTTAATGACTTTATGTAATCAGCCTTACTGGTTAGCACCAGGAGAAAAAGTCAGTTAATAAAAGATTAGTGCTTTGTTATTGTGGGCCCAGAATGCTGATTAAAAGTTGTCTCTTTGTTCAGCTACCCGCCACCAACTGGGGCTGAAGCGCCTATTGCAGCCATCTGATATTGTAATTCTCTACTACCCAGATGTAAAAAGTCAGGGGTGATGGATGATATCCATCAACTGTATAATATATGGATGTAGTCTCTGTGAATTCGCCCATTTGTTCTTCATACAGAGTTTTGAAACCTATTGTTGTCAAGAATGCTGAACCCAACCTGTCTTTATTCGGGTTTGAATGAGATAAAGAGGCGGGCCTTTGGCCTCTTTCTAGACAGCTACAGGATTTTGACCTGCCCTGCCCTTACATGTGCAAACTTGCAAATTTAATAACTTTGGTAAAATAAAGTTCTAAAAAATCAAACCTCCATACAGTGTGTGAGATAGAGGAATGTACTGTTGTGTTATGTTATGTTATTTTCTGAAACAGGCTGTAAACTTAACATTTTGTTGTAAACATCCTCTTTTATGGCTTGGTGTGGTTTTACAGTCTTTCTGCGACCAGCCTCATGCAAAATCTCAGCGAACTGTAGGTTTTAGCATTTCTGCATAGGCTTTGTATTTTTGGACAGGTTCCTGCTTGATGATATCGCATTGCAATGCCCAGTTTGGCAGTGATTTCATGTAGAAAATGCAGATCATGTTAAATGTAGGTTGTGTCTGGTAAATCTGAAACCATTACAACTATGAGGACATAAACATGCAGGGAGGGCCAAAGACTGGTGATGCTAGCTCTGCTAACATTAGTCACACAATGTTGACTCACAGTTTGTGATCAGTTTGTGTGTTTTTATCCATGTTCCATAACTTGCACTAAATTTTGTCTGTTTTCTTGTTAGTCAGAATTTAAATTTATGTTTTAAAGATGGGCACATAAGTAACTTCTGGACACTCCTATGAAAATTAAAAGCAATAAAAACATATCTCTTCAAATTGTTGCAGCAAATTGTTTGTATTTCGGGACATTGAAGTGAAACTAAGATTAGTTTAGCTCATTGTAAAACAAATGTTGAGAAATGTCAAAAAATATTATTTAAGGTATATTGATTTGTTTAACTTGAGAGTGTTAAAATGTGTTTTTATTTCAGTTGAAGACCATATTTCTTGTGTTGCCCCTTAAAAATGGAACAGTTTGTTGATTTTAGGTCAGACTTTTTTGAACCTCTTATGAAAAATGGGAACTACATGGTCTGAAGATATTGGTAATGATTACTTTAGGTACAAAGTTACACTAATTAGACTAAAACATAGACCAGTTTTAAACTACTGGTCTATCTTACTGCCATGTTAATAATGTTGTGCAACTTGTTATAACTGTGGCCTTAAAAATGGCCTTACTGTTCCTCCCCTGGTTGACATCTCTTTAATGGAAACAGAGTCCAGTGGGCAGTTCTCAAGACTTGGTCTTTCAGGTTTTGGACTCAAAAGATTGTATTCCATGTCGAAAGCCAACTGTGAGCAACCAGCAGGTCAATAATTTTTTTTTTCTGCTTGCAAAAATGTCATCCTGAACATCAGAGGTACCAAACTGATTTTGTGACCTCAGCAGAACTTGGCAAGTCCATTCCCAGAGTTTCTAACCTCTGTGCTCCGCTAAGCTAACCTGACAGTCCTGGTGGCTTTTTATTCACTAAATAGAAAGAAGAGACACCAGTCTTTCATCTTATTCTCTGAAATACTAATAAGAACTGTTGCCGACCTATTTGATTCAAATGCTCAGCCTTCAACAGATTTTTATCATCACCAGAATCTGCAACATCTTTCTCTTGTCTGCTTCTCCATACTCATCTCTCTTTTCTCTGTCACGCTAACCACACAGAATCCTCTGCCACAAACATCCTCGAGTATTCCCGCATGCTGAGCTGTCTTTTCTGCACCAGCTCTGCAGAACACAACCATCACACACTGCTTTCTTTCTAGAGCCAAGATTCCACTGCGCTGGCTCCAGCTTTTCTGGCATTGAGAGGAATGTGTTTTCGACTTGTTCTCGCTTCAGCATTCATCGATGTGCGCGTGCACAAATACATTGAAAATCGCTTGGGTTGATCCTGCAATTTGCCAGAGTGAGTGTGTGACAAGCTGCAGGCCTCTTCAGTTAGCTGAGGTCACATGTTTACTAGGGTCAGCAATTTAATCACTCCTGAAAACAGAGAGGAAACATCAAAGTGTAATTAAACTGGTTGTAAAGCAACAGGGCACCCTCTCAGTTTTTATGGAAAGGGACGAAGAGGGTCAAGTGAAGCCAAATAAAAGAAACACTATAAATTAGTAACCTGGGGAAGGGTTAATGACCAAACACTAAATAGAGAAGGGAATGCTTTTAAACAGAGTGCTCTGAAATGTTCGTCCCAAAACCTGACATTAGTCTGTTTCAACTGCTCTCAACTTATCACACCTTATATGGGCCAAAAACAGTCAAATATTCCATTGGCTTTGGTGACTTGTGACTCTACATTCATTTCTGGTCCGCAGACATGCTTGAGGCCATTTTATTCTTCCTGCAGCTCAGTCTAAGACCTGATGTTGACTGTTGTTTCCTCAGAGGAAGGGAGGCTCCCAGATGTTCCTGAGGAAAGATGTATGCCAGCAGCTCACGCAGGAATTCAGATTCCCTGGGAAAGCAAAAAAAGAAAAATCTGTCTGCTCAGCCTCAGCTCCTGATAAATTGACACGATCGTGACCTCACTACCGTCAGAACACGTTCAGGTACTGCTCGCAGAGACTCATATCAAAGGAAACAAAAGGGGTTTAGGATTTTACAAGAATTTTAGGGAGATGTCAGGGGGGAAAAAAAGAGGAGGGAGTAAAATATTTCTAAAGAGTTTTAAGAAAAACTGATTCCATGAAGAAGTGCAGACATGAGAGGGAAAATAAACCACTGTAAATATTGATATTAAATTGCAGGCTTCATGCAAATGCAGTCACAAGATAAACAGAGTAGCACCGAAAAGCAAAGAATTGAAATGAGGAAGGATCTTAGATTGCATCCTCTCTGATCAAATTTAGTCTGCAGTGTTCATAGTCTATGGCAATTTTATTTCTTAATCACATTTATGATGTGTGGATCATATTGAAATCACGATTTACAAAGTTATTTTTTCATAGATCGTGGAGAGGCAACGGTTTGTTTTGCAGACAGTGCCACACTGTGATAATAAGGATGACTTTCTTCTTTTTGCATGTGTAGAAATTTAAGTCAGCATTTAAAATGATCTAAATTATTGCTTTACACAGATTTTCCGGTTTTCATAAGTGCGCTCATTTTAGTCAACAAGCCTATTTTCCTTTTCTGACCATACCACTTGTCAGTGTGGCCAAATTATGTGCCATTCAAAGACCCTTACATAAAAGTAGATTTAGCTAATAGTCCAATTATTAGTCTTAAGGAAGTCATGACACAGGAGGCACTAAAATGAATGTGCACCAGCTGGTTAGAGTTTCCAAATCATGTCTTGTTTGCAGCCTTCATTCAGGTCTGGGTCGGCGGGTGAGAGTTACCTTACTCAGAGTCATGCATGCTGTTTTAGCTGCACAACAGCAGGAGCAAGAAACATACTTTCAAGTTCTTCTAACACTTTCCTCAGAGTTTAATCCTCTATGTGTCCGGTTGTGCTATGGCAGGCAGATTCCTGCAGCTTTGTCACATTTTTTTTTAAAGTCAGAAATTCATCCTTTCAAACATTCATTACTCTGTCTGATTTGTTCTGGTTCACAGACACACGCCGGCACCATCACAGGTGTCATTTTGGCTTTCGCTTATTGTTAACATGGACACAGTGTGTTAGTCATCAGCACATGCATATCCTGTTACATCACTTCCCACTGCCTTTTAACATGTATTGGAGAGCTTTATTTTGACAGGGTGCTTTTAAAACCGTGCCAGGACCTTTTTTAGGGGGTCTTGTTTTGGGTTTCGTGCAGTCTAGAAAAATGTTTTACATATCACAGGATGCTTCGATTTCCCGCTGAAGGGGAACAAAGAATTGTCCAAGCTGTACGCAATTTGCTTTAAATTGTTATTTTGTAAGAAAAAGACGAAGAGAATGCGGCGCAAACAGCGGGGACCATAGTTCACATAAAACTACACTGCACGGAAGTATCAACCACAGGCCTTCAAACATGTCTGCTTTCCAGATAGTGCCTCACATGTTTGTGTATTTCTAAGGAAAGCATGCTCATGTTTTGCTTAGAAGTTTGTCTCTCTATAAAAATCCAACAAATTAGGAATAAAAGTTAGCATATTCATTAAAGAATATCAAGAACAGAGTTCAGTGTAGCATAAGCATGTAAACAGTCCCTCACACACGTGCGGCTTTCCCAGAATCCCTCTCATTCCCCCGAGTCCCTCAAATCATTACCCAATCTGGATGTCCATTTCTGACTCACTGCTTATTTGTACAAGGTATTGTAGAGACGGGGTTATGTAAACCAGTCCCACTCTGTCATCTCAGGGACTCTCTGCAGCTTTGAGAGTTGTGATGTTTGGGGAGTATGAATAATAACTATAGGAGCCAGTAATGCACATCTGCCTCAGATTAATGCCGACCTCTCCTGCAGCGCTGACCTGCATTCCTCAGCTCTCCATCATCTCGGGGGGCTTTATTTCATTCATTGCTGTGTGAGCAGGTAGACGGCTCCATCCCTACAACGCTGTGGGACAGTCTCACCGCTGAACATCAAACCCGCCATATACTGACATACTACTGTGCACAAAAAAAAAAAAAAAATGTGTTTGTTGGTTTCTCAGTGTTAGGATACTGTTCCATTATTTTGTAATCAGAAAAAATGTTTAATTAACACATTACAATAATAATTTTCCAGAATATTGTTTTGTGAATCTATAGATTTAAAAAAGGAACATCTATGAATATATGAAACTATAAATTGCTCTTAAAGACAAATGTAGTAAAACACTTTAAATAAGCTTTCTATGCGTAAGAATTAAAACGTTTGCTTCTTTATCCAGTAGCAAACCTGTGAAAATTGTGATAATTGTAGCATCAACACACACAATATTTACAGCTGAATTTTTCCTCTTTTTTGTACGTAATTGTATGCACCAAGACTCTGTTTTGCATGTGTCATTAACACCCTGAGAGAATGTGGTGTTGCCATCTAAACAGCGTTCTAGCTGAGGTTGCCACAGAGAAAACTCCCTCTGGGCTCGCGCTGACTTTCAGTGTCATCACGATGGAGATAAAGCTTCAGCATTGAGCAATATATCTCCCATTGAGGACCACACATTGGAGCACAAGCCTGTTGACGCCTGAGGCTTTGGCAGCACCCCAAAGTATCCTCCCCGGAGCCACGATGCCTTCATCTGGCTGCAACATTTTCAATAACAACAGTGCGCAGCTGCCCTCAGGGGAGGCATGTTGCATTTAATGACGGTGTTTAAACGGCTCTGTCAATGCACGTGCCAAATCGATTCAAACTTCAGCGTGGAGGTGCTCCGGTCTATTTGGGCAAACTTTCAGACTCTGAGAAAAAAAAATGTGACAGATCAGCTTGGAGTAAAGAGTGCCTCCAGATTTTCTCAGGAAAACAGATTACTTTTCACTTTGTGGATGTTTTTTGGCTACGCGTGGAGTGGCTACTGCAAAAAATAAGAATGAGTTATACTGCAGGCCGTGCTGTAATTGGTCCCACTGAGCAGAATCAGGGCACTTTAATTTCACATGAGCCAACAACTAATGCTAAATTTAACTGAAACAAGATAAATATTTCGCGTGACGTATTGTGAATAGCGTTCATTTGATTTTTACTGAGCTGCTTTTAGTCAGTGACTGAATGTCCGGTGTGTATAATCAATGTAAACGGGTTGTTTGCGGCATATAAATTTAGATTGACATCCAATTTCAAATACAATCATACAGATGTTTTCTACTGTCACATCTGCGCCATAATAAACACCTAGACCTAAAACGAATAGGACGCTTACGACTTACGAGTGTATAACTCGCCATTAAACGATTTTTAGTGGATCTGTCAATTTAACACTGATAACCGTTAGTTTGAATATTTATTTTTGCACTGAGACTTTTGGAGTATTTGGCCGAGGTTGGCTAAAGTCTGCTTTCCATAATTTCGTTATTCAAACTCAGTGTTATTTAATGTATAATGTAAAAACCGTAATAAACTGGACAGAAAAGCGGACTGATTTTGTAAACGAGGTTTACAACTAATTATGCAATGACCTAGATTAAATAAATTAAATTTCTTAAGAAACCAGAATAGTCCCTTAATAAGTAAGGTGCTCTTTAATTGTGGATAATTTGTATATGTTGGCCTTCATGTTCAGACATTCATAAAATGAATATGTTTCCTTCTGTAGCTATGGAGAAATAGAGTCAGCCGTCCACACTTTGTTTTTGTCATTAAAAAACTCGGTTGGGCCTACGGAATAGTTGCTACCGAGAATAGCCCGCTTTGAATTGAACCTTCTTTCATTCTCCCCTCATTGCGCATTGGGTGTACATTAGCGCCTCAGAGGCTGTAGACATACTGGTCATGTAGAAATATTAAAAAAATAATAATTTGAAAAAATCAAAGTGAAAATCAGGATAACTGTGGATCTGATCCATACCAGAGGGTAGCTGCCAGTGCTTCACGAATTTAAAATATTTTCAAGAAATAAAAATCCTGTAAATATATGAAGAACGATATAAACACAATAGGTTGGCAGGCACATGCTGTATGATTTTTTTGGAATATCTTTAACATTCCTCAATCAAAACACAAGTCTTGAAAATGAGGTGTATTCGAACATAATCGGCAATATTACAGATTTTCCTGAAATATGATTCAGATTAATTCATAATTGCGTTTTCATAACTATTCTGAGTCCATCCTTTCTCATCTCCTTTCGTGCACACTGTACCATAATTTCTGCAGTTTCGAAGTTATGCAACATATAAGCCAAGTTCAATCTGGTGCGTAAAAAGTTTCATTTTTAGATTTCTGAAGTCAGAGCGCACATTTCACTCGTCACTTTTTTGTAGGAAACTGCTTCTTGTCGAAGAAATATGAATTTATGACTCAGATACTGTAGTTTTAAAGTTTGCTGATTGGAGTCCTGCTGGGTTCCCCTCTCGCTTTCTCTCACTCCCCTCTCCGCTTCTCGCACACAGACTTACTAACTTTCAGATGCTGCAGCCTATTACGCACAGGACCATTATTCTTCCCATTATTACTTGCAAATGTTCCCTTGTGTCATGCATTTCCGTTCAACACAGAGCCGATGTGTCGCCTCGTTTGTGCCTCTCTGGTGCGCACTCACCATAGCAGGACAGAAGCGTCCCGTTGAGCCCGCTGTCCGGGTGCAGCTTGCCTCCCTCGGGCGGAGTTTTGCAGCTCGGTCTCTGCATGTAGAGCTGGTAGGACTTGTTGAATGCGCCTTCCTCTGCGCCATCCAAAGACTGGCACTCCGGCTGGAACGGACTCCGGGGCTTTTCTCCGTACGGCTGCCCTTTCCCCGGGATGAACGTGGGGCTGTATTTGGTTTCAGTGTTTGGGAAAGTCCTGAACGGGTTCGCCTGGTGGTCTCTACCCTGCGCAGTAGAAGTGCTATAATATGAATCCATCGATGTCATATCGCAGTATGAGACGCACGCTGCGTTCATACCTAAAAAAGTGATATTAAAAAAATCCACACGCTTCTTTTTTTTCCCTCCCCTTCCTTCTCTTTAAGACAGCAGATATTCTCACGCGCTGACAAACTCACAATGACGCTCTCGTGCACACACACTCTCACACTCTGTGCAGCATCTGGGACTGCTTAAAAAATGAATCAGATGTTTTCCAGAGACTGCAGACTGAACAAATGCTAAAAGCCCCCTGAAGGTTTGTTGGGGTAAAGAGAAATGCCTCGCTCAAGCTGATGCCGCCTCAGTAGCCTGCAGTGTATCCGACACACACACACACACACGCGCGCGCACAAACCCACGCACACACGGATACACACACACACACTTACACAAACACACTCTCTCTATCCATCTCAGGCCCACACCGAGCTGCAGCACTATTATGCAGCCAGTGGATTTGGGAGGTCAAAAGCTTTTTCTGTAAACACGCGGGAGACACAACACATGACATTAATGTAATTAGAGATGAATGTGACCGCTTTGATTCCTGCAGCTCATGTCTGAACACTTAACCCATCACTGCTCCTCAAATCAAACTTTAAAGACTTTTTTTCTTTTTGTTCCAGTGACTGGTTATTAATTAGAAGTTTGTGTTCTCTGCATATTTCTATCTCTGACTTTGATATGACGTGTAAACAAAAGGATGAAGCAAGAATTTGGTTCAGTAACAGGCCTCAAGTGAACAAATAGTAAGCGCAAGTAAAATATAAACATTTTTTTAACATCTTAATTTCAACAGCACCTCATGCGCAGTCTGTCACCGCGGATATATTCGCTTAAAATGATGAAGAATGAGTCGTAAATATCGAATAAGCTTCTGATTATAAACAATGAGGCCCGTGTGCACGATGAACCATTTGTCAGTTCATGGGCTTGCGCAAAAAAGTGCTTCTTTATGACTCACAATTAATTAAAGCCTGATAAAGGACAATTTTACCTTTTAGCATGGAGTTTTAGATGACAGTGTTTGTTTCTAATAAGTTTTTCTTTAAAATTCATTTAATTGCACGTGAGTTATCTTTGTAGTTAACAGTATTCTAAAGGCACGGAAAAATCTAGCACAACAGAGGAATAATAATAATAATATTGTGATGTGATACTTTTCTATTATTATTATTCATAATAATAACTATATTATTATTATTATTATTATTATTATTATTATTATTATTATTATTATTAATAATAATAATAATAATAATAATAATAATAATAATAATAATATTTTTATATTGTTGCTATAACCTAGTTTTTGTCAGAAACGACAATAGAATAATGTCACCATAACACATTATTATTTATGATACAACAATAACAACCTTTCAATAGTGTTATAATTTTTAACAGTAGAAATTATAATAAAAAATTGTCTAATAATTTTTTATGTTGTTGCCATGATGTTTTTGTATTACAAGTTGGCTATAATTACTAGTTAATTATCGTAATAGTATTGTGATCACTATTTTTATAGATGTTGCTAGTACAGGGCTTGTATTTTATCTTTTAAAATTGAAGCGTCTTTTATTTGGTCCATATATCGTGTTGAAATTGGCTGAAAGCAGATTGAAATTCACTCCGCCTCCCTCTTCTTTTTTCGTAATGAACGCAATAATAAGTCCTCGAGACGGAGCTCGCGTCTCTTCAGTCGTAACACGGTGAATCAGTCACATCTGTATTTGTCCTAGGAGGGAGGATACGTTCATTAAAAATAAGTAAACAAAACCACAAAGTCATGGACGCCACATTCGGGCTCCATTTAACGCCATGTCTCCTTTAAAAGCAGTAAATTTCTGGCGTTCATTTTGGTCACGTTGTGACAGCTGAGATTGAAAAACCTCTATCGTTAAACAACAGTTTACTGGTTTGGGCCTTGCGCACGTGCAGCCTCCCCAGCGCAGTCTCGTTCACCACTGGCACCTCTCTCGCTGTGCAGGTATTCTTTAACGAGGTTTCGTCTGTATTGTTCATTGGTTAATTAGAAAATTTCTCCCGTAAAGAAATATTTTTAATGTCACGTCATGAGTTCAGGTCTTGCTACACACCTTTTCTCTTTTAATTTTTTTATATCACGCCGGGTATTCACACTGAGAAGTTCGACTTGTTATTTGTTATGGGTGTTTTCACACTCTGAGCTGCAGTTTGTTGCAGTACATTTAATGTGATTGTAAATAAAATGTTCTAAACGAAAAAAAAAAATTACTACATTAGACCTATTCTCTCTTTAAATGTGTTTGACAGCGAAAAGAGAAACAGACTTTTTTTTTTCCAGCAACAGTCTCTTGTGTTCAAGGAATTAATGCAGCTCACTATCTGTATTTGTTGGCCAAGACAGCAAATTAATGTTCCTCCTTGAATTATAGATAACCTCTCTTGTTTGATTTATTCTGATAGTGTCCAAGCAAAAAATGAACAAAACAGCTGTTCATTTTTAAAAAAAATTCTAATATTTATTTGCACATGATTTATATTCAAAGTGTTTGCACACAGAGTCAAGAAAGCATTTATAAACAGAAACTATTGACACAGGCACCTCATTGTGTACTAACACCTTTTTAGGTTGGAGTGTTGTGTAATTGTGAGAGAGTAATTGGTTTTAAATTCAAGAAAAGAAGACAGTTAAAAGCTATTTTATAAATGTTTCATCTGCAGACTTTTGACAGTAAAATAATCTAGAATAGCTAAAATTTAACAACGGACTTTTATTTTGTAAGTGCAGGTCCCGCTTAATGTAAACCACTCCACTGCTAAAGGCCAAAGTCTGAGCCGTCACAGATATCCATCACTCATGCGTGGCATTCCCTCTAAAAGCTTTCCACTGAATGAAGACTTGTCTGTTTGAACCATGTCCAGGTATTGGCTGCTGTGGCGGGACGGGCTCCACACTGATGCAACATCTCAGAACCCCTGGAGGGTTTATGTTGGCACAGGGCTTCATAAGGACCAGCAGCAGGGTTCCTGAAGCTCCTCTGGCTATCAGTGTGTTGAATAAAAGGCGTGGAAGAGCGGGTAATGGGCTGGAGAAAATGCTCCAGGTTAGACTTTTACGTCTCAGTGATGCCATGTTCAGCTTGGCTGTGGGAAAGGCCATGACAGGAGATGGGAAATACATTGCGTGTGTGTTCTGCTCGATGGGAACTCTTTTTTAGAGTACAGAGATTAAAAAAAAAAAAAAAAAAAAAGCGCATATGGAAGGCATGTAGTGATCTTGTCTTGGATTTTAATTTTATTCTCCAGATGTTCTCACGTCATTCAACTGGACTGATTTTGAAACTAGAGTTGGACTTGAACCTGGTCCCTGTGATGCCCAATGTACACATGAATGGGAATATGAAGTAATTAAAGGAATGTTGGGAATTCATAAAGTAGCAGAGGCTTCTCAGCCAGGCCCGTCAGATTGTTTCTACAGATCAGATATCACTCCATCATTTGTCCCTGAATTTATTTTTAGGGTGCTGTCTCCTCTGTACATTTGTGCACTAATGCCTGATGTAGCAGAGACTTTCCTTACTCTCTCTAATTTGCAACAGTTTTTGATTGCTTTCATTTCTCTGGCTTCCACTCTGGATGAACTTAATTCTTACCTTGCGGTGTTTCCATCTGGTACTTAATTAGACCTTTGCTAAAAAAAAAAACTGCATTGTATTGCTGTTGTTTTAAGAACAATGTAGACAAAAAACTGTGGTCCAGGAAAGCCCAGTTTTGATACAGCTGTAAGTTTGAAGTGTATTGTAATATTATTACTTTATAATACTATTAAAGAGAGATGACAGATTGAGACAACATAAGATGTCAACGAGAAATGAGCACTTGAAGGTGGTGATTGGTGAAGAAATATTGTAGCACAATGAACTGCTTTGCATCAACAGTAGCACCTAAGAAGACCCCACATTGTCATCCCTGCTGAGGTAATGCTGTTCACTCAGTTAAGATAAATACCGGGTTGTCTGATTGCAGCCTAAGAGTGTGTGACGCAATCAGAGTCCTTCTACTGACAAAAAGATATTTGTAATTCAGTTATTGAAAATATGAAGTCACTAGTCTGTGTTAAACAAATCCACTAAAGCTTATAAGCTGATGTCATTTAAGTTCCTTTTATTTTTTTGTCAGAATGAAGGAAAGATACTGGCCCACTGCAGACCCAGGGCCCAAAATGACCAGAAAGACAACAACAAAAAAAAAAGACCAGAAATACATTTCTTAAAAATGTACAGCATTGCTAAAAAGATTTACACTAAATGAATCAGACTCAATGTAACCAAAACGGTGCAAAAAGAAAGGACAAGATTAAAAAAGATTACAAAAAAAAAAACTTAAAGAAGAAAGGAACAAGGGGGTGCTGGTTTGGTTTTTAGAGGGGAGCAGGTGCCCCATGTATGGAGGCCACATTTGCATGAGTCCCAGGACTGATTCTTGGTCCAGGCAGAATTTCCTCCCTATTTCTCAAATGTTCCCTAAAATTCCCTAAAATGTCCTAGCTCAAAGAAGACACAAAAAGTAAAAGTATTTTAAAGCAGGGGTCTCAAACTCGTGGCCCGTGGGCCAATTGTGGCCCCCAGAACAATATTTTGTGGCCCCCTGCCTGAAATCAAAGCTTTATGTTAGTGCGCGTTCTTTCTTACATGCATCTGGGCGTTTCATAGTTTTTAACAATTGTGGGCTGCCATAGCTCAGGCTCATGGCAATAACGCGAATTAGCAATTGGTCACTTGTAACAGTGGAGAGAAAATATATCCTGTCACCTAGTGCTATACTGTGTTTTTCGGTGTTTGGGTCATGTGCCTTTTTTGCAGCACCTATCTGTGTGAAAAGCTCTTCTCTTCAATGAACTTTAATACGTCAAAGTTCAGGTCCAAACTTAAAGATGAGAATCTTAAAACCATACTGAGGGTCTCAGTTGCTTCCTACCTCAAGCCAAATGTTCTGAAGAACTGTTCATGTTCTGCGTGTTCTGACTAGTTAAGACTGAGAGGATTGGATCAGTTGTACTTTTTTTTTTTTTTTTTTGAATAATTGAAGCCCCTTTTTTTGTGGAACACTTGATGTGGCCCAGCCTCACCCAGACTCTACCTCCAGCGGCCCCTTGGTAAGCTGAGTTTGAGACCCCTGATTTAAAGTAAAGGTCAAGCCCTTTTGTCAAGTCAACAGGATTTAAAAAATGAGATAAAAAAAATATTTAAACGTCATATATTTAATCAACATGGCACTCCTTGCAGCTGTTGTCATATAATTCAGAACTGATTGGATGGAAAACAGTTTTTCTCTCACCTGTTTACAAACCAGCAGGTGACAGTCCCTGCTCAGCTTTATACAAACATCTTAACATCTCTTCTCTTACAGACAGCACACCACACCCTCTGCATCAGTACGTGGGTAAGAGAGTAAAAGAGACACCAGATTTTTATGTGTAGCTCTAAATTGGTTTCACATGAGGCGGGCACACACTGCATCAGCAGATTCTCTGATCAAATTAAGCAGAGATGAGGGGAGAGAAAAAAGAGGCAGCGGTTGTACTGAAGTTTAATTCAATAAACAGGACCAAGCAGGCGCAGACAGAGAGGACACTGTGCTGCCTTCATCTCCCAGTTCTATATCAGGTTCAGTTAACTGTTAACCCATGAGGAGGTGCTCCTCCATCCATCACCACCACTGCAGACAGACCCTATGAGAAGAGAGAAAAACAAAGGGGCAATTTACCTCCCCTGTTTTTACATATTAAACTATTTGTATATCACTTCTTTGAATTACAACCAAGTGGAGTTTAAAGTCATCAAACATTCATCATCCATCTATTTTTTTTTTCAACTTCTAGATCCCAAATCCAGATTTATGGAAGGGTTGTTTGGTGGTGTTGGTTGGCCCACTCTTCTCTCCTACAGTGAGAGAATAGGTTGAAGATCAGGGATGGTATCTAGAAAGAGAGATTTGGAAATAATGGAGCATGGAGCCAGAAGTAAGATCGAACCATGGGCTACTCGTCTTGTGAACTGAAGCCTTAACAGTCCTACCACACTTCATTTTAATTCCAGCCTCTGAATTGTGATGATATTGTGTTGTTGTATTTTTTTCTTTTTTATTTCTTTATATACTTATTTTGACATTTTAATTTGGTTTTATCAGTAACAAAAATAATCAACTGAAAGAATGTTTGATTATTTTGGTATCATTTTTTATTATTATTATTTTAGGGGCCTTTGGCTTTATTTAAGCATAAAGTCATCTTCTTTTTCACTCCCTTTTAGCCTTTGAAAAACGGCAAACTCAACAGCAACTTCTTTTTTTAATTTTTTTTTGTTTTTTTTCTTGCTTTTTACTTTTTTGTTTGTTTTGTTTTGTTTTTTGTTTTAGTTTCGTTTTTTTAAGCATGATTTCAGTTGGGACCCCTTGAAATGAGATGTTACATCTCAAAGTATCTATCCCAGTGGAGTTATGAAGTGGAAAAAACAACCTGTTTGGATTTGCATTGCTGCAAAATAACAGTTGACTAATTTTTAAAGTCGCAGTGCCCTCAGTGCCCAGAATTTAGCCGCCACTAATGGTCAGGTTGCAGGGTGCAGCCAGCTTCTCCTAGCCCCTAGCATCCTTCCCTTTTAAGCATGGAGATCTTGAAACAGAAAATAATTAACACCGAAATGTGCAAAAATATTCAGATTTTTACTCTAACCACATTTTAAGCCCTACATTCCTGATATTGTCATTACAATAATTAGTTTACCTTTTTAATAGGAATGAGCATTTGTCTCAATTTTATGGCCTTAAGATTATTTTATCATGTATGGAAGTGTTCTAAGGGGAGGGGGGGTACTAAAGAAAATCTGTTATTATAATGCTCAAATTATAGAACTAAATTACTCCTGTTTGAATAACATTATTGTGCCCAGAGAATCAGTCAAGATAGATTCACTGACTTAACTGAAGTCATCATTTTCCCCGGAAGATCAATAAGTAAAAATCTGAGGACTGCACCGGCTCACTGAATTGTGCCTATACCGCCTACAAATTCCATGATGCATTGCATGCAGGCAGCCATGTCCATTTTTTCTGCCTTACATAACAACATTAGTATATGACCGGCAGTGAACTATACATTATCAAAACATCCAGCAGCACTCATGTTTAAAGATTATAAACTCTGTTTAGTGTAGCTTCACACCTGATTTAAAAAAAAAACAAAGGCAGAGATTTGAATTGCAGAAAAAGTCACAAGTCTTCAAGATTTTTCCTTTAATGAAAGTAACAACGGGTTAAGCTTACTTTAGATCAAAAATCCTTACATGTGGAAGCTTGGATGTGTTTTTTCCCATCCACAGTGTTAACATATTCATGGAGATGCCTCGCTCTAATCATTGGAAAGTCAAAGCAGCACTCAGGATGGTTCAAATATGGGACATGTGGGACGCTTCAGAGGATGAGGTTTGAACATTTGTGGACACATGCTGCAGATATCAGAACACATATGCCCACACACAATAGACATCTATTACAAAGGATAAAGCATCTCTGCCTGTGAGTTAAACGTCTTTATTGAGCAGTAGTAGATGACAACTGAGTCCATCTCTGCCATGAATGTGTGGAAAATCAGTCTCTGAATACAAATGAGAGAGATAATAAAGATAATGCGTCACTCTATTGATGCTGGATGAATAAATTGGGACCAGAAAATTTCCTGTGAGCCAGCCATTTGGAAAAGATGAGATCAATATACTTCTATTTTAAGCTTAAAGGTCTTATAAGAAACTTTTAGTTTTATCCAATGGGGATGCCCCCTGTTGACCAAGTGATAAAGGCAACATACACCGTTCATCCACTGTTCAAACTGCTGTTAGTTATTTCATATATACAGATTTACAGACAGATCTGTTGCGTCACAGTGCTTCTCAGTCTTTAAACACTAGTTTTTACTTTACCCACACACTTGTTTGTTATGTTTATCGAAACCCAAATTCACACAAAGCTGAACAGGTTGATTCATATGTCTATATTCAGAAAGGCCTAACTGAGGTCTGGAAGCACTTCAAACTCACTTTACTTCACATTATCATTCAGACAGTATTCAAAGGAGAAAGCAGCCTTTTGTCTGCACTGTTTACAGTTCGGATGGGGAGCTGCCTCAACTGAGAGTGTAGTGCCACAAGTACTTTAAGGATCTCCTCCATTCCACCAACTTGCATTTGGTGGGGGAAGCAGAGCCAGAGGACTTGGGACCGGGCCTGCCCATTACTGTTGCTGAAGTTGCTGAGGCGGTCAAACAGCTCCGCAGCGGCAAGGCACCGGTGGTGAATGAAATCCATCCTGAGTTCCTCAAGGATCTGGATGTTATAGGACTATCTTGGCTGACACGTCTCTGCAACACTGCATAGGCACTAGGGACGGTGCCTCTGGATTGGCAGACTGGGGTGGTGGTTCCCCTTTTTAAGAAGGGGGACGAAAGTGGTGCGATGCAACTACAGGGGGATCACACTCCCCAGCCTCCCTGGTAAGGTCTACTCCAGGGTGCTGGAGAGGAGAGTCCAGTGGTTGGTTGAACCTCGGATTCAGGAGGAACAATGCGAGTTTCATCCTGGTCGTGAAACACTGGACAGCTCTATACCATTGCAAGGGTGCTAGAGGGAGCATGGGAGTTTGCCCAACCATGTGGATCTGGTGAAGGCTTTTGATGGTGCCTTCCGAAGTATCTCGTGGGAATATAAATTTGATGGCTTGTTGTTATAGTCTGTTTGATCTCTGTATTTCCAGAACAAGAGTTTGGTTCATACTGCCAACAGTGACTTGAACTCGTTTCTAGTCAGGGTTGGACTCTGTCTGCTCATTGTTTAATGGACAAGATTTCTAGGCGCAGCCAAGTGGTGGAAGCGTCAGGTTTGGGGGTCTTAGGATCCCATCTCTGCTTCTTGCAGATGATGTGGTTCTATTGGCCTCATCCAACATTGACCTCCAGATCACACTGGGGCAGTCTGCAGCGGAGTGTGAAGCAATCGGGATGAAGATCAGAACCTCTAAGTCTGAGGCCATGATTCTCAGCCAGAAAAGGCTGGACTGCCCACTCCAGGTCGGGAGAGAGTCTCTGCTCCAAGTGAAGGCGTTTAAGTACCTCAGGGTCTTGTTCATGACTGAGGGAAAAACATAGCAAGAGATCGACAGATAGATCAGGGCAGCATCAGCTGTGATGCGGACGCTATTCCAGTCTGTTGTGGTGAAGAGGGAGTTGAGCCAGATGGCAAGGCTCTTAATTTACCAGTCTGTCTCAACCCTCACCTATGGTCATGAGCTGTGGGTAGTGACCGAAAGGACAAGATCACAAATACAAGTGGCTGAAATGAGCTTTCTCCGCAGGTTTGTCTGGGCTCAGCATTAGAGATAGGGTTCAGAGCTCAGACATCCAAGAGAGACTCCAAGTAGACTCCTTCATATAGACAGGCACCAGATGAAGTGGTTCAGGCATCTGGTGAGGATGCCTCCATAGGGGAGGTGTTTTGGGCATGCTCAGCTGCAAGGATACCCCAGGGTAGACCGAGGCATTGATGGAGAGATTTTATCTCTTGGCTGGCCTGGGAATGGCTTGGTATCCCCCTGGAGGAGCTGGGGGAAGTGGCCAGGGACAGAGGCCACTGGTCTTCGCTGATGACACAGCTGCCCCCCTGACCTGGACATGGATAAGCAGTAGTGGATGGATGGATGGATGGATGGATGGATGGATGGGTGGATGGGTGGATGAAATTTGTTACCGACATTCATAAACCACTGTAGGTACCTGTGTGCTGAAATCTAAATGATTATAATTTAGCATAACAAGAGCTCCATACAACTTCTACCCAGGAGTTTCTTTTCCATGAGCTGCCTCAGAAACTCATGAAGCAACAGTGTGTTGAGATTAACAGTGAAGCACAATTCAATGCTTCAGATATATCTGCAAAATAAAGCAGATATGATATGATATGATATGATATGATATGATATGATATGATATGATATGATATGATATTATATGGTATGATATGATATGATTATTACTGGTGAGTCTCAGTTTCACAGTTAATAGGTTACTGAAGCAGATATTTGGTCTATTGGTGATTATAGAGTTTTTCTTGCAGAGAAATTTCTGAGTTTGATTTAATTTGACTTAATACAACTTTCACTGCTGCTAACTGGTAAAATTTCCATTAGATTGACTTGTATTTTAGTAGTTTTGGAACCAAAAATACTGAGAGGATTACACCTTATGTAAGTGTCTCGCTTTCTTCAGTAAACCATCTTACCAGACTATTTAAAAGTCCAAAATGAAGGTAATTGTATCACATGTATTTAAAAATGACCTGTGTTGTCATCCAAAGTCCATGCTAGGTAAGCCAAAAATACTGTGCCTTTATTTTTTTACCCAGGTCTCAGCTGTCTGCTCGTTTGATACAGTTTTAGTGAGTGTTTGTGCAGTAACTGAACACCATGTGTGTGCTGACCCAGCCTGATCTTCCCACAGCAGTGTCTGGACCTGGTGAGGCGATGTGCGCTGAGACGCAGCACCAAAACAAAACAAACGGGTCTGAGGGAACATGTCTGTAGATCTAGAGTTCAGCACAGCCACAAAGGGCTCAAGGAGGACTCCTATCTCGATGGGGAAAGAGCCACATTCCCCTGAAATGAGCTTCTCAAGGATGAAAGCCTTGTGTGAGCTCCCCAGATGACCCACGACCTTGTCTGTATTTGTGCAGGGGGGAGTCCTGATCCGTGGTTCTTTGCCTCCCTGCTGAGATCCTGGGGAGTCGTATTGGGGTGGCCAGACGAGCCCACTATTCTGCCCTTGGGTATTTTCCTTTTGGGGTAAAGAGAAACCCTCAGATGAGTCGGCACTGTCACAGTAGTAACCTTTCACCCCGGGAGTTTCAGAGGTGGGCCATGGGAGGCTGATCCTGAAGCTCATGCTATCCTATATCAGAGTTTGCAACAGACCTATATTATAATCAAGGAAAACTCAAGATCTTTTTAATGGTTCAGACAGTTTGACGTCTTAAAGTCTGTGTATAGCAAAATCAGCCATTTTCCTGTAAACATTAAATAGGTCATAAATGTATTTCCTTAAAATATGTAAAAGCTATTAAACCATTTAGGATTTAATTGTGGAACTAGGCTTCACAAACTGTGTTTCAAACTTCTGTGTTCTGGATTTAATGGGAGGGCCAGAAATCATAGCTGTGTTACATCACAGAGCTATCCTCAGCATAACCCAGTCCCCCTGCTGCCGCCAGTG
Organism: Labroides dimidiatus; assembly: GCA_030710495.1. NCBI lineage: Eukaryota > Metazoa > Chordata > Actinopteri > Labriformes > Labridae > Labroides > Labroides dimidiatus. The sequence continues at coordinate 23,919,395 of CM061147.1, read as the reverse complement.
GTGGTCAGTCATATAGTTGCAAGGCAACCGGAAACCAATAACAGCCAAAAGAAGTGATTATCTGTTATGGCCACACCCATAGGCTTCTGAATAAACGGGTGGATTGATGGCCTGACTCATACCTGCCAACTTTTGACATAGACAAAGCATGAGATCCCCCCGCGGCATGCCTCAGCATTTTAACAACCCCCCCACCCTGTCCCACTAATGTCTTTTCTGTGCTTGTTTACCTCCATGTTCTGTTTATGCCTACAGATGATAACGGTTTATTAAACCCCTCCATACCAGTCACTTTTTGGCACAACCAACTCAAAACATTACACTTGACTCTCTAACTCTTGGACGAGCACATCCCACACCTCTCATGGAAAACTCACAGAACACACGCAACCGCCGATCGCAGGTGATGCTTGAATTCTCAAAACATAACCCCTATTAACAGTAACACATTCCCATTATCTAACATGAACAGCCCACCATGTCCATCACGTCATCAATGTGAAAAACCGGGAGTGCTGGCAGGTCTGTTGTTGTGTCAATGCAACAGCTGTCTGGTTCTGGTTTCAATGGTGCAAGATCCAAACTCCATCCCCTCGCATGCTTTGAAGGATTACCTAATCGTTCACGAGTGACGTTTATCACTCTAAGCCATATCTTAACATGTAGATATCATACGCTCACTTCAGCAAGAGAAATCACAGGTGTGGCATGAGAGCGGGTGAAGCCATTAAAATGCATGTGTCTCACGGCCAATGCGTGTTTGTTGACAGCTATGTCTAACTGGGCTATAATGGTTCTAGACAGTAATACATGTTGCTAAATTGCATGAAAGGGAGAAGTAAACTGCCATTCTGATGGAGACTGTGAGGAACAAGGCTGAGCACTATCAGTGTTGGACTCAGAGTCAGTTTCTTGCTCTGATGGCTCAAACAGGTAGGCCTGGGTCCGTCCCATGATGCTGCTAGCGCTAGCTTCCATTGTTACTGTAGGTAATGTCCTTGTATAGTACACGGGGGCAGCTCCCCTTATGCTTGTGGGCGTGGCTAAGCGCCTCTAACTGACACCCCCCCAGCGTTCCACAGCGGAGAAAAGTGCTTATTTTTCCATGATTTTGAGACCTAAATTTATATACTTAGCATTTTTTTTATCTTTCAAAATTAGCTCATTGGTCAATGACATGTTTCTGTGGTGTGAAACTCATAACACAGATTTATTACTGCTTACCACAGACTTTAATATTAGCTAAGATTAATGCTGTGTTAGTATATATCTTCAGTCGTGTCGCAGGTACTCATGGTTTCATAAGCGTGTCTCTTGAACAATGGATAACCTCGCTTCTGCTCTCCATACAGACTGTTTTTCCGATACATGCGAAAACCTGCTGATACATGATTGGTCGCAACTCCTCGCACTGCTCCTGACACCAGAGTCTTCATTTTTTTGTGGATTCTGTAAATATCCATGACTAAGGCAGAAATATTTGGTGTCCATGTTTGATTTAACAGTAGTCAGAAAGATCCTTGCGTGTCTCAGTGAAGTTGGTTGTCTTGAGCTCAAATCTGTATAGAGTAAAAAGAATCAGTCATTAGTAATGTTTACTACCTGAATCTCTGCCTGAAATGATGTGTTGACATCATCTCACCCAACAACCTCTAAGTATTCACTCCATGGATGGGAAAGGAAGTGTGCAGATTCATTGGTTAAATGAAAACCTGTACACAGAAATCTGGTGGTCACATGTTTGAAAAGTATTATTTGATGTTTAGGATATAGATAAAAGCAGCACATACACCAGGTCTATGCTGGCTAACCTCTGCCCTGCCCCTTAGGCCTTGCAGGATGTCAGAGTCAGCCCCAAACACGCTGAACTACAAACAAACACAGATGCCCCGAATTCCACTTTCACTTGAAACAACTGGCTGACCCTCTTTTCCCCTCTGTTCAGGTTACCTCTGCCCATTTATACCCTAAGGCCAATGGTAATCCAATAGAGGGCTTGCTTTAAAGGAGGGTGAACAGGAAGACACTGTGGGTGACCGGTGTAGCCTCCACCTCCGCCCCCATCAGCCAGAAAACATCCAAGCGGGTACATGAGACCTGAGTGCATGTCGACTGGATTGTTATGGTTTAAGTGACTCATGCCAGGTTAGACTAACCCTCTGTCAGCTCTGTCACTAAACACTTTTCCCGTCATGGTGAGACACACTTTTCTGTGACTAATTTTCTCAGCAGTGTTTTCCAAAACACATCCAAAATGTGATTAAAAATATCCATCGTTATCAGAACACCTTATGTATACTTTGAGGCTTCTAGCCTGAGAGTTGTATAAAAATCTGGTGTCTGATGTTACCATTAGTCAGTGGTCCTGACTCTAGGGTAGGATGGTGGGGTCCTGCTATAACATCCTGATTTACCTCACACTTTCAATATAAAGAGAGCTTCTAACACCTTTGCATCTATGTGGCTTTCATACACCTGAAATCTGGACCCTGAAAACTGGCATTTTCAAACATCACATAAAGAATAATGAGTTCCTTGTGTTTTTTTCTTCAACTTTTATTTTTCTCTCTTCCTTTCCTTATCTAAAGTCACAAACACTCTCCCCACTTTCATACTCTCTCCCTTTTCATCTGTCACTACATCGCTCATTTTATCCCTCTCACTTCCAGAGTCAGACATTGGCATTTCTGAATTCTCATGTCTCTAGAAGCAATATCCGCTTTTGGTTTTGTGGTCGCGCCATTAAATATCAAGACCAAAAGACATTCCCTTTGTGCAGCCGGGCATGGCCCTCTGCCTCCAGCTTCAGTCACAGCACAGTTTACACTTGCTCAAAAAACAAATCTGTCATGAAGAAGTGAAAGGTTAAAATCCCAAAAGTTTTCACTCTTTTTCAGTCCATGTGTTTCTTTTATCTGCTTCTTCTCTGTCTGTAATCAGTGGCTCAATAAGCACTTAAACAAAGCACAATAATGTAAAATGGCTGGAATTCTACTAGAGGATGCCTCTTCACCTGCTATTTGTTAACACTCCTCCAGTAGTGCTGCACGCAGATGACTCACATGGTTCATGTCCATCACGTCAATAGACTCCTAGGTTAGTCACCGAGCCAACAGACAAGGTCGCCTCCAAGAAACAAACAAAGCTGCATTTATCCTCTTAATTTTCAGGAATGTCCTCATTGAGACAATAAAGACATCCATTCACATGGTGCCTAATCAGAGTCATGCTCCCTGCGCTAAATTTTGGAGGACACTTTTTAAACAACTGCCCTATCCTCTGACAAGAGACTCAGTGTGCTCTTTGCTCTGCAGAACCACCATAGGACAATATTAGTTCACAGTCCTGACAGTGTCCAGGTCTAAGGCCAAATCCGTTCACTGCTGCCTCTAACAGTGCGTCACCTTCTGTGGTGTTGCTATGATTATTTTATTTGTTTGCGATTTAAACATTTAGAAGAACACTTGAGTTAAATTTCCAGACCTCAGAAAAAAAAATTGAGAAGAAATTAGTGATTGTAACAGCTCGTTGTAATCTTTGAAGTCTTGAATTTAAATAGATTCTTTCTATAAACTAGGTTTTTCACAGCCAAATGCTTTTCTGTTATCCTCATCTCAAGGCTGATTTTATGTGTGTGTTTTTGTGGTACTGGTCTCTTAGTCTGTGGCTGATTTTTCAGGTCTTTCATCCTGAAATCTATTGAAATTGACATTGAAAATGGGCTTATGTGCTGGACCAAAACCCTCATAAGGTAGACTGAACTGAATCGTAAAGTTCTCTCGTTTTATCTCAAAGTATGATTCATATTTCATTGCACCAGATAGGATCAATCACTCAGAGAAGTGTAATGATATAGAGGTGAGAAAAGTTAAAGGAAATATTTCTAGTAATAATGAACAATGTAGAAAAAAATGTTGTGTAATAACATCAAGATAACGGGCGCTAATTATAAATTATGAAAGAGTGCAGATCACTTTTTAACTCAGTGTCTATATCTGTGTGCATGCTGTTCCACAAAGTTTTGCATAATAACTGTTTGCAAAACACTTCGCCCAAGATTTTGTTTTTCTGTTGCTAAAATTGCATCACAACATCTGTGGGTAGTTAGCTTAGCATCATCCCAATGCTTAAAAAACAGCATGGAGGCATGTCCATTATATCCAGGCTTTGATCCAACTGATTAAATGTATACTGACTGGGTTATCATATACACTTCATAGTTTATCTCTTTTTATTGCTATAAATTCAGACCATGGCAATATTTATTGCCAACAACCATTATAAAAAAACATGAAGTTATAATGAATTCTGCAGCCCTGGCAGAGTTAAACTCTGATTTTCATCCACTTTATCATTCAAATTCCATTTTTTTTATTCTCATCTATCTGTATCATTGTACCTTAGTTAGTGAGTGAGTTTGGAATGACCTTTTTTCATTAGTTATTATTAGCATTGGTAAAGAAACTGTAAAAGTTGGGGTAAACAGTTATAGTAGAAAATACTTTTTTGAATAGAAATGAATGGGGGGGAAAAAGCCATTCTCATCACATAACAGCCTAAGGAGCAAACTAGGGTGCATGCTACAAAATGCAACTGGATGACGCAGAAAAAACTGAGGGATCATTTTATCATTTTAGCTTTAACATTTTCCATTACCAACATGTTAAGCAGACTTTGAGCAGAGAATTTGTCGTTTTTCAGCCTTTTGAAGAAGCAGTGAATGTTTTTGTTAAATTCCAAAATTTAAATGACTTCAACCTTACATAGGATTTGCATATCACATCATATTTCTAAAAGTTCTGATTCTTAATACCCAAAGTTCACCATTAGAGGAAGCTCTGTTGGTCACATTTTTGAGAGAATCTATGTTCGGTCTCTTTGCTTTGTGGGTAAACCATTCTGTATGTGATGGTGGCTTCACTTTGATTTGTAGGTTCTGATGAGCTCTGAGTCAGCTGCAGTAGTCATCTTCACATCCAGCAGTCTGTAACAATTATAGTAACAGAGCTTTACATAGTAACACATAACCTGAGAATGGAGCCTCTGGCTGCCATGCAGGCCTGTGCTCTCACTATTGTGCTGGGGGGTATTACTGTAAATCTCTGGGCCTCTTTGGCACAAGTGAAGCGGGTGTAGTCCATCTTTAACAATGTGACAGTTGGCAAGTGGGCCGACCCAGCATTAAAGACACATGTTGGATAATTCACTCGTCTGCACACACGTTCGCCCAAATTGCTCCCACAAGTCAGCTCATCAAATGGTGGCGAGAATTTTCTGACATTTCCACCATCCTGGATTTAAGATTAATATTCTCTTTCATATTTTATAACAAGCCCTGACTTTTTAATCCCACTGGGAGCTTGTGTCCCTTTCAGTTAAGTAATGAGCCGTACTTTACTGACTGCAGCTCCTCTGGGGACTGTGAGTTACTCTGAGAATTAGCAGACTTGAAGTAATTTATGAATCTGTTTCAGTGCATCAGAGTGAAGCGGCAGAGCAGAATGATTTGGTTTTCTTTATTATAATGCCAGTTATTTCTGCCAAATTTGCATGAGCTGGTGCAGACTGAAAGCAAACAGCCGTGTGAATGTGGGCCTAATGGCTCCACACAAAGGAGTAATATTTCAAACTTTGTGTCGGAGTTTGGAGTTATTTCACAATGCTGTCTCTCTGATGTCTTTCAGTCTGAAGCTCTCATCTCCTAGTTGTTGAAAGCAGTTAGATCTATGTGCTCAGTTTGATGGCTTTTGACTGCATATTGGCCTAATCAGACCTGGCTAATGGATGCTAAAGAATGATGGATCCCAGCACAGGGACTTGTGGAAACTCTGCTGGCAGACTATAATAATTGGGATGTTTTTGTTAGTCTAAAGATAGTTCCTCACATGGTAAACACAAGACATGGCAAGTCAGAGCACTAAACCTGTAAACTGCGTGGCCCCTGGAATTGTTGGCCTGGTCAATTAGAGCAGAGGGGTCCTCACAGGGGTGCTGACCAGAGGCCGAGCCGGGCGCGTGATCCAGGCTGAAAGGTAGCAGCGATGATGTAGGGTCACAGACAAAGGCTCCACTCAGTGTTGCTCTTTTGCTTTACGCCTCACACTCACGCGCACATGGCCTTCGATTGCTTATTGAATTACATCTAATCATTCAATTAAAGTCACATGGAGGAAAAGCATACGTTGTCCCGGCACAGCCGCTGGGCTGCTGGATAACGGGTGCTGTGTTGGTACTCGTGGGAAGTTTGAAAAACAAGATGTCTGAAACGTTAGCACTGTGACAAGCAGCTCGATCTCTGAATGTTATCATTTTGGTTTTAACGACGGCTCTGGGAAAGCACCACCATGGAGGCAGATCAAATGGACATGCTCTGCCGCTATTTCCTCTTTATATAACCAGATCAGTGTTCACTCTAAAATCAGCTAGTTCACATTTATATTAAAAATAAGCTCATAATGAATTGTTTCAAATTTTGATCCAAGTTCATGGGCCAAAAATTGAACCATTTCCTATCAATTCTTTTTTTTCCTGTGCTTCGGGCCCCAGCACTCAGTCACTGACATTTCCTAAACTGAAAGGATAATTGTATTCTACCACAAAATCATATACAGATATTGAGTTTAAAAGCCAAAAAACTTAAATATAAAAAAAATTCTTCTGCGTGAAAACTTAAAACACATAATTTAGATGAAGGCTCTGACTTTATCCCATGCTTTTAAAGGCGATACGTCTGAGATGCTTGTAACATTCCCTTAAATTAAAACGGCAAAAGCTAAAGAAACAGAACAAACAAACAAAGAGAGAATGATCTTTCATTCTCTAAAACTGGTCTTTCTGTAGATTCACATGAAGAATCAGTTAGGACTTGGTAGAAGTCGAAACATTTGTAAGCAAAAATTACTTTGCAGTGATTCAATGATTTATTTTAAAACTGTTAAATTATTATAATCTAAGTTAACAAAACTCTTGGTAGAAACTGTCAGTTTATTTAGGTCAGGTCCTTGTGTATCCCCAAGGCCTCATGCAGGGTCATTTTTAAGGTCTGTTCTTACTCCATGTGGAGATGGAGTGCGTCTGAGGCCGTCCTGGTGTTGAGAGGCACCACCGAGCAAGGAGGAAATGGGGTCTGGCATGTTGACTCAGGAGTAAATCTCCTTGGACCTCTGAGAAGGCTGCCATTAGAGTTTAATCACCCTGTAATCCTGGACACTCTGAGGCTGAGAGAGAGGACTGATGTGCAGCGTGCATCCTGCGAGCATCATCCAGAAGCTGCAATCAGCTCTGTGGACGGATGAGTGGAATCCAACGATGAGGACACAGAACGAGCCTGGAGAAAGTAATCATACCCTCCTCTTTACACGTTCCATGCTTCCTTTTTATTAAAAACTTTCTTCTGCCTGTGTTTAAACACTTGCTTTGTGAAGCCCTTATTATACTTGTAAATGATACCCGAGTGTGTTATTCTTCTCTCTAGTTCTACTTTATTACATCCAATTTTCTCAAGGTCTTCACAAAGCGTTCCCAATGCCTCAACAAGCACTGCTCTTACTTTTCATTATTCACTGCTTATTTTTAGACAAAGGACCCATTCTATTGTCTGTGAGAGCAAAAAGACAGAGCAGCAGTGAATTGTTTCAGGGATATTTGCATAATGCTGAGTGACTGAGTCCCTATTTTAAGCTGAATTCTTTCCAGACTTCACTGTTAGAGCGCCCAGAGACAAGGGAGGAGAGCAAGTGTAGGAAGAAAGGGACTATCAAAGGAGAGGAACTTGGCTTTCATGTTAGGACACTTTGATTGTGTTACAGATTGGTTCCAGGTGAGGCAACTTTAAAAAGAGAAGAGAATCCAAGGGAAGAGAGAAAGTCCTAACTAAGGATGGCATTGGTTGGACTGAGGCATTATGGGGGATTTAGAACAGCAGGTGGAGGGAATAGATGAGGCTCAAACATTCTGTTCTGTGGTGGGTGGCAACTGCAAGGGAGGGGGCTTCAAGAGCTTGCAAGAGGGAAAGTTTCTTTATTCAATTATAGAAAAAGTTTTCTCAGGTAAGAGCTACCAGTGTAAAACTATGTTTACTCAACACTCTACTTAGAGGCCTGTGAGGGGTTTTACCAGCTTAGAAATAGTGTCAATCTAAAACTGAAGCCTCTTTTTTGATCTGCCTAGTATAATGAGATTTTCATCAACAAGACTGTTTTTACTGACTTTTGTAGCTCTCACTGGAACCGGCCATGTTTAGAAATACTCTTTTTGAATTTTGACAGTGAGAAATAAGATAGCAAAGAGGAGTTTCATTGAGGTTATTTTCTTTCTTCCAAATGTTCTGTACTCATCGCTGATTCTGGCGCAGGATTAGCAAGAAAAAGAATTATATTCTTTGAGCACAAATGAGTCAAACGGTGTGCATACATCTGTTAGTCAGATCTTCATCAGGACACTAGCGCACACATGTGACACCGAGGCTGTGAAAGGTAAGGTTAAATCTAAACATCTGGTCATCTTCTGTAGGGCAACTAGCGTAGCTATACACCAATACACTACCTCATTGTTCTGCATCCATTCATTGTTGTTCACCATTAGAGCACAATTTGGTATGAGCTACATTTTTACAACACTGAACAATGGTGCTGATGGGAAATGTTGTATTTACCACAAAATGCACCACCAGTTTTGTCCAAATGGGGCACAACTTGAAATGAAAGGGCCTTACTGTGACTTTAAATACAGTTTAAAGTATGTTAACATTACAAGTATTTCCTCTGAGTGCAACTTTTACTTCGATAAAAGTTTTAGCATCTGTAGATTCTTTTATTTAAGGCTGAAACTAAAGCATATTTTCATTTCTGACAAGCCTGACCTCTATTTTTTTTTTCAAATTTCTCTGAGGACAGTGACTTGATAATTCCAAAGATATTGTAAACATTAACTGAGACAAAAAGCACCTGAACTTCAAAATTTTTGATGCAAGAACATCAACTTTTGATGTTCTTGTCTGTTCAGTAGAACAATGCAATTTACAATTATACAATCAGTTACTTGCGTAATAGAAAACTCTGCATATGAGGTTGCTGTAATTACCCAGAGTTCAAAGCACTCTACGTTTTCTTTTATACTTGAAGGGAAACTGAATGTAGGATTTTTTTCTACCTATTATGGACCAATATTTACTCTTTTTAAATACAAAAAGTAAAAAAAAAAGCCTTTGAATATTTAATCTGTAAACCCTGCAAGTAAATCTTCTGTCCTTGAGTTCTTCATGATATCCCTATCTGAGGTCCACCATCTTTCCAGCCTGCTTCCATCCCTGCGCTGGCTTCATGCAATGATTGGAAGCAGGCATTGTGTGGGAAGTCCAATTAGAAACGGGAAATTGCTCTGAGCCCTGCGCTGTGTAGCCAAACTTTGCCGCATGGTCACTTACCTGCACATCTGTACTGGTTTTGTAAAAGCAGTAGCCACCTTTTTCCAGCACCTTAATTGGAGTTTCCATTGCTGATTGCCTGAAAAGAGAGGTGTATTGCCACGGTCTGCTTCCTGGTAATGGTCTCTGGCTTTCCACTGATGTCTGATGAGAAGGAGGTGGGAGTCAGGTTTAGATTTATGCCAGGAAGTCTTTTTTTGCTCATCTAAATAAAGCAGGTCAAAAAACTGACGAGGTCTCTGAGATGTAGGGTACAAAATGTCACCTACTGTCCCCCAGAGAAAGTGTTTAGAAGTTTCATAAACACAGGCAATTTATTTCTTAATAAGAAAAAGAACCTCTGGAATGTAAAGACCACAGGAAACAATCAATTATCTGAAAAAGCAAGAGTGTTCACAGAAAACAAGATAAATCACAAACATCATGTGAGATTCTTAGTTATGAAAACCATTTTTCTACTTTGCTGGACAGTTTTTATAATGATCATCTCTGTCTCGCTTTCTGTTCATAGCAGGAGAACTTCATTTCTGACCTGTAGTACCACATCCACTCACTCACTTTCATACTGAACCCTAGAGAATGTTTTCATGTGTCATGTTGGTTAATTTTCCCATCTGTTCATCCGTGAAAGCACAAGGAGTCGGTGGTTTTGGAGTTATAAAGCATGGAACATGAGTGTACTTTCTAATCCATATTGTGTGGTCTTGACATGCAGCTCCATTTATTACTGTGCAATAATGTAAGTCAGTGTGAGAGAAGAATGGTTCACCTAACACCTCGCCCATCCCTTAAGGGCAGCGCTTTCTCTCCAGCATGTTTGATGCAGGTCGTGGGACAAAGCCTCTTGTGCAATGTGTGTTCGGTTCATCAGAAGCCAGAAACACGGCTGAACATATGGGGATCATTTTGGGAGAGGAAAAATGACTTATAGCCAAAAAACATATTTGTAGGGGAAAAAAACTAGAAGGTATATTGGCTCCAAACAGATTTACTGCACTTGCATTGCATATTGTTTTTTATCTATTTGAAGAATTTCAACAATGATAAATACAGGAGAGGATCAGTGTGTGGTTGTGACTGATGACTACATTCAAATGATAACTCCAAATTTTAAGAAATTTGCCTTTTGAACTCTGAGTTTTATAACTAGTTTATTACTACTCCCCTGCATGTAGAGGAAAACAACCCACAGCTGCTTAGCTAAGCCAAGTGTGAAAGCTATAAACAGTCAGGAGGTCTAAATCTCTGGACCAAATCTTTCAACCAAATTGTCCTTTTATGCTTTTCCATGCAGACTTAAGATGGGAATATCAGTTTAAGAAATACTGATTTGATGCTTTTGGATGGAGCCAGTCTCTCTTATTTTCTTCTTTCAGTCTGTCTGCTTGGTTAACTGAGCCAACAGACTGCTCTTGCAGCTTTATGTTTACTGTCTGAAAATGGTATCAATCCTTTAATTTGACTTTGAGAAAGGGTGGGAATTAACACATCTTGCATGATATGTAACATAGAATTGGGTATTTAAGCTAAAAGTCAAACAGATTTATACCACTGTCCTTATTTTATAGTGAAAAATTAAGCTACAACTCACTTCTAGTTAGCTTGACTGTAAACAGTCATCTGGAGGAATGGTAGTGGCATTTTTTTTTTTTTTTTTTTTTACAAAATCTGTCAAATATTCTCCTAACAGATTTTGAGCTGATCATGTTAGCTTAAGAGCAGTTTTTCTTTATTCTTTTTTTGTAACTTTATGAAAATTCAAGCTAGCTTCTCTTCTCATTTTCAGTATGAGCTAAGATAACTGACTTTTAGCCTTATATTTACTGGCTGGATATTCAACTGTTGATTAGAAAAGGAATAAATATGTTTTTTAATGTCAAAAATTCAGCTACAACTGACTGTTAATTAGCTTAGCATAAGATCTGTAAGTCATGTGGAGGCATGGTAATCAGTAATTGTCACCAAATTTTTCTTTTTCTCCCCCTGACCAGTAACAAACAATAAAATGCTGCGTTAAGATTTTTGAATGGGGTTATTATTATTATTATTATTATTATTATTATTATTATTATTATTATTATTATTATTATTATTATTATTATTATTATTATTATTTCAAACCATTTTGACTAGTTATGGAGTAATTTCACATTTTTGTATCACTACTTTGGTTAACCCTGCTGTGTGCACCAGTTTTTAAAGTTATAGAATCCATCACATTGCACTTCCATACACATGGCCAAGCAGTGTAAGAGAACACTACATGAAAGTCTAAAATACAAAGATGCTTGCAGGGAGTGAGAAGCTAGATAAGATATGGATGGTAGATACAAATAGGTGTGAGAGATTCTGTGAGGTAAGAAAACAGAAGGAGAACAGTGGAGGTGGAGGAAGCTCAGTGCGAGGGTTTTTCATGGGCCCCAGAGGTCCTCTACCTAATAAATCCTCGGCACATATTTAATCCAGTCGGCGGACATGCTCAGGGAGAGTAAGAGGATGCACGCTTATTACTCACCTATCCACCTCTGTGTGTATGAGCAACCCCCACTCCTCAAACTACACCCCCCACCTCTCCCACACACCCTGTCCTCCATGCAGACTGCAGGCGCTCTGACTATCAGAGCATCGGAGAAGGAATGTGACTCCTGACAGGCACATCTCTCAGGACCACAGACTGAATATGTTCCCAATTAGCTGCATCTGATAAAGTGTGAGTGCAAGTGAAACCCAAGGAAAGCATGATCAATAGCACTTGACTCATTGTGTCATATGGGTTTGACATTGACAGGCTGTACTGTGATTAATCACCGTGGTGCTACAGATAATTGTCTGACCACATCTTCCTTTGTAGGTGTCATTGAACTTTCGCTGTCATGTCTGTCTCTAAAAAAGGCTTGTCACTTTCATTGGAGCTCTAATTAATCTTTTCTCAAACTGGCATCCAGATTTCCCTTTAACTGTCCATCACATATTTACTACACTCACATGCACTTGATGTTTTTTTGCCCAGTGCATTCTCCTAAAATCCTCTACCTGGACCAGATCTGCCATCTGCTGTTCACGCTGTGAACTGAACCAGATTTATGCTGATGTGCGGTTGTTGTTTCAGTTTGATAGAAACAAGCTGCTAGCCGCTGTGGTTACATCCCCTGAAAGTCTCCTTGGTTTTTCCATGCACACACAGCTGGATGTTTTTAAGGTTTTTACCCGTACGGGACGACTGTGACATGGGCACTGGAGATGAAACAGGCCTGCCTCGGCACACAAACACAGCACTACACTCGCAGCCTTGTGTACAGCTGCTGGGGATGACACAAGAGGCACAGGACTTTATTGAGTCCTGCTGAGGCTGCTGTGAGAGGCAGGCAGGGTGGTGCTCTGGCAAAGCTCAGCCTGCAGGGCAACCAACAGAGAGCTGGGCCGATGGAACACAGGCCGCTTGGATGATGCTGAGGGACTCTGCAGGCTGATGAGTTGTGTGAATGTGGTGGGATGAAACCTTGCCTACCCTGAGCTCTAGACTTTTTGAACTTTCTGTAGGAAGAGACTTTCAGATAAACACAGCCCCACCCTTATTTTAAACCTGGGAGTTCTGCCGATCAGCTCCAAAAACCCCAACATTGATCCATCAGTTTGAAGCTTAATAAACTTAATTTATTTCCCTGTTTTAATGAGAGTTGCTCAAAGATGTTATTATGTACCAATCCAAACTTTATCAGTCAAAAAACAGTTAATGATGTCTCATTTCTGTTTAGGTAAAGCTGTGCAAGAAGCTCTGTGAAGCTGCACACATCAGCTCAGATTGTTATTTTGTAGAATATTTTATAACTCAGCTGTTAATTTAAACTACAGCCGAGGCTCTTGGGTAAAAGCTTTGCAAGAATCTGGTCATAAACCAAAGAACTATACAAATTTCAAAACATTTTGATGATTCAGGCAGTGATTGAAAAAATTCAAATCAAATTTTATCTAGCATTCCCCCAGAGGATTTTAAATGTCTGAACCAAATTTTATGTCATGCCATCTGAAAGAAATTGCTCTCAAAACCAGCAAAATGGCGCAGAATGAAATTAACATGATCAGCTCGTCCTCACTCATATCCTCACTCATCCTGTGAGGATAGTGAGTATCTGTGGGAATTTTCATGTAAATCCAACGAGTAAATTTGGAGATAATCTCAGAATGAAGGGCAACTTTGATCATCCAGTATGACGTTTCTTTTACAGGATACATTTGTATTAAATATGATTTTTTTTAAAAATCCATATGAAATTTGACAAGATCTGTGACTGAAATAAGGGAACAGAGGAGTTAACAGACCTCAAACAACTTTTTACATTTTAAAAGTAGTCCTACTGAGAATATGTTGTTTTTTTCCCCACAAGAAGATATTTGTTTGCTTAACAACCAAAATAACATAACTCACTTGAAATATGCCTTGAATTGCATTATTAGTTATTTCTGTTGTAAGCTACTTTGGTCAGTGACTCCAGTTTTTGTCATTTTTACATAGAGAATGGGAGAAAAATATCCAGAAGAAAAAAAAATAGTATATTTGCAATATTAATCAGGATGTTTACATGCAGTTTGCTCAAGTTATCAGATATCCAACACCAGAACCATCAACCTAAAACAAAACATGTTGAAGACAGAGCTACTTCCAACTCCTTAAAACTTTCTTCCGCTTTTAGATATTTATCAACTCATATCTTGTGCCTGATGTTGGATATGGAGCTGTTTTCTTGCTGAGACCACCATGTGGTAGATTTTTTCATCACAGTGATTCCTCAGAGATTGCTTAATACCGCACTGAAGATCTTCAGTCTGCACAGCATCCCTCTGTGTGCCTTGAGCATAGATTCCCATCTCTTATGTGGGAATACTTGTTAGAATCCCCCTGAGTATCTCTTTCAGCGACAGCGTCATTTCAGCTTGGGTGGGTTTGAACTTGTTGTGTTCCTAAATTCCTCAATCTTTGACTGAAGAAAAAAAAAAAAACGACTGTCAGGGTGTGACATCACCCTGGAGCTTCTGTGTCTCCTCATGGAGATTATTTCATGCTCATACTGTTAATCACTTTTTTAGCGCCTGTCAAGCTGTTTAACTCTGTGGTCAGGCGCCTTCGCTCTCAACCTCACACACGAGAGCAGCTCATGGATTCAATTATTGCTGTTTAGCCTGTAAAGATAACTGAGGATGGCAGGAGGTGGTGGGATGGCACTGCAGAAGCACGCTTTGTGGCTGCTTCAGAGTGAGCTGACGGATGGCAGACATCAAGAGGAGAGAAGACAACTGAAGCCCACCAGCTTTGAAGAAGTCAGAGGGAGCAAACGAGCGTGAACATCATGACTTCATTAACGCCAGTTTCCTCTGTTTCTGTAGGTTTCATCCTCTCTTTGCCCTGCTAACAAGAGAATCACTATGAGATGGACTGAATCTTCAACAGATTTACAACATGCTTGCCTTACTGATAAGATTTCTTTGCTTATAGTGACCCCTTGTGGCTAGAAAAAGAATGAAATCCACCGAGCTGCAAAATTGATAGAAAATGCTATGATCATCTCTCTTTTAATGTTAAACCAAACCCTGAATTAATTATTCTTAAAGGCCAAATCTGTTAATTCTAGGAATACTAATCCTCTGCGTTTTAAATTCACAGCTTATTTTACAGTTTTGTTTTGTCTTTTGGTTGTTTGTTTTTGTTTGTTTACATAAAACAGGAAACATGAAGCATTTTGATAAACATTTAAAGGAAATATCCAAAACAATGCTTCATGCAAAAGCAATCCAAAGCAACCTTTTTTTTCACAAATGCAAAAAGAAATACTGAAAAGTTTCTTTAACAAGCCTGCAGCAATGTCCCCTTTTTCAAGGTAGTTGTAGAGACTTTCTGCTACCTTCATGCTGGATTTAGGCCATAGTAACTCCTTATTGTTAAAAAGTCCTCTATGTTTTACACTGATTTGTGTAAGGTTAGTGACTACTTACATCCATACCTGCCTCTTTTCTATGCTGATCACTCAAAAATAAGTCAAAGATCAAATAATTTATAAGGGTTAAACAGTCATTATCAGGGGTTGATGTTTGGCATTTTGTGGATTATCTGTGCTCTTTTACTACTCCGCCTTTTATTTAAATGAATAATCTAACCACTTGTACTACTGGGTAATATATACATGAAGTGCATTACACTGTGTACAGTTTTCAAAGAGGAAAAACTCATCTCTTGTGTTGTGTAACACAAATTATCAGTCTCACAAACATCTCATAATTAGTTGCTGTAACCACCCTAAAGGAAAACAATATACAGTATTTCTCTCATTTGTTTGTATTTTTCAAAGGAAGACATTGAAACAATTATTTATCTAAATTGCAATTTATTTAATATGTTGACAAGTATCAAAAAACATTTCAAGGTTTATTTCCAGGCAGTTGTAACAAAAGAGACACATCTCCAAAGTCAGTGAATTAGTATTGCATGAGTTCCCTCAAACACTGGAGGGCGCCACCAGTTCAACCTGGTGATACAGAACAATCACACAGATTGGGACTTACTAACATGAATATTTCATTAAAATAATGATACGAAATCAAGTAATGATATATTTAACTGGCCTGTAATTTCATATTAAATTAACCCCGTTTTCATGCAGGGTTTTTCTTGTGAGATCTTAATTTTTTACTTTGATTATTTTATCATCTTTAAAGTCTTTTAGTTTGTGCAGTACATAAGCTGGACATGCAATAATTCATCTGTACTGAACTTAAAAATAATCAAGCCGTCCTTTCAAAAAGACCAAAAAACTCCAGAAAAGATTCAAAAATAACTTGTTAAAGAAATAATGGTTAACTCTTTCACACAAGGCTGAGAAGGTGCATCACTGTCTGACTACAAGAATCCTGACAAAGATTTAGTATCAGTTTATTGAAAATCTCCAAAATTCCAGTGTGTTTAACAAACTATTATTGCATGTTTAAAGTTGTTTTTTGCATTTATGAAGCCTCAGATGAAAAGCTTTCTTTTATTGCTGGTGCAGTCCTTATTTATCTTCTTTCAGGGAGCAGTGCAGAGATGTAGCCTCTCTTCATTTCAAATGGCCCCACATCAAGCTTAGATACACGTCAAGTCTTGTCGGCCACAAAGGAAGGTCTCCTCCCTGTAAAAGGTAAGAAGGCAGAGTAACACTGCTTTGTGAGGCTTCCTGCTAAACCATGCTGCTGCTGCTGTTGAGTTTGGTCCACTCGAAGATGTCCTGCTCACACACAATGTCCGAGTTGATGAGGAGGTAACGGTCACCCACACAGAAGTGTTTCTGGCAGGCGGCACACTTGAAGCACTCCAGATGATAAACCTTGTCCCGCACACGCATTGTCATCTCAAACGCTCGAATTCTCTTCTCACAGGATGCACAGAGACCGTCCTGACCAAACAGCCTGCGCAGGAGAGGAGATATCAACATTACAGTGAATGGAGAATAGCAAACACTGGGTGTGGTTTTTTCAACTGCTGAAGTGATTTCCGTCTCTAAACTATTAATTCACTGGGTGTGAGCTGCAGCCAAATGGAAGCCCTTACAAGCACTGCAGGTTGGTTGAGAGAAATCCACAAAAACAGCTCAAACTTTATTCTTTAAATATTTGCCCATAACTTCTTACCTTGATTATCTGAATTTTATGTTTCGAAAATTAAAGTTACAGCAGGATTAAAATAAGAAAATAATTAAGGAGCCATGCTATTAATCAACATAATAAATGTATTAAAGATTTTAACACAGAGCCCATTTATAACACTGGGCTCTAACATGTGATGCCAAGGCCTGAGGGAGTATGCCTTTGGTACTGGTGAGTATAATCTGTCAGTCTGTGGCTAATTTAACCTTATTTTGGTACTTACCAGTTCAGTGCTTTATTTTAAACATTTCATATTTGATTTGAATAGTAATATAACTAATGCAGAACGTAGATGTATATATAATTGTGATAACACCAATAAAAAGACCACTTAATAAAATTCTGCAGTCACCACTTCACACCAACCTGAGGTAGTCTCTCCGGCATAATTTCCTTCCCAGTTTGTAATACAGCCTGCGGCCCACCTCCCCGAGCCGACAGCCACACAAGTCACAGCTCAGACAGTCTTCATGCCAGTACTGCTCGATGGCCTTTAGGAAGAACCTGTCACCGATGCTCTGTTGACACCCACCACATGTCAGCAGAGACGGAGGCATCTGCAGGACCTCATCCACCGGCTCCCTTTAAGGAGAAATGAAACATGTTAGAAAAGTCAAATAATCAAAGAAGCTGTATGATTGTATTAGATTTTCAGATTAACAGATTATAAAGCCTTCCTTTTGGACCTTGACAGTGCAATAAAATAGTCCTCTTACTTTTAATCTGGTTATCTTCCCAGAATCTGTCATATGCATTTAACGCTCGGCTCTGAGAATTGAATATGCCTAAACAGAGCACAGCCACCAAATGAATGCTTATTCAGTAATCACTTGAGGTTTTTATTTGTTTTATCAGTTTGTGTTTCTACCTGCTATTTACAACAACAGTAATAATAGGGACATAGCTTCAGTCTAGACACCTGCAGATTTCTTTGACAAATTATACTTTAAATGTAAATATTGATATTTTTTTCTCTTGGATCTCCTAATTAAGCCTGTAATCTCAATCTGAGTTTTAAGGAGGTTCTTAGGGTTTCAACAATAATTGGATGCACAGCTTGAGTCTCAAACTGCTGTTGTGTTTTAATAGAAAAGAGAAGCTCAAATACAGAACAGAGACGTAACCCTCAAATAATACAGACGATAGAAACTACGAAAGCAAGATTATAAGCACTGAGCTCATTTTACTCATTTTTACACTGCTGGTGTACATGAACTTGGTATTTCATGCCACTAGCACGAGACCCTTGACCTTATGCACTCATGATAGTTCACCTACTACAATAAAAGTGCGTCATTTAATGTCTTTTAAACGTATCCAACATGATATTATCATTACGTGATATTTAGTCTACTTACTCATTTGCCTCCAGTGTTTTTCTTTCAATAGTGGATGTCATCTCAAAAATCTAATGACTAGTCGTCTCCAGATGAAAGATGTCACAGTCACATCCAGATCAGCGGCTACCTGTGAAGCTGCCTGCGGGAACCTTGGAGCATAAAGCTGCTGCACCTGCTCCCACAGCCTCCGAAGCGCCGCTTACACTCGGATTTGAGCTTTTTGTGCGTTGAACAGGCAGCAGAGTCTTGTGGAAATGGCCGCAAGAAAAGAAAATATCGCTTTAAGCAGCTAAGCGATGATGGAGGACGCTGTCATCATTTCCTGAGGCATTAACCCGCCGTGACATCTCCATGTCTGTCAAATATGCAGTATCTTCATCAAGCCTCTCTGACGACTCGTTTATAAAATTAACAAACCGAGAAAAAAAATGGCAGTTACTCCGTGTCCTCGTGCGGGTTTGTTTAAGTGAGAGGGCAGCTCACGCGCTCCTGTCCGTTATTGTGCAGCTGCAGCAGCAGCAGCAGTGTTTAAATACATCAGGCCCCCTCTGCCTCTGCCTCTGTGCTTTCGTTTCCCTCTTCCTGCTCACGACTGTTTGACAATGGGGGGAAATGGGTCTTAAAGCGACAGCTAAACACGGCTCAGGCTGCTCAGTGAGGCGTGCTGGCAGGTCGTGACTGGGACTAATGAGTCTATTTGAGCTTTGTTTTAGCAGCGTTCACAGGACAGAAGATAAGGGAAAACGTGATATCATTACTACAGCCTGATTTTTCTGCTCATTCAATGTGAACATAAACAAAGTATCAAAGAAATGTAACCTGATTAAAAAAACAACTTGGAGCAAAATCTTTTTGTTCAGCACTGTAATGTCTATGTTATGACTACACAATGCATTTTCGAGATCAGTTGGTATGAATCAATCAACTTTTATTGATATAGCACCTTTTGTATAAATAAAGTGAAGTTCAAAGTGCTGTACAATGTTTGAAAAAAAAAATACAGTAAAAAAACATTTAAAATAGATGTTTTAGAGTAGAAGCTGGAAGGTGAAATAATAGGCATTATGCATCTCTGGGTGGTATGTCAGAAACTAGTGAAAATTAAAGCCCATTTACTGAAGCACTACTTTGGAGCTGTTTTATGCTACTTTGTTTAAATGCGATTTCTATGACTTTTTACCCCCTTTCCACAACAACTTAGAGGGAGTGATTGTACTTTTGCTTCTGCTACCTACTTTCACTAACACGGAGAATAATCCTACAAAATGTATTCTGTAGCCTATAATGGCTGTATTATTGTTTGTTAAAGACCCTCAATGTTTTTGGTTGTGTGAGTGATTAAATCTGCTTTGTGCAAAGCTCTGATAAGATTTACATTCAGCTCTAATGAATTTGATTAAGGAACAGGAAATACACTCACATGTGAAAAACGTAATTTCATTTTACTGTTTTATAACCCTGCAGCATGAGCATGCACTGCAAAGTCCTCTTTTTGACAGTACACCTCACTAAAAAAACAAGTTGAATTTTGACATATGACTAATAATTGCCTCACTTTTTAATAATCCTCAGAAATCTGTATAAGTGAAGTTCTAATAAATGTTTTACACAATCACCTCTTTCTGTTGTATAACACATGTTAAAGGATTATACTTATAAATTCCTTAATACATGAGAGGCATTTCTTTGTTGCATTGGGTAGAGTTAGTGCTGAAATAACTTTTTTTTTTTTCAATGCAATAAAATTATTATTATGTGTTTGCCGTGTGTCTGTTTTTTAAGAAGTAACTGCAGCTTCAAATACATGTTTTCAAAGTGAAGGATCAAAATTTATTTAAGTATCAATTAGTAGAAGAAAAAAGGAAACCTTTTTATATTGATCGTTGGTTCTCACAAGATGCTATCAAATATCCCGAAAGAGGTTCTCCTTAAAGTTGTGATAAATGGATGCAATGATATTCCTACATTGTTGGTGTCCTTGCACCATTTCCTTTTCAAACCTGAGCCGCTGCAGGCCCTTCCTCTTATCAGCTGCCAGAGCCTGAGGTCTGCCTGCAGGAGGGAGGGACACACACAGCAGTTGGACTGGGCAGAGAGATAAAGCACACTGACTCCAGCAGCTTCACGCAGTTGCTCAGACTGATGCAACCAAAGAAGGATTGCAGTTAAACTCTAAATTCAGGCTAGATGTGTCCCTGGGCTAGATGCTGGTTGGACTGTGCAAGCTTGTTGGATGAACACAAGGCTGAGATGGCCAAGGGGCAAGGTGAACATGACGCGGTGTGGTGCCAGTTTGTACAGCAAGCAGAGCAGCTTGACAGAGATAAAACTCTAAACTGCATGTCCTTGGTAGAAATATCTCTCAAAGGGACTTTTTTTGTCCATGGCGACTTTAAGATGGGTAACCTGCTAGCATGGTCCATGCAATGACTTCTTTTGTCTTTACACATCGTAGAATAATTAAGCAAGGCTCATGGATATGTTCTTTTATATTTCCATGAGTACAACTGTTGAGGAATTAAAGGAGGAGGTAGCAAACAAACCTCTTGTTGATTATTTTGTCAACTGTCATTTCTGAGGTAATTAATAAACTTCCAGTCCCAGTGTGCCAAATTGTATTCAACATTTTTTTTATAGTGTAATACAGAGATCAGATTAAAGTTTGTCTGTCAGTTTTTATTAACATAATCAGTTTACTCGTTCACCAACTTTTTCTTTTCTTTTCTTTTTTTTTATTATTATTATTTTTTTACATCGTTCCTGTAAACTAAATTAGGTTTTGTGAGTTTCAGTTGCTCTTAAGCTGTAGTGAGTAACTGAAACTACATGGCTATGGTTAATGTCTCAACCCTCCAAAATGTCACTGCAGAGCTAAGGAGCAAATTTATAGCTGATCAGAAACAGTGGAACAGGAATTCAGTTCTGATGTGACGCCAGAGTCATCCTCTCCTTCCTGTTGAGTTGACAGAGACAGCCCAGAGGATGTGCAACAGGCTTGCAGAGCAGAGATGAAGCTTTTCTGTAGGCTACTGCACACTACATTCACTTCCTAACACATTATGGCACATTGCTCATGGCCTCCCAGATAGACAGTTTGAGTCCAGATGGTTCAATATAGAAGTATCGAGGCTTTCAACAGAAAATAAAACTGTACTTTGTTGTCATGGTGGTGAAACTTTAGGCAAATGTTTTGCCCTCTTTACTTTCTTTACAAGAGAGCTGCAAACCTCATGTCTCTTTTTAATTCTATGTAACACACTGGTACAGTAACGTCTCAAATGTTTTAGTAGAGAACATTAGATAATAGTAGGTAATGGATTATTTTTTTTAGATATATTTTCTGTCCTGGGTCAATTTGGGTAGTTAAACAGTTAAAAATGTAGTCAACCTTATGGGAAATGGTGTCACTTGTATCCAGCTTCCTGTTTTGCCAGTTATGTACTGAGAGCTATGTGGAGTTGAAAGCAGAGCGGAGTTCAAGGACTCCTGGAAAGAAAAGCATCACCCAAAAGGGACAATAAAATTGTGCTAAATATCATTCAGAAAGTCACTTAATCTATGGCAAAACAGGGACATTTAATCATCTTGTTAAATCATTAAAGATTTCCTGTTAATTTAACATGTCAAAAAGTGGTTGCACTACATTTATTGAACTTACAATAATTTCTATTTGGCCTGTGGGTCCATTTCATTAAAGAAGGACTCTGAACGTTTTGTTGACTCCTTGATAGCATAAACTCTGGATCAGCAAAAGCAAAACTGACCACTTCCTGTCTAATCTAAAGCAATGTGATGGTTGGCCACTGTTTGAAAGCTGCTTTTACAAACTCACAGGTCCAAAGGCAAATTTTTATAACAACACACTGCGGTTCAAATTTGATAAACTGCAGGGTTCATTCCAAATTGGAATTTCAAAGGGTTAAGGTCAGAGGTGAGAGAAGAACCACCCTGTGGTTCTCTTCTGACCACTGTGTCCAATGTTGTTGTTTCACTGAAACCCAGCAGGCTGCGGAAATGACTCTCTTGTTGAAAGGGAGCCTCACTTACCCTGGGAATCCTCTTGTAATCAACGTTATCCCTAAAAGAAAACACTTTCAGTGGAACAGTGCAATCAAAAACTCATGCAGCCATGTTAACTGCTTCCTGTATTTAGTAAAACAAGAGAAAGCTGGGAAACATAAAAACCTTATTTTCAGAGAAATACATCTATTTTGACCTGATGCTTTTGTCTTTAATCAGCGTGTTTGCCTTATGCTACAACTGTTATTATAAAAATCTTAGTTCATCCATAAAAGTTGAAGCACTTCAAATAAAATCAATATCTTCGCCTAAAAAAAGTTGAACTTGCACTGTTTTTTCTTTTTTTTCTGCTGTATGCGCTATTGAGCTTTACCGCCATCTACTGTGCAATTCACAAACCTTGGCTGAAGTTTAAGCAGCTATGTGATCCGGATGGAGCCTATATCCAGTGGTGACAATGTTTTACAATGTTTATATCGAAATAACTACTGCCATGTGACTCCTTTTTTTCATTTGCGTCAAAACACAATGCTTTATAGTTTAGTACATGAAAAACTCGAACTAAGACCGTTCAAACTTTCATTTTCATTTTACCTATACGGCCACAACAAAGTTACAGATTTCCCATTTTCGTTTTAACAAGTTACTTTTGTTTCTTTGCGCGTTTCTCATTTTTAAATTTTAAGTAAATATTTTTGACTAAGACCAAAAAGTTGTACGAAATAGGTGTCTGAAAAAAAAAAAAAACTTTATATCAAAATTAAATGATGGAGGTTTTTTGAAAGGTGGTCATGCTGCTTAGCTGTTGGATTTTTTTTTTTTTTTTTTTTTTTTTTTTCGTTGAAAGTCGACTCAAAGCTGTTGTGCATTTTATTTTTTACCTGGCTGAAATGGGCTTCCACAGTTGTTGGACGGCTGTTATTACACTGGATAGCCTAATCAAAGCTAATGATTGTGCAAATTTTCTGCCAAGAGGCTGTAGGTAAAATTGCCTGATCAGAAATAACTACTTAATGCTGGCTAATAAAAGCCAGCTGTTATAGTTCTTTAAGATGCACAATAATATTTTGACTGTCCGTAATAAAGTCTTGAAATCAATTAAAAATGCCCAGTATGATTTTTATTTGTTTTTTAGTAAGTCCGGCTTATCTACGACAGCTAAAAACGGACCTTCCCGTTTATAAAGAGTTTCTCTGTCTTTCGAACCGTCTCAGTTGTCGGTGAGGCCGGCGGGGCGGATCCCACACTAGAGTCAAAGAGAATATAAACCAACACAACAACAATAACAACTTGGCCGTTTCGTACATATCGCTTGAAAGCTCCCCTGTGGATTAAAACTTCAAGGTGGGTGAATCAGGTTTCGTGCTTTTCCGGCCCAGGGACTCCCAGCCGGCTGGTGGCTGGTTAGCACGCGTCGCTGTAGCTACCGCAGCGCGTGAAGATGCTAAGTCTGTGCTAACGGTTGTGCGGCCAAGGCCATTTTACCGAACCTCTGTGGTAACACCGGCTAACTGACCAGACTGCTGGGGAAACCGAGGGCCCTGCAACAGGCAGACAAAGGAACAGACATGTAGTCCATATTGTATGGGAAATATGTGAAGAACTACAAGGTCCAATGGAGTCTTTTTCAGTTAAACAGTTTGGACTTCAGTTAGCTGATTGCTATGATGGACTAGTTTAGGGGCACAGGCATACAACTTCAGTCGGACGGCCTCCTTTTGTTACGAAGCTTCTTCTCATCAGCTGACATATATCGTTGCAGCCTTGGTATATTACTTGTTTACTCATCGAGTCATTCGGATCTGTCCTTATACACGAATACCTCTTGGTTTTGAACTGCAGGTCGAACGATTTGTTTGCCTATTTGGAATTCTGTCAGCTGCGTCGGATTGTAGAAGTACAAAACTATAAGAGTCAAACGACCGATCCAACAGGAAATAGCTGACAAGTTAATCAAAATGAAAGTAAACGTCTAACACGATGCTGTCCTCAAACGTCAACACCCAGCACTGATTAGCTTCCAGTAATTCAGATGTATGTTGTATTTGATGTTGAAATAATTCTCTTGTTTCTAACAACAGTTAAATCTTTATATTGATTCATTTCTAGATGCCCTCAGTGATGAATGCAAATGGGACAATGCAGTCCATCAGCCCAGATTTGGGATCCGCTCCAGGGTCATTGGGTAATTTCTCACTCTGTGGACAGTCTGAAGTCTTGAAACAAGTGCTGGGCGTCATCGACAAAAAGGTCCGCAACATGGAGAAGAAAAAGGTGAGTTCTGGAGACCAACATTTGGTCCGGGTCTGTCTTGATAGTGTGCTGACACATCTGTGTGGTGTAAGAAAGAAGTTGTATCAAACCACTGAGAGAAATTTGTTGTTTTTTTATTTTAGAGTAAACTGGATGATTATCAAGTAAGGAAGGACAGTGGAGAGCGTCTCAATCATGACCAGCTGGTGGGTACACTAAAGCCTTTGTCTTTTTATATATTAGTAATGACAAAATGTATAATTAACAACACATTTCTCATTCCTACATTACTAGGAGGCCCTCTCCAAGTACCAGGAAATCACACATCACTTGGAATTTGCCCGAGAGTTGCACAAAACATTTATTGGAATGGGACAAGATGTAAGGCCCACATCTTTTTTTCGTTCTCTCAGAAATGCCCAGCTGTTAAACTGAATATGACGTTTTTGACCTTTTTATTTCTGAATGACTGTTAGATCCAAAAAGTGGTGAAGAAATCTGCGCGACGGGAGCAGCTACAGCGGGAGGAGGCAGAGCAGAGGAGGCTGAAGACGGTCCTTGAGCTGCAGTTCCTCTTGGACCGGCTGGGAGAAGAAAATGTGCGGCAGGACCTGAAACAGGGAGTTGGCGGCTCACCGCTGCTGACAGATGCAGACCTCGCAGCCTTTGATGATTTCTACAAGTTGGTGGGCCCAGATCGGGACCAAAACATCAGGTTGGTTTTTGGCGGTGAAATGTATCTGGGTGAATCTCAAAAGCAAGGAGACTTTCTTGACTTCTCTACCTATAAACAAGGAAACTCATCAACTTATGTCTTTACTTGCAGGCTGGCTGACCAGTATGAAGGAGCATCTGTGCACCTATGGGACCTGCTGGAAGGAAAGGAAAAGGCTGTGGTTGGAACAACATGTAAGTCAGATTTATTTCAAAGATTAAAAGGGTTACAAGCAGACAAGCTTCATGTTTGGAGGATGCTTAGTTTGCTAATTATCATCATTGCAATCAGGGAGGTTGATTTGCTGCTTCCTTTTGTCATTTAGTTTTTTTGTCTTATGTTGACATTGGATCAAATACCAGCTGATTCATTTAGAAAGAATCTGTTTTATCAGTTAGTGTTGACTTGTATTGTATGCCACATTTTATTCCTTTTAGACAGATGCCGTAAAAAAGAAACCTCCTAATCCTGCAGGGATCCTTTAATTATAAGCTGTTCTTAGTTCCCTACATGGAAAAAATACCGTAATAAGTTCCAGTCTTGCAGTAATTTAAAGCAAAGTTTCAGATTCAGGAGAAAATGGTTTTATTTATGTGCCCAGCTGGTGGTGAAAATTGTTGGCAGGACATTTAGTCAGATGGATGGTGACACAGCAGTCATCAACAAGCTTTTTATTGTTTTGAAGTTGGCCATAATTAATGTGTCACATACTTTTGACTGACCCAAAAGTACAATAGATAAAGAGCTGGAGCTCTAAACAGACATTGCTCTGTGCTGTGTTGCGAGCCATTAATCAGTCTTAATATGTTAATGTAGCATGTGCATTGTATTGTGTTAATGCAGCATGTGTGCAGTGCTCTGATGTGAATAATCAGGGCTTGGGGATATTGGCGTACTGCGTTCTCAGCGATCTGGCCTCAGGACTCGCACTGCTGCATTCTGCTCGGGGGTTGAGCACTGTAGGCTTATCCTGACTCAGCAGCGGGGCAGGGTGCCAGTGGCTCTGTCGTCTGTGGTTCCACTGGTCAGATCTCTGGAGCCACGCTATGATACCGGTGGTGGTGACCCATTTCCCTCTAATGACACCAGCAAACCACCTCATCTGACTTGAAAGGTCTCACCAGGAGACTGGAGGTGATACTCACTCAGGCAGCAGCAGACTTCTTGCCCAGGGGCTAAAAAGTCGGGAAAGGAAATGACTTTGATCTGCTCTGCGTGAAGAGCCAGAAGTAGATATGCCTGTGCAGGCTTAAAGGCTCTTCTAGAGAGAGTCACATGTTGAGTCACAGTTGTTTTAGAGGCATATTAGTAATGTTATCTCTATGTGAACATCAGGGCTCCCCATAGGCACCCCCATACTCATTAGTCCAGACTATTAGTTTGTGAGAAGTTATTTTTCATCTTTTCATGTGGGACGTGGTAATGTTGCACAAACAGGAGCTTTATTACCTCAGTGCAGCAAAAACAGCTCTCAGACTGACAGATGTCGATATAATGGTGACGACCTGTTCGTTGGCAGCAATGGCTGACAAGGAGAGAGAGAGGTGACAAAAATAGGCTTGATGATGAAACACTCTTGTGATGGACAGCACCTGTGATATAGGGAATGATTCCGGATTCAGTTTAATTGACATCTTTTGGTACAAAGACATAGATCTTGTTTGTCACAGCTACAGTATTTATTGCTCATCACATCCCAGACTTTCCCATTGCATTTATACGACTGGAGATGGGACCTATACAGCAATAATAATAACTATACCCTGATAACACTGAGTGCCAGGCAGAGTGGTATACAGCAGGTGTAAGAACAATGTACTGAAGTATTTCAAATTCCTATATCACAACTCACAAGTTTGTTGTTGCTATCAGATCAGACAGTTTGCTTCCAAAGAGGAAGCTCTGTTTATTGTGAAATATGATTCAGCTTCTTTTTACAGTAACTCCTTTTATCTCCCCCACTTCTAGACAGGGCACTGAGAGAGACTTTGGACCGAATTCTGCTGAGTGGGTACTTTGACCGGGTTCCATCTCACCAGAACGGTGTGTGTGAGGTGGAGGAGGAAGAGGAGGAGGAAGAGCAGGCCTCATCAGCAGCAGTGGCAGTAGCTGAATCGTCAGAAGCAGAAGAGCAGACTGTTGATCCAGGTCCTGACTCTTCTCTGTAATCATGCTGTGCTAATCCTATTGTTACAAAAATGTGATGAAGTCAGCACTGCATTTTCTTAAAGAACTCATCTCTCTACAGAAACAGAAATAATTGAGGAGTTCACAGAGCCGATTGCAGTTGAAACAACAGAGGTGAGATTAACCTTCCCCTTCCAACACCACCTTGTAGTTGAAACTGTAAATACATTTCACTTTGTGCTGATGTGTTTTTTTTTTCCCTCTCCTCCATCAGTTCATAAACAGACAGTTCATTCCAGACGGCGCTTACAGCGGCAGTGAGAAGGAGCAGGGGGATGAGTGGACCTCGGAAACGGAGGTAGAATATTCACCTGCTGGCTTCTGATTTTGACTTTATTTGCATCCTCAAAGTGTTGTTGCATCAAATGATGTCTTTTGTAGGAGTGTAGTTTTTTTTTCCAATCAATTTTTAACCGTTTGGGATATAAGTGTTTTACATTCTTTAATGTTTCAGTAAAAGAATGTCATAATGAGAGCAAGCATGTCCGCTCAGATGTTGAGGTTTTAAAGCTATTCAAAGGACCCTGCAAAAAGTTGCTATTGTTTCTGTTGATATAGTTGCTATCATTTGCCACAGATGCAGGTATTTACTGTTTGTCAACACTGCTCTCCTTCTAGCTCTTACAAGCTGTTACTGTCTTGCTTGGGAAATACAAACAGTCCTGCAGATTTTGAATCCTAAATATCACAAACTTTACAGCGATCCAAAGTCTGATTTTTAAATTTCTCATCATCACAAGCTCCTCTTCTGTCTGTCTGCTTTTAGGCTATCAGTGCAATTCAGCAGCAGCCGCCCGTGCAGCCTGCAGCCTCCCCCGTTGCCCAGGAGACCCACCCCATGAGTTTAACGTCCCCTGCACCACCTTCAGACCCTATGGCCAGGAAGCAGGTGGTGCAGGACTTGATGGCACAGATGCAGGGAACATATAACTTCATGCAGGTGAGGACTTTGTGCAGTAAGCTGCTTCCTGTAGACATTTAGCTCTGTGCTCATCACTCCTCTGTTCTCAGGACTCCATGCTGGAGTTTGACGGACAGCCCATTGACCCCGCCATTGTCTCAGCGCAGCCAATGAAACCCGCTCAGAATATGGACTTACCGCAGATGGTGTGTCCTTCAGGTACGTTTACGACTAAACTTTACGAAAGTCTCTGCTCTGATTCTCATGTCTGAGTGAAAATGACACTTAGCTTGACTTCCTCCTCAAATCTTAGTTCACCCAGAGTCCCGACTATCGCAACCCAACACTGTTCCTGTCCAACCTGAGCCCACACAAGTGAGTAACCAGCAGGAAATGCTTTCTGAAGACGCCCTGATAGAAATGATGTTTTAAAATTTTTCTGTTTGTTTTTAGGTTCCTATTGTCTCACCAACTCCGCCCCCCATGTTTCAGACCTCACACACGCCAGATCCTCGACCTCCAACAGAATCTATCGACCCCATTCAGGTAAAATAAGTTCTGAGGAGTCTTATGTTGGCATGGAGAAGGTTGCCATCCTCCTCATTTGCTCTGTAGCATCTCATGTTGCATTTTTCAATATCAATAGTTATTCTCTCTACCTTCCACTAGACCTCCATGTCCTTGTCGTCAGAGCAGCCTCCACCCTCAGCTCTCCCACCTGCTGCACAAACGCAGGTTTTCCAGCCTGTTTCCAAAGCTGCTCACAGCGGAGGCATCAATGTCAACGCAGCACCATTCCAGTCGATGCAGACGGTAACCTGACCAATGCTCACTGAACATTTGCCACGTCATCATTTTACATCTTAATTAAAAACACAAATATGGGCCTGTTTGGATTTAAAAAAAAACTTTCAGATTGTCACAGCCAGTTTAGTCTCAATCCCAATGTGATAAAACTTTTATAAGAAGTACTTTAAAAGTCCTTCAGTTCCCTCTCATCAGAATGCAGCTGAAAACATTTGTAGCTTTATCCAGGAAATAGTGAGTAATGGACTTTACTCCTAATGAGCCTGTGACCTTTCCTCTGCTTTTGGCTACACAACAATGCATTCCTTGTTTTCCACTCAGGTGTTCAACCTCAATGCTCCGGTCCCACCAGCAAGTGAGACGGAGGCTTTGAACCAAGCCAGCCAATATCAGAACAGCTACAACCAAGCCTTCAGCAGCCAGTCGCAGCATCCTGTGGAGCAGACAGAGATGCAGTCAGATCAACTGCAGTCTGGTGGGCAGAATTTTAGCGTTATCTCATTATTTACTGACTTAAACACTTTATCATCAGCTAGATGTTGATTTGCATGTGTTTTGTTTTTATTAGTAGTTGGTGCCTTTCATTCCCAAGACCAGTCAGGAGGCCATCCGCAGCCTTCCCCACAGGGCTCAGGCTTCGGTCGGCAGCCTCAATCATTCTACAACAGCAGGGGCATGTCTCGTGGTGGACCCCGCAACGCCAGGGGGATGATCAATGGCTACAGAGGAACATCAAATGGATTCAGAGGTCAGTTCATAACCTACAGCTAACTGTGAAGCAGTTACTTTCAACCTCAGCAAGCAGAACTACATAAAGTAAACCATTACTGGCTTCATCTACTGAATTAAATAAGTTCTGGTTGCTGTTGAGTCATGCATTAAAAATCAGTCATGATATAGAATTACTGAGAGAAACTTAACAAAGAGAAGTAGAGTTTCTAAACTGTAGAATGGAGAGAGGATGTTTTTTTCTTATTTTAGGGTGTAAAAATGTTGAATTTTCAAACAACTTTTTGTGTGTTGCTTCTTTTTACAAAATGAGACACAGCTTGTTTCATTTAGAATTTCAAGAAAAGCATTTCAAGTCAAATATCCTCCTCCTCTCAGGTGGCTACGATGGTTATCGCCCTCCTTTTGCCAATACTCAAAACTCTGGTTATGGACCGACCCAGTTCAGTACACCTCGGGACTACTCAAATGGGAATTATCAGAGGGTAAGACTGCCTCACAAATGTGCCATGTTATCTTTGTCTGTCAAAGGTTCTAAGATGTTTCGTTTTTTCCCCCTCTTCCTAAAGGATGGTTACCAACAGAACTACAAGCGTGGGGCAGGTCAAGGATCTAGAGGAGTGTCAAGAGGCAGCACACAGGCGATACGATCCTGAAAAAGCCTTTCTTTAATGACTGTGACTGACTAACTTGCACCACACTGAAAAATTCAAAATTCAAGAATGCATTTGCCCCAGCTCACTCATGTTTTCTTTCTCTTCGGTCTTCATCGGTGGTATTTTCCCTGTCTTTAAATCAAAGTAACGCCTGCTTTGATATTCTAAACTAAACAATTTTAATTTGAAAACGCAAGCGAAGCTGTAAATCTAATCATCGGTTTACATGAGCAATGTGTGACAATATTCCTGTAAACTTGAAAGATTTCATAAGTTATTTTTTGTATAAAAAAATGCACCTGCCACTGCTGGTCCAATCCTTGGGAGTTTGACGCCCCTCTCAGTTCTTTTCTGTCATTTTGGTTCAAGAAAGGATTTTATGTTCAAAGAGCTCCCGTGTTCTTGTTTGTAAATTGATGTTGCTTCAAGAGTTTCAATAAAGTTGTGTTGCATACCCATGCTTCAGCCCTCTGTTTTTCCAGTTTTATTTATCATTAAGTACACTAATTACAGCAAACTTTTTAAATGTGACTCTGTTTACCCTGAACAGTTTAAAAGATAAGTATACATTCAATATCCCACGATATCACACCATGTCGATATATCATAGTGCGTGTCAAATAATGACTATTCTGCTCAGTTGTTGCTTTTCTGTTTAAACAATGGAAGCAATGGAAGATGCCCCTTTATCGTCAATCTGCCTTTCGGGCAAAATTTACACGCAGAACTGGCCAGTTTTTTTTTTCACTTTTCTAGTTTTTCTTATTGCAAATAGTTGTTCGTTGTTTATGTGGACAAATTTACGTACCAACGATTGTGATTTAGAAAAGGAAGCAGAACTTAAAATCGGGATTTTTTTCGTGTTTGGAAGGTACTTGTGTTTTGCCACCAACATGGGTAATCCGGGTACTTTTCCCCCTGAGTTCGGGTTTACAGGTTGCATCATAGGGGGTCTCTTGCGCTTTAGCGGTTCACACTTGTCCCCAAAGTGAGTGATTGCAATAAAAAAAACTGTTCATTGCAGATGTGCAATAGGCCACGAATAATGTTTATGAATGCTCTCTTCAAATTAAATAGAAACTTTTCATTTTCGAAGGCAGATTAGGCTGTTATAGCTGCTTTTGAAACACAATTTCAGGAAAAACACAATACACAAAAAAAACATGCAGTAAGTTTCGGGTTTTAATGTTACTATAACAGGACGTTATATGAGTTTTATTTACAGTTCGGAGAATTAAATTGTCTCTGGTCCCTTTACTTGGATCACTAGCAGGTGGTTTCTAGTCATCCATGGGTCCACACAAGAAAACAAAAATAATAAGAAAAAAAAAACAATTACATATAGTAGCATGCTAACGATGGTGCATAAAAATGTTATATTTTATAGAAATAATACAAATATAACATCTCATTAGATGAGTCCAAAACCCAGATTTGACTTGCTATCATATTAGACCAATAGAAAATGTTACCTTGTAGTATCAAAAACCTTAATTCATGAACTATCTGATTGACAATAACTTCAACGATCAATTCTTTCTTCTTTGTAACAGTCTCTCATTACGATTTTGAGATTTTACACCTGTGAGGCAGCACTCAGGGAGAAATAAACTTTCGCTTAAAAAAACGTCGCGTGGTATTGACGTCTCGCTGGGGTCCTCCATGAACAGATGTCTCCACGTGAGAGTATCAACAGCATGATGGCTGGCGTGTAAACTAGACAGAAAACTTAGTGGTGTTTTTTTCCCCCCTGGTGATTCAACAACAAGCGCGTGTGCATCAAAGGGTAAAGGTGGGCATTGTGAGTTTGGAAAGACGCTTTGGAGGAGGTAGATTAAATAAATTTACTATCGTAAACTGAATTTTGTGGGGGGTCTGCAGTTTTTTGTCACCCTCATCAGCGGATTTGATGTAGATTCAGTGTCTGATCTTGATTTTTGTGGCATTTCTGTTTAGCAAAAAAAACGATGGCAACTGTTCGCAAGAAGGTAGACAACCGCATTCGTGTCCAGATAGAGAATGGGGTCGCTCTGCAGCACCGGACCATGTTTGTGATCGTTGGCGATCGTGGGAGAGATCAGGTAATCTGTCACCCACTGTTCTCTCAGTTAAGATCTTGTGTATGGACCGATATCTTCTACTTAACTGTTTTTGCCACATGTCACCAACCAATTAATCTGTCTCCAATCCAGGTTGTCATTCTGCATCACATGCTGTCTAAAGCTGCAGTGAGAGCTCGACCTTCTGTGCTCTGGTGTTACAAAAAAGACTTAGGATTCAGCAGGTGAGTATAGACACTTCTCATGAACTCCGTTTCAGGATATATTGTCTTAAATGAGGAATAAACTGTCAGAATATCTTCAACAGCAACCGTAAGAAGCGCATGAGACAGCTGCAGAAAAAGATCAAAACTGGCACACTGAACCTGAACCAAGATGATCCATTTGAGCTCTTCGTCGCTGCAACCAACATCCGCTACTGTTACTACAATGAGACTCACAAGATCCTGGGAAACACATTCGGCATGTGTGTCTTGCAGGTATAGTATTCCTGTTGTGGGTAACAGGGCACAAAGAGGGCTTAACTTTATTGGGGCATGGTCTAAAATTAAGATATTTGACGCTTTAAAGCCTTTCTTCTTTTCTCTCACACACAGGACTTTGAAGCTCTTACTCCAAACCTCTTGGCAAGAACAGTTGAGACTGTAGAAGGAGGAGGTATTGTGGTGTTACTGCTGAGGACGATGAACTCTCTAAAGCAGCTGTACACAATGACTATGGTGAGTTTTTTTATAATCTGTTTTTTTTTTAACTCTGTATCCGTGTCACTGAATGTCTGGATCATTGTTTCTTCTCTTCCTGCAGGATGTTCACTCACGATACAGGACTGAGGCTCATCAGGATGTTGTGGGCAGATTTAATGAGAGGTGAGTTCCCCTCTTGTGTTGTGAAAGTTTAAGTCTGCTAAATGATATTTAATGATAGATTAATATTTGCTTGTTTTTATCAGGTTCATTCTGTCTCTTGCATCCTGTAAAAACTGTGTTGTTATTGATGATCAGCTCAACATCCTGCCAGTCTCCAGCCACATGGCGAACATTAAGCCCGTCCCTCCAAAGACTCAGGTAACCACTCTCACCTGGGGATGAAAACTAACACATATTCAGTCGATTACTCTGTATGAACTATTAAGTCAAAGTTTAAAAAAAAGCATTTATGTCCAATGTCTCTTAAAGAAAGCATGTGTAACATTGCCTTTATGTAAATATATAACTTATAGTAACAACCAGTAGTTTAAGTAGATTTGACCTCTGAGAAATTATAGTAGTCCATTTTACTCACTTTGTGCATAATTACTGTTTGCTTCAGAGACAGTCAGAACAATGGAAGCATTTAAAAAACATTTTTGAATAGTATGAACTAGGTTTTCCACAATTGCTCGTCACTGTTGTCTTGTACCTTTTTAAGTTTAGTTTAGTTTATTTAAAAGGGGACGGCGCAATTTCATAAAACACATGATTACACATGGTAAAAAAAAAAAAAAAAAAAAAGCCAGGATTAGCCAGAAGGCTAGTTTTCATCTGTAGTCCCCTGGCCATGATGTAAAACAGGCAATAAAATTACATTTAAAAAAGAAGAAAGGAAAAGATATGAAGAAGCGAGAGAGGGGGGAAAAAAAGCACACGTACAATATAATACATATGCGAACACTTACTATATTATTAAGAACCTAACGTGCATAAACATATAATTTGTCCGTCAAAGGAAGCTAAACTACAATTCATCCCAACACTCTTTGGAACTAAAAAGTACACAGCTTTTGTAATGAACTAGAATATTTTGATTTTTTTCATGGATAGGACACAGCGACTGAGTCCATGAACAAACTGTATAATAAGACCTGTTCATTTTAGAGGTTCCTCTGCCTGTAATATCCTACCTATCAACATGAGGCGGATCAAAAACAGATTTTAATGACTTTTTTGAAACTTTTTGGCTAATTAACTTTGTTTAGCTGTGTTTGTGACAGCTTTGTTTTCTTTCTTCATGATTTTGTTGGTAAACTCTAGTTTTTGTTATTTGCAGAGATTTGTTTATGTGCTCTGTTTTGTGGACCTCAGGAAGACTAGCAGCCCCTTTGTCGAAGCTAATGGGGAGTCTAGTAAAAAATAAAGAATAGCAGCCAATGTCAATGATCATTTGTACAAAGAATAGAGCAATGAATATGAGCTGCTGTGCACTGGCAACCTTTCTCTTTAGAAACTGATTAAAAATGTTTATCTTTATACAAACCTGGAACAATCTAGGCCTCGCTTCTGATGTCTGTTTATTTTTCTTCATTTTAAGTCCTCAAGTTGTGGTTTTTAAGTTATTTTGGACAGTTTTGTCCCATTTCTGACCAGTTTTCTGATCCCTACAGGAGGACGGATTGTCTCCACGTGAACAAGAGCTGAGAGATATTAAAGAGTCTCTTCAAGACACTCAGCCTGTGGGTGTGTTAGTGGACTGCTGTAGGACCATGGACCAGGTCAGGATCTGTCCTTCAGTGAAAAACTTGACAAACTTTCGGGATATAACTTTCAATAAATGCACTTAAAGATATTTGTTGGTCTTTCAGGCTAAAGGAGTGCTGAAGTTTATCGAGGCGATCTCCGAGAAGACTCTGAGGAGCACCGTGGCTCTGACTGCTGCTCGTGGTCGAGGAAAGTCTGCAGCTCTGGGACTGGCTGTGGCTGGAGCTGTGGCTTTTGGGTAAATTTTTATAAGATTATTATTACTGTTATCATTATGAATGAGTTTATTCCTTTTTATCACGTTTGTACTAACAGCTGTCTGACATTCTTTCCAGGTACTCCAACATCTTTGTAACCTCACCAAGCCCTGACAACCTGCACACCATGTTTGAATTCATTTTCAAAGGCTTCGATGCTCTGCAGTATCAGGTACACTGCATTAGAGTGAAGCAGCAACATCACAATCACGCTTTCTGTATGAGCACAAACCCTCATATCTCCAATATGTGAATCCACAGGAGCATCTTGACTACGAGATCATCCAGTCTTTGAATCCAGAGTTCAACAAAGCCGTGGTGCGGGTGAACATCTTCAAAGAGCACAGACAGACCATTCAGGTAAAGATGACAGGACCACATGTTGATGACAGCTTGAAGTGATCACTTCTGACCCTCCTGTCCTCGTGACTCACAGTACATCCACCCGGGCGACGCAGTGAAGCTGGGTCAGGCTGAGCTGCTGGTCATTGATGAGGCTGCAGCCATCCCTTTGCCTCTGGTCAAGAACCTGCTGGGGCCTTATCTGGTCTTCATGGCCTCCACCATTAACGGGTCAGTTTATGCTCGAGGATGTTAACATGACAAAAAACTCCTCCACCTGTGGCTTAATTACAGTTACAGTTTAAATTGATGTATTCTGAATACAGTTAATGTCTTAAAAAACAGATTACTTGTAGGGATTACTTTACGGCACTGCACGCAGGTTGCAAAAGCAGATGGTATTATGTGAGCAGGTACGCTGCAATCAATGCACAAGAGCACTTTCAACACAACCAAATGAAAATAGCAGAGGATGAGAAAAATAACCAGGAATAATAACTGACATGCTTACAACCTCTCACTGTAATTCTGTGCGTAGTCAGTGACAGAGCGGAAGCAGAGATCGCTGATTGCCATTTTTCTTTCAAAAGCATCAGTTGCAGGACAAAATATACCACATTGGTGTTTTGTGTATTTGCATAACTTTTTTCCTCTGAAGACAGCAGTTTTATTGTTCTCTAAAGCATGTGTTCACTAAATTCAGTGTTCGAGATGCACACACTTAGCTAGATGATTTTGAAGTAGGATAAAGGTAATCCAAGAGTTATCCGAGGGAATACATTACAGATTACATTTTAGGACATGTAATCAGTAATCTGTAGGGGAATACATTTTAAAAGGAACCCTTCCAACACTGTCAATAATTAGAGAAGCTTTTAGAAAGATCTTTGTGACACTGTTCCCCCTCACCTCTGCAGGTATGAAGGCACGGGGCGCTCCCTCTCCCTCAAACTGATCCAGCAGCTGAGGCAGCAGAGCGCAGACAGCCAGCAGAGCATGTCAGCAGAGAACAGGAACACAAACACAGTCAGGCTGGCAGCAGGTAAACATCCCCGTGGAGTTTTACTCCACACCTTTTAATTCAGCTCACATTTCATGACGACTGACGGCTGTTTCTGCTCTCAGCTCGCTCTCTCCATGAGGTTTCTCTCCACGAGTCAATCCGATACGCTCCAGGAGACGCTGTAGAAAAATGGCTGAACGACCTTCTGTGTCTGGACTGTCTGAACATCCCCAGACTCATCTCTGGATGCCCACTCCCTCAGACCTGCGACTTGTATCCTTTATTTATCAGTATTTTCATACATCCTAACATCTCATTTACATCTCTTACCTCCAGCAATTATTTTTACATTCAGTTAACAAACGTGATTCAGTGTTGAATTTAATTTTTCACTTTTTAAAACCAGTAGTAATGCTAATTTAAATGCTTGATGCGTATATTTTTCCCAGTCTTATTTGGTTTATATATTTTAAGTGTATCTAGTCTTGTATTGTTTTACTTGCTCTGACAATTGCTGCTATAACACCACAACTTCCCAGATTTGGATTAATAAAGTATTTTTATTTTATTTTATTTTTAGAAAGTGGTCGATGAGTAAAAGTCCATTTACCATTATATTTCTGCATTATTCAAGAGCAGAGGTTGCTGCATGGTCTGAACACAGATATGAGCATATTAAACATGCAGATATCAAGTAATCATGTCAACTTATTGCTTTCAAAAAATGACCATCAAATGTGATAAAGAAAGTGAAAAATCCTCACAATTCAGCCAATCAGAGGTATAAAAAAATTATTTTTTTGTTCACACTAAAAGAAATGTGTCTCATAGTTTTATAGTTTTGAGTCAGTTTGAATCTTAACCCACACTGCACAGATATTACGTGAACAGAGACACACTCTTCTGTTATCACAAAGCGTCTGAAGCGTTCCTGCAGAGGCTGATGGCTCTCTACGTGGCTTCGCACTACAAGGTGAATCCATCTGCTTGTATTTACACAGGAGCATGACAGCTCGCCAGCAGTTCTCTGTAACCTTTGTGACTCCTTGCTGACTCTTTGTGTTTCTTGGGATCCAGAATTCACCAAACGATCTGCAGATGTTGTCAGACGCCCCGGCCCATCACCTCTTCTGCTTGCTCCCTCCTGTGCCTCCTACACAGAACTCTCTGCCTGAGGTGCTCGCTGTGGTTCAGGTAAAACACCACTGCTCGCATTCAAAATGTGTAGTGTTGCAGGTAGCTTTACTGCATATCTGTCAATGAAAGAAGTGTTATTTCTTTATTCTTCTATCAAACATTTATTCTCTGCAGGATTCATCCAATTTGGATTCTCTTCTTAATGTAAAAAAAAAAAAAACAGTGATTGAGAAAGAAATGCTATTACGAGGGCCGATTGATAAGTTGTGGGCCTCATATTTAAAGGTTAAACTTTTGGCGGACATATTGCGTTATTTTTCAACATAATCCCCTTTAGTATCTACACACTTTTGCCAGCGATGTTTTAATGTTGTGCCACTTTTAAAGAAGTCCTTTTCTTGAACGTTCAGAAAGTCCTCTACTGCATGTATGACGTCATCATTTTGGAATTTTGCTCATTTTTTCCTTCTTTAGGTGTGTCTGGAGGGAGAAATCTCTCGGCAGTCCATCCTCAACAGTCTCTCCAGAGGAAAAAAAGCCTCTGGTGACCTCATCCCCTGGACTGTGTCAGAGCAGGTACACACCAGCATGAAAACCTTTGCTTAAAAAAAAAATCTCTGCAGCTCACATTTTCCCAGTACGAAAATGAACCCTCAGCTGTTTTTCTCCAGTTCCAAGACCCAGAGTTTGGCAGCCTCTCTGGGGGCAGAGTGGTGCGGATTGCCGTTAATCCAGACTACCAGGGGGTAAGAGCTACTAAGGACCTGAATGTGTTTTTTTCCCACCAGTTTCAAATTCATCTGAAAACTTTTTTTTTTATAACTCATCCACCAGATGGGCTACGGCTCCAGAGCTCTCCAGCTGCTGCAGATGTACTACGAGGGCAAGTTTCCCACCATGGATGAGAGCTCTCACTCAAACACCAATGAGATCACATCAGTCAGCAATGAGGTAACACCGTTCAATCAGGACTTAACCAGCTGTACTTTAAAGACATCAGTGCAGACTGAGCAGTGTTTTTGTTGTGTTTCGTCTTTCAGGCCGTCGGTCTGCTGGAGGAGGTCATCACTCCTCGTAAAGAGCTCCCCCCTCTGCTGCTGAAGCTGAGCGAGAGGAGAGCAGAGAGACTAGACTATCTGGGAGTTTCTTACGGCCTGACGGCTCAGCTGCTTAAGTCAGTTTCCAGTAATCGTGGGAAAAAAAGTGTTTCTAATATTTTTGAAATTCTCAAGATTTGATGCATTTTTTTGTGTCCTGACAGATTCTGGAAAAAAGCAGGTTATACTCCAGTGTATCTGAGACAAACTCCTGTAAGTGTGATAAATGAGACCGTCTTTAGTTTGAATTTATGCTGTTGTTGGTGCTGTTGTGTCATGCTGTTAATATCGTTGTGTGTGGTTGTTTCTAGAATGACCTGACAGGAGAGCACTCATGTGTGATGCTGAAGGAGTTGAATATGGATGAAACTCCGGAGCAGAGCCAATGGCTGTCCGCTTTCTGGAAAGGTGAACTTCTTAAACAAATGTTCCCAAACGCATCCAGAGATCTGTTTGCGTTTAGCTTCATAGAGTCTGAATATTTCTTTTTCAGATTTCCGTCGTCGCTTCCTGTCTCTACTCTCCTACCAGTTCAGCAGCTTCCATCCGAGCCTGTCGCTGAGCATCCTGCAGAATAAGAAGTCAAAGGACGAGACCAGCAGTAAGACTTTTTACCGCCTCACCTTGTATCATTTCCCTCCCCGTCTAACAGCAAAAGCAACATTTTACACTTTATGGAACGCTACAAAGACATCTATTCACCGTTTACAAGATGTTGAAAAGAAAAAGAGTTTTACAAGGTCTATACGAAGACTTCGTAAAATAATTTTCACATCTTAACCCCGGTAATCTGTGTTTGTCATCTCCCATTCAAACTTAACAAACAGAGAATTCACATTGAACTCTCACTTTGTTCTTTTGGAGAGATACCTGAACCCATCTTTCACTTTCACAGCTCTCACTAGCTCTGAGCTAGCATCCCACTTCAGCCCGTATGACCTGAAGCGTCTGGAGCTGTACTCCAGGAGCATGGTGGACTATCACCTCATCATGGATCTGGTCCCGACTGTGGCGCGCATGTTTTTCCTCAAACAGCTCGGTGACGTCTCTCTGTCAGCTGCACAGTGTGTAAGTGTTTGGTTCTTCACTTGTATCCAAATCTGGTCTGATTCTTCAACATTCAAATCTCTCCTAAAAACTCACCTTTTTAAGTTAGCTTTTAATTTGTGATTGTACTGTTTGTTTTTTTTTGTTTTTTGTTTTGTCTAACCTGTTTATTGTTTGTATTGATTTTAACAATTGTAAAGTGTCTTTGAGTTCTTGAAAAGTGCTATATAGATAAAGTATTATTATTATTATTATTATTATTATTATTATTATTATTATTATTATTATTATTATTATTATTATTATTATTATTAATAAGTTTGTTAAACAGTCAGTCAGGTTTATTCTCGTGTTATAACCGTCTCTTCGTTTCCAGGCGTTACTGTTGGGGATCGGGTTACAGCACAAATCTGTGGATCAGCTAGAAAAGGAAATCGAGCTACCGAGCTCTCAGCTCTTGGGTCTCTTCAACCGTTTGATCCGTAAATTTGTACAAGTAAGCCCCCTTTCCACATTCATTTCATAGTAGTACACCTTCTATTTAATTTCTACACCGTTACACATATATATATATATTTCTAATGTTCTGGCCTTTCTTCAACCAGGTCTTCACCAGCATCCAAGAAAAAGCTATTGAAGCAGAGATGGCTGCCTCTAAAGATGTTTCAATGGAGCCAACATTCAAAAGCCTGAATGATGATCTGGTACGAAGCCATAAGTGGATTTTCTGTTGTATTTTAATAATCTTTTTGTCATAAGATGTTTCTCCAAGAAAAATAGTTATTTGAAAATATCCTTGATGTTGAAAAACTATATTTGGTGTTAATCATTTGACATTTTATATCCCTAATTTCCTGTAAAATAATCAAATGAGGCAAATACAAAACATAAATGTGTATCTGTGAAAGCCTTAACTTTTAAACCAGATGGAATGAGATATCAAAATTTTGTAATTCGCTGGTTGCATTTCAAAATTGCTTGAAATAAGCCAGATGTGGCTCCTAAAGTTTTTTCCCCCCTAAAACTTAAATAAGTAGTTACATATTTTTTCAATCTTTGTCCTCTAAAAATGGAGGGAAGAATAACCTTTAGCTTCATTCTTCACCCTTTTTTGATCACTTTTTTAATTAATAAATTCTTGTTTGTTCCTAATTGCTTGAATTCCATAATAAATATTCAGGGAATTGTTTATGGCTCCTCTTTGTTTCAAGGAGGAGACGCTGTTAATGCAGGCTGAAATAATCAAACTGAACATGTATAAAAACCTCTCATAATGTTTGTTTTGCTCACAGAATGAAGCAGCGAAGGAGTTTGATGAGAGACACAAGCAGGACGTGGAGAAAGTGAAGGAAATGGACATGGAGGAGTGAGTACGAGATGTGTAGACTTTGGAACACCAAATATGTAGCTGTATCAATAACTTCCTTTGTGTTTTCAGGTACAAGATTCGAGGAAACGATGAGGAATGGGATCAGGTGTTGAAGAAAGCAGGGAGCACGGCCATCGTCAGCATCAAGAGGTGCGCTGAGTATCATGAGCTCTTCCAGCTGAGTTTGGTTGTTTTGTCGAGGCAGAAACATGTTTGTAACCGTGTTTTATTCCCAACAGCGACAAGAAGAGGAAGCTGGACGGGGGAAACGTCAACCCAACCAACGGGACTCCCCAACACGGGAAGCTAAAGAAGAAGGACATACAACACGGGAAATTCAAGAAGAACAAGGAGAAACACGGCAAATTTGGAAAGAAAGTGCGACAGTGAGAGCGCTGCTGGAACTGGACAGTGTGTGGGCACAAAGTGTGAAAGCATCCACGGGGAAACTCTGGATTTCTTTGATGGACTTGAAGATCCTGGAGATTACCCAAAGACTGGATTCAACACAGGATATTTTTTTTTAATATTGTTTCCCAAACCACTTGTTTATGATGACTTTCATGTTTTGATGTGGAGTGTAGAAATGCAGACGTATATCAGCAGAGAAACATCACACGCATAATGTAGTAAAAGCTTTTTTTTTACTTGAGTTTTACATTGTAAGACATCACAACTAAGTTGATGATACAGTTTCTACCCCACTGTGTAAAAATACATTAACAAGGATTTTGTAAACTATGATTTGAGGTATATGTTTGGCTTAAATTCCATCAGTGGGTTTACTTGAACACCTGAGGCTTCATATCAATCCATTTCTGTTTGAGCTGCTGTTTCACGTCATCAGGGGCAAAGATACAGTCAATGGCCTGCTGGGAGAGCTTCCAGATGTCCTCATGACTGAGACCAAATGTGGACGCTGCCAGCTGATATTCCTGAGACAAGTCCGTGCAGAAGACTCCTTTATCGTCAGTCTGTAATGTGTCAGAGAAATAAAAGCTTTCATGGGGGATCACAGTTTTCTCAACACAAAGTGTCGCCTCAGACTTTACATATTTCTTAAATGGTACTCCCTCAATTTAGCATTTTATTTTCTGGAATCAAGCCAAGTGTATTAAACTAAAATTCTAAATCACAAATTCCAAAACCCAATAGAAGCTTTGAAGTATTCTTTAAATAATTTGTTGCACCAGATTTAATTTTCAAAAGAAAATTAGATGTTATGAAAATCGAAGAGATGTGAAAAAAGGAAACTCACACAAATCACACAGGGATGTCCCAACTGGTACCAGTATTTGAAATGATGATTGGAGTAACACGGCACAGTCTGTCCCTTTACGTTTGAAGTCAGACAAAGCTCTACAAGAAAAAAAAAAAACATGTTAAAAGATCAAAATCCAAGTCTTTTGTGATGTGAAACAGAAAAAAGCATATTTTTATTTCAGTCTTACCCAGAGGTATTTTGTTCTTCAGAACCTTATCAACAAGACTCTGGGATCCACCCACATCAGGATGCAGAAATGTGCCGTGACCGATCCTGTCTGGAGGAAGATTCAACAACAGGTCTGTCTCCTCCAGCTGCGATGGTACCTGCAGTACATGTTGTAATGTCAGAGCACTCACTCAGATAGTTTAAGAAAAGAGGACATTAGATATGTTGATTGCATACTTCCGAGAGGTGCAGCGACAACTTCAGTCCACAGTTCTTTGCCTTCTGCAAAGCAGGTAGTAGGTCTTTTCCATGGCCAACCTTAAAACCAAAACTATGTTTATAAACACAAAATCCAACAACCAACAAAGCTTCTGTCTTAGATAGCTCACTTAATTCAAATCTGAACATATTCCTAAATTTTTGGAGCTATTAAAATACTTTCTGGGGCTCTGAGAATTTACCTGTACTTTAAAACCAATTATGTAACCACTTATATTTAAAAAAAATAACAAAACATGTCAATCAAGTCATTCCATTTGCAAAGCCAATTTTCAAGTTTCTTTAGGTAAGAAATAAGGTATTTGGATAAATCACCACAATCAGCAGAGAAATTGTAAATTTTGACACAGCAATTGAGAGAATCACACTTCCAGTACATGCAAAATGAGATCTAATACCTTTCGATCTAATAGTCTTTCCTTTTCTTTTTTTTTTTTTTTGTTTTTTGGAAACTTTTAAAAATGCTAAAAAAGTATAACATAAGATCTCAGTTAAGTGTTAATAATAAAATAAGATCTCAATTAATGCATGTTTCGAGTGAAAATTTCCTTTCCCATCAGATTCATATCCTGAGACTGACCGTTGGATCTCCGCTGAGGTCAAGTCCCACCACCAAACCATCAGAGGACAGCATGAACTCTTCTGCCATCTTCACTGTCTCCATCGCAACTTCAGTCCCATTTCTGCGGTCAATCGCTACCAGGAATCTTCAGGAAAAATAAGCATATTGAAACAACAATCGGCCATGCCCACATAGCACAGTATTACAACACCTGGGATTTTTTTCTGAGCTTGTAAACTGACATAGGCTGTGCTCACCTGACATCAGTGTCCACCCCCTCGTTTTTACATTGTTGGATGGCTTTTATGATAGTTTCGATGTATTTCTTTTTCGTCAATCCTAGAAAATACAGAGACATTTTTTCAGTATAAAACTTGGGGTAAAATTTCTGATGGTCAATCTTGCAAGCTGACATCTTTACCTGTGTTTTTCTCCTCCCTTGGTGTACTTCTAAGTTCTAGATATTTGACACCATCAACTGCAAACTCCTTGATAACATCAGTAGCTACCTGGCAAAGTAAGAAAATAAGCACCTGGTGCTAATGTTCTAGGAGAAAAAAAACCCAATTTAATTAATATAAAAATATACGAGAAAGCTAGTTCTCACCATCAGGATATCCTCCTCAGTGTCTACCAGCTGATGGATTACTTTAAAGACCTGGAAACACCTGCAGACACATGTGCCATGTTGCTAAAACACGGTCGATTTATGAACATTATCTGCACTTAAATAAAGAGCAATAATTTAAACTATAACCACTTATAAATGATGTATTATTCAAAATTTAGAGTCGCTGTAAAGTTAGTTATACGTACTCATCCAGTGTCCTCCGCTGTCCTTTGCCGATAGCGGTCATACCGTGTTCGATGTTGAGATGAGGCTTCCTGTTGATGAGTTTCTCGATGGTTTGGTAGCTGACTGAACCGTTGAGGTGAGCGTGCAGCTCCTGGTGACGGGTAAAACGCTTCACTTAGCATGTAGCTAACACGACCACAAAGAAGGACTTTAACATTTTCCTCAAAATTATTATTATTTTTTTTTAGAAAAAGTGGTTTCACTCACCACTTTTGGAAGCCTCCGGTAAAAGACATCAGCTTCATTGTCCATCAGAAGGTGAAAACCTCACACCAGAGCTCGCGATTTCTACAAGTGAAGGAGTTCTTCTTTCCGTCAAACGCTTGAGAAGTCTTTGTTTTCAGGA
Organism: Labroides dimidiatus; assembly: GCA_030710495.1. NCBI lineage: Eukaryota > Metazoa > Chordata > Actinopteri > Labriformes > Labridae > Labroides > Labroides dimidiatus. Next base: position 23,874,452 of record CM061147.1, on the reverse strand, counting down.
TCAGTTTCAATGTAGCACCACCAAGTGTAACAAAGATTAAGTTCCCTATTGCATTGAAGGTTCCGCTACGTATTATGTGCTTGAAAAGTAAAACTTAAAAGTTCCTATGAGGAGTATAAAAGTGTTTTTTTTATGTTTGTCTGTTCATAATCTACGATTAAAAATTTGATTTTCAGTGCCAAAATCGGTTATTTCTAAATGCGTTTTTTTCAGTATCTGTGGGTGACCCGGCCAATCAATTTATGGCAAAAATTCCAATGACAACGCAATGCCAGCAGACAAGAAGCAAGATCTGTCCTTTCACAAAGAAAATGATTTAATAATAATACATTTTATTTGTATAGCGCTTTCAGGGTACTTGGATTTCTTGGATTTATTTTGTATAATACGGCATAAACTTGATCCAAACTTCCAAAAGAAAAAGGAGAGAAGAGCAGAAGAAAGCTAAACAGGAAAATTACAGAGCACAGGCTAAAACAAGGGTTAAGCTGTTTGCAATAATATGCATTCCAACCCACATGCAGCAGTTCTGTTCAAACTTGAGTCTATCAATAAAATGAAGAGTGAGGTTAAGTTTGCTCTACTTGGTGAGGTTGGAGTTGGTAGATGAGCACTGGTAGAACATAACCAGGATTCACTCATATTACAAGTTACAGACACGTCTCAGAGGACAGGACTGTGAGTAATGCTAAACAGCCTGCTCACCTTCTGTTCACTGAACTACTCAACAAACTGAGTTTACAAAGTTTGTTTTTCTCGTCTCAAATAGTAGCGCTACATAACTACAAATAAATACATAACCTCCTCACTTTGCAGCCTACAGAAAGTTGTCTTGAACAAAGAAAAGTAGTGTTAAAAAGATCTGCTCTCCATTCTTTTACTTCCAAAACAAACGCACGCCTTGGTAAGAGTCATGTCTTGTTGTGAGTGGTGGTAGTGCTCATGGGAAATGGAGTCTTTATTCTGGAAAAGTACTACCATTTCCAGATAGTCTTTACAGCACCTTCAAACTTGAACAACATTGATTTAAGGGTGGGACTAAAGAAAAGATGTGCGTTCACAAAACACCACTTTTCTTATCTTTATTTGCTGAAAATGAGAACACAAAAAATTAAAATAAACTCTTTTACTCATTACATACAAAACACCAACAGATCAGTCAAATCCTAACATTCCTTAACTTGAACATTTGTTGATGGATGGAATATTATGCACATGTATAACCTACATGCATAGTCAGGATGGTGTGGTTTGTTATCAGTAGTAAAGGTGACATTTGTCTAAACTTGTGCTTCTTTTTTGGACTGAGAGGAATAAAAAGTAGGCATAAAAGATTTGAAGTAATAAATCAATAAAAAAAAATACAGCTGCATAATTAAACACATTTTAACTTAGCTGTTTTATCAAAATATGTCAACATTCATGCACAGAGGTGTACCTGGAATGAGTCAAACTAATACAGCCAGACATTATTTATCAAAATGTAGTCCTGCTTTTGAAATCTGTTTCCCTTTTTAAAACAGATCCAACAATAAAATGATATCACTCTTTTAAGTCAAGGCACTGTGGCTCTGAGGCAGCACTGTTTGAAGGAAGACCATCAATGTGAAAGTTAATCATTGACTTTTAATCACCACTTTGATACTCTGTGTTAGATACCGAACTTTTATCTTGAGTTGAGGGATGACACTCTGAAACAGCTTATTGACAATATGTGAAAGTTTTTAAGGAACTCAGCCAAAGAAAAAAATGTTTTCAAATCTTTGTTTTTATCCCAGGTTGTGTCCAAGTGGTCAAAATGAAGGAAGAAGAAGTCAGTTCTTGTATCCGTTTCTCTCAGATCTCTCATTGCTTTTTTTCCATCCCTTGGCTGATATGTTGTAGCCACTCTTTTAACATCTGAAAGCTTGGCCGAGCAGCAGGATCCAGATTCCAGCACTGTTTCATGATGTTATACACCACTTCAGGACAGCCGTCTGGACAGTCCATTTTGTATCCCTTCTCCACTCGAGGCACAACGTCTTTAAGTGGCTACAGTATGGAAAAAGGTAAGGTTGTTTAATGATGTTCATAACTTAAATTATTTATTATTCTAAAGGTCTCAATACAATCCTCAACCTGTTGAAATTAACATGCTCAAACATGAAAGAAACAAACTTTTGCCTTTAAACTAAAGCTTTTATTTATCAAAATGTAGGCCTACTTTTGAAACCGGTTTCATTCTTTTCTTTTCTTCTTCTATTTTCTATCACTTTTTTTTTGGTTTGCCTGTATGAACCTTTCCAAAAAAGATAGTAATACTTACAATTCGTGGGTATGGCACTCGTCCAAAAGAGTAAATCTCCCAAAGCAATATACCATAACTCCAAACGTCTGATTTGGTAGAAAATTTCTATTGATTAAGAGAGAAAAACAAAAAAAGTTCCAATCACTGAAAAGCACACATAGCACAAATCACTCTTCTGGACGAATTTTCTGTGTTAACACCACCGCACCTTTTCTCTGAGAGCCTCTGGGGATGTCCACTTCACAGGGAGCTTTGCTGTATCCTGTGTGGAGGAAGCCTCCTTGGTCAGACCAAAGTCACTGACTTTGGCGATGTTGTCATCTGACACCAGAACATTGCGGGCGGCTAAGTCTCTGTGGACGAAGTTATTGGCTTCCAGGTAAGCCATGGCTTCACATACATCACTGCAAAGGTACAAAATGATGAATTTCAAAACCTAAAACCAATCAATTGTTTAACTCTCATTCAAAAAAAAAGTTATGAAAAAGTAAAAGTAAATCATCACATAACAAAACATGGAAGATCATGCACATCTTGGAGTCTTTTTTTTTTTTCTTTGTTATATTTGTGAGGTTTTTCCGCCTTAAATGTTTTATCAAGAAAGGACAGAAAAGTGGATAGAGCAGAAAACTGGACAGAGGGTGGGAAATAATAATAATAATAATAATAATAATAATAATAATAATAATAATAAATTAATAAATAAATTTAAAAAAATTATATAGCGCTTTTCAAAGACTCAAAGACGCTTTACAAGGTTATGGATAAAATTCAGATAATCATCAAATACAGATATGCAAAAAGCAAAGAAATTCAATCCAACAAGCATGAAACAAATATAAAATATAACAGTTAAAATTGCAATCTTAATGCACTACTAGCAAGGCTCCTTTTTCTTTCCTATGTTACTGCATTTCCTCTGAATGACTGTCACTGTCACAGTGTGGAATTTAAAATAACAGAGGGACTTCATTCATCTTTCATTCATGGAGGACATGCTCCACAGCACCCTTAATGGTAAGGAGTTCCAATATCTATTACTCACTGTTTTTCATTTTAGTCATACTCACAGTGCAAAATTAAGAAGAGCATCTCCCCCAAGTACCGTTCGTCCTCTGGACCGTAAGTAGTCGACCAAGCAGCCCTGGAAAACACAAGAACAGGACTCATCTTTGTAACAGTACACTGGTTGTGATGACAAATAATTAAGCAGAAGGCCTAGCACCTACCTTAGCCATGTACTCAGTTACTATAAACAGACTCCCGTTCTCCTCGACTATCACTCCAAGCAGCTGCACCAGGTTGTTGTGCCGTAGTTGCCTAAGGGAAGAGAAACACCCCGTTAGACATACTGATTGGTTTACACATCACATCTTTGTGTATTTTACAGGAACAGGAAAAGTATGTTGATTTCCTTACGTCATGACCGATGCCTCAGCAATGAAGGCCTGCGCTGTGGCGTCATGTTTGATACACTTCACAGCTACTTTGGTCCCCCTGTAGTCTCCCACCATCACATCTGTGGTGATCAAACAGTGAGACAGAGTTTTAAACAAGAATTGACAGGAACTGCTCCGGAAATGTTGAGTTATTTCATGTGTAACATTTTCCAGTGTTAGTTATCTCACTTCCAAAAATCATAAGTTTTCCCTTAACCATAAAGGTTATCAGGGATTATCAGAGTTTCTATAATTAGTGTAAATACCTGATACTGAATACACACTTTTTATAGTTTACTTCTTATTTCACTGTTTACATTTCTATCCGATATTTGCAACATGTACGCAAAAAATAGCACCACTACTTCCATGCAGTGAAAAAAAGCCAGAGTTATGATTATAAACCTGAAGCTACTTGCCTCCAAACTCTCCTTTTCCAATAACCTGCTGTAGTTTGAGGTCCTTTCTGTTCATCGACCAACCACCTGTTGGGAACAAAAGAGGGAAACATGCAGCTTAAACACAACAGTCTCATTTTGACTCGCATAAAGGCAACAATAATGAAGCTGCTTCAAATCAAAAAAGCAAAAACTGACTCCTGGAGAACTCATCCTGAGCTGCCACAGTCCCTTCCTCCAGCTTTGGCTTTATTAGTTTGGTGCACAGGCCATCTGCATCTTTGGTGTAGTGCTGCAAATGAGGGAAAAGCAACAAATTAGCAGGAGTAATAAGGCTCCCTGGAGTTCATTTAAGGCCTTAAAAGAGCTAGGGATGAAGGAAAACACAAGAAACACATTAAATAAAGAGCAAAAAGCAAAGAAATCATTTTATTACAGTTTAAAGAAGCTCTTCGAAATGATCCATAGAGGGCGGTATAGTTGAATAAGCAAATGATTAAATGAAAGGCTGAGAAGGTTTTGTCTTAATAGGTCAAACTGATCTTACACTTCCTCCTCTGTCTTTTTTCTCTGAAGTTTTTAACGGGTTAGTTTTTGATGTTAGTAAGTTACATTTGATAAACAAGTGTTTTTGAGAGAAAACGTCATGATGTCTCTTTGAGGTGAGAACCCAGCAGACTGCTTGCTCTTCCTCTTTGACACTTCCTGTTCATTATTTGTTCCAGGAACTGAATGCGGTCTTTGTGGTTGGTGAGACACAGTGACAATTCAACAGGAAAGTAAAACTTGCATACAGTAGACCGGAGCTCTATTTAGCAGCAGAGAAGCAACCGATTCATATATATATATATATATATATATATATATATATATATATATATATATATATATATATATATATATATATATATATATGTGTGTGTGTGTGTGTGTGTGTGTGTATATATATATATATATATATATATATATATATATATATATATATATATATATATAAACCACCCTAATTTTATGCCCCACCTCGACCAGCTGCATGAGGTTTTCAAAGAAGGCCTCGTCATCAATTGTCAGCTTGCCGTTGTTGTAGATGATGTGGTAGTGCTCCACCTTGCCGTCGCAGCTCACACACAGGGTGTAGTCACCGGGGAAGTTGGTGCTCTCTCGCACCAAGAAGAGGCCCTTTTCAGGGGGGTACAGCAATCGCTCTGCCTGGTCCCGAGTTATTTTACCGTGAAACCATCTGTGAGGGGAAGAACAACAGCAACAAATACAAATGACTGAGATCCACAAGCTGTGAAGCAAAGTAACACGATCAGATGCCGTTATAGTAAGTGACACTTCACAAAAAGTAACGCAACGTGAATTTTGATAACTCTGGCAGTCACAGTAACAGAATTTTAACATGATATCCTGTTCTTCTGAGAAGTGTCCTTTCTCCTACTCACTCATATAGTGGGTGAGTGGACTAAATTTTTACAACACCTCCCAGTAAACACTGATGCATTCTAACAGCAATAAAATACAACCACAGAAAAGTCCTTCAACTGCTCTAAACAGTATTATTTCACATATAATAATTACATTTTATAACATGGAACAAATGTTTGATTCAATACAGCAGAATTTTTGGTTTTTTTTAACTGTTACTTTTTTATAACATTATCCCCCCCCAAAAAAAATTGACCTTTTACGGCGTGTCTTACCCCACCTTCTCCTCCCCACATTTCCTGTCTCTCTTCAGTTGTCCTATTTAATAAAGGTGAAAATTCTCCCCCCAAAAAGGTTACACAATAAAATAAATTCAATTTAATAACAAATTTAATAATTTCAAGACTTTAAGTCGTGTGAAGAATTTTGTTAATATTCTTTCAACTTTCCCTCATAAATAAGACACAAACTCTTTCAGCTACACAGAAACCTCTGTTAGAATCTATTTTGGGACTGTTACTGATTAATTTCCATCAGCCAGAGACTAAAGTTTATCTGACCTTATTATGCACTACATCGTGTTGTAATTATCCTTAAACGAGCTTTAAATGCAAATACTACAAACTCAGTTCTGGAGATCCGGGGGAGTAGATTAGTGTCATTTGCATATGGTCAGTACCTATTTTTATAATGGAGAGGGTCACAGAATGTACAGTTAATTAATTTGCATGTGGCTCCATGAAGAACGATGCATTTAAATATAGCACAAAAAACCTTGTTGGAAAGCGAAGATAACGTTTTTTTTCCCACAGAGGTAGATGATAAAGTAGACATGGTCGATGTTAAGCTCTGTGTTATATTAAATACTTGGGATATTTATTGATTTGTGTCCATTTTTTGACAACCTTGTAGTAGATTGTCTTCATATCCATACTGATGTGAAGAAATAACAGTTTTCCACTTATCCCCTCCAGCTGTTATTCTCCAAGACTGATTTTGTCATTTTGTTGCAATTTGTTCTGGTCCGTTTACCTTCATCAAGTCATTCACGACTGAAATCTGCTTTCACACTCTTTATATATAAAACTTTCATTCATACCCAAGCACATGCCTGAATATGGAAACCCGTCATGCGGACAAGCAGGGAGATTTTAGAGATTACTTCAGTCTGTCTGAGAGAGAAAAAGAAAGAACAGGAAACTGCAGCATTCACGCAAAGCTGAGCTGCAAACAGACACAAGTGCTCTGCAATTACAACACAGCCCGACCCAACTGTGGTCTTCATTCACATAACTGAAGCGCCACAGCCACGACGAACAGGCTGTCTGCCCTCAGGAACCATGAGAGCGAGGAGAAGAGGGAAAAGACCGGCTATTTTAGCAGCGGCTGCGGAATCCCACAAAGCTGGAGTGAGATCCAGACTGCAGATACATAAATCTTTTAATTGACTGAAGTGTAAGATTACATTGAGCATCAGAACTAAATAAAGAACAATAATCTTTATACTCACGGCATCAGACTCAGCTTGCCTCCCTGTTTCACACCCTCTCTTTTCTGAACATAGTTGGCTGGAATTGTTCCCTCACGACCGGCAGCGTTTTTAGCCTTGTACCAGTTTGGATCCTGGAACACAGAAGAAAAATGATAAATAATTATGTGAACTTGGTGTTATCACCATGACATCATTCCATGTGTGGTAATCACTGACTGTACAAAAAAGATGGACAACACAGCCACTCTCCAAAAATGAGGCCAAAAGTTAAAGAGTTTTCCTACTAGTGACTGGTCTTCTTTTCCCATCATAACACATAGTACATGAGTAAAACTAGACCCAGTTATTTAATGTTAAAATATGCCCAATTGTCATTTGTCAGATGAGTCAGCTTAAATAAGTTGTTTGATGCTACAAAGATGGTTATGTCATCAGGATTGATAGCTCATGGTTGATTCAGCTCCTGCAGCATACTTTACAGATTTGAGGAGGGAACTGAGAGAAAACATGACAAAGCTGTTATGATGTGCAATGCTGAGAAGTTCAGGAGCTCTGTCGCATAAACTGATCTCACTCCCTGTTCCTGCTTCCTGCTAAATGCATGTCTGTTTCATTGTCAAAAACTGTCATAAAGTAAATTTGGAAAAAAAAAAAAGTTGTTAGACTGAGACAGACTTGTATGTTTTTGCAAAAGTTTTTGCTCTCATATCAGTGCTACCAGTACTTAAACATATCTATAATGTCCATTAATGAGTGAAAAGTACCATACTGGAGAGAAGGAGGGAGGATAAGGTGGTCTGACTACCTGTTAATGTGGATGTTACGTCCATTTCATTTTACATCAAGTTCTTCTGGGCTCATATTGTAGTTCTACCAGCTGAAATGTGCAACCTTGCAGTTTTTTTGAATATATCCAGAATCCTGGGCACTTTTTACTGGTGGGAGTACGATTTGATAGCAGACATGAGTCTATCCAGGTACACTTCTCCTGAAATCCTCATGTCTATTTTTGTAATTGAGTCACACAATACTCTTCAGTTGATCAGATGATACAAATGAAGAAGGGAAGTGTTGCAATTCTGCACTGAAAGCATGATCTAAGCAGGAGTACCGGCACACCGAGATACAATTCTCAGGCTGATAGGTTCTTATTAGAGTATCGACACATGCTTGTTTGTCTTTGTGCGACAGTGGTACTTTTCAACCAGTTGGACAGAACACATGACCCTTTGCCAACCTCCTCAAATAACTTTCTGCAGAAGATTTCCTGCAGTGTTCTCACATGAGGTTAAGATAACTTTACCCTGAAATTACATTAAGAGCCCGGAAGAAAATTTCAGAATGATGTGAGGGTAAATATTTTGTCTGTTTGTGCTCACATTGTTTCAAATTTTAGCTTGCGGGATTGTCAGCCAGTCTGTAAAGGATTTCACACAAGTCATTGAACTTTCATTATGTCACTGCTCATCGATGCAAATTTTGGCTTCCTTTTTTATATTGGGAGGAGATGGATGCATGTTGTCCATCTTTACACACAGTCAGCTGTTTAATAGCTGAAAACAGTGGGTTAAAATTCATAGATGGAGCCACCAGTGTAGCTTGTGATACTCTACCTTTGTGACGATAATGATTGTCAACACGTCTCCTTTGTTGAAGGGCAGGTCCTGCTCTGATGTGCCTTTAAAGGTGTACCTGGCTACACACTCTGTGCCTTGCGGCCACGGAGTCTAAAAAAACACCAGCAGATCACTCATTATTATTACAAGATGTTTTATTTTTTATCCAATTAAGTTTAGTGCTTCAGAAGCTGCTGTTACCTGGACCTCTGTCATGTTGAGGCGGCTGAATCCTGTCACAGGTGATTCTTTCTAACTGCTACCATTAGCGCTGGTTAACACGCCCACACACACACACACACACACACACGTTCAGTACCTGTGAGGAAAATCAGAAAGGAGTGAGTACAATGCCCCAAGGCTTCACAGATATTCATCTGACCATTGACACATTCACACGGAGGCAGTAAATTTGTGGTGCTGCTGTGAAGTGGTGCCCGCTAATATCAGAGCAAACAAGTCAGCAGAAAGCACAAGAGTCACATCAGATCTGCTAGTGTCAGTAAAAATGGCTCACTGAAACAGAAAGCAGAACTAACAACTTTTCTTTTTTTGAACACCACTTTCACAACTGGGGTTGAATGTTTCCATGACGTGGAGAAGCAGTTAGCATGAAGAAAAGACCAGAGAACTGGCAAAACAACAGGAAGCTAAAGCTCAAAACTGCACAGTATGGAATGACAGTTCATCCTGTAAATAAAGGGGATTAAACTCATATATGTTAAACATGTTAGTCTGTTTCTTTTTGACCAAAAATGGAAAAACTCCACTCCACCAGATTGAACGCAAAGCCAAAGCCTCGTAGGAATCAAGATAGCTCTCTCCAACCCTGGAATGCAATCTTGTGGTAAGATCTGACCAGGCCCGAGGGACTCATCCAGCCCAGCGTCTCTCCGCGTCAATAAAGCAGCCAGTGTGACAGCAACCTGAGGCCTTAGTCACCCGGGGGCCTTGTTTCCATGATACATGCACGACAAATTAGAGCAGAGGCGTTGTAGTGAGGCGATGACCTATGGATAAAGTCATCCTAAAAAGAAACCTCCAAACTCTCTTCCTCCCTAAACCCCGCTTCCTCTCTGCACCTCTTCCTGTGTCAGTTCCCATGGAGAAATGGTTGGGCTGAGGGAAAATCTTGGCTCAGACACATCTGTCACTTTACATGAGGTCACATCCTCTGACATGTCCCATTACTACTCTCCTCTTCTTCCTGTATGACGGCTCCGATTAAAGATACACCAATAAACGGGCAGGGAGCTTCGAACAAGGAAGACAACAGATCCTCTGCTTCTACCCCTCTTCGTACTCTTCGTTCTTAAAAGTTAATGCATTTCTGAATAAATGATCAAACACCAAACGTGAAACTAAAACCTCTCAGATGTCCCAGAGAGGACAGTCATCACTGCTATGATGAGGATGTGGTGGATGTTGTCCCCTGTGGAGTCCTGCAGCTGTTGTTCTGTCTGAGACACATTTCCCACCCTTACTTTCCTTCTGTTCATCCCAGCGTATCTTTCCTGTTAGACTCTCTGAGATTTCCCACCATCACTGTAGCCTTAAATAACCATCTCTAATAAAGACAAGACAAAACATACATGTAAGAAATGCTTACACTTTTCCTCTATGTGTGGTCTTGTGGTCTCTAATGCATCTTGTGATTCCCCCACCCACATAAGATGTCTCAACCCCTGGGTGTTTTTTCCTAATGTATATCTTTATTGCCACAGCATTTCACAAATAAATGACTTTAGTCACTAGCTACAGTTATTTTACAGCTTTACCAGTCTTGTAACCTTCACGACTGGTGGAACAACAGGCTATCTTGGAGATCTTTGCTTAACTTACAACCCAAAAACTTGTCCTCTTTTCAAAGAGACGGGTTATTCTGACCTTTAACAACAGCCATCATGCTACCGAGACACTGGAGGAGAAAGAAACCACTTCCTGATGAAGAATGGGTAACTACGGTTCAAAAGGCTGTTTATAGGAGGGTGATACGTTCTATTTTGGATAAATAAATAAATGTCAACATGGGGCCTTCTTACAGCTCAGCTCTCTATGGCTGTATCTCAGAGGTTAATTCACAACCCCAAGTTGGGAAACCACGTTATGTTGGTAAAATGGATTTTGATTGGTTTGGGCTATAGATTATTTTAAATCAAAAAGTTATTAAAAACACGTCAAATGTTGAAACCGAAAAATTGCATCGTCTAATGAAAAATACATGCTCATTTAGAGTTTGTATGATTCAGAAAAGTTAAAACAGGTACAAAATACTCGAAAAACACTCATCAACTAGTTTGGTTAATTTGCAACATAACTAAGTACACACTTAAATATCTACACCTGTTCAGCTGCTTGTTAACACAAGTATCTGGTCAGCCAATCACGTTGCAGCAACTCTATGCATTTAGTCAAGTCGACATAGTGAAGACAACCTGCTGAAGTTCAAACTAAGCATCAGAACGGAGAAGAAAGTTAATTTAAGAGACTGAACATGGCATGGTTGTTGGTCTGAGTATTTGACAAACTGCTGATCTGCTGGGATTTTCACACACAACCGTCTCTAGGGTTTAAAAAGAATGCTTGCAAAAAGACTAAATATCCAGTGGGCTGCAGTTCTCTGGGAGAAAATGCCTTGTTTATGTCAGAGGTCAGAGGAGACAGGACAGACTGGTTCAAGATGAAAGAAAGTTGGAATGAGAGATTCTTATCAGGGATGTACAGCTGTAAAATCTACAGCAACTGTGTGATGCTAGCATGTCAATATGGAGCAAAATCTCTGAGGAATGTTTTCAGCTCCATGCTGAATCTATGCCATGAAGAATTAAGACAGACCTAAATGTAAAATGGGGTCCTACCCGGTACTAGCAAGGTGGACCTAATAAAGTGGCCCGTAAGTGTATAAAGGGCCCTCCAGGGTGTGATCAAGCAGCCCTCTGGCAGCACTGCAATAATAACAGAGATGGCTCTGTAGTGGAAATCACTGCATGGTCCCTCACAGAAAACATTTCCTGTGGACAAATTTCAGTTTTCATTCACTAATGAAAGTTGAATCTGGACCATACAAAGAGGAAACCATGGCAACTTCTCTAGACCCGAGCCCAATCACGATGCACTGAGATGATGTGGAAACTGTTGGGTGATCTGATGAATCAGAATAACATTGTTTGTAATAATTATTGACCCTGCATACTCCACTCTACAGAGAGGAGGGACCAGCACACAGTTATCAACACAGTTCAAAAGCAAACATCAGTGATAGTATGTGCTCATGATATGGGTGTCTTATATAACTGGGAGGGCAAATTTTGAAGCAACATATGCTTCCATTCAGGCAATGTCTTCTTTAGTGAAGACCTTTTATATTTCAATAAGACAAAACTAAAATACATTATTCCCATGTTACAACATTAGGGCCCAGCAGTAGAGGAGTCCAGGAGCTTAACTGACCTGCCTGCAGTCCCGACTTGTTTAAGAATATTTGATGCATCATAAAACAAAATTTATGTACTTTAAGCAGCTGCTCCACTGGGCAACAATCTGACAGAAAGAGCAACACAATGACATTTCATGTTGTTTTAACATTATTTTTTAATATATACGGGATATTTCACAAACCAACGGATTCTGCTTTCCGTGGAGCCATAACTATTTTATCTGTGGTTTTTAAAATGGACAGATGTATTTTATCACACAAAAAAAAGTTTTGTTTCCTTTTTATTTATGTTTGTTTGTTTGTCAGTTTAAAATATTTTTTTCATTCCTTTTTTTCATTTTTTTTTCATGCTGTGCACCTTAATGATAAGTCCCTGATAATAATATTTAATTATTAAAAGTGTATTAAAGCTGCACCATCCAAAATACAGCTTTTGACTTTGTCATACAATACTTTTCCATTATAAAAAAGAAAGCTGAACATCATTCTAGCAGCAAAATGTTTTCTATTTATAAAACATTTAGAACAGTTGGTAGAGAAGTCTATGTCCACAACAAAGAAAAAAGAGCAACCGCCAAAGAAATGGTAATGAATAAACCATTAAAAAAAAATCTTATCTAGCTTTCTTTTTTGATAATTCAAGAACTCCCTCCTTCACTGATGACTGGGGTTGTTTTTTCAAGATTCTATCGTAATCTGTTTTTAGAGACATTTCTTTTTCTGCCTCTAAAAACTATGAATGTACATGAAAAATAACAAGGCTGTATGTTCCAGCTATTGCAACATTCCCATGTGGGCCATACAGGGTTAAATTATTCATATAAAATCTGGTAAAAGTTATAATCTGATTGCCACAGATCACTGTATGTCTCAACACAGTTTTTGGTGAAAGAATGAACTTGACCTCATCAAGAGCAGAATGAATCAGTGGGCTCAAGGCTGACACGAAACAGCTCTTTTTAACTTGTCTCTTTATGGGGCAGTGAATGCATCTTAGCAGCAGACCACCAGCAGCTGATTGAATGGGACAGAACTCTGTCTGTCATGGTGTCACATTGCTGCTTCCAGAGAGCTCTACATGAAGCCAAGGCTCGCCCTTTTCAGTGGAAACACAAGGCTGTTATTGTGAGTCAGTGGAGTTTCTACTGACCCCCTGTCTCATTGAGAACTTTATCACTAGCTCTGAGGTCAGCAATGCCTCATCTTCGCAGGTCTGGTGATTTGACCTGTACTTCACCTTTGAATCTAGAAGTGCAATCAGCTCCCGTCCGCTCTCCTGTTATCACCATGAGACATCTGATTCAAATGTTCACTAAAGCATCAGCATAATTCCAGATTAATATGATAGAGAAACATCTGATTGACAGATTGTATGGTCCATTGCAAGTGAAGTGATGGCACAACTGCAAGCAACTATGTATAACCTAAAAAACAGTCCACACAGAGCACAAACATACCCAAAACATAATAATAAAAAAAACATTATTAGAGAGGAGTCACATGTGTTCAAACAAAGCTAAAGGAGCTATCATCATGACACATTTTTCCCCCATATTTTACAATGCTCTTGTTCAAACTAAACCAGTTAATCAGCAGTGAAATCTTGTCTTATGCAAGTGAGTCGTAAACTGAACTGTACAAATGAGGGGCAGCCCGACTGCACAGAGCAAGACAGGACAGGAATGTAGAAATGTCTTCTCTAGCCTTGTTTGGATCTGCCACTCCCTCCTATTCCTGCAGACAAGATATGAGAAGAAACCGCTGATCATGTCTGTTGTTGTAAAATCTGCTGTGATACAGTGAAGAGAGGACAACAAGTGGAGGTCCTTGATTTGCAAATTATTTCTAATTTTCAGCTTGATGCCGTTTCTATACACATTATTTTATAACACTAAAACCAAAAAGGTACCTTTCAAATAAACATCCTCAGCTTTGAGGATAAGTAGTTTTATTGATAATGTCTCTCTCTGTCAAATTACTGGATTTAGATTAAATCAGTGGCATCGATACTTTCAGGCCTAACAGGAAAGCTGCGTCTTCTTGTGGCTTCCTGTCACATTTTGGATGTCTGCGCTGTTATCACTTCCAAAAAACCTCTTCACATCTCAGCTAGCTGAACTAAGATACGTGCTAACAACACAACGAGGTAAATCCCTTCAGTACTGCTTGTGAACATCTTTAAACTTTTAAAAATGAATAACAACAAAACCCATTTTGTTTGCTGGGCCTGTTTCTTTAAGTAATATGAATGGCCATCTCAAATCTTTCACAGGATTTAATTAATTTTATTGGTTTCATAATTTGCCAACATTTTCTTCAATAATTGTTACATTAAAGCTCCTGTGAGGCAGCTTTTCCCTTGTGGAAAAAAAAGTTATCTCTTATTTTATTCACTCACTTTGTCTTGTACATATTTAAGCAGAGTGACTGAAAATGAAAATCATCCTGCTTCATTTAAACACTCAAATTAATGACTCAACAAAATCCCTGTAAAAAATGTAAGCAAAAGCTGCCTCATCAGCAAGCAGTTATTAGCTTCAACTGAAACCTCTTTTCCTACTACTGGTTTCATAAGTAGAAAATATAGAAATTTAACATTGATATGCTAATGATGTGGTTTGTTTATATTTCTCTTGTAAAGTCATTAGTCTTCCTTACAGCCTATTCCTCAAAGAGGGGGTATTGTGCTTTTTTAAAGGGTTTGTACAGTCCCACTTGTGCCCCTGTAGTAGCTTTTTTCTCAATCTGATGTTTAGAGAATCCTTAATTCAGCCTTTGTTTTAGCTACTGTCTCTTTAAGGCTCCCCTCTCTACAAACCTCCTTCCCTCTTATTGGCCAGCTCTCTGGAGGCCTGTTCTCTGGGGCTGAGATATAGGCAGATATTGGTGTTTGAGGCCCCTCCAACGTATCATGAACCAGTTAGGAGATCCTTTAGGAGACCCTTCGAACCCATCATTTCAGCAAGTCTCATGAAGATCTCATGATGCTTTCAGGCTAGTTTTAGAACCCACTATTTAAGCAATTCACAGATGGATTCAGTATGTAACAGCTTAGAAATCTGCACATTTAGTATGCACAGCCAGCATTGTTGCTTTATATCCCATGTGTAAAATATGGGAGAAGCACAATACCCCCTCTTTAATCAATGGAGAACTCCTGACAGGAGCTTTAATTTACTAATGTTGTGATATGTAAGTGAATCTTCTTGTCTTAAGATAACACCATGTCAGTATTGCTTATATGTGCTCCTGTATCCTTCCTCCTCATCATCTTCCTCTGCAGCAAGGGGTTGTGGGTAATCTACCCCTCATGCTGACCATCCTGCCTCAGAAATCCTCTCAGGCTGCTTTGATGCTGTTGCCTTGTTATCATCATGGAGCAGCATGCTCACCAGGCACACAGAACAAAGCTTGTAGTGAAGCGAACAAGCATCTCTGCTCCAGTCCACTGAGCTTCCACCTGGCATGTTAACAAACAAACTTAAAGGGTGGTGTGAAGTGTATATAAAGAGACGGAGAAGAGGCCAACAGCTCACCCAGCTGAGTCTGACAGCCTGCAGGAGGCTTTAAAAAGGAAATCACCTCTGCCTCAAGGCAAACAGCTGGAGCAGCAGCACTGCTGACTGAAACCACTGTGTGCAGGAGAGCGGAAGTATGAGTGCAGGGGTAAACTCTGCAGCACAAGCTGTCATTGTATCACTTTAATGGCTGTCAGTTTTGCCTGTGAGGTTTTATAACACCAACCATTAAAGCAAATGATATGGTACACATCTTGAATACAGTCCTGTTACTCATAAATGAACACTAACCTTTGTACTAACAGGAGGCTTTAGAGTAGCAGAAAGAGGGAATGAATTCCTGTCAGTCGGTAGAAAATCCCACTTATCATAACTTCAATCCAAAGTTCAATCAACACAAGGACACTCTGAACACTTGTGACATTTGGGGAGTTTATAAGCTCGTAAGGGGGTGCATCTAACGGAAGAAACACCATGCAAGGCAAAGCAGCCATGCATGAGCAGATGATGGACTCTCCTTGTTACAATGCTTAGCATATTCACGCAGTGCAAAGTTGCCCTGCTGATGCAGTTATCATGCATAATATTGCAGGGCAGGAACTTTTTTCATTTTGCCACACTCGATTTATCCCTCCCTCTTCAATAATATGACAGGCAAGCACCGAGAAATTGCTGACCTTTGAGGGAATCTGAGTCCCAGTTATCGGGCCATCTCCCTGAAAACAAACCCAAAGCGTGTTCAGTTTCTCCTTCTCTGACTCAGACAGGCTTCATTAAACTTTTGTTTTCTGTTCTTGACTTCCCCTCACTGCTTTGCTTGCACTTCCTGATTTTATGATGTTTGAATCAAAAGGAAAAGACTATCAAACTGAAATGCATCACATAATACTCATCTGTCACACATTTCAATGTGCACAAGCAAGGGCCAAATTCAAAAAACCTCTTTTGGGCTTTGTGACAGCTTTGGCGCACGCTCTGCAGAACATCATGATCACTATCAACACTTTTATCTGTCATGTTTGGACGGAGCGTCGTAAAGAGTTACATGATGCAGAACAGATGCCAGCGGAAGTAGTTAAAGTTTAAATGGTTTACTCTAAGTATCAATGTAAGTGTCAGTTTTGTTGTTCTGCATGCATTTCGTATAAGAAAGCAGAACAAACACTTGGCTGTGGCTATATTTTTACACAAGGGCTTCTTTTCGAGATGAAACTCTTACCTGTATGCGTGCAAACCCGAGGGCTTCAGGACACAAACAGGTGACTCTTCTACTGTTCCGCGTCCTTTTTCATCTGACTGACAGCAGGCAAATCCCCATTAACAAAATAACACAGCAGCAGTTAATGTCGAAGCTCAAAACAACACAAGTCCTGATGAGGAAGTGAATTACGCCTCAGGTGACCCAAAGCTTCAGCAGTCCAAAAGTACCTCAATAAAAGCAGGCAGGGCTGTGATCGGCGCGTCTCCTGTCAACATCTGGAAAAGTTGCCTTATTAATGAGGAAACTTGTCTTCTTCTGTAGTACCGACAAACCTTTTTTTGGGGGGGAAAAAGTAAAAGAAGATAGAGCAACAGCTATCACTGCTGGATACTAACAGCAGCAGATGAAAAGCTGCTATCAGTCTATAATTAGCGTCAACTTCTCGTAGCCCGAGTGCTTTTCCCTGACAGAAACATTTAAGTTTTGCCCCACCTTGATTTCGCATTGCACATGCGCGTTACCATCAGCTAAAAATGGATCACCGGGTCTATTTGCGTGAAGTTGGTTAAAGACTCCAATCATCACTGAAGAATGAATGTCCACAGAAAACGAACTGATGGTAATTTTTTTATTGTTTCATTCTGCAGATATGACAAGAGGACCGCACAGGATGCATCTCAACAGTGAACTTTGCTCCCAAAAGGGAAACAACTGTGCTGTCTAGACAAAAACTCCTACCCGCACGCCTCTAAACTGGAAACTGATCTCTTAATGGTGCAGAACTTTCAACATGTCAACGTATTAAACCTGCGTTTAAACAACTTTAAATTTAAACAGAGGTGTGTGCAGCGAGCTGGATCACCACGGGGTTCCTGACATTTCTTTGAAGAAACTGTAAGGTACATTTACAGCAGAATCAGGAAGAGCCAAATGGAGTGTGAGTTCATGGCCCCCTGGTGGCCAAAAACTCCTCTTTACTTGACATTCAGTAACTGTCTGATGTTTCCAGGCCAGACTTGTCTCAACAGCTGAGACTTTACACATCAGGTCACAGGAATGTTGTAGAAAGGACAGAACCTGTGCTCAACAGCATTTTTTAACATTAAAACAGGTGTGATTTGACAGGATTACACATCTTGACGGTATGTAACCTGTCAGTGACCACACACATACAGGATCTAAGGTCCCATAAAGGGCGGACGATGCACACATGGTAAGATAAGCGTGCATCTTCTCTTCTCACATTAAACATAGGCAGTAAAATGCAGAAATCTCTGTGCCTTCAAAGCACAGATTCACAGTCTATGTCTTAGTATCCTGTTGCTGTGGACACTTCAACAGGCGCATTGATCTAAATGGATTTTTTTTTTTTTTTTTTTAAAGGGTGCTCAGTGCAGATGACAATGCAAATGAATTCCACACATACAGAGCATCTAAACTCTGAAAATGAAAGAAGCTTTGTAAACTGACACAAGCTTGATGACAAAAATAAACAAAACAAAATGCTGACATTCAAACTTGTATGTGGTTCGACACTTGAAAAGGACCACAGCAATGGTTTAACATACATACAGTGGAACCCAGTGTTGACTTCTGAAACCCGGGATTAAACTACATTACATACTGACCAAAACTACTACAGGTGGGATTTCCTCTGCAGCATTTTTCTTACAATATTGTGATCATTGGAAACCAAGAGCACAAAAATGCTTAACACAACTGGGTGTGCATTTACGAAAAATAAGCAGCAACATTAAGTGAAAATCATATGCGGTTAATGAGCCTTAAGTCGCTCTGGTATGGTCCTTGAGCTGATGCAATATAGTCAAAATAAAACCAGAGCAGCCAACATCATACAAAGCTCAATTTTGCTCATCACTACACTTTTATGTAAAGACTGAATGTTTCTTGGCTGTCTGCGTTAAGGCGTTCAGCACTGGCTCGCCAAGAATGACCCAGTTTTAAATTCAATTTAGTTTTTGTTTGGTAGTTTTAGTAGACAGCTTTTTTTTTTAGCCATTAGACACTTACAATTAGTTTAATGGATACACATGAAACAAAGTGATGATGAAAGAACCTATCAGTCCTGTTTCAAAGGAAAACATAAGGTTTTTTGTGTTTGAAACAGCTTTTCATATGTTATTAGAATTCCATTTTCTTCTTGCAGGGACTGTGGCGGATTTCAGATTGTATCAGACTGATAAAAACAAAAACAAAACAGGAAACATGTTTCAGGAGAACAACAGAAAGATCAGCTGAACAAGAGATTGTGTTTATCTCCAGAGGAAAGTCCTGACATGACATCATGACTTTTGTTATAAACTATGTTAACCTCAGTTTGCCAACCTTGTTTCCCACCAAGGCCGAGATTGCTTTTTAGATTAGAAAATCTGTGTCATTTTATCAAAGCCCTTGTTACCACACTCTGTTATTATGGACAAACAAACCCTATGGTCTCTGGATTCTTTCCAGTAGCTGCCTTTTTCAACACTGGCTCAGTTTGAAAACACAGCATTTCATAAATGCCAAATATTCAACACATCTGGTCAGGACGATTCCATCCCAAAGAAACAATAGACAACAACAGATGAGTTCTTCAGAGTTTGTCAGGCTATGAGTACAGCCCTGACCAATGACGACAAGAAAAAGAGCTGGATTTCTTACATACATGTCAAAAAACTGCATTTGTGTGCATTATATATACTGGATCTTTTCACAGCTCTGGAATGAGGTAAGATTACAGAGATGTTCAGACATTTCCCATTTAAGGTCAGATTGTCTTATTCAATTTACAATAAAAGAATATCTTTTCATTTTTAACATCTAAGTCATTTATTTATGAAAACCTCATGTGATTATCTTTTAACACCCCGATGTTATTTGATGTTAACCTGTTGGTATTTACATGAAGCCTGTGGTGGTAAATAAAGCTTCTTTCTATCAGAAACATGCTCTTAATCTGTATAGGACTTAAATTCTACACAGTGGTCTTTTAGAATGAGGCAGAAGTCCCGTTCACATGTCAGAGGATGAGAAACTAAATGATGAACTGAAAAAGCTCTGGAATACACAGTAAGGCGCCAAAACCCACATGGTCATGAGGGGTGACAATTCAACCTGTCATGTTGGATAATATCTCATTATGGTGAGTGCAAGGGGATGACAAATTTGCAGCCAAAGGGAGAAAGGTACTTAATTCCCACTTCCTGGAACACCTGGCGAGGGATACCGATGTCACACAGGTAAACACTGCCAGCTCCTTCCGCCAGAGGCAGGGGTAGGCAGAGAGAGAGGGACCACTTGGCCTCCACCGTCTGCCTCTGTCCACTACCAGGAGGGTCCAAGCTGAGCACTGGAGCTCGGTTCTGGTTGGCCCAATCTGCAGCTGCTCTGTACCAAGGCTGATCCATCAGGAATGTGTTCTCATGGCAGTCCAGGCAGTTAATGATCAGGTCCACTGGGGTGTCTGGGAGGTCTGTGGAGTCAGGAATAAAAATTGAAAAACATGCTTAAACTACCTCTAATGTGTGATGTGAAAATAAAAAAAGTAGAACATTAAGCCCACCTTTGATACTTGACACCTGTTTGCCATTGGTTTTGTTAAAGAGTGTGAGCTCACTGGTCACCGAATCAAGCATCTTAACAAAATTTGGGAGAAACAGGATGATTTCCACTTCATGATTTGCCAGATGACGACCACAGCTGATGCCCTGAGCACCCTGAACATGAGGGCCACACAGGAGGGCCACTGTGGGACGCTGATGTAAATTTTTTGGCGTAAATCTGCAAGAAAAGTACAGATTAGCTTATTTCCTATCCTGACGCGTATAAGTTTTGAGACAAATTATTTTTGTTGTATAAAAATCATTAAAACTGATTTCACTAAGACGAAACTCTTGAATCATAAGCATGTGTATAATGTGGACTGCAAACAAGTAAATAAATCAGTGCTGCCATGACCAAATATGTATTCTTAGCTGATTGTTCATCACTATTTTCTTACCGATTGGGCCCACCAAGCAATGTAAGTGCCATCTGACTTGCACACACTCCAGTCATCTCAAGTCTTCGCTCCAGTGAGAGACCATGACGTTCAGCGACTGACAGCAGACGTTTTTGTAGTTCATAGGTTATACTTGGCACAACAAGCCCAGAGTCTGTTTGAAAGAAAAGGGACACATGAAAGTCAGAGTCTATTTCAGATTACTTATCCAATCTAGTTGTTCTATGTGATTGAAATGTGTACTTGCCAGTGCAGTACTCCTTAGCCCCAGGCTGTGGTACAGTGATCTGTCTGTACACAATAGGTTTGGCCTCCAGAATGTTTTCATCATGACGATATCTTGAGGGCGTCTGCTCTTGCGGCGTCCCACGTGACCTTGCACCATTACGCCGCTCCGATGTGTCGATTTCTGAGAAAACTGCTGCTTTGTCAAAAAGAGCTAAGTTTCCCTCAAAATCAAAGTCTGTATCCAACCCGTCATCCATGCCGTCCCCGAAACACTCATCGTCTCTGTGCTTCTGACCATTTTTCACCCCATTCTTTTTGGGAGTCACTTGGTTTCCTCCTCGACTACTAGAAGACCCTATTGTTAGGAAAAGTACAAAGACAATGAACAATGGTGACCATATTTGGCAAAGTAACTTTTCTGACTCATAAGCTCTATATATTTCTTACAGGAGTTGTGTCTTCGTCGAAATCCTTTTTGTTGGCCTGGTACATCCAGATGACGGTCTCCATAGCTTTTCGAGCAGTGCTGAGGTGAGTTTAGTTTCTCCATGGTCCTGGGGTCACCCTTTGGGACTGCAACTGGAGCACTACTTAGTTTTGCAGATGAAGAGCTGTTCTTTGCATTCCCGTTTCTGATATCCAATATTTTCAGTTCCTTTATGTCAATGGCACTTTAGGGAATAAGAAAAAAACATCACAGATTAAAATCAAGAAAGAGTTGCTATCAATGAGCTAAACTTGTATGAAACAGCTTTGGAGCAAAGTAAATAAGACTAAATCACCTAAATGTGACCTCTGGAACCGGACACTTGGTTCCATTGTGAAAAGGTTGTCTTAAGGAGATAGTTTGGCTGTTCTGGTCCACAGACACGACTTCTCCTTGATAGACTCCCAGCGTTGGCCCACAGTTGATTGACACCAAACTGCCTAACCAATCCGCAGCCATGACTGCAAAAAGAAGATGGATTAATGGTTACAACACGAAAAGCTTATCTGGAAAATACATCAAAGTAAAAACAAACTTTATGTTAAATATAAAAATCATGAATTAGAAAACGCATGCCTCGGTGTTAGCAAATTGTTATGCTAGCTAACGAGCGTCAGCGTCAGCTTGTGATGAGCTAACCAAGTTGACAGCCAGAGTTAGTTTGAAAGGCAAATGTGATACTTTAAAATCATCAGGGCTTTTCACCTTTTAGGAATCAATGCGAAGAACACTCCTTTCAATAACTCAGAAAAGTAACGTTCCAAGGTAAGTGCTGAGAGGGAACACTGCTCGCGGGTTAGCTTTTAGCTTCTTGAATGGTTAGTAACTGCCGCTAGCTGGATGACCACTTCCGGCTAGAATACCTTTTCATATTAAAAGCATAACCGATAAAAGAGGTTTGCATAAGTAGAGCCCGACATACTACAGCCAATTGATAAATTATTGTAATTGAATGTACGTTTGTCGAATTTGTGTTCGTTAAAGTAGGAAATGTTATACGTTAAAAAAGCAGACATATGTAGACAAGGACAATAACTATCTTAGTGACAACATGTAGCTTAAAAATAACAACAACAACAACAACAACAACAACAACAACAACAACAACAACAATAATAATAATAATAATAATAATAATAATAATAATAATAATAATAATAATAATGCTATTTTATTTGCTTCATAAATTGTGAGGCGACTGTGGCTCAGTTGTAGAGTTGTCGTCTCTCTCATCGGAAGGTCGAGGGTTTGATTCCCAGCTCCTGCAGTCACCTGTCAAAGTAACCTTGAGCAAGACATGGAACCCCAAATTGCTCCCACTGTTGTTCAGTGGTGTGTGGTTTGTACGTCGCTTTGGGGGAAAAATGCGTCTGCTAAATAGAATTGTAGAATAAACTGCAAAAACATAAATCTGAGCAAGTTTCCGACTTTTCTAAAACTGTCTGATTAATACTTAATATGAGCAACATTCACCTGAATTGTTTATAAAAAAAAAAAAAAAGAGGTAGACTTTTTTTCTTACTTCATAATGCAACCTTATAGTGTATCAGATCTCTCATTTTGATATCAGGTGGAAGTTGGGACTAAGTTTGAAGATGGATGTTAATTGATGGATTCTTTAAAAGATTAAGTTAGAATAAACCATACCTAGGGCAAAGGCTTTGTATTTACTCAGTAGCATGCAGTATTTCACACTTAGCTGGTGAATAATTGTATGTCTACATAGCCATGATACAACTTAACAGTTCAACACATGGTTGCTTATCCCTGGATTATAGATCCCAGTTCCTCAAAAACCACCTCACAGAGAGAGAGAGAAGGACAAAAAACCGAATGCAAAAGCCTAATAATCTAGCTGGAACATTTGATGCTGCAGAGAATTAATCAGAGGCAAGTTATTTGCATCACCCTGTAGGAGATGTTCTCAACAACTTATGTCAACAAACAGCCCAGCGGCAGACTCAGTGAGATCATGTGGAGACTATCCCAGAAGTGTAAGCACATGACATCCCCCACCCCTGTGTACATGGGTAACCATGGATACCCAGTTCAAGGACCGTACACTGAAAAGCTTGCAATCAAAGCCGTGTGAGGCTTACCAGCAGATTAAGTGAGCATTGTCTGTTGACAGAAGAGAATCTCTGCAGCATGGTACCGTAAGACCAAGTCATATTTGGTAAACCCAATCCATTTAATTATATTTAAATGGACTTGACCAGATATTTAAGAATGAATTATGTTGTATCTGACACACTTAGAGTAAAGTTAAACTCTGCACTTGTTCACATCCACACTGTAATGACCAGAGAGTGTTAAAACTAGTTGTTGATCATCAAGCAAGCAATGGAAATATCAAGACGCATGATCCAGGAATAGTCACACACGCCAGCAGCCACCTTTGTGTGAAAATCTACCCCTGTCACCCGGGAAGATATGTGTGGGAGATGAGGACTGAAGCATCTCTCATACGAAGAGCTTGGATAGAGAAAGACGCTCCAACATGTTTAGACCAACATGCAGAAGTTCGAGTCCATTTTCTCTGACAGACCTCGACATGTGGGACACAAGATCTCGCTTTGCAGCCCAGGTGAGAACACAATGTGGCCTTTTTCTTCTGGATGAAGAAGTTTGTAAACAGTTGTTGTTTAAAATGCATGATTTTCTTTCCCAGACCTCAGCATGGTGTGGCATGGCAGCTGTCTCTGGGACAGGGTTTTTATCCAAAGTCAACACAAGGTAAGAGGGGAAACTTTTGCATTTTTAAAGCAACAGAGACAGTTAAAAATAATACAGAGTTAAGGCTTTAATGAATTCTGTCTGGATATAGCTCATGTGGGAGTGCTGGTGGCCTCAGACAGAATGATCCAGGTCTCCGAAAGTGGCAGTCATTGTCCCATCTAGAGCCCAGGGCTGCGACATGTTCATTTCCTCCAGGGGCTGAACTGAGGGCTTCCAGAGGTGAACGCAGCTTTAGACAAGCTGAAGCGGGACAATGGATTCAGGATGCTCATGAGCGTCTGGACAGTCAGTTCAACAGTCTGAGAACCAGAAACTCACCACTGAGTCACAGCAAAACTGCTGCACACCTCCTTGACATGAAGCATCAGGTGAATGAGAGGGAAAATTTAGAGATGTTTAATCTACTGTGGATTTTTATCCCTCTTTGTCATCATATGCTTTGTAATCTTTCCGCTTTTAACTACTACTATTTCAGATGTTTCAGTAGCAGTCTTTTATTATCTTGTCATCTGTTATTCAGGAGAAGGAGTTGGCTGAATTTTCCCAATTTGAAACCAGTCGGCAGCGAGGAGAGCTTCATGAAAAGTATGTGCAGAGACAGATGAAAAGAGAAAAAAGGATGTTTTAAAAGCTGTGTGCAAGACTGACATTCCATTACTTGTTAAAATTCACTCTCAAGGGTCATACAGCTGGAGAAGGAGCTGTTGCAAATGAGGTCTAGTATGGGCAGAGGAGGCAGTGACCAAACAGTGGAGAGGACTCCTGCATCACATGAAAATACTTATGCATCAAGTCAAGAAGACCTAAACAGACCGGTGTGTAAACTTTAAAAACAGATTTGTGATTACATTTTTTTTTTTGTCAGACTTTGCTTTTACATGTGGGTTTTAAATTCAGGAGAGTCAGAAGGTTGACTCAGAGTTGCACAAGCTGAGAGAGGCTCTGAGAGAAGCAGAGACGAGGGCAAAGACACAAGAAGAAGAACGGAAACGGGCACTCCAGAAACTCCAGACTTCAATAGAGGTCAGTAAAGAGACCACCTCCAACTTTTTCTGTCATCTCCTTTTTTATCCTGACTCTACGCTTTCTGCTGTGCACTGTAGACACAGAGTACACTGTTGAATCAGATCGAGGAGATGAACCAGAAGCTCAGCAACATGAAACAGAATCAGTGTGAAGTTCAGGAACAGCTGAGTGAAGCTAACAATAAGATCAGTCAAGCATGCCTGGTCAGTTTCTAACTTTCTAACTTGAGATTATAAAGCTTTATAAAGATGATTACAGTCTAAATATCTTGTTCCTCTCAGGAAAAAGCCACCCTAATGACTCAAGTGATGAAACTAGAAGATAACATAAAAGTGCTGATGAGCAAACAGGCAGAGGATCAGTCTGAGAAGGAAAAACTGATCAAGGTATCATATTTAGATATCTTACAGCAATGTCGATGGTATTTCAGATCTAGTATGATTTTTTTTTTTTTTTTTGCTTGTGTCTGGTGTAGGAAAAAGCAGATCTGCACCAGAGGAACCAGGTCCTGGACCTGCTGCGGAAGAGAGACCAAAAGGGGTCAGAGGGCTCTGAGGACTCTGAGTCTATCACTAGTAAAGAGGATGGGGAGAAAGTTCAGATGAGAGAAGAATCAAAGGCACTCAGAAAGGTGAAATACTATCATTTTGCTGAATTGTTCTTTTTCTGAAGTCTTTACTAAGTAATGCTTGTTATGACCCTGCCAGGTAAACGAAAAGCTGACACATGAGCTTGAAATGGCAAAGCAAAAACTGACAACATCACAGTCTGAGCTGCAGGAGACGATGGCAGAAAGAGATGTCCTCTCCAAACAGGTCACAGAGCTGAAGTCAGAAAGCTCTCAGCTTGTCAGAGAAAAAGACAAACTGCTCAGTTTAGTGAGTGAAGGTGGACATGAAAAGCTTACAGAGATGAAAGAAAAGTGCTGCCAGTTCAGGTGAGACTGTGATCAACATCTCTTCATTTCATTCCAAAGTTGTGGGGCTAGAGGGAAATTAGCAGCTTTTTAAATCTGATGAAACCATCATTTCATTTTCTTTGTAAAAAATAATTTATTTCACTGTATACTCTGAATTAAACTATTTCTTTTTTCTTAATTAAATATTTCCTTTTTTTCAAGGGAGTCAGTGGAAGCATTGCAATCAGAAAAACTGAAACTGCAGGATCAGTGTTTGTGTCTGGAAGCGAAGGTCCTTGAGAAGGAGGAAAAGCTACAGCTGCAGGCCGAAGATTTTAAGAGACAAGAGGCACTGAGAGTGCAGGCCTTCGAGGAACAGAAAGCTGTGGCCTCACATTGGACAGATAAATGGCAGAAAGTGGCTTTGAAACTGCAGGCCACACAAGAGGAGCTGGAGGAACTCAAAAAGAATACACTAACAAAATGGGTACGTTTTCATACCACTCCCTCACAAGTACTGAAAAATCTTACATTTAGATGTTTTGTAGATTCAAAGTAAGAGTTTTATGTCAGTTCTGACCACTCAAAGTGCTTTTTACCTTACATTTCAGTTACTCATTCACACCACATTCATTCAGATGGCAAAGGCTTCTATTTCATGCAATCACCAGCATTAATCTATCATGTTCACATACTGCCACCAGAATGAATCTGACTCACTGCTGAGGGTTCAGCTTGACACATGCAAAGAAGAGCCAGAAAGGAGCAGGAATCAGGTGCAGCCTCATGGACTTAAAGGTAAGGGTAACTGTGAAATATAGTCTCAAAAGAATCTTATTTAATCTCAGAATAAGACACTTCAAGGAATAAAGCTGTTATTTTGTTCTCAAACACTAGAGGGCATTGAACTGCTGTGATTGTGTTTTCACAGGGAGTGAAGCCTTACAGACTCAGGATGCTGCAGAGGCAGTAACAGAGTGAGCAGATACGGACGGGAATTTCATTTCCAAAATGCATCATCAGCAAATTCTACAAATTAAATTCCGACATCTGTCTCTTATCTGTACTCTGTTTATCAGCTTATCAGAATCCTCTTTGTTATTGGAGGAACCATCAGACTCCCACACCAACCAAAACAAAACCCCTCAGGTAACAAAGTGCTTTCTTTCTTTCTTTCTTTCTTTCTTTCTTTCTTTCTTTCTTTCTTTGTATGGTTTAATGCAGTTTTTAAGAACATCATAAAAGAAAAACAGATTGTCTACAGGTCAAAGATGAGAAACCATCAGTGGAAAGCAAGAAAGAGAAAACTGTTTTCCAAGTGAATCCAGAGGCAGACCAACAGAGGAGGCTAGTCACGGAGCAGGTACTACATTAAGTGTAACACCTAGTTTGCAGTGAAGCCCTGGAAAAGGTTATTTTGCTTACTTTGTTTACTGCATGAATTCAGAGTACAAATCTAAATAAATAATGTGGATTGGCCATGATTTTTAAAATAGTCTCTCATTGTCCCAAAAGATGAACCCTTGTCCTCTTCACAGCCCCTTATCTTTTTTTTTCTTGACATTTTTAGACTTCATAATACATTAACTAATAGTGAAGTTGTGTTCCCACAACATATCAATACAACCTAAGTGACCTTCTTTTCGGTGCAGTCATTGGGTGTAAAAAAAAAAAAAAAAATACACTTTACAATAAATTCCAATACAGTTGTAGCTACTTGTACTTGTTTGTTTAACGTTTTTCTAACCAATTAACCTTCTACTGTATACTATAAAGTGAAAATACATCATATTTCCCAAGATGTAAATCCACAACAGATCGAAACAACCGTTTTGTTCGCTAGCATATGCTAACTGCTATATTTTTGTTCTGAGCAGCCTCTCTTTACGACGGTAGAATGCTTTAATGTGGTGCTGACAGAGCTGAAATTTTGTATTTAACATGGCTTTCGTTTGAATTGACTCACATTAATGTTAAAGTACAACAGTTAGCATGCTAAGATTCTAAGAAGCTGCTCCTTTAGCAACATGATTGTTGCTGCTAACTTATTTTGTCGCGTCTGTACAGGAATGCTGTTTTTTTTAATTGCTGTGGTATTTATTTTCTCCACTAGTGATTACATGCTTACAGCTAGCTAGAAGGCTGGAAAATGTAGTTATTCCGAGCAGCCTCTTATTAGTTTTGTCATCATAAGTATCTTGCAGGGCAGGTGGAGTTGCTTTTAAAACAAGCTGTTTTACTGAATTTATTTGCAGTTAAAAAGTCTGTTTAAGGAGCGAGAAGGAAAGGAGGAGCAAGCAGTTGACAACAGCTCAGCAGGAGCTCAGACAGGGGCCCCACCACCACAGGATCGGTCTCAGAAAGCAATGCGGGTGAGAAGAAATCAGGGATCACAACATATGAGAATCATCATGGCTCATCTCACATGAATATGTTTTCTTTTATGATGTTCATCTAGAAAGCAGGGGACAGGAGGATCTGGCAGCATGGTTCAGGTTTGATGCCGGTGTTTGAGGAGGATGAGGAGAGCTGTGATTGTTCAGGAGGGGAGGATGGAGAGCTGATAAAACTGCAAACTGAGGTAAAAAAAAAAAAATTAACCAGAGTAAACATGAATTCTTGAATTTACATAAGGATGGTTGGTTTGTACAACATCCTTACTCAAACAGCCTAAACAGTGTGTGCATTAACTGTCAAAAGCAAGAGCCAGCCACAACACCACTAACAAAAAAACAGTCTGTTAATATTTCCATGCTCATATGGTTTCGCAGATGTTGATGTTGCCTCTGAAACTCATACAAATTAATATCATAAATGGCATAATCGTTGCACACAGATTATGTCATAAAATTAACAGTACTTTTCACTAATCCCAGCTTCTGCTTTATTGAGAGAGCATACAGCACACAGGGAGAGATCTCTGTCCACTTAAAACATAGTTCAGCTATTATCTGACATATGACTCTCTCTACTCTGTAAATAATCGGATTTCAAACAGAGACGACGACCCATCAGTCGTGGCTGGAACACATCTGACTCAACTGTAAGAGGAAAGAAAGGAGTTATAGTCACATCCTGTAGATGGAGATGACAACAGAGAAATACTCTGTAAATTGCTGAGACATTTTTCCACAGGTTTTAAATGGCTTTTATTTTTGGAATTAAGTTTAAAAATTTCAGAAAAAACACCAGATTTTGGAATCAAAAAATGTTTTGATTGTGTGGTCTTAAATGTTACCTTCCAGTCTTTTGAAAACATTTTTTTGAATAGATACTGAAAGTATTTCCTCCTGATATGACAATACAACGAGGGATTTTAAACTCTTCTTTCCTCTGCCAGATGCTTGGTCACACTATGGGGGCAGGAATCATCAATCTGAATGTAGAACATGAGAATCCGCTGCAAGGTGAAGACGTGCATGACTCAGTGTTGTTATATTTAGAGTAGATGTGCTGTGAACTTGGCTGTTTAAGACAGGGACCTATCCTCAAATGGCTAACAATGCTAAACTATTTGGAGCATGTAGTGCAGTCAAACAGCTTGCTCTGAACCGCCAGTGGATGAGTCCCTGATCGCAGATCTTTGTCTTATTCTTCCCTTGGTAGTCTCTTTAATTTGACATTTTGAAGTCTTCACCTTTGTGAAATTTTCTCTCTTGTTTAGCAGCACTAATATGCAGACAACAGACTGCAGACTACCTATCAGACGCCTCCTTTGACGTCAAAGTGCCAAACATACCAAACTATTCAGCTGAGAACAGCCTGCAAAAGACGAGACCTCCTCCAATCTACCCAGATGGAATCTTCCTAGCTGAGCGTGTTGACATCTGTAGCCCTGATGAAGAGGAAGAGGAGGGAGTTGATTGATGACACGTTTAATGAAGACTTCTGCTCTATGTTCTTTTATCAGCATGTGTGCCTTTAGCTTACACTGTTTGTTTTCACTGAAATAAAAAGAAAGACTTAAGCATCTCAGCAGTCAATAAATTAGATTCTTCATTGTTGATATTCTGCAGATGTTTTTCAGTACATTGTAATATTTTTGAAGTAAAATTAACAGTAACGTGTAATAAAAGAAACAATCAATAATTTGAAAACTATACCCCAGGCAACAGTGTAAATAAAAATGTTTAATTGACAAATATGACATCACTTGTACACTTGGAAAGTTGTATAGCCAATGAAATGATTCAAACTCAAGTTAAAAGTTTGTAAAATTATTGATGTCCATACATACTTTAAAGTTGGAAATACTCAACTGATAAACTGTGCAAACTGAACAAGATTTAGAATTCCTCACACTTGTAACAAATACTTTATTCTGTTACAAACCTACAAACTCTGGACTTTTATTGTTTCATTCCTGAGGTCTCTCAGGACTCTAAATGTTCCCGAGGAAAACAAAAACAGGCTGGAACATTAATATAAGGCCATAGTAAAGGTTTAGTTGATCTATTCTTTCTGCAGTGTCAGTAAACACATCATTTGAAGTGCAAACTGAGACGTTAGCTGCAACATTCCGTGGTAGATATCACCTCAATAGTTCTTTCAGTGTGTCAGAACTCCTCACAGATTCTGCTTGCACGGTGTGCCAGCGCGCCTGCTCCACCTGCAGGCTGCACATATCCCTCCAGTGAGCTCGTCCTGCATCTGCAGTCTCTGTGCCGATCAAGACTCGACCAAGAACTTTACAATCAGATGAGACTTGGTTCTGTTTCAGGAAAGAGTTGTAGGTTTATGGAATTATGAAATTCAATAAATAAATGTTTCATTTAGTGCTTGAGAGCTTGTGAGGTGATGCTTACCTGCACGACTGAAAACTCTAACATGAGCGGCAGCCGATGGATGTCTCCTGGGGGCAAGTCAAAGTGGAAAGAAGTGTTCCACACAGTACTGGAGGCTGCTTTAGTTTCACTGCTGCTGATCACAACTCCTTCATGATACAGACTGATCACCACCTGGTATTCTGTTCAGGAGGATTACAGAAAAAGCATTTCCATTAGACAAAGAAACAATTGGGCCAAATAGAGACTGGGAAGATGGAGCATTTTACAACTACCTTAACTGAAAGGTGACAGTTTATTTTATAGTATAATTGGAAAATGTTAATCCAGTGAAAAGAAAAAACAGTCATATATGGAGTGACAAATCTGTGGTCCAAATAGTCATAGGTCAACACTTTTACAATCTTCTACAAAACAAGAGGTGGTTATCCAAACAGATGTGTGTCACACTGTGCATGAAACAGAGAGCATAAAATGACATGGCTCTGTCTGCAGCATGTGTTTCCCTGATATAAAATATAATGCCCAGACAGGCTAATGCGAACAAAGATTAGATCCGTCCAATCAGAGATCCAGAAGAGATTGGAACATTTTCCTGAGGATTGTGAGTAGTGAAGGATTAACGTGCAATGTCATTACAAAAGAGATGATCTCCCTCTGCATTCTGGTCCTGTAAGACATTTCTTAATCCCCTAAACATTAAAAGCAAACATAGGGAATTATTTTACCTCTGCCCTGTGTGGCAAATATCCCACAAATGCTTACATAATTTCTCAGTGCATGGTGTCCTCATGGGATCTCTTTATCAGGTATGTATATTTTTTGTGAAATTTGAATTATGTCAAGCTCTGGTTTACCTGTTTCCGGAGGTGTGTGAGCCAGGTCATCAAGGTTGTCTGCTCTAAGAACTGTGGCTTTGATTTGATGTGCTAGAGTCTGATACTGGAGCTGAATGAAGATCTGTGGAGGACAGCTAAGCCCCTTACACACTTGTGCATCCTGGGAGATCAGGCTCTGGAGTCAGGGCGAGAGTTCAAAGAGCAGAGTGAAACCTCATCAGCTAGAAACACATCTCAAATCTTTTGTGAACTGTAAAACAAATTGTAACAGTACAGACTACAAGAAAACATCCACAAAACACAGCAAACAAAAAACAGGACCAGCAAAACAGTAAATGAAATTCCTGATTTTTTAAATTCTTACCTTTTTCAGGCTCCACTTGTCTGGGTTAAGCTCTTTGGTGAAGTGTAATGGATCCTCCACTCTCCAGTCTCTCCCTCCACATTCAGCCTCCACTTCCCCCAGTGTGCTGCCTCTCAGGCTGGGTGGCTCCCTTGTGTATACCACTATTCTCAACATACACCTCTGGAGCTCCTTCTCTGAGCTCACCTTCAGATGCAGCAGCAGGCTGAAGCTCTCAGGATTAAGGCCTCTCTGGACGGAGGCCTGGATGGGACACGGGTACAGAGGCTGCAGGCTGCCCAGTACTGACAGGTTCTCCAGTCTGTGGGGCGTCCCAGTCAGGCTAAGGATGGAGACCGCCAGTGTTTGCTGCTCTGAAGAGAAGGCCATAGTGAAATGGAGGCAGGGTTTTGGTAATGTTTGCTGTTGGCAGCTGGCATTGGAGCCGTAGCTGAGTTGTGCCAGTGGGATCAGTTCTTCAGGCATTGAAGGAGACACAGCTCCCGGGCTGGTTAGCCTGCTGTGTTCATCATAAGATAAACTCCCTGTCACTGTGCAGCGCCTCTGCAGAGCCTTACGTGTTTTAGCCAACAGTCCCAGCTTTGGAAAGGGATGCAGGGGAGCATTGCTGTGATATATAGGTTGATAAAGAGGTGTCAGTGGAGGTGTGCTCAGACGACGCAATGAAAAACAATGCTTTGGCTGCTCCCTCTCTTCAGAGGCAGCTTGAGCTTGGTTAGCGAGTTCAAAGGAGGGAAATTCACTCTGAGAAAAGGCAGGGCTGGTGAAAGTGGAGGGATACTCAAGGACATCTCCATCCAGCTCCTCGTACTGCTGCCTGGACGATGTCGTCACAGCAGACGGAGGCGGGGTCTGAGCAAAGGTCAAGGGTTCAGCAGGAGACTGTGCTGAAGATGTGGGATCTTTTTGGTTCATAGCACAGAACTGACTTTTCCTCCAGCAGAAGAAACACCCCAGGACCAGACACAGACAGAAAACAATCAGTCCAACTAAGAGAAGGATCTGAAGGTGAACTGCAGACATAAGATTGAGAGATAAATAAATCAGATGCCAAGAATTCTAATCCTTGAAAAACTTGTGATATTTTTCTCAATTTGGCAACCCATAGCAAAGTCTCTGAAGCAACACTTACATCTACTGATATATTAACTCCTTTTTAATAACAGGCTGTGTGGAAATCATTTTTAAAAACTTAATTTCAGTGTATATTATTCAGAAAAAGGAGAACTGCTGTCTCGATACACACATTTGAAAACAATTCCTTTTGAATATTTTGTCGCTAAATATGGACACGCTTCATATCCTCAACAAAATAAAACTTTTTGTTTGTTTGCATACCTTCTAGTTGTTTGGTGAAGAGGACCTGCACCAGCAGCCAGAAGAAGAGGATGACCATGATGCCCTCAATCATCCCCTTACAGCAGAAGAGCAGCACAGACTGCCACAGAGGCTGATCAGGGTACTCTTCATCTTGGTAAGGCATGGTGAAAACCAAGTGTCAAAGGTCTGTCCAAGTCTGTTTCAAAAGATGTGTCAGAAAAATCCCAACAGATCACTTGCTCATCTTAAAAAGACACATTCTGGCTTCAGTCCTGAAATTATCTCCAAAGTTTTTCTGCCTTGTAGGATTGTTAAAAACTTTAAAAACCATCTTGAATTCCCTTCTTGCAACATTATTCCAATCTTCATCCCAGAACAGTGACTCCCCATCTGTACAGTGACATGCACAG
This sequence comes from Labroides dimidiatus, assembly GCA_030710495.1. Taxonomy (NCBI): domain Eukaryota; kingdom Metazoa; phylum Chordata; class Actinopteri; order Labriformes; family Labridae; genus Labroides; species Labroides dimidiatus. Next base: position 23,840,539 of record CM061147.1, on the reverse strand, counting down.
TATTGTTCTACCCTGACTAGTGGAGCTGTGGGCGGGGATATCCTCTTTATAATTCCTTTTAAATCGTGCCTGCAGCATCTTTCTTCTACAGTGATCCAGATGCCGACCCAGCAGTGACTGCAGAGGAAGAGTAAATCCCACAGCTCATCCTCCCTGCTCCACCCGTTGACCCATGAGCTCTTATCTCCATTAGAGCAGCTTCTGTTGTAGGTCTGCAGCATGGTTCAGGAATTAACTGTGTATACAGACATTTTCCACGCTTCCTTTTTTTCCCCAAGGCAAATAATTTGACGTGGGCAGGAATTGTGTGGAAGAAGAAATCAGTATTAACTTCCTCTGTGGGGAGGAATCTATCTGTGGGGAAGAGTCAGGTTTTTGTAAGTGGGACAGCCAAACTGAGGCTCAGACCTTTGCCTCACTTTGAAAGGATTGAGGGTTCCAATCCTGTGCCAGAGCTTTCCTGTGTCAACTGAAGTTGTTTTGGCTGTCTTGGTGGCCAGATATTCCACTTCTAAACAGGCGGTGCAAAGTAACTGAACCCTTCAGCCTTAAGTTTCACATTTCCTCACTGAACAGAGGACCATGATGCAGGGGGAGATGCTCTTGAGGGGGAGGGGGGCTGAACAGTTCTGCCAAATGGCATACTAGTTCAGGGTTCAAATCCAGGCCAGGGGCCTTTTCATGTGGAAAAAAAAGCATCATCTGCCATGTTCTTCTGGAATATAATCCAAGATTTTGATCCACTTGGATGCATGAGAAAACTACTTTTTCTGAAAAATTACATCTGCATGGCTGGGCAGTAGTGCAACTGTTAGAACTGCTGCTTTATCGTTAGCATTTTCAGTGTTTAAATCCAACATTCAGTGGTTTCTTGTATCCTCTTTTCCACTTTTTCAGTACAGAACTCTGCATGAGCCCACTTTTGTCAAGGGGGCTTTAAATCATCCATTGTATTGATAGCCAATAGTATGAAAGCATGTCAGGAAACATTTATCTGATGCATATCTTACTTTTTAGTTTTACTCACGCCACATTTCATTTTAATGGAGGATACTGGCTTTTACCACCAGGGGGAGCTCTAGAACTTTTGGCTTCATACTCTGTCCAGTCTTTTATACAGTCTGTGAAAGCACAGAGGGTTTGCAAATTCTCTTAATTAGACAAAGAAAAATGTCTTTCTACAGCACACAAGAGTGTTTTATTTCTCATGTCCAAGAAACATTTCAATCAAAGACCAAAACATCTTTAACAGTGACATTAATTTGCAATGATATGTCTGCTTGATTGTCCGCATACAGTAGCAGAAGCATTTCAGCAGAAGGCTTCATACACACATGCTGCATTACGTATTGCATATTTCTCAAGAAAGAGTGAGGTAGCACCGTTTCAGTGTTTACTTGTCAAAAGCTTGAGGTCATTAATTGTACATTCTCTGTCTATAGAAACGCAACACAGCATTATTTCATAAGATACAGTGTTAACGGTAATGAGTCATTCCTGAGTGCAGAGGAAATTCATGAGAAACTACTGAGGTACATTTGTATCACGCCCATTTTCTATAAACTTTCTCTCACATTTTATCTTTGATTCACAGCTAGAAAGAAATAACAGTTTCGTAATCCTGAAAAACGATTAAATACAAAAAAAAAATAAAACGATGGAAAACTAAAAAACTTTTTTTTTAGATTCTGCTTGTTGTAAATCCCTGACCTCTGCTGTGAAACATTTAAAGCAAAATAGTTACAGACGAGCTGTGGCACTGAGCTAAGGCTTTTTGGTCTCCATCAGCTGCATTTAGGCAACCATGCTTCTCTACTTTTGACAAAAGCAGCTAAACAGATAGTAAGCTAAAAACGTGAAGAAATGAATGCCTCTACATTTTCAGCTTCTAACAGGCACCAGGGTTAACAGAAACCTGAATCTAGAATCAATTCAATCCTTGAGCCTGTAAAGTCAAACACTAACATCTTCTTCACGAGACTCATTTGAAGCACATTACACAGCAAAACAATCAAAAACTAATAGCTTCATGGGTTGATTTTCCAAGATTTCAAACAGTACTTGACAACATGAGAGGTATCTTGTGTAATCAATTAGCTCAGAATGTATTTTAGTTTGGTCCCTTGGAAGAGGTGGATGATGAAGAGGAAGGACTGTGTGAGGAGGAGAGGGCACTGAAGCCGCTGGTTCCTGCCAAAGTTACAGCTTGAGACGCCACAGGAGTGGCTGACTTCTGGGCAAACAGCTTTCCTGCAATGCAAATTTCGTAGAGAGTATTTAAATCAAAACGGCACACAATAGAAAACAGTGATCGCATGTGTATACTGGCATTTTGAAGAAGTCTGTCAAAAGGAGAATTTGTTACCATAGATATTTTCATACAGAGTGAAACAGCCTTTTACCATTCAAAGGAAAAAAAAAAGATTCTGCTCTGTTTTACAGAATGAACAAGGCTCTTCAGCAGTTGTCTGACCGACTCTGGAGCCAGCTATAGCTTGAGTGCATTTCAGATTCAGATTCAAGTGCGACAGATCTGCTGAGCTGATCCTAAAACAAAGAAGGCTGCAGCTTCCAGCAGATCAAGAGGTCAACACTGCAAAGTCCTGAGATGCCTGCACAAATTAAAAAAAACTCTATTCTACTTAAAGATGCTAGTATCTCACAGTGTTATAAAGACAAAACAACAAAAAACTTGGATAAAACCAAACAACTGGGACATGTTGGCTAAATGGAGCAACGCCTGCGAGCTAGTTCAGGCAGACAACTCGAACTGTGCTGCTACACACGTTACATGTCATAACCACTCGTCATAACAATCTTCCAATCATGTTCTCTGCCTCTCAATTCAACAGTCTTTTAAACTGGAAAAATCTCCCATCTCTCCCTCTGCCTGTCAATGCCGCAGCTGCCCTGCATTTGTGCTGCTGCATGTTCTTTCGCCCCCACCACCCCAGCATCCACCTACAGGCTCTGTGGGGGGTTGTGTTCTGTATGTTTTACTCATCATTCCTAAATGTTGCCATGTAAACCTTTCTGCAAGGAGTGATCACGTCGGAGCCTGGTGCCAAACATGCAAATGTATTTGCTGCTACAATAAACCATTTAAAACGTGAATTGTCTGACTGAACCTGCGTGATGTGTTGTTAGGATTTTATCATAGTGGTTTCTAGTTAATTCAGAGAAACAGATTTTCGTTACTGATTGAAGACTGTTTTGAATTGATATGCTATTTTCCAGAAGTTAAATGAAAAGATCATCACCTCTATTATGTTTGCAAACTAGGGCTAAATAAATCTAATCCCATGACGCTTCAAAACAACAAGCTTGGCTCTGTCCGAAGGTAACAAATCTGCTGACAAGCTCCTCTAATCTCTTTAATTAACACGTTATTTCCTGTTTGTTTGTGTCAACATGTTGTCACTTTAAGTCAGGAAACAGTCCTGCACCTAATCTCCTCTTACACTTTAAGCTGTTGGTTTCACACTCAAGTTCTTGGACAAACATGAGATAGCATGCTGACAGCCAAGCTTAAGAAGTGCTGGTAGGACAGGTGCTTGATGTTGACAAATTTTACAGAGGAGAGATTAAAAGTAGGAACCCCTGCTTCCTTTAAAAACTGAGTTACTCACCTGAGTAAACAGTGCCATTCACTTCCACTGAAACACTGATACTGGCGGCTCCATTAGTGGAGATACTAAGGGACAAATCCTGTTTGGTTTCTGTGTGAAAATGAGAAAATACCAATCAGTACAATCAACTTTTAAAAAAAAAAAAAACTAAATAAATATTTTAACATCAGAGTTGGAGGCTGCTTACCTTGTCCATTGTTGAGTTTGAGGTTCATTGGGTTGAACTGAGAGGCCAAGGCCAGCAGGTTTTGTTGGAGAGCCTGCTGCATGAGGCGTTGCTGCTCCTCTGCTAGCTGCAACATTTTCTTCTCCGGACCATCGGTGGCAGCTCCTCCTGCACCGCGCTCTTTTCTCTCTTTTAGGTGCTCCAACGCGGCAGCTTGTGCTAGCTGCTGCTGCTGCTGAAGAGCCAGAGCCATGGGCAGCCGGGTGGGTAAGACAGGGGTCGACATCTCATCTTGATGGGATGGAATTAAAGAGAAGGATGTGTTTTCATTCACTGAAACAGTCTATTAACATTTTGGACCACTAGAGGTCACCTGAATTTCCGTGCCTCATTTCATCACACAGCTGCTGCAGTAAACAGAGGCAGAGATACATTTTATCCATGACTAAAAATAATAACAGAAAATAGGATGATTTACAGTAAAATTGCTTGCACTTGACCAAAGAACAAAGGCATCACATTTGCAAAAAGTAGAATCTAAGGGTGTACAGCATACCTGTGTTCCTCTTTAGATTTGGACTAGCAGATGCTGACAGGCCATTGTGTGTGGTCTGGGTGGTTTGCATGGTGGGTGAAGGCAGTAGAGGATGTGGGGCAGAGCTTGGGGAAGGTGTGTAGCGGTACAGGCTACTGGTGTAACTGGGACGTCGGCCTTCTCTGCGGTTACTGTCGATGGCAGCCTGCAGCTCACCAGGGGAACTCAGGCCCTTCTTCTCACACTCAAACGAGTACAGGTACTTCATATACCTGCAAGGAAAACATTCAAGAGTCACATGATGTGATCTCAAGGGGCACAATTCTATTCAGAAACATAGCCTTGATATAAATGATGAAACGTAAAGCATCAAGAGTGGTTACAGGTATTTTAAATTACAACATAAGACAGTAATGATAGTCTTGTTTGCTTTATTATCACACAGAGACCTGACCTTTCATATTAATATGTTTCACAACCAGTTCAAAGCTGGATGTTTTTATAATCTTATCCACTAGTTGTTACATGAAATCTTTTAAATAGAGTCTAAGGTGTTATATGTTTTGTTTTTTAGGGGGAAGAGACACCTACTGGGTGCGGAGAGTGAAGGCTGCGCTCGTGATGGATGTCGGGAGGTTGAGCCCCTTAGTGATCTCCCTCCAGATCTTCTTGGTTATGACCTCCACCAGGCCTCCCTTCTCCGTCACCAGCTTATACAGCCTGTACAAGTCCAGCACCTGCTTGGCCATGATGGGAATGCGGTTCACAGGAGTCCCTAAACAAATGTGAGGCAAAATTATGAGAAATTCATTCATTTATTCTAAACTCTGCTCTTTAAAATTTGAAATGTAAGACAGCGCTCATTGTTGAAAGAGACAACTGATTGACTCCCCATGGGGCCAGAGTTTAGTGTTAGATTATACATGCTAAGCCATGTTACCTATGTGGACCTGTAATAAAGCTTATTTCACATGGATGGGGGTCAGGGTAAGTCCACTACAGCTCCAGTGCTGCATTGACTCGAGTGCTTAAAGGGGGAGGAGTGATTTTAGAGCCAGCAGTGCATGCCAATCGCACTTCTGACAGCTCAACCTTCCAATCCTCATTTGGAGTAAAGGCAATTAATGAAGAAGGGTGAAAAGGCAGTTGGAGCAATAAGATTAGTTTGTGATTAAGATTAACACAAAACACTGACACGCACACACTTTGGCATGACCATGATCATTGCACACAGGAGTAAAATTTACTCTTTATTGTGCTGAGTTACAGTCAGCATATGTTTGAGTAGATGACTTTTCCTCTCTCAAGCAAAGTTAACACTGTTTTAAATCCAAGCGCAATGTTTATGTCATCAATTTTAATCCATTTAAAACTTAAGTCAAGTGCTCTCACAGTTAGTAAATTCAAAGTGTGTCATCTGCTTTCAACAAACACCAAACTGTTAAAGACCAAAATTAGTTAAGCTTTTTATTTTTCATTTTTTTGAATATATCTTTAACTAAGTGGTTTTAGCAGCATCCCTCATTATAAATTTGCCAGTATTAGCACAGAAGCTACATTTCATCCTTCGTCCTTAGACATGTACAATGACAGGATATATCATATCCATCAATTACTCAACTTTTTAGGCATGTTAACTGTTAAATTAACTGACAATAATTCTACTTCTATTGTAATACTGAAAAATCAATTTGTTACCAGTTAGTCTTAAAAAATCAACATTAACAGGACTAACCAGGACTACTGGTGACTGTAAAGTCTTATTATAGAGTCAGACCACAGCAGGTAGAATATTACAACATACAGAAAAAAACATTTTTCTATCTCATTCTTTTATAACAGTACATGATACGAGGTATTTTTAGATTTGGTTGTAGCATTTAATGTCATCTAAAAGATCATTCCTGCAACTACAAAATAAGTGTGTTAGAGATAGCACAAAGAATGACACTTCTCTATTTATCTAATGCAGCGGTTTCCGACCTTTTCCACCTCAGGGCCCATTTTTAGGTTTCAAACATTTTCGCGGCCCACCTCCAACCCCATAAGTATGGAGGTTGTACACAGGGTTTCCTCCAGGATTCTTTGAAACTGTGAGGGAGCCTTGTCGCATGTACAAAAGCCATTGACTACAATATAATGTAAATCAAAAACATCCAGGAAATGGCGGCTTTAATTTTTATGTGGTGGTGTGCCACAATCATTAGCAGAAACATATTTAAATATTTCACATATTTATTTTCATATTATTATATCCCCACCCCCACAACAATCATACTATTTTGGAAATGATTTGGCAACCCACTTGCAACACTGTCACGGCCCACTAGGGGCTGTGGCCTACAGGTTGGGAATCACTGATTCAAAGGTTTAAAATAGCCCACATAGACCAGAGTTAACAAAGCAATAAAGAAACATTTATTAGCTTCATTAGATTCTTTGAAAAAAACAATTTAAAAGTTCTTAAAATCTAAGCCTGAGACTTGTACTCAGGCTTTGAATCTTACCTCGTTTTTGCATGAAGACAAAAAGCTCATCAAGAAACTCCTTTCGTTGTGGGTCATTATCAAGTTCGTAAAGCTGCAAGTTTGTCATAGAAAGAAGAAAAAAGCGTAAATAAGTTTGTGAACTATTTTTCAAATCTCTTTGGAAAGTAACCAGTGTCAACACAGGACAACATCTACCAACCTTAGCAAAGTCCCTGGATGGCTCGCCTTTTACTTTTCCTCCGTCATTGTCCTCAGCCCAGATGGAACTTCCTCTCTGTAAAAGCACCCACAGAGACAGATATCAGTGAACACTTCACTCTCTGGACTGGTCTAAAGACAGCTTTATATGTAAGATTTGCTTGAAAGCTTCCAGTTGTATTTGTCACTTGAACTAATGAGTCTCCCCTTCTGCGTCTCGACCTTCTGTAAATAGCGGCTCACAGTAAGCATCCACTTGCCTGCACTGCTGCACTGTTATTTACATTAAAGCATATTTTTTTAAAAAGGGAGTGTCAATATAAAGCTGGCCACAGTATCAGGGAGATTATGCAAGGCCCCGTCGCTCATTAGGTAGTTTAATAAGACATGTTATTCTTCCATGGTCGCCCCCTGAACATGACAGTTAAAGGTTAAAAATGTGAGAGAAGGGCAGCATGTGTGCAACTGTGTGGAAAAGCCCGCTGAGCAGTTATTGTCCTACTAACGCGCTCAAAGAGCTTCAGGATGCTGCTTGTCTTAGGAACGCTCTCTCATGATGATTTCTTTCTAATCCATTATCTACTCTAACCTCATTTAAAATATGACATTAAACTTATCTTTATATCACTCTTGTTTATTTAGCTACAGCTAATGAGAAGTGAACCTGTCTCTAATGTGTTGTGAGTTAGATTTATGAGAGGCTAATAGCCACATGGTCCTTTGTTTAGGATTAAACAGGCATGTCTACAAGAAGCAACAAAACCAGTTTTTTGTTTAACACGATCAAGTAAGCTTTCTTGAAATACATCAAATAGTGTCCTTTTTTAGTCTGATGTCTGAATTTAAATGCATCAGTTTGATTTTTAAACACAGAAAGCTGCTCACTTAATGTTAGCATGGCAGCTTTATTTGACCTTAGTTCAAGAACAAAATAACACTTCAGCTGAGCTGGAAAAAACATGGGAACTAATAATCTTCTGCTTTCCACTCCTACAGCAGACCTCCTTGTGTTTACAATGAAAACACAATTCAAACTGCTAATGCTGACACACGAGCACACACGCACACACATGTACACACACACAAACAGAGCTGCGTGGTAGTGTAATTCTAAGCCCTTGTCGTTTGAGCACCATTAGAGGTCATTTGAAATAATTCAAAACTTATTAAAACAATTATACTAATAAATTCCACAAACTTTATGTTGTTAAGGAGTTATTTTAAATATTAAGGTAGGTTTGGTAGGTAGGCTTAATATAAATTCAAAGTCTGGCTTTACAGACTTTGAATTTCTCTCTATTGTTTCACAGTTGTAACCTTTTAGCTGTAATGGTTACTTGATAATTTCAGCCATTTAAGCTAAGGCTAGTTATTCTAACTTAGACACGTTACTGCAACTTTCCATCACTTCTCTAAAACTGTCCAACCATGTTCTTGAACTTCAGATTAGTTTTTTCCATTCTCGGTAACCATGCTAGCCAATTACCTAGCATACTTATCTTGCTATTTTTGCTGAATGATTTAACCATTAATCCATTACTTGCATATAGAATTCACATTTTTCCTTTTATGCTATTATTTACATTTTACTTTAAAGCTATCTATCTATCTATCTATCTATCTATCTATCTATCTATCTATCTATCTATCTATCTATCTATCTATCTATCTATCTTTTTTGTAATTTCAGTCTCACTCTCTTAAGCATTTTAGCCGTTTCTGTTTTAGTTCTAAAATATAGCAAACTTTTTGCTATCTTTCCATTTTTTGACTATTTCCACCATTTATTCATTCTTCCCATCCAGATAAACTCATTATTTTTCTTATTATTTTAAACTAAGCCCACAAGTCTTTCCTTTTTTCATTATTTATCTTTTACCGTAAGGCTACCTATTGTATACTTAAGCCAAGTATATCTTCTTGGTAATTTTTAGCCAACTGGTTCAACCTTTTTGCCTTTTCTTTTTATCAGCAGCTATGCTAACCAATTGTCATTTTGTTCAAATAAGCTTAGTAGTTCAACCTTGACTAAGTTTTAACCATTTATGTCCTACTTTTGGTCAACAAATGTTGCTAACTTCAAGCTAACTATGTCAACCATTCATCCATTTGGCTACTTTTATCAGGATAGTCTACATTTCCATGTTTAACTGTAGTACTGCCAGCAGGCAGGAGCAGTATTGATATTGGTCCTCACTGTAGTGAGGGTCTGCAGTACTAGGATTAAAATTCACACGTTATTTAACTACATTTTAACAATTTATCATTTAGAGTCAAATAATTTTTGTTACTTAATCAATCTTACTGACTGATTTAAACAGCTAAAAAGCTGTTTAAATCAACAATGAGTTTGTATTTTTGGTTGCTAATCTTCTCACTTACATTCTCCTCACACTGTATGTGGCAAAACATCAGTAGTTGTCCTATTAGGCAATAAATTTCTTTAAATTACACTGATTTTTTTCCTCCAATAACTTAAGCCACTTTGGAAATTTTCTTTGTACCCTGTGCTTGTAGTGAAATACCTCTCGGGTTAAAGTAATCCTGGTAGGGATCACTGTCAAAATGGACCCTTGTGATCACAGGAGGTACATGTAACCTGCTCCTGTTATTTTTTTTTATAGTTTAACTGTAAAAATGTGACTGTATGTATCCACTTTCCACTAAAATCTCTACCCTTGTGGTAGCGGAGCCATAACACATCTGATGGCCTTAGCCTCAAGGATCCACACTCCCCCACTAGAAGCTTATTGATGCGAAGGTAGATAAACATCCAAGTCCTTTCACCATCAAATGGAAATAAAACCCATCCCCCTCTTATTGATGAGCAAGTGAGACCTACTGTGGATCTATTAACAAAGAGCTTTCAGTTAATTGCTCACAGAGTTTTCACACATGCAGCCGTGGGAATCCTGATAGCATTCAGTATGTAGGTCAGGAAAAGGTTTCTTTTGTTTCCTTAAAAAAGGCTTGCTTTTATCAGCCTTTGAGATGATTTGGAGTATTTAAATTACAAATGATACTGTTAATGCAGATAGCTAGTTGCACAGAAGTGTGTTGAGCAAGCCTAGATTTATTTAATTCAAAACATCTTTTAGAATGATCCGAAAACTTTTAGATCGACACCAAGTGTGGGTTTCCTTTTTGATAATGAGCTTCATTAATCTAATCCAGTCGCTCCAGCAGAGCAGCAGTGAAAACTTATCCCTCTTCATACTTCAATGTAACTGCAGGGGGGGAACAAAAACTTTAATCCAAATCAAATTGTTGAGCATTTAGTCACCCGAACAAGTCAAGATCATTTATCCGGCCCCTCACTGTGAGCTGGGCCTGAGGAAGACACGGGGGCCTTTTTATCCCCACCCATGCCATATTTAAGGGCGTACAGTAAAGATGGACACAAAGGGAGGACAATAGCGTGGCTGATATGCCGTGTCCTGATTTTTTAAGACATCCAAGTGATGAAAAAAAATTAAAAGGATAAGCTATTGAGGGAGAAGTGTTTATCACTGCAACCAATTAAACCTCTGATTATCTTGCATAGATAAAGAATTCATCCTAAATCAGAGTCAGCCACAAATATCCATAAGAAACCTGTTGATCTGATCTTATTTAAAGGCGTTTACACAAAAAAAAATCTACAACAAATGCTTCTAATGCTGCATATTAATTCTGCTTTAAACGACAAAAACTAAACCTTAACAGTTCCACACATGAAACACATGCACTTTGGTTATTCAACAACTTCTGGCTGGTTCTCTGAACTCATTACTGTGCTGTAACTAAAGCAGAAGAAATGTCCTCCATTGTTCCCGGTGTTGTTTTTTAGTCTTAGGACAGGAAATGCATTCTCACTGCAGTGGCCATATAATGTATTGATTGCCTCCAGCTGAATTAAGCTGCCATTTAGCGTTGCTTAGCTACCGCTAAATTATGCAAAGCTATACACTGAGCTAGAACTACATCAGCGGTGAGTTTTCAGAGCCAGTGGAGGTTAATGAACACACAACTCTGATAGTTTATGAAAAGAAACACTAACTTTGGACTCTGCTTGTCCTCTACTTAGAAAAAAACTCAGGCAAAGGAGGGAAAGTAAAGAGAAAAAAGAAATATGTGTAAGTTAAGGAAAAACTTCTATAATCTAACATTAAAGCTCATTATGCTCCTCCACATCTACAGTTAGTCCAGTTTATGGGTATTTGCTCTGTGGTATGCTGGGAGGCACGAACCCAGCTGTCCCTTTGCCTACAGGCCCCATTAATCATAATGTATTGTACTGAAGAGGGGCCTTTTTGAGGGAAACGTACACACAGACGAGCCAATCAGATTGGTCTCTAGAATAAAAAGGAAGAAAAAAAAAAAGAAGCATGAGGGGTCCCACTGTTCCCAAGAAGCGGTCAAACATATCTGCTGGAGAAAATCTGGCTGATACAATAGGAGAAAGTGTGACAGCCTTACAGTTTCTTACAGTAAAAGCACCAGAGTATGAGCGTGGAAACACACTTGTGGCCATTTCATTAATCCTCAGCACTCATTCTGACTCCATGTCTGTCAGGTTACTTTGAACCATCAGGATTGGACCCAGGCCAAGACCAATTAGCTCGGCTGGTGGTGGTAAGAATGTGTTTTTTTAAAGCATGAGACATGAAGTGAGGTACGGCAGGAGGAGCGATCATGAGCCTGGCCTGTAATTAAACTCTATCAAGATTGGGCGTCTTGCCAAAAGGGACACGCTCCTTTTTAGTCATCATGTGAGAAAACGGAAGGCGGACCGGGCAATGGTGAGCCTGACTCTCAGCGGGAACATGTCAACAATTGCCACTAAAAGAGGGAACACGCGGCAGCTCAAAAAAGTTAAACAAATGGTCGTTTTCCTCCCTCTTAGTCTGGATTTCAAACCTTTTCTAAATTTTTAAAGTGTCACAACGACAAAAAAATGGAGGTCTAAGAAGCAGCTAACATTTCTGTGTCAGGCTCGCAAAGCCTTGAGTTCAAACATGTTAATAATGCACTTTCTAAATCCCCTGAAGTACTCTGTTTAATACACATAATGACGCATTTAACCAGTTCTTTTTCCAGTTTGACTCCGCTGAATCTCCTTAGTTTAGAGAGCCTGGATTAAAATTTGTACTTATACCCCCAAGAGGTCTCTTATAATGCACAATACTTTTTAATAATCCTGTTCTCTAAAACTATTAAAGGGACTTTTGCTTTAGGGCTCGATATGGTGTATAGGCCTTAATAAATCTAAAAGTGAACTGAGATGATCTAAGAGGATTTTATGCTTGTTAATTGCAAGAAAATACACCTTGATGACAATTTTTTGAGAAACAAAACAGATTTAGAGTTCTCTTACTTGTTTGAACGATTCATCAAAGCTCCAGTCTGAGAAGCTGTTGGGTGATGTGAAGGCTTGTTGGCTTGCAGGAGACAGAACCTCCCTCTCCTCATGCTCCTGTTTTATTGCAGGAGGTGATTCGGACATTTTCTTAACAGCAGAAGCCTGGGAGTATGGTGGGAAGGGGAACCCTGCATCATGCTGGAGTCTAGGCTTCTTTCCCTGTTGAACAGGCCCATTCTCCTCCTCCTCTGCCTCTTCCATGTCCTCTTCCAACTCATCATTCTCCATTTCCTGGTCCTCTTCATCTGAATTTCCATCTTCCTCCTCATCTGGATTTGTTCTACCCAGATGGCTGTTGAACGCTTGTTGAACTGCTTGATAAGTCTGTCCTTCTGTTTTGCCGAAGGATGGAGGTTCTAGTCTGGATCCAGAGGCCCTGGCTGCTGCTGCTGCAGCTGCATGTTGAGCAAAGAGGAGCTGGGCCTGAAGATGTTGCTCCTGCATGCTCATGCCTAGTTTGGCCTCTTGTTGTCTCTGAAGCTGCTCCATCACAGCCTCCAGCTTCACCCCAGCTGGATTAAACTGTGGAGCCCCGGCTGAGCTGCCTTCTTTGGTCAAACTTGACTATAAAAAAAAAAAGATTAATTCTCAGAGTTTGGGGGCAAACGTCATAAATAAACAACATTTAATGTGGAAAAACAAGAAAATGAATCAATCTCCTTTACTTAAAATGTTCTCATGTTGATTTCCAAAGTTAAACATTTCTGTTGTTGCATTATTGAGTAAGATTTAATGTAAAACGTGTTTCAAAGAATTACAGTGGGGGCTCAGAACACACTAATGTTGATTAAAGAGAGAGAAAACTTGACGGTTTGGGACAATAATTAACATAAAACGTGAATTCAGACACAAAAAGACGCAAATATAAATGTTTCTGGATAGATTTTCTTTGTTACAACTCTGCCTAAGCCTCTCAGATATTCGATTAACACCTTTCCTACGGTTTAATTCACGAGAAATTAACTCATCATACTCACAGGCAAAAGATAAAATGTAAGATATGGTCCACAATAGTACGAACGAAAACCACTCATCCATTCAATGCAATTTAAAAAAACTGTTTTTTGGAGTTAAATTGTTCCTACTAATGTCTTCATTAACAGTGATTCGCTTTGTTACTGTAACAAACACGAGTGCTAGCCGTCGAAACTCACCATTTGCGCCTTCGAGTAATCCATCATCACCAACAGGTCTTGTCTAGTTTTTCCTTCTTTCCTTCGGCAGAAATAAGTCACATCGCATGACCAGATAGTTTTGAAGACAGAAAGGATTTTTCTGATCAAATGTGACTTAAAAAACCCCGCAGAGCTGAGGCTGGAGGAGGGGTGTTGCTCTGCGCTTTACCTCCCTGGTCACCGCGCATGGAAACTCAAACATCTTTGATTGTCTTTGACTGAGTGGCCTACACCCCCAACTTGGATGAATGAAGGGCCCGCCCCGTGCGTAAAGCTCGTAAAGTGGGCTTTTCTTGCCCGTATCTGTGGAACTACCCACCCTCTTCGGCAGGAAATCCCACCCACTGATTTACCCAATACAGTGAAGGCAACACGACCTTTGCTAAAAATAATATAAATACGTTTTAGTCTCGGCAGCCTCAAGCACCTTGATGTTAACACTTCAATGGTTTCATTCCACTTAAACTATGCCGTTTACACAGTCATGCTTCATCAGTCTTTGTCTTTCATGTAGTATGAAACAGAATTACTAGAAAAAGTACCATTCAGTGTAAAAGGTCATACGACGTAGATTAAAATAATATAATTAAATTTCCTAATAATCCCAGATAATTATCATCGTTAAAACCTTTGGTTTCTCAGTGGATTCAACACATAAAATATCCATTTCCCTTTGTGGTTGTGGTTTGCACTTCAGGGCCAACATAATTTCCCCTTGCAACTCTATTTGTTTTATAACACAGTATCATTTCTTAACTTGGAGCCCAAATACGAAACACTTTTTGAGTGTAATTCTGGCCCCCAAGTCCCCCTCAAAAGCACCATTGTAAACAGCCTAAACCCTGAAGCACTATTCTCCAGATAGTTCTTAAGGCAGTTATGGTCATGGTGAATATTGCCCCTGCATGAAAAGTTTAAAATAGCATTCATTCATGTATTTATCTCAAGAGATAAGTCAGACTAAGATCTGAAGTGAGATTTAAGCCACTTATTTGACTCAGTACAACTTAAAAGTATTAGTCAGTCATAGAGCTCTGTTTCAATCATACAAACCCTTTTGTCGTGTGCCAGTGGATGAAAGAGGTCAAAAACAGTTCTATTTAAATAAAAATATTATCGTTACACATTTTTAATTCAGAGGAGTCTTTGCAAATCACATTGCCTCCTTGTTGCCAAAGGCAAAACACATTTTAAAGCTAAATAATGACAGTCTTTGACATGATACTGGTTGGCTTTACTCTCATTTGTGCTTATGTTAAAAGCATATCCTGCTTGATTATGTAAATATTTGAATTTTTCTTAGCTTAATGTAAAACATTTTTCACGTTATCCACATATTACATCACATTGTGTGGCAGAACTTCCTTTTTTTTGTTTTGAAAACACCATACACCATTTAACATTTGTAAAAGTTTATTCAACCAGCATGAAAATTTTCCCTGAAATGAAACAGATGTAATGTTGATTAAAAACAGAAGACTGGTTTGTACATTCACATGAAAACGCTGCTCCCTTGTGGTGAAATGAGGCTCACACAGAAAGGTCCAGACACTCGGACAACATGCACAGAATAGCATCAGCCTGCTCTATTGCTCCAGTAAGCACTTGATACAGTTTCAAATATCCCAAAATACTTCTGACTCTTGATAAGCATACATTTTCCTTTATTAGGTTCATCAATATTTTACAAGCAAAAGAACTTAATAAAGGCGAAATTAAATATCACACGTATTAGCCGAGGCAAACATTAAAGTACAAGTGTTCTCTGTCCTGGGGATGTCAACCGTCATTGGATCTGAAACAAAAACAAAAATGTTGCTATCAGATTTCAGTCTTATAAATAAGAAAACAAGGACATGGCTCAGCAAAATGTTTGAAACCTACTTCTCTAGACCTTGTCAATTCCGAGCTCCTCAGGTGTAGAAATACCAAGTTCATCTAATGTTGGCTTCAGCTCTTGAATCAGGTATGGGTAGATTTCTTTATGAGGACCAGATTTGTCCTGAAAGTCACAGATGTTAGAACCCATAAATTAATAATTTAAAAAACCATGAAAAGGGCGGTCACTCTTGGTTCCTCACCTTCACAGCTTCCAAAATTCTGATGGCGCTGGCCAGGTCGTCTAACCTCCGACAGGCTCTCAGTGCTGCCTCAAGAATCTTTGGTTCAGGTACCAGATCATAACCAATAAGTGTGTTCATCCCTGAAAGAAGAAATTACATTTTAAATAGAGTATAAAGAAAGAAACCTACTCCTTCCTTTACTCTTTGCTGATTCTGTCATATCACATGCCTGTTGTAAAAGGTTTCCGTCCTAAATAGGATCCAATGGGTTAACAGCTGACAACCACCTAAAGGCTGGAAAACTATGTGGTATAAATGGGCGTACTGACATGAATGTTACATAACCAAGTGATACTTCCACTTCTACAATGTTTTGTCAAACTTTACTCTTGTAAACTTTTAAAAAGTTTCTTTTATAAAGCAGCTCAACACAAAAAGATCTTATGCATCAAAATAAAGGATCCATGGGAGATTAAGACCACACTGAAAAGTTTGCAACAAGGACGCCTGGAAAGTTTGGCAAAGATTAAATACATATTTTCTGGCAGAGCTCAGACTCATTTCATCCCCCATTTATGCTCATGGAGGTTTACTTATGCTTGCCACACTACTGCAGAGTCTTCATTTTTCCTTAGTCAGGGGTCATAATCACAGGATGTTTGTGTGGTAATCACAGGTTAAAAAATTTAAGGGTGTTAAAAGGAATTTGCATCACTATTGCATTACAGTCCGCGGCCCAGGAGGCCTTTGGTAAGCGGCATTTTGCTAATTGACACTTGTTCTTTGTGTTCACTCACTTGAGGCATCTAAGTTGCTGAATGCGTTTTTTTTTATGTTCTTCATAAGTATTTCCACCTTCATAAAAGAGAAGTACACCATGCAACAGGGGATGCTGGTTTGTAACAAACCAGCAACCTTTCAGTTCTGCTACATGCAGCACTCTGAAACCAGGGTGCTTCACTCAGCCAAATGTTTTAGATGGTAAATCTATTTTTGTCATATAATTGAAAGGGAATCAGAACAGCTATTTAGAGTTTGCTGTAGTGAATGCTCCCCCCAAAACCCAAAATTTGATTATTATGCTCATATCTCTGCATCAAATATTGCCATTAACTTAGCTATTCTGTTGTTTTGCAGCTAGTAAAAATACTTAGATTAAAATAAACCCTGGAAAAACAATTGGGCACACTGTATATGCTGCATCTACACTTTATGATCCATACTATCCTACACTATACAGTTTCAGCATCATAAATGGACATACCTTTCCTCAGCTCCCATGCATCAATGTCTGGCTTGTTAAAATAAGTGACCCAGCGGGCGTCAAACTCCTCATCTGTCTCTTGCTTCCCATGTGAATAACACCTCGAGGTCAGAACAGCTGCAAGAATAAGAAACAATTTTTATTAGACGCTTTTAACATTTAAGTAGTACATTCACAATGTCAACGCACACTGTCAGAGAATTCAGGGGTGCAAACAAGGACATCTTCCTTGGTTCAAGAGAGGAGAGGACAAATGTTGCTCTCTAGAAATGTAATTCAGCTGGCTCTTTGCCCACGTCCTGATATGACCTACCTACTGCACCTTTCAGGCTAAATGTTCCCTGGCAAACAAACATTAACACCTTTACATACTTTATGATTCACTCAAGGAAACGTGGTGTCAATCGTGCGCAGTACTTAGATATAAATGACTATTTAACATGAATCTTTCAAGTTCCTTAAAGAAAAAAATGAATTTAATTTAGTGTCAGCACAGTTAAGGCACAAGTGTCACCAAAATGATGAAATAACTATATTCCCTTCTTTACGGCTTATATTAAGTTATACCTGGATGTCGACAAGCAACTAGTAAACACATTCACATAACTAACCTAGTTAGCATGTTAGCAGCTAGCTTCAGCAGGGCCTCAGACACAGCCTTCAGACTGGGTCATGACAAGGACACAGACACCTCCACGCTGTATACAGGGGTATCTTTAAAGCAGTACATAACAAGCCAACGCGGGCAATGGCAGTGTTAGACAACGAACCACAAAATTAGCCTAAAGATAAGAACTCGAAGAATGCCGTGTAGTTTAAAAGTGACAGTTATACCGGCTTGGCTGCTATTAGCTTAGCCGTGCGGATGCTATACTTGATTTCCGTTACAACCTCGCCCGGACACTTTCTTAACATAATTATAACAACATATTTCAAAAGTGATGGCAAATTAGACAAATACCTTGGCACCGTGGTTGCGTTCGGGTCAAACTCCGGACACCGGAGACCGAGAGTCGGACGGCGGCTCTGAACATGTTGCGGGACAGCCAGTCTCACGAACCGGTAAGATTGTGGAAGGAAGCTAGCCTGCTTAGCCCAGTCACGTACGCGAGGGAATGATCGTACTGCGCATGTGCAGACTGCTCATTGATATAGTTTCCCTGTCTTTGACACACTGGAACGGACCATAGGTTGTTTTCTGTAATTCACAGTGCTGACTGGGACGACGAAATTATATTGTGCTGAGCTGGGTGCTTTTCAATTACTGTATTTATTTTAGATACAAATACAATAATTTTATTTAATCTCTTCAACTATTAACTAGTTATAAAAACAAGAGCTGTGCAGCCTTTTCCTTTGCATCTAACAGACTTTCAAGATATCAGCTCTTTCTGTTGAACATGAAAATGCTGTATGGTTTGTATTGTAACATGGTGAGGTACTGCTTGTGGAAAACTGTACGGAACCCTGTGGAACCCTGGATTAAGGGAAGCAATAAGAGCAATGTGATAAGATACGTAATTTATCAGAACATGATGGGTTACTTATCTGTCTGCAGGACTTTGCTTCAATTCTACAAGTGTGAATCTACATCCACTGGAAGAATTCAGGCACTCAAATCCTTTGAATATGTGTATAAAATCAAAATTGAGTTGCTTTTTCGAAACAAACATTTATTTTAGGGATGATACATAAATAATGAACATCATTATTGAAAAAAATTAAACAAACTTCATTCTTAAAAAAGAGTGAAAGAATCCCCGACAAACAGAAAAATGTCAAAGATAAGGAAACCTTTTAAGTTTTTTTTTACAATGATGGTGCTTAGCTTTGTGTGCTTTTAAAGTAAATTGTTGAACTTTTCCATTAGGAGAAAGCTTAAATTTCATTAATTAGCATTCTGGCAGTTACATTACTTTTCATACCAAAGTTACTAAGTCTAGCAAGGCATTGAATTACAGCATGCACATTTTTTTTATACAAATACTAAAGAGAAATCACTTTTTAATAAAACTGCTGCTACAGTATGTTGTGGAAAAAAACTGAATAACTGAAACTGATATCTGAAATTTACTTCACACATTTCTAAAAGGTTTAAGTTCACATGTATGTGATGCATTAAAAATACCTATTCAAGCAGATGTTAATTGTCTGATATTTCTTGTGATGAAGTCACATCTTTAGAAGTTTGTGGAAAACACATGCTCCAGTCATGCAGACAGACTCTCTTGGCTGTGTGTGAAGAGGGACTGTGAGCTGGTCTGTGCAGATCTCTGCGTCTCATCTCTTCTTCTGTGGTTGCACTCAGAGTTTCAGGGGGTTGGTACCCTGGTTCCTGGGGATCCAGAGGGTCTTTAGATAGCAGGATACAGATTGCAGGTAGTGTCCTCTTCATTGAGCACTCTGCTCCTGTTTGTGGGCTCTTGCAGACTGCATTCACTGTCTTGTAAAATAGCTTCGACACTTGGTGGAGCCCTCCCACTTTTCGTTTTAGAATCTCCACACATGTGATGGTCTTGGTGACTCCTCTGCCCGAGCCAGTGAACACCACCTGCCTTAGTGATGTCCCACTGCTGTCTTTTCCCTCTCCTTGCATGCGGGCTGTTGCAAACCGCAGTAAGTTTCGGATCTTGCTTCCTTCCTTCACTTGCATGTGCAGGATGTCTGCTGCCAGGCCGGCGATCGGAAAGGGACTGCTGTCCTCTGTGCATTGGGCTCTCCTGAAGTCACTCAGGCTAAGTTTCTGAGTGGGAGATGGAGACGGGACATCCAGGTTGGATTTCACACTCTGCAGTTCCATCACAGTGCTTACTGCAGCTCTTGAACTCTGCATCTGACCCCTGAGTTCCATCATTGCCTACAAAAAATTACCGTAAACAAAAGCAGAAGGATGTTTTTTTCTGAGCCTGCAGCCTCGGATTACTTGCATATCTCTCCTGAGATTAAATCATTTCTTGTTTATTCGGCATAATAGTCTAAAAAGTGATCAGTTTTGTAATCCAAACTTGTGACTTATCTTGATCTTGTTTGTTTCCTCACTCTGTGATGCTCCTCCAGTCAGTCCCTGAGCCCCGAGATGACAAGCAGCAGTCTGAAGAGGGTGTTTCCTCCTCTAATCCCATTGAAGTGAAGGAAAAGATGTCCTTGCTCTATTCAGCACTGAGGACAGCTGATGCCAACAAACACATGAGGCTCAGAGAGAGACATGTAGAGTGGGACATGGTTCTCTTAAAGGCACATGCAACATTTAATAATGTCACACTGTAGTTTGTTGGTTTTGGGGGAAAGCTTCTGTGAGAGCCTGGAGCACTGAGAGATTTGATTCATCCATGTGGTTGCTTGAATTATATGGATGAATAAACACGAGTAAATGAGATTTAACAAGGCATGCACTTGAAACAGTTCTTTGTTTCCACTGAATTTTTTTTTTCATAACATACTTAATGTGTCGTTTTGCAGATATTGCACCAAACTACAGTCTCACTGGTGCAAAGACATTGGATGAAAACAGTTTTGCAGTTTACAGCATTGCTTTGAAGACAACTTTCCCTCTGCTCTATCATCAGAGAGCCATATGGTCCTTGAGAAAAGTCTTTCCTTTGGGCTAAACAGCAACTTCACATTTCCCCTCCCTTCAGCCCATCGCCTGCTGGTCTGACCCAGAAAATGCTGCTACTTCATCTGCGCCTGCTTTGAATCAATGACACTTTTGAGGACGATCACACCTTAGAGCTGCTGGGTTAAAGCAAAACCTGCATGAAAACATAAAATCAGAGAATATAGGAGAAGATCTGTTTCCAGATGCAAACAGAGGCATGTGGCTGATTTGTTGAAGGATGAGTTCAGGAGGCATCTGTGGGGCTCATATGGAACCAGTATACTGTTATAATGGGGCATTTCTGCCTCACAGGATAGTTTGCGCCTCATGAAATTCACTGACTGGAACAATGGGCACGCAAAGATGTGGCTCCCTGTGGTGTTGATGCAGTTTGGAGAATAACGATGAGCTCTCAGGAGAAGAATTTCCCTTTAAATGGACCTTTTTAAACTGTCCATAACTCTGTGTTATCTGTCTGTGAAGCATTTGGTAAAGCCCATGTCCTCTGTATGCTGTGTTACACAGCATACAGAGGACACAGCCTTACTGTTCTACAGTTATCTAGTCTTACATGCTCTCAGTATATATCTCACTGAGACATATGTAAGATTTTCTCCTTGCTGACCTTCAGAGTCAAACCGGCCATAACTTTAATTTTTCAGGCATTTTGTGCCTTTATTTTTGAGAGGACAAGACAGTGGATAGAGGAGGAAACGGGATGAGAGTGGCATGCGAGAAAGTCGCCACAGGTCAGACTCAAACCGGGGCTGCTTGCTCAAGGGCTTTTTACCCATATGGAGCGCGACCTTAACCACTTGGCCATCTGCACACCCCTTAACTTAACCATTGTAAGGTTTTATTGACTCTGTAGTATGAATAATTTCAAAATATATCACTGCTTAGACTACCCTCTTGTGGTGCAATGTATGTATTACACCAATGACCAACAAAACACCAAGGCACACATAAGTCAAAGGAAAACATTTGGTAGGATAACGATTGTTAGACTTTATTTAAAAATGTAGGGTTAAAAAAATGTACAAAATGTTTTTTTTTTTACGGTACAAACTTATGAATCTAGAGACTTAAATTGCAATATACTGTATATTAATTAAGGTATAAGGCAATAATGCTGAAACAGTTTCATGACAAAATGAGCTGGTTTTATGTGTCTAATCTAATGCATTGATGACAAATAGAAGAGAAGATGATTTAATCTTTTCTTTGCATTCTCTGTTCAAATTAAAGCTGATTAGTGTCATATAAAGCAGCTAATTTATCATGCCTTGTCAGACTAATAAAAACCTAACTCTTTGTTTGTGTTTTTTTTTTTACAAGAAACCTGCACAAAGGAGTGTGTGGCAGCACTGTAGATGCTGTGCGTACTTGTTTCCTCAGCACGGCTTTGAAGCAATTACTTGTATAATTTCCCTGTGGATGTTGGCTTCCTGAGTGTTGATTTGGACATCTCCCACCTGGCCGTTCTCATACCTGAGTAACACAAAGACACAACACTGTAGAAATTCCAAACAAAGTCTGGAAACATCTTATACCACTTGACAGGAAGAGATGGTCTTTCGGGCAGTGAAATCTCTGTTCCCCCATCATGTTGCACTCACACAAAGAGGAATCGCGTGCACACATGGTCTGATATCGGGCACACCCAGATGTTGCCATGTTTTTGAAGCTCCTTTGAAGTTATTACTGTGGAGATATACAGATTATTTTTATTTGATCCAAACGCGGTCACAGTTTATTCTTGTAATCCAATCTTTGTTGGATACACGGATTATTTCAGTCACCTTCACAGAGAGCGATGCAGTTTAAGTTACTGTTTTGCAGAAATCTGGCATGCACCGGCTCTTCCTGAGATGTGGAGGAAATACAGAAGGAAATTTTAACAAAAAGAGAAAACACTGGATGAAATACACATTTTACAAACCCGATTGACAACATACCTGTTTGATTTGGTTTAGATGATTATATTTCTTCAGGAGTTCCCCTTTTGTGGGCATTTGGTGCCGGCCTTTACCCATCTCTGAAAGATATGAAGCATATTCAGTAAGAATAAATAATTCTCAACAAAAGAGTTGTTTCATTTTATGTGATTCATGAGAAATAACTGTTTTCTTTCATACCAGAATATCCAAATGATATGCCAGAGATGGGACTCAGATAGATTCCTTTCCCATATGCAGCTCCATGAAGCTTCAAGGAACAGCAGAAATGTGAGGATTTAGACTTCACTTTGCTCCATTTGTGTCAATATATTCTTCATCTATGTCTAACAAAACAGATATCCCCAGTCTATTAGACCGCTATTATATTTGAATTTTATGTATTTAATTTAAAGACCCCCAAACAGCTTGTGTTCTCATACTTTACCTGTAATTTCGTGAAGGAGGCATTAACCAGCCCGTTTCTTAGAATAGAGTGCCAGTTTTCAATATTAGACCCACTAGAAGAAGGGGAGGGGAGAGTCTTAGTAAATCATCCAGGGATCATATTCTGTATGTAGAGTTGCAGAGTCATTATTTAAAGGTTTAAAGTACTTTGATTTCACTCACTGGAAAGCAAATGTGCTGCCGTACAGTTTCCTGGCTGTTTGAAAGCGAGCCTCTTTGGAAGGAGGACTGCTGATCAGCAGAAACTGATGAGGTGTGTTCATGAACTTGAGTTGCTATTGTTAACAGAAAGGAATAGATATAGATCAACAACAAACAAATTTATATAAAGTATGAAACACAGCACAACAGTGTTATAGTACACTTTGTCTGCACATTATGAACTACGTCAGCTGCTACATTAAGACACCAAACTCTAGCTGCAAACTACTGACTCATACCCTGTTCAGTGGAAGCTTGACAATGTGTGACCTGTTGCTTGCTAAAATCCTGTTATCAGACATGCAAACACACACCTGGATATCAATCTTAAGAATATTTGGACAACTTCTGAAATGCAGTAGAAGAATTAGCGAGGTCAGTGTTACTTCTGTGACTCACCATTGCAGTAAGGGATGAGCAAGAGGATCTATCTTATCCATCTGCTTCTTTATTTCAGAATAAGGACCCTGGATGTAATGAGAGAAAAGAAAATCATCGGTTTAAGAAACGTTCTCTATCTTTGGATAATTGAAGTTTAGTCACCTGTGTCATCCTCCTGATCAGCAAGACACTGTCAAGAGCTTTTTGTAGCCTTTCATAGCTCTTTCTCTGCAAGAAAAAAAAAACATCTTCAGAAAAGATAAGAGAAACATGACTAGGCAGATTACACATGCAGTTACTGAAGCATGCTGATACCTTTGGGCTGAAGGCTAGAGTTTTTGGGTTGCAGGGGTCGACAACAGAAGGGTACGGTTCAAATATGATGCTCTTGCGTGAAGACTGAAGAGCAGCTCGACACATGGCAACCAGCAGGTCAACAACCTGTGGAAAGAGAGAGTAATGAAACACAATAGTCTTACACTGTAGTCATAGATACTTTGTCTGGAGCTAGCTCTGTGTGTTACAAACCTCTGCACCAGTAGCAACCGCTTCTGTAGCTCCAGACATGACACCCAGCGTATAGAAGGAAAACACACACAGCTCTCTGCTGCAAACTGCTGGCTGACACACACAAAGCAGAACAGAGAACATTTAACATTATTCAACAATATGATTAGTTTGACTGCAGCAGATTAATCACTGGATCAGCAGTTCATTTCTGCAGTGTACCTTTAACATGGGGCCATTCTGAAACACATGTCGCTCGTCACAGACCACACAGTATTCGTTCAGCGTGGGAAGTCTCTGCTCAGCATACCTCATAATCTGTGAACATTATGAAAACATTTGCATTAATTTTCTCTTTCTTTATTCTTTGTATGCTAAAGATGAATATTTAAATATTTAGAATATTGAGTAAATATTGAAAAAAAAGGTAAACAGACTTCACTCTGATATTATTAAGGTGCCTGCTGTTCGTTGGTGTTTGAGTACTGACTGCTTATGTGCTCTCTTCTCATCTCACTGTTAAAGAGAAGTTATTGTGCTCTTTATTCAGGCTTTAAACTATCTTTCTGGTATCCATGTACCCCTCAAAAATCCCAATTTTTTCCTCACACAGATGTTTATACAGCTGCTTTATAATTATATTACTGTGTGCAGTGGAAACATATGACAGTAGCTCTCATGCTTTCTCATGCTTTACCTGCGCTAAGAAGCCGTGCTGCAGAGTTGGTGTTGTCTTACAATGCCTGATGGCCTGAGAGGAGAAAAGCAGCTCGATCAGCTGTTTGGTGCTGAGCTGTGCTGAAGACTTGACTGCTGACACCACCACCCTCTGAGGAAGAAAAGACACAAAGACGTTGATTTAACACTGAGGAAAAACATCAGGAATTAACTATTAAGCACTTCAGAAAGAGATGCTTGTGAAAGGAAAATCATCACCTTCCCGTTGGGTGTGTAGGTGAAGAGCTCTCCAGTGGGATTCTTGATGGTGTAGGAAGTCTTGTGATTTGTAAAATTGTTCAGTTTCATTGGTGGTAAAATGATTCTTTCTCCTACTGAAGGTTCCTGAAGATTATGTGACCTGAGCACAGTGAGAGAGGAACCAGTGAACAGAGAGTCAAAGACTAGTTTGAGTCAGCGGTAAAGCTCTTTGACTGTTGCATACTTGGATGGTGGGAGCCAGATGTTGAGTCGAGCACGAAATTTCTTGATAGTTCCACTTGGCTTGAACCAGCTTTGTCGTTTTTTCCGCTGAACCACAATGTTCTCATTGGTTAGGTGTTTCCACTCCCGAGAGAGGAAGATTGCGAGAATGCTGGGTCACACAGGTGAGAAGTTAGTCAGTCGGTTGGCTATGAATGATATCAAGAGGGCTAAAATCATAAAATATACAGAATGATCGCTCACTTCTGTAGTTGCTTCCCAAGGCTGAATTCATCCATGTTGGATGGTTGAAATACTTCAACTGAAGGTGCTGTGATGAGAAACATCAGATAATGGGGACAAATCTTAAAGCTCCTGTGGGAAAGTTTTGGTTTGCTTTGTTTTTGGATTTGACAAGTCTCTTATCATTTGCAGATTTTGTTTTTAACATATGGGAGTCGTTTTCTATGAGGACATATCTAATAGTGCTATCTTTAAAAGTCAAATTAAAAGAGTCTGTTGGGGGTGGCTTTAACTCCTCCATTGTACACCCACTCTGTGGCACTGCTCAACAGACTTTAAAATAATTATAAAGAAAACACCAGTCTTGCCACTTATGGTTTTATTTGCTGTTGTAGGTCACTCAAAGGCATGTATATTATTTTTCTGTGAGTTTGATTGCTGTCTAAAATTTTCTCATGGGAGCTTTAAAGTCATAAACTTGGTTTGCAGCGGCGGCGTTGTTGCTCACCTGGTCCGTTTAGATACTGAGACAGAGAAAAGTGCAGACGAATAATAATGGGCTCTGAAGCGTTAATCCTCCAGGCTGTGGCCACTTCACTCTATAGACACCAAATAAAGTGATCACATCACACAGAGCAAGAAGCCATGATATAAAACATGTCAGCAGGATGTAGTAAATAAGAGTATTTTGGATTAAACTTACGTCCAAAAAATCAGTGCTGATGTTGAGGTCAACATCCACCTCATCAATTGACCCATATTCCCTAAAACAACAAGAAGTGACAATTAAGTAAACCTGCAGAAATTATTTCCCCCCAAGATATAAAATGAAACAATGTTCTTACATTACTGAGACAGCAGAGTCTGAATATAAAGTTCTGACTGCTTCGATGTCTGTATCAAGCTGGGGGTGGTGGTACCATTCAGTGACATGGTTCTCCTGCAGAGACAAACACAGCACTGTTACCTTAAAAAAGGAACAGCTGAGCATGGCAGGAGGCCAAAGATTAAAACACATGCTGACGTGAATGAAGCCAATCGACCTTTATTTTTAGCGCTTAGAAGCTCACATCTAACTACAGCGTACTGTTTCTTGTCTTAAGCCTGCGTCAGGTTGAATTTATAGTTTTAGTTTTTAAGCTTAATCACTGTACAACCCCAATTCCACTGGTGTTGAGACATTGTGCAAAACGTAAATAAAAACTGAATACAATGATTTGCAAGTTCTTTTAACAATATTCAATTGAATACACTACAAAGACAAGATATTTATTGTTCAACCTGATAAACTTTTTAAAAAATGTATTTGTTTTTGCAAATATTCACTCATTTTGAATTTGATGCCTGCAACACATTCCAAAAAAGCTGGGACAGTGGCACATTTACCAGTGTGTTACATCACCTTTGCTTTTGACAACACATTTGGGAGCCCTGGGAGATTTCTTCAGATTCTCTGAATCTTTTGATGATATTTTGTACTTAAGATGATAAAATCCCTAAATTCCTCACAATTGTACATTGAGAAACATTGTTCTTTAACTGATGGACTACTTGCTCACACAGATGCTCACAAAGTGTTGAACCTCGCGCCGTCCTTGCTTGTGAATGACTGGGCCTTTCAGGCATGTTCCTTTTTTTACCCAATCATGGAACTCACCTGTTTCCAATTAACCTGTTCACCTGTGGAATGTTCTTTGTCCGTCTTTGTTTTTTATTTACGTTTTAAACAACATCCCAACTTAATTGGAATTGGGGTCATACCTCTGTACAACAAGACTTATCCCAAACTTGACACCAGAAATTGTGAGCCAAATGGTTGAATTACTGTTCTGCTTTTTGATAGTAACTTAAGAAAAGTTTTCTTTAAAAAGTTGTATTTGCACGACTGTCTTAAGATTAGAGTTATATTCAAACCACTGAAAAAAAAAAAATATATATATATATATATATAAAAAAACTCACATCTGATACACTAAGGCCATCTTCCATGTCACTGTCCTCATCACTCTGGCTCTCTGTCCACAGCTCGCTCTCGGAGTCCTATCAGGTCAGCGGGACAACGAGTCAGTTAAAAAATCCTCTTAATGACAAATCTAATTAGTCATTGTTGCCCACCCAAATGATGTTAAATGGCCACCACTACTACTACTGACACTGATTTATACTTTACTGAAAGATCTCTGACTGCATTTACTGTAAGCAGTAATCATTTCATCAGAGCCTCAGGCAGATTTTTAAAATATCATGTTTCATCTTTCTGATGACCAAAAATGACTAAGAAAACCAAAAAGTACAAGAACTCAGGCCAGCCAATCAATACTTGATTATGTGAGTGTAATAAACAAAACTAAACTCTTTATTTATAAACAGGAATTCAAATTATGTGTGTGTGAAAACTCACCATGTGGTCAGTTCTTTGGCATTTCAGCAACAACCGTCAGTTCCCTCCTCTGTGACACAATTAATCCTAACAAAAAACAAAACATGTCGTATGAGTTCACACACTTCTACAAAATAAGCATATTAAAGTCATTCTTTTTTTTTTTTAACTCTTTGAGATCTTTCTAGATTAGGTCAGTGCAGAAGAAACCTTACCATTCTTGGATGAGAAAAAAAAGCTTAGCTCCCTCCTGAACCACTGAGCTAACAAAATCATGATGTTACAAAATAAATAAATAGATAAATAGAATAACTCTAACGATATAAACCTTGAGTCTGTATGTGACCCTCAGTCAGGAAAAACAGTTACTACTCCTGTTTTGAATGACTCGCTGTGTTTGTGTTTAGCCGTCCTCTCTCCCCGCTCTGCTTTGGCCCAGCAAGAAGTCCCACATGTTCAGTCTTGGACTCCGGCGTCACATGATTGGCTGAAGACCCTGACAGGCTGATCAGCTGAACCTGCTCCAAGACACACACACATACACACACACAGGAGAGGCTGAGGATGTGACCTGAAGCTGTAAGTCTGTCACTCACAGTACCTCCTGTCCTGTGTGTGTGTTATGAGTGTCACTGTGTCTACAGTTTGCATGATTTCTTATCCAGTGTCAGATAGAAAAAGAAGTAAAGAAACCCATGTGTCAAACTCTCCTGCAGACGCAGGCTCATTAATCAGTGTTAAGACTGTGAAGAGAACAAAGACTCCCTGTTGGCTCGGCTGAAGGATGCTGATGATGTTTGGCATTTATTAGTCTTCCTGTCTGCCTGCTGTGCTGCAGTCTGACCTTAATCTGCAGTTACCCTTGTTAGCAGTCGCCTGCTGCTCTGCAGTCTGGCCAGATTAGACACTTCTAGGAGCACTTACATCTGTGCAAGTCATCTCTCAACAAGTTGCTTTTCTCAGAGTAATCCACTTAGACACGGGTGGCTGTTGGAAGTGTGGCCTTATCTATTTATAGAGGGCGGGCACATTATCATGAACCCCTGTACTGTATATGGACATTTTCAAGGCTGTGCATGAAACAGTAAGTGCATAAAGCAAGAGGAAATTCTCCAGAGACGAGTCAATGTGTCTCAGACTCAAGGATTGATGTGTGTTTTATTTTCTTTGGAGAGATGTATTGTAAAGGTTACTTGTCTTCTTGTATCCACCACCTTCCTTATTTAAACACCAAGCTGTATCTTCCGATCTATATAAGATTATCTGTCAGAGCCACAAGATGAATGAAAAACAGGTTCACAGTGGACGATGCATGGATCTGATTTCTCCCTATAGGTTTCCTATAGCATCTGTTGTAGTAAGTAAACACTCTATATGAGGAACCATCAAGAGGCAAACTAAAGGCAACACAAGCTTTGTTTTATACTGGATACCTCAAATATAATGGAAAATACAGTGCGCTTATACATCACTTTACTTTTGATGTAACACTGAACCATTTGCAAAAACCAATAATTAAAAAAAAGTCTTGAGCTTGTGGCTCGATTTGAAGATGTTTTTTTTAAATATAGGCTGAGAGGAAAAGCTTTCACTTTAAACGTTTTCTGCACATTTTATGCAGGTCTCCAGACATTTCAACCTTTCACCCACAAGGGGGCGCCTTTGTTTAGACAGAAAGGGACTTACCGGTACATGTTCTATCCTCTATTGATGACAATGTGCACTTTACGCTTCAAAATAACACTGAGACTTTATCACTGCAAATGTGCCTGCATCAACAGATTTACAAACATTTTCCTCAAAACTTTGAAACTTGTTTCATATTTTTTTTATTTTAATGTGAAGTGAAATGCATCCTTTGAGATTGGTGTTAAAAACTATCAGTTTAAAATGAGGCAGATTTAATGCATTTGCACATTTAGACACGTTTTTGCAGCATGAACACACAACAGACTTTAAATCTTCTTTTAGTCAGGACTTGAGATGGTTATGCATACAAATGGGTAATAAAATGACGATAATCAGGCCAACTCAGTCCTCTTTATTTTACATAGTTACATGTAAATTCCTTTTGGCACCATTTCAACGTAAATGGAACCTGCACATGCAGCTGAGAAACATTTGAATTGTTATAATTTCATCAGGTGTCGTTTACAAAATGACAAAAAACATACACAGCTTTTACCTGTCCTCAAATTTTAAGTCAGAGCTGAATGCATTTATCCGTAATTGTAGCTCAGCTGGACTCCTGCCAGCTTCTACTCAAAGCTTACAAAGTGATCCTTAAATGGATGGGAGGTGGGTGAAAGTCAGTTTGGAATCAGATTGCAACCTCCAGAAAAATCCTCATGTTCACGTTACAGAAATGTAAAGGTGTTGTAAATCATAGTTAAAGCAAGATACAAAAAAAAAAAGAAAAAAAAAAAGCTTTCCTACATAGCTCCTGTGTGTGAAGTTAGTTAAAGGAGTTGTTTTTTTTCAAGCCCAGATAAGTAAATTGAGATATAGCACATGAGCAAACACCTGCTATTTCTACAATTAAACAATCACTGTATATAAATATTCCATATTTTCTTTTTTTTTTTTTTTTTTTTTTTTTTTCTTAAAAAAGAAGAAGTATGCCTTCCTAAATCTCACAAGTTTTGCATAAGGTTCAGTTTTAAAAGAAATACACAAATAAAATCGGAAATACTGAGTTCTCTCATCAGTGGCTAAAATGAGCTGAGGCAGCACATGTGCAATGTATTGAATAACAGTGAGGTGAAGAGTCTACATATATGTTCAGCATGCCACTCGGAGGTTGATGTGGTACAGAATGTTCTTCATCTGATCCTCATGCTCTGTAGAGCCAAGCATGGCTCAACTGTATCCACTGCATACATATACCATAACATGCTATACCTTGAGAGGGTGAAGGCATGACACATGGTGGGGATGCACGACTATCTTGGGAAAAAAATCTGTCATCGGTAAATGTTGGAAACTATGTATATTCCATTACCTCATAATAACTTCGAGGTAAATTGTTGACGTGTTTGGAGCTTGACCAAGTATAATTCAGCCCCAGGTGTTCAAAGGTATAGCATGAAGTCTAACAGGTCACAAAAAACATGTATATAGGACAGCTTTAAATAAGAGAAACACATGACCATAAAAGGAGGGATAAACGGGAAATCCATCAAGCTCAATGAAGACAGGGCAAGGCAAATTTATTTGTTGAGCACAATTTATACACAAGGTAATTCAAAGTGCTTTACAGCAACATAAACAAATCACAAACATCACAAGATTAGGAAAAAATGAAATAGAATAAAACAAAATAAAAACATTCCATAAAACATTAAAATAAACAATTAATTTAAAAAAGATGAGTGCATATAAAATAATTTCAGTTGTATGCAAAGCTAAACAGAACTGTTTTCCGCCTGGATTTGAACATCGTCATGAAAACAAACCCAATCTAAACTTCTATTTAAAGATATGTATTTATTTTTTTTATTTGAATGAAATTTTAGGAGAAAATATCCCAAAAAGCAAGATCATGGCTTAACACAGGCATTGCTCAAAAAGTTAACTTGAGTAAAGTATTAAAAATAACAATAAAAATGTTCATTTTGACAGTAGCAAACCAGTGGAGTCTCCGTCCAGTTTCTTTTTGCAGTGCACTAATTTAATTTTTTAAAAGAAACATTTGCAGTTTGTGTTTTGTCAGGTAAGAAAAAAAAAGACAAACGATTTAAATAATCTGCAGGAGTAAAAGAGGTTGCCCCGTGCTAACAATGAGTTATCTTTTAATTTTCTATTTGAAATTGTTTTCTGCGGTCAGACAAATTATGATCACTTAACAACGAGAAAAAAATTAAGATACGATAGTGCAACAGATTAACGATTATTTTCCAGCTTTCTGTTAAACACTGCAGAGGGAAAGCCTCAGTTTTTTTGCAAAGACGAAGCGTCAATTTGAGTTCTACGGTTTCAACTTGATTACCAAGGCTCATGTTTTAAGTATGAGCGGAGGGATTTGCAATTTGAGAGGCGAACAACATTCGCGCCTGCAATATTAGCCCGTCGTTTGCCCTTCGATCAATGATAGGATATTATTAATATGAAATACTTAAAAGACTTAACACGAGTTAAAAAAAAATACGCAGAGAACTCTCCATGAAAACGGTTAATATTGTCTAAACTGTCGCGCCCTATATCGTGTGTTGTCATGCGCCTCTTACACAGAAAAGTAGTTCCGGTTCGTGTGGAGGATAAAAACTGTCACCCGAGCAGCAGTGGCGGCGTCTTGGTCCCTGCAAAGTTCACCCAGGAGGTGAGTAGCAGCTAGTAGATGAACTATCTGACAAAGAGAAAGAAGAGACTGTGACTTTGACATTGTTAAGATATGAATGTCATAATTTGTCGTGTTTTTAAAGGAAAATTCATAATAGATATTTGACAAACTTGTCAAGTCTTTGAAAAACATTTAGAGATGATATCTGTTGTGTTTATTATGATAATTTTGTGTTTAATTTTTAAACTGGCAGGTATTCTTTATCTGAGATGTTATGACTTGCAGTCTGACAAGAGTGCATTATTGATTTTTTTTTTGCAAACTTTACCCTGAATTTTCAATATCTTTCCAACTGCTAGTTTCCAGTTTTACATATTTATGATCATCTCTCTGTGCCATGGTTTACATGACATCTGCCATGCTTCCATCCTGCTGCAAAATAACTGTTCTTTCTTCTTCTTCTTCTTCTTTTTATTTTTGAGATCATATTACAATGTGATCATGATGCATTTTCTAACTTTTCAGATATGTTTCTGTTTCTATTTATACACTCAGCTGACCATGTTATTTTAAGTCAATGGTATGTGCAGGAATGTCCTCCCGATACACACGCGCGGCATATTTCCATGCACTGGCTGACAACACACATCTGTCATGCTTGTTGAATACCTTTTACTGTAAACCAAATCCTGATAAGTCTCTTTTCCTATTCTCTGACATATCATGTGTCTCCAGATTCTTTTTCTTTGTGTGCAGCCTCTGTTCAAAGTATCTGCTCCACTTCTTCAGCTGCACACAAACTGTCAATGTAATGTGAGAGAGTGTAGTCAGACAGGCACAGGCTGCCACTGTTGCTCTCTTGAACTGGCTGTTCGGTCAGCTTACACAGTCACTCTCCACTGGTGGAGGCTTAAAATTAATCCACAGAGAGGTCACACCTGACTATAAGTGTGCACTTTTCCATTGACATGATTGATACAACCCGTAATAGTTTCTGATTTCATCTCCACACTCTTTCAATATGCTTATGTCAATGTCACAGTTTAAATCTTGAAATAGTTTTCTTGGTAATTTCTCGGTTTTGAGTGTCAGGAGGCTTTTTAAGTGTTTCATGTATGATTTCAATAAAGCAAAATCTCCTCTATGACCCATATGTTTGGTAAAAATGTATAAATCATTGCACTCTTTTTCTTCTCTTATCTACAGGACATTTCCTGCAGACAAAGATCCAGTCATGTCGAAGACAAAGGATATGGGCTCTTCCATCATCCATACCCAGCAGATGCATGCTGCTATGGCAGACACCTACATCGAGCATATGTGTCTGCTGGACATCGACTCTGAACCAGCTGTGTCTCGCAACACTGGCATCATCTGCACGATCGGTCAGTCTCATTAGGAAACTTTCTGTCTATGAACTAAATTTGAAGGTTATATCTCTGTGTGTTGGTTTGAAATATCCTTTTGAGGTTGAAAGGACTGATTCACCTGTCTCCACACAGGACCTGCCTCCCGCTCTGTGGAAACCGCCAAGGAAATGATCAAGGCTGGGATGAACATTGCAAGAATGAACTTCTCTCACGGCACACATGAAGTTAGTCCCCTTCTGCACCAAACCAATCAAAGCAGTGACATTACATGAGAGTGCACACCTGAAACAGCAGCTATGACATTACGGATTCATGTGCAGGAGTGCAGCATGTTTGAGAGTTTGACCCCAGACAGAGCAGCACAGCAGTAGTTTCTTCTCACTCTCCAAGTGACTCAGTATAAATTTACCCTTTGCAGCTACAGTCAGTAACTCTTGTGACTATCTGTCACTGTAATCTGATCTACGAGCTTGTGCTCGCCCCCTCAATGCCAAGTCTGTGTTGTAGCTTGTGATTTGGTGAGCCACCACCTTATACTAATGATCCCTCACCTTTAAGAGACCTTTTTTCTCCGTCACCTAAGTGGATGAACTGTCTGATCTATCATTAGCCTTTGTAAGGAATACCCACATCACACATTTGCTTTAAAGGTTAACAGCAACTCAACTCTATGGTTTGCTTTTTGACCTGTCTGTGCAGTGCAGCATGGTAGAATCAGACACAGAAAATGACTTTTGCAGCAGTAGAAAAACAACAAGGCTGCTGTGCTTTTGTTATGAGAAGTTTGAAATAGATATGACCTGTCTTCTTGGTTTGCCACTTGTCAGAGAAGCTATTAATAGATATTTTCAGGGAGTCCGCCCCACAGTGGAAGGACAAGAACACATGATTTTTTTTTTTTCTGAGAAGAGTAGTCGGTCATCTTATAACAATGATAGAGATGGTTCACAACCTTTGGTGTTTTAAAACGATCTGAGTAAACAGAACAGCAGCAGGCTTTATGTTCACATTAAGTAGGTTATGTGTTAATTTTTCAACCACCTTTGTTCAAAGTAGATCTCTGAAATATAACAGCATCTATTTTTATCTCTGAACAGTTGGTGCTAAACTAATCAGTGCCATGTAAAAATATTTGCTGCAGCTGTCATTTAGGTTTACTGTATGCATATGGAGGCACGGTCATGTGACATATGACTACATGACAAAGTCTGTCCACCTGTTGTTTCACTGACTGCGTTTTATCAGTTGAGAACTGAACACATCTGGAGATTCTCCAGATATCTCCACATCTCCATATATATATATATATATATATATATATATATATATATATATATATATATATATATATATATATATATATAGTTACTTAATATGGCAACCATTTATAGACTACTGTAACAAAAACAGCCCCATGAAAAGATAATAACAATTTAGTAAAATACAGAGAACACAAAATCCTCCAAGTTGTAATATTGTCACTATTTTCAGCTCTAATTTTTATTTTATTATTATCTTTGTTTTATTTGATTTTACATACTTTTTCCATATCTTTTTTGTTTTTATTTACTTTTATCATATGGTTTTCTGTATTTGTCAGAGGCATGGTTCCAAGTTAAAAAATCTGACTTTTATTCTCTGAGTTTTTACTTTATAATGTTTGAGTGTTGGGTTTACTTTCTCAAAATTCTGACAGAAATTGAGAGAAATAAATCATTTTTTTCCCATCTTAACCTAAATCATTTTTCATTGGTCCTTATAAATAAACATATTTCTGTCAGTAAATTAGCAGAGGTCTTTTTTGTGATATTTTAAGGTTAATAATTCTATAATCATTCTTTTTTTGATACCAAACAGTACCACGCTGAGACCATCAAGAACATCCGTGAGGCAACTGAGAGCTTTGTGCCAGGGTCTACTGAATACAGACCAGTGGCCATCGCTCTGGACACCAAGGGACCAGAAATCAGGACCGGTCTTATCAAGGGCGTAAGTTCTGGTCTATGAATCCATTTTAGATTCCATAAGAAATGAATATATAAAATATTATAAATAAATAAAATATTAACTTTGGTAATCTTCTGTTAGTAATCAAGCTCTCTATCCTCATGTTTAGAGCGGCACCGCTGAGGTTGAGCTCAAGAGGGGCGATACCATCAAGCTCACACTCGATGACCAATATAAGGACAAGTGTGATGAGAAAGTTCTGTGGCTCGACTACAAGAACATCACCAAGGTTGTGCAGACCGGATTCCATGTCTACATTGATGATGGTCTGATTTCTCTGAAGGTCAAGGAAATCGGTAAGATGAATCTCCTTTTCCCATTTGCTCTGACTTTGTTGACATAAATTGAGGGGTTATTCTTCATTTTATGTCCCAACAGGCAACGACTACCTGATGTGTGAAATTCAGAATGGTGGTATGCTGGGCAGCAAGAAAGGTGTCAACCTGCCCGGAGCCGCTGTCGACCTGCCCGCTGTGTCTGAGAAGGACATTCAGGACCTGCAGTTCGGTGTGGAACAGGGTGTTGACATGGTCTTCGCCTCTTTCATCCGCAAGGCTGCTGACGTTCAGGCTGTGAGGAAAGTTCTGGGCGAGAAGGGCAAGGACATTAAGATCATCAGCAAGCTCGAGAACCACGAGGGTGTGCGCAGGTGTGTGGTCCCCCAACATAACCCAGATCAGCATAACCAGATTTCCCTCTGGGATTAATAAAGTATTCCTGATTCTGATCTTAATGTTTGGAGATTTGTTCATGTATGACTGACTGATCTATTTGTTTAACAGATTTGATGAGATCCTGGAGGCTAGTGACGGCATCATGGTTGCACGTGGAGACCTGGGTATTGAAATCCCAACAGAGAAGGTCTTCATTGCCCAGAAGATGATGACTGGCAGATGCAACAGGGTTGGCAAGCCCATCGTCTGTGCCACACAGGTCTGTGACCTCACTAAGACAGCTGTTTTATGACAAAATAAATGGTGAAAGGATTAGATATCAGAGGGTCTTGTTGTTACTCCTCAGATGCTGGAGAGCATGACCAAGAAGCCCCGCCCTACTCGCGCTGAGGCCAGTGATGTTGCCAACGCTGTTCTGGATGGCAACGACTGTATCATGCTGAGCGGTGAGACCGCTAAGGGAGACTACCCCTTGGAGGCTGTGCGCACACAGCACATGGTGAGAAAACTCTCGACTAGAGCCATCCTGTTTTTGTCTTTTTTAGTGCACAGCATCGCTATGTGTTCAGGCAATGATTCTGCATGTTTCTGTCACACATATTGGCAAACCTAATTTTTTGTCCTAGCTTTTATGTTCAGTGGGTAATTGTTCTGTGGCGAATGATACAAATCAGAATAACGGGATATGTAAAGGATGTGATGACTTTTTATGCATCATTTAAGGAGACATCCCGTGCTACTCAGGGGTTCCATACAATGCAAGGCGAACACAATAGGACTACATAAGTTGAGCTATTACATGGCATATGGTTTGTGACACATGCAATGAAACAATAACATTTACAATTCTATCCCATGTATTACAATACAAAATAATATAATAGAGAAAATTACAAAATGATGCAAAAATATTTCATTCAAAGAGGTAGTATTGTACATTTTTAAGCCCTAACATTACATCAAATGTTAGATGTTGATAGTAAATGTAGGCAAAGTTTCAACCTTATAGGTAAATGTGTATTGGAGTAATCCCTGGATGACATCATGACTTGTTTAAAAAGTTACATGAGATTTCAGTGAGAACAGCATGAGATTTGCCAAATTTGTGACATCATCAGGTAGGGGAAATTTTATCATTGTGAAAATAGAGACATTGTGCCCATTGGTCAAAATTGCATGCCCCACGAGACAAGCCCTCGAGCAGGAGGTTCAGATCTAACCTAGTGGAAACTTCCCCATGTGTTGCTTTCCACTCTCACCATGTTTCTGCTCGATACCCTGTCCTCTCCTCTCCTCTCTAATTAAAGGCATAAAAAAAGCCTCAAAAAATAATGTAAAAGGAAAATAGAAACACAAATTTTCTGTATGGCAACAGTGAAGGAGGCTTCAAGAATGCTGGATTTTGTAATGTAAATTTCTACACCACAAAAAAAAAAAAAAATGAAACACTGACTTTGATTAATTTTAATTTAATATGTCATCTGGTTTCATGTAAATGTATTAGGTTAGTTTTAAGCAAAAATGTCAAGTTCAGCTCAGTTGACCTTAAAATTATTGTTTTCAACTAACCTAATACATTTAAATGGAACCGGTTGACATATTAGATTTAATTTATGTCAGTGTTCCATTCTTTTGAGTGTACAAGAAAGTGCAAAAAATTACCATAACTCCCCTTTTATAATGTAATACAGAATGATTTTACATGATACAAATGATACAGAGTGATATGCTATGAGATAAATGAGACATAACATTCAAGAAAGATATGAAATGATTCAATATGAAATTCTAATGTGACATAAATCAATGGAAAAGGTATATAATGTGATACTATGCATTATAACGCCAAACAAAATGAGATGTAATGTGACTCATTATGATGTACAGTTCAGTATGAAATGAAATATAAGAGAATTTATCAGAGTGCCCCTGTGGAGATATTTTCTTGGACTCTGTTGCTGCACACATTTCGCTTTCTCCTCAAAGAACAGTCAACCTTTTCAGTGTGGGAGAGCATCTTTTACTAACAGTTGTTCCTTGTTTGTTTAACTTCCATCGCCTACCCCCATCCATCTGCTACCAAACAACTTTTGCATTGTGCTTTAACAGTGTGATCATATTACTCAACCAGCATGTGTCTGAGGATCTGCAGTGCAAAGCAACAGCCTCTGGACATCACGGCCGCTGCTGTTGTTTAGCTTCATGTGTCAGTGTGCTTCCAGGTATGAAGACTTATGCATCCTTTGAAATACGAACTCCCTCCTTCAACCGACACTCTGCGTGACTGCAGTCTGACACTGTTGTCATCTGCTTTCCACATTTCTTTTTTTTTTTTTTGAACATGTTCAGATCGCCCGTGAGGCAGAGGCAGCCATGTTCCACAGGCAGATGTTCGAGGAGCTCCGCCGCACCTCCCACCTGACCCGTGACCCCACAGAGACCATCGCTATCGGTGCAGTCGAAGCTTCCTTCAAGTGCTGTGCCAGCGCCATCATTGTGCTCACCAAGTCTGGAAGGTGAGAACCTGAGAAAAAGCCATTCTCCTGTGCATTCTGAGTCATAAAATTCTCCCTGGCGCCCACTGTGAGCAAAGAAACTGGTGTATTATAATATCTTTTCATCTCTCCACCTCCATTCACTTCCT
Source organism: Labroides dimidiatus (assembly GCA_030710495.1). NCBI lineage: Eukaryota > Metazoa > Chordata > Actinopteri > Labriformes > Labridae > Labroides > Labroides dimidiatus. The sequence continues at coordinate 23,801,790 of CM061147.1, read as the reverse complement.
AACACAAGCCCTCTGCTTTCATGAAGTGTGCCAACTTTCACTGCAGTCACAATCTGGGCTCCACTTGTGACCTTTTCCATCTGAACCCTGACATTTTCCAAGTTAATTTTAACTCCCTCATCACTGGCTTCCATTTTTGAGATCAGTCCCACAGCAGATGTTACAGAAGATGCAAAGCTGTCAGCTGGTGGATTTCTTGATCATAATGAGATCATTAAAGCAGCTTTATTAAGATTACACAGTAAGAATGAATCACAAATCTTACTGTATTTGAAAGGAGCTGCGGTCAAAACCACTCCAGGCTCTGCTGTTGCTTTGTGATTTTAAACTGGAGGAAACTAAATCTTTGCTCGTTCTTTTCAGGTCCGCTCACATGCTGTCAAGGTATAGGCCCCGTGCCCCCATCATCGCTGTTACCCGCTGTGGCATGGCCGCCCGCCAGTCCCACCTGTACCGCGGTGTGTACCCCGTGCTCTACACCAAGGCTGCCAATGACGTCTGGGCTGAGGATGTTGATCTGCGTGTGAACTTTGCCATGGATTATGGTGAGTAACTGCATTCATTGTTGTGCAGAAGTGATCATCAAATGTGAAGTACGAGAGGTGGACAAATTCTGTTGAAGCCAGTATCCAATAATGCGTTATTTTCTATCTAAAGGCAAGCACCGCAAATTCTTCAAGTCTGGTGATGTGGCCCTCGTTGTGACCGGCTGGCGCCCCGGCTCTGGTTACACCAACACCGTGAGAGTCGTGCTGGTGCCTTGAACATCATCGGAGGACATTAGTAACCACTCCCCTTCCCGTTTCGTGTAACCTCTGCCCCTCATGTCGGACTCTTCTTTTCTCAACAGAATCACAAAAGCAAGATGACCCTCCAAGGACCTTTACACAAACACTAACTCTGATTTGTTACCCATATTTATTGATTTATTGTCTAAAACCTGCTGTCTATGACTGTACTCAGACCCTCTTAATGAAAACTCTTCCCCATGTTTGTGCCAACTGTTCAGTTTTACTTTGCTTGCACTGTGATCTCAACTACCACAACACACAGTTTGTCATTTCCATGGAGTTTGGTTCTTTGATTGCCAAGAGTTAGACACACACACACACACACACATACACACACACACACACACACACACACACACACACACACACACACACACGCACACACACACACATACACACTGTATGTGCTGTACCTGTCTTCCAGTGTAGCGTGTTGAACTGAAAGTTGGCAAAAGCGTCATTGTATGGTGAGACAGCATGGCTGGTTGTCTTTCTATTAAAAAAGAATTCTTGGTTCATTGGTGCTTGGTCCCCATTAATCACTCAACATGGAAAAAGAAGGGTCAGGATTAGATCCTTTTTCGTCTCTCCATAACTTGTATCATTTCTAAGAGAACTAAATGAGTGAGAAATCCTGAGTCTGAGTGTCCATTCGTCTAAAAACAGTCAGTAGTCTGATGTTATATGTAAACTGCAGTCGAAATGCTAAAATAATTACTGTAGGCAAAATTCATTTGCAAAAAGTAGGTCAAGTATTAAAATAAGATCAGCGCTGAATTCCATGGCTCTGATTACAAAAACAATGATTTTCACACTGCAAGTTAATGTAGGAGGAAAATGAGAGTCTCTACAGACACATTCAGTGTTGAATATTCAAGAAATACATCACTAATAAAAACAACACATTTAACCATCATGTAAGAATAATCCTAAAAAAATCTCTTCTTTTTAATATTATATTCATTTAATAATGTATTCATCCCGTTTTTTAATTTTAAAATTTGTCCTCTCAATGGAGGCTTAACATAAACCGTCAGTACACAAAGTCAAACAGAGAGCTGTCAATCTAAAGTTTGATTGGATGTTTCTAAAATAATATTAAGGAAGATAACTACAGCTCAGCTGTTTGGCGGTATTTCATGCTTGTTGCTGCAACAACTCGGACGACAACTTTTAATGTGCAAATTTAATTCTGCTAAAGGTTTACAGTTGAATAATTATTCCTGTTAGTGTTGGGGATTTACTCACCTAACATTTTTCACATGTATAATACCATAAAATAATAATACAGTCGGTTTAAAAATATTTTTATTTAATTTTGGTTTACAAAGTTAGACATATCAAGAAATCGAGAATGTTAAAACTAACACTGGAGGGGATTGGACTAGTATTGGTACCAGCCGATATAGATGCCCAGGTATTGGGACTTTAAAAGTTGGATCAGTGCATCCCTAGTCTTAACAAAAGCATAAATAATTTGCAGTTTTTTGTGACGTCAGATAAATATATCCGTAGATCAACAAGCTGTCAAAGGTTTAATTATCTGATATTAGAAAAAAGATTCACTTTTTCAGGCAGTGCATCTCTTCTCTTTGCTTTATTTGACTAAGAAGTATTTGCATATTTTTATTTCATTTTTTTAGGTAACACATCCCCTTAATGAGATAGAACCTCAAAAGAGACAAGAAAAGTGGGGAGCAGAGTGGGGGAGGGACATGCAGCAAACCTGTAAAGCCAGGAGTTGGACCAGCAACTGCTGCAACAAGAACTATAGTCTCTGTGTATGGGGATCATGCTCAAACCACTATGGAAAGGGTGCCCTCGTTTGTTTTTTTTGTTTTGTTTTTTAAGAAAAGAATCTCATAAATTTGTTCTTCCAACTGTCCAACATTTTATTGATTGAATCTTTACCTTAAGCAATGTTAAAAGGCTGATCGAGCAGCAAACAGTCAAGCATTTCATCCAGCACCCACCCACCACCAGCAGCAGCAGCAACAGCAGTTTCAGACCTCTAAAACTACATAAGCATTTTCGGTCTTTATCCTGAGAGTCTTCAGGTGCTTTTGTATTGTCTATTTCACAAGCACCTGAGGAATAGCAGCTTTAGGATCTCTTCTCAAAGTCTGACCAAAAGAAGCATTACCAGGTTGTCTTTTAAAAGCCTGAACCAAAGTACAGCAGACTGTGGATCAGACTAGATGCACAACACAATCTGTTAAAAACAAAACAAGGAGACTTCAGGTCATCTCTGCACATGAGCAGAGTTTCATGTGCTTTGAGTCAACCTCACATCATAACACCCATATTTAATCACAAATCCAGCAGTTTGTATTTCAAACAACACTAATATTTTTCTTTGTATTTATGAGTGGAATATTTGTCAGATTATAATCCTGCACATTTTGAACTGTGGCACCATGCTGTTCTCCATGTATAATCCGGCTTAAGTCTGAAACTTCAGCCTTTTAGCAGATTCTCCCTCAGTGCCTCCTGCTCTTTGTGAAAAAAAGAAGCTGGGACAAGCTTTATGATCATATGTTCTTTTATTGCATTGAATCCAGTAGCTAAAATAAAATATTCCTAACATACATAGGTGATGGAATCTTCAGATTTGTTGGTTAAAAGGCAGCAAAATGAGATATAAATATATAAATAGATGAATGACTGACACCTCCTCTCTTTAACACACCTTTAACTTAAATGCACTCAAAGAAACGTTACACTCAATCCCAGCTGATGCCTCTGGCGGGTGGTGTTACGATGTGGGGGGTTGGAGGAGAATAGTAATGAGGGATTGGCGGTGACCGGCTAGTGACTGACAGTATCTCTCTTCCTTCACTGCAGTGCAGACAGGTTCAGTAACCAGGCAGTGTAAGCCACTGGACAGGATCCTCTGATGGTTTGACCTGCTGACCGGCTCCATGCTCACAGTTCCTCGCCGGCCGCAGGTCCAGACAGAGAGAGAGAGAAAGAGAGAGAGAGAGAGAGAGAGAGAGAGAGAGAGAGAGAGAGAGAGAGAGAGAGAGAGAGAGAGAGAGAGAAATATAATCCAAACACATGAATTCAGTGACGAGTAGAAGGATTTTCAGAGTCTGGTTTTTAAAAAAAGCAGTCTGTGATAGACGTCTTATTGATTCAGCATAGCATCACAAAGCAGCAATTGTTCAACAAGACATGTCACATTTTTTTTTTTTTTACAATCAAATAATGTGAAATGAAAGAGGTAAATATGCAGCAATATGACCCATCAGGGTGTCTGGTTAACTGTGTGTCCTAGTAACTGCTTTTAGCCCTTTGACTGGTGCAAGAAACATTCAGATCAGTCTTAGTGCATTGCTGGTTTCAGGACGTTTGATTATCCACGATTGCTTTTATTTCATTTGATTCCCTTGTTTTAATCTGTTCTATCTGAAAACAGAATCTCACTCATCGACTCAAGTGCTTCTATTCACAGTAACCATAAAAAAACACAGATTATTGCATACTATGCTGATGGCACACAAACCTTGGCTCAGGCGTATGTTCTGTATTGGGACACGAAACAGAAATGTGTGCGTTACCTCTGAAACCAGGTTAACTTTCCAGTTACTCCCATCATCGCCCCCGAGTTCAACACATTCAAAAATTAATCCCACTTCTGCCACTCAGACACAGACAAACATCACATTACATTCATTACTTCAGTTTCTCTGAATGTGATCTGATTTGTGTGACCCATTTAGGGTGTGCAATATTGCTGAAAAGCTCTCCTGGAAGACATGCCGTCATCAAACCGTTACCTTAGTTGATCTCTGAAACGAGCAAAGTGCACAGTCTGTCTCCTCCAGTCTCTTTAAGGGGGAGACCCTTAAAGACCCTGCATTCACTCGACACACGGTGGTGGGGAAGGATACAAAAAGGACAAGAATTTTTGGTTTCTGGTTACAGTTGTGGACAAATTTCAAACGGAACGTGAAAAGCTAAATGACACAAAATTGAAAAAACAACGGGGGTTTAAACGATTACTTAGAACAAATCACAGAGTGGGGTTATAATACAATACATAGAACAATTGATATTTTCATGAGGTGCTATATATACCCATCAATAGGTTTTGGATTTTATTACTATATTCAGAGATGCAATATCCTGTAGAAAAAAATCCATAATTGTCCTTTATCTTCTCAGATCCATTCACTCTGATTAAAAATGAAACCACTGATATCCAATCTGATTAGAAAAACACACCCTCCCATTTAAAACTTCACAAAGTAGAGGCTGAACAAACGCAGAGTAGAAGATTGTCTCCTTTTCGTTCAGGCATTAGAGGAGGGTGTGTCTGAACCTCACAAGTTAGAGGAAAGTTTGGATTGTTTCTGTTCGGTCTCTAACGTTGCAGCGGGGGATCTAGCCTGGGGAGAGTGAACACCAACGGGCAGGTGCTGAGGTTCTGACCCTGAATGTGTCCAGCTGATGGGAGCGGCTTGGCCTGGGATCTGGCTGTAAGGTTTACTGACAGCCATGGGGGAGGAGAAAGGGCTCGATGCCCCCAGTGCCCCCTCTGGCAAGCCGCTCATGGCCAAAGGCCTTTCCTGGTGTACGGAGCTGTGAGAGCCTGAGATAGTCTTTATTTCCTGGGTAAAGAGATCCACCGATGACCCAGCCCTCTCTTTTGGCGTACTCGCCATCCTGGCAGGGCATGAGGTCTGAGGGAGGAGAGGGCTGTGGGAGCCTGCAGTGCTGGGGAGCTCGCTGTGGTAAACTGTCCGTCCTCTTGCAGGGCTTTGTATGCTGGGGCTCTGAACAGGAGGCGTGTAGCAGGGCGAGGCCTCCGCAGAGCCGTACTGTGCCAGGGAGGCGAGGGCTGAGTGCTCAGGAAGAACCTGGGGAAGGAAAACAGACTGGAGACCTGCGAGGCTGTGCTGAGCCAGGGAGGCTGCAGCCCCAGCTGTGACTGCAGACCCCTGCTGTTGAATGGGTCCAGCAGAGGGCTGCGTGCTGGTGATGAAGGGAAACTGTGGGAGGCTCAGACCACTAGATGTCCTGCCTGCTCTGTCGTGACTGTACCCCATCTGCTGCTGCATGCTACTGTGAGGAGCCGGCTGCAGCTGGCTTAGGATGGGGCCCACTGAGCTGCAGATCAGCGGACTTATAGAGGACGCAGAGGGAGCTGGGAATCTTCCAACCAGCCTCCCTGGAACCCCCTGTTGGAGTAAACCTAAGGGGTGCGGTGGGGTGGTCATAGCACCGTGGAAGGGCTGAGAGTGGAGCTGGGCGGAGCAGGTGTAGGAGACAGTGGTCTGGCCAACAGGGAAGACAGAGGCCATGCCAGAGTGGGGAGGATGAGGTGAGGGCTGGTGGGGGGGCAGAGGGGCCAGAGGCTGCAGGCTGCTGGTGAAGATGGGCTGGGACGTCAGGGTGGGGGACACAGGCCCAGTGGGGAGATGAAGTGCCCTGAGGGACGCCAGGGTAGGAGTCTCAACCCCAGATCTCATCCTAGAGGGGCTGGCAGGAGACCCAGGCCCAGAACCACAGCTGCTGGATGTGTTGGCTCCAGGGTAGACTCTCTTTGGAAGGCTGGTGGGGTCCTTCAGAGAGGCAGATCCTGGTGCCAGGGGATGGTGGAAGAGGATGGGGGGCAGCTGGGATTGGTGGGCTAAAGCCAGAGCTAGCGGGGTGGTGGCAGCAGCTGCCTGGAGCGGGGCCTGAACCAGTGGGGCCCAAATGACTGGGGTGGGAGACGGAGGTGCAGGAGGGTTTAGGCTGGTCTGGATCAGATGCGTGCACTGGGCCATGTCACGGTCATGCTGCACTATTCTTTGGATGATCTCACTCTCCTGGAAGTTTAGTGTACCAGAGCTTTGGTGATGCTGGACTTTATTCTGCAGAACAGAGTTTCTCTTCCCTGGAGAGAAAACACAGAACAAAACTATGCCAGTTCCAGTTTTTTAATAAAAATAAAATACGATCTACAATCTCTACAATATATAACACAATTAACTTGCAATGATTTACGGGAAAGTCAAATTTTATTCAGGCTGAAACAGTGAGGACAGGGTCAGGTCAAAAAGTTGAAGAAAAAAATCTTAATCGACACATTTTGTTTTTCTTTGCACTCAGTTTTCACGACTCCTCCTGTAGATGGATGCGAAACAATGATTTATTGATATCCTGGGCCATATGACTCAACATTCTGATTGAAAATGCTGCCGTTTTTCTTAATTCAAAAGTTAAAGATAAATTCACAAAACAGGCTGCTAACTGTAGCTTTCTGCAGCTTTTAGCCTTTATGGCTCTCTCTCTTGATCACCTCTCCTAGGAAGTTAATGAACCATCAGCGTTGAGTTGAGGAGGAAAGAGGTTATTCACTTGAATTAAAATGCATATTTTGTACATTTATTTCAGTATTAAGCCAACTGCAATAATTTTTTGTGTTCACATTGATTCCGGGGTTTGCTGTTCAGGTGAAAAGGTTCACTCAGGCATTGATTCCAAAGTTTTGTTCAGGACTTTTAAAGCTCTACAGGATCAGGCCTCTCAGTATATCATTGCCCTTCTTACCCTCTATGAGTCTGTGTGTTCTCTCAGATCAGCTGATAGGGGTTTGACAAGGGCTATCGGGTTTTTGCAGTCCTGGCTCCTAAACTCTGGAATAACCTACCTGCACAAATCTTTTGTGCTAAATATGTTTCTGATTGTAAATCTCTTCTCATAACACTGTTTGTTTTTTCTTTTCAGAAACGCTTTCATGTGATTATCTCACTATTTCTCTCCTTCCTGTTCTTTTGCATTTTGAATTTAAAACTTTGTATTTTTGTTTAAGTTTAGGTTTGTGAAACTATAACATTGTCTCAAAAAGTGCTGTAAGAGCTATATAGCATGGAACAGGCACAAAGCATGTAAACAGGTTACAGGAGCAGTGGTTGCTGGTTCAGCTCGCCACCCTTCATCTTTCTCTAATCTCTTTTTCCTAAAGACAATCCCCCCAAAAAAACAAACAAAAAAAACAACAACTACAACAACTACAACTATCAACTATTTAATCAAGATTATTTTGTTCATTGAAGTCAGCAGTTTCCAAATAGCGGGTGGCTGAAGCCTCTCTCAGCTGGCTTAGGGTGAGAGGTGGGGTACACCCTGGACTGGGCGCCAGTCAATCACAGGGCTGACACACAGGGACAGACAGCCTTTCATGCTCACGCTCACACCTATGGGCAATTTAGCAACACTAATTGACCTAGTAAGCATGATTTACCGTGCAGCCACTGATAAACTTATTTTATTTCTTTATTGTATATATTCACTCATTGTGAATTTGATGCCTGCAACATGTTCCAAAAAAGCTGGGACAGGGGCAACGAAAAACTGGGAAAGTTGGGGAATGCTAAAAAAAACCAAACACCTGTTTGGAACATTCCACAGGTGAACAGGTTAATTGAAAACAGGTGAGTGTCATGGTTGGGTATAAAAGGAGCAACCCTGAAAGGTTCAGTCGTTTACAAACAAGGATGGGGCGAGGCTCACCGCTCTGTTGACAAGTGTGTGAGCAAATAGTCCAACAGTTTAAGAACAATGTTTCTCGATGTACAGTTGCAAAGAATATGAGGAGCTCATCATCTACAGTCAATAATATCATCAGAAGATTGAGAGAATCTGGAGAAATCTCTGCACATATGCAGCAAGGCCGAAAATCAACAATGAATGTCCGTGACCTTTGACCCCCTCAGGTGACTGTATTAAAAACCAACATCATTGTGTAAAGGATATTACCATGTGGGGTCAGAAGCACTTCAGCAAACCATTGTCAGTCAACACAGTTTGTTGCTACATCTGTAAGTACAAGTTAAAACTCTACCATGCAAAGACAAAGACATATCAACAACACCCAGAAACACCGCTTCTCTAGGCCTGAGCTCATCTGAGATGGACTGACGCAAAGTGGAAAAGTGTGCTGTGGTCTGAGGAGTCCATGTTTCGAATTGTTTTTGGAAATGACGGATGATGTGTCCTCCGGGGCCAACACGGATTAAATAGCGCAAATTTCAAAAAAAGGGCATCTGTGATGGTATCGGGATGTGTTCGTGCCCATGGCATGGCTAACTTGACCATCTGTGAAGGCTCCATTAATGCTGAAAGGTACATACAGGTTTTGGAGCAACATATGCTGCCATCCAAGCCACGTCTTTTTCAGGGACGTCCCTGCTTATTTCAGCAAGACAATGTCAAGACACATTCTGTATGTGTTACAGCAGCGTGGCTTCGTAGTAAAAGAGTGTGGATACTAGACTGGCCTGCCTGCAGTCCAGACCTGTCTCTCATTGAAAATGTGTGGCACATCATGAAGCACAAATTACGAAAACAAAGACCCCAGACTGTTAAGCAATTGAAGTTGTACATTAAGCAAGAATGGGAAAGAATTCCACCTACAAAGCTTCAACAATTAGTATCCTCAGTTCCCAAATGCTTAATAAGTGTTGTTAAAAGGAAAGGAGATGTAACAGTGGTAAACATGACACTGTCACAGCTTTTTTGGAATGTGTTGCAGGCATCAAATTTAAAATAAGTGAACATTTAAAAAAAAAAAAAACAACAAATAAAAATCAAAGTTTATCAGTTTGAACAATAAATATCTTATCTTCGTATGGTATTCCATTGAATATAGGTTAAACAGGATTTGTAAATCATTGGAATTGGGGTTGTCAAAGATTAAAGGGGCTGTGAGGACTACCTGAAGAGCTCATGTTTTTCTGGGATAAGACTTCCCCATGAGCACTTTCACCCACTGTCATGAGAATGTGACTTTTACCAAGTCATGCTCTTCACTTTATTGACCGACTCTCAACTTTGATCAGATCACTTCAGTATAACTTCCGCGTGTGGGTTTGAATGAACATTATCACAAACAGTTTAACCCGTGTCTTAGCCTTTAGCCCGTGCTCTATCATTCTCCCCCCGTTTAGCTTTCTTCTGCTCTTCTTTCATTTTTCTTTTTGCCAGTTCAGCTCCAATGTCCATCATCACTACAAGAAATCCTTTCCTTTGAGAAAGGACAGATATTGTCTTTTCATTGCTAAACTCCATCTGTCAGTGTGGTGTTGTCATAGAGACTATTTGTCGTAAATCAATCCTGTCTGACCCAAGCAGGAAGCTGAGAAATAATTACAAATAGCTTAATTTGGCGCTGATAATCTCATTTTAAATTGTGGATTATGTTCAGGCATATATTTAGAAGTGAGACTTTTTTAAGATCACTTAGAAAGTCATCACAGGGACTTTAAAGAAGGCTTGATGATGACCTGATTTACTTTATCAATTAAATTAAATGCTGTTTTAAAAAGTGTTTGGATTTGCAAAATTTTTTTAATACATTTCCTTTTTTCTTGAAAATTTGTCTCCATTGATAACTTTTTTGTAACCTCAAATGACATGAACAAACTCTTAGGAGTCAAAAGTAAAAAAAAAACATAAAACATAAGTTAGAAATAAAATTGGGTTATTAAACACTGAGTGATCTTCTCTAGAGGCAGGTTTAATTTCTCTGTAAAGAACTCACCGATGCGGTCCAGGCGATCGAGGGCTACAGTCTCAAAAGCCCTCCTCATCATCGGATACTCCTCTAGCACCTCGTTGAAGTTATCCACAGACAGAGAATACAGCCGGCAGTAGTTATCCGCCCGCACGCTGGCTGTCCTCCTGCCCCGGGTCAGCAGACAGATCTCTGCAAATAGCAGCCAAAAAAAGGAAAAAAACATTCAATTATCTCGCTAAAATGTTTCTGAGAACACCACACCAGAGATTAATGTCAAGTATGTTTTTAAAATCAGCCATTAACATGAGGAGTTGAGCTATTAATTCCCACTTTCGTTCAAACAAGTTGGGTGATACATTTATATCACTTTAGATCCATTCATAAAAGGAAAGGCAAAAATAGTATTATTAGTATGAGACGATAAAACATGAAAAAGGCCGGTGCCTCTGAACTCCACAGATGGAGCACTTAATGCAATTTCTGCAGCTTACAGTTTGTCCCGACCTCATCTGTCGTGCCAGATCAGGGAAATAAAATAATGCGCCATTTCAGAAAGAAAAAAAAGAGAAGACATATTTTTCAGGACAGACATATTGAGGATATACAAACACAAACACAGACTCACACGCTCGCTCTCTTCCCTGTCCTCTTTACCAAATTTATGTATTTATTTCACATGACGACATTTGTTTTGATACACATTTTGTGTTCTTAGTTTTAACATCTGTGGCAGTGTGTGACTGTTCGTGTTTTAATAAGAGAATTAAGAAAAAAAAAAAACAACCCGAAAACTTTAAATATTAATATAAATATTGCTTAAGTTGTTGTATGATTGTTTTCAGATGAAAAAAGAAATGCTGGTAAGTAAATACTCTTTTAGTTTTGTTTAATGCTGACACGTCACTTTGCACTAAGGCCACATGACAACAGCAGCAGCAGGTTGAGACCATATCAAGGCTGGTGACAAATGGTGAGTTGCATTTCAGCTTTAAGTGTTGTGTTAACCAAAGGGACAACCTCACAAATGGAATCAAAGATCACAAAGCTTTGGTCCTCTTAGTCCCACGCCCTTTTAAGGAGATGATGTGGACAATTTTTTCCCAGCTGTAATAGTCAGGGAAGTTAATCTGCTGAGTGCCGGAGCAAATAAATCATAACAAACCATACAATCACAGCTCCTTCACGTACATCGAGGCTGACTCGCTGCCAGATAGAGCATATTAGCATGGAGGAGGCACAGCAGGCTGTTTTCAGATATTACCTCCAAAATAAGAGCCGTCAGAGAGCTTGGTGTCTTTGCTGTTCTTTGTCAGCACACTGACAACTCCATGCTGGATGAAGTACATCTTCTTGCCGATGGTTCCCTCCCTGATGATGTAGTCACCCGGCTGGAAGACCTCGAAACGCAGCTTTGTCAGCATGGAGGTGACAAAGTTTGGATCAGCGTTAGCGAACAGAGGCATGGAGGCCACGAGTTTACGACAATTAAAGTTGATGATCTCCTGCAGGAGAAACACACGGGGAAGACAATGTTTTAGATTATGGCAAAGTGAAGCCACACACACACACACACTCATGCACACACACACACGCGCGCGTCAGCGTAACTGCATGTGTACATTTCAATCATTATAAAAGCAGAGAGGCTCACAGCTTAGTGCTCCATTAATGAGGTTCTCTGCTCACATCGAGTCTACAGCCATTACTAATCAGATTACATGACTATTAACGTTAGCGTGCAAAGTGAGGGAGCCATATTAGATTACACAAATAATTAACTGTAAACCACTTAGAGGGATGCTCACTTTATTTATTTACAGATTGAAGCAGAAAATCACACATCTTATGGAAGAACAATAGAAAAGTTTATCAAATGGTTTGTATTGTAGCCAATAAAAAGGGAAACTGTGCTATAGATGCACAACATTTTTTGCAGGTATGGTTTTTTTAATGATTAATATTGTTTCAACTGTTTTCCAACATTTTCATTCACTGCCTGTTAATATGGCAGCTGTTATTAATGAATGCTCACAGTGAGAGCTGCAATTGTAGACAAAAGTCTGTTAAGTTGTGCAACTACACATTATTCTGCAAACCACAGTTACATTATGTGCTTATAAAAAGGCTGTTTTATAATGATAACATTAAGAGCCTTTGCTGCTTTGGTGCTATTGTTATTGTTTTTTTAACTGGCATTCATAAATAGTTGGAGTAGCTAGTGAATCACTTTGATCATCATCATTTCAGTGCAAGTTATTGTTCCATCCTTTCACTATTTGTGTCATTATCACTGTGAATTTTCCCTCCACTTAAATTTTTTTCTCTCTCTCTTCCTTAAGTTGCATTTGTTTCTTTCCTTTTTGTGTGCTTTACACTTCAGATCAACTGCGTAGTGTGTAATAGTGCTATATAATAAAGTAGATTTGATTTATTCCAGTAGTGACTTTTACTTGTGGCTGAAGTGGACTTTATGATGACTCAGCAGTGTTATCATGAAGACAAGAACAAAAGAAGACGACTTCTGACCTCTCTGAGCGGCTCATTCAGCTCCTCCAGGATGCTCTCCTCGTCAAACATCTTGCCCTGGTAGCGATGCTCATAGTAGTCGTGGATCCTCTGACGCATGTCGGCCGGAAGTTTGTGGAAGGACATGTATTGCTCCACCTGTTTATACTGTAATAACAACAAAACGAAAATAATCATTATGACAACAAAAGTGGATAAAACATGTACCTGTTACTGTATTTGTGACAAAAACAAAATGCAAAGTCATGTCAAAATGGATATATTAAAGTGATTGATGTGCTGGCTCAGATGTGGACTATAATGTGTCTCATTATGTTAACTGTCAGACCATCTGTGAAACCTGCCCACAGAGCAACGCTGCGCCTCCATCCCATCTGACAAATGCAGCAGCTCAATGCAGGCTGCAGCTAATAACATTAACTACTGTGTCCTTCAGCCCGCACTCCGGCAGCACAGCACAGCACATACGCGTAGAGCGTGGGCCCAATCTATGGATGTTATAACCTGCTGGAGGTCACCTCGCTCTAATGTCAGTAAGCAGTTATTAATTTTGAACACAGAGCACAAATGAAAACATTGCTGTCATATGTTGTGTTGTTTCCTCTAATCTATTCTAAGCCTAAGTTGATGTGTGTGTGTGTGTGTGTATGGGGTATTCTTTTTTTTTTTTTTACTGTTGATGTTGATGTTGATGTAACGCAACTTGGAGTTAAAGTTTTTTATTAAATGTTAGTTTTGTAAAAATGTTACTGCTGTAAATACTTTTTGTGCTAAAGAAATACTCTTTTTGCAGAATGCTAACCCTGATGAATATCTATTATTTATGATTATTTTGGATCACTAATGCAGATGCTTTATTGTGAATACTGTTTTGTGTTTTACTTTCACTTTTGCAAAGCAGGAAACCAATGCTCTCATCTTAATTTTGTTAAGTAGAAATGTGTAGATTGTAGATTTCAGCTCTTTGACGCCTCAGGAAAGAACATTTTTTCTTCCAGCCACCCACCTTCTCCTGGTACTGCCTCCTGGATGAGTCCAGGGACTGAATGAGTGCAGTGGCATGCCCCACGAACATAGCGAAGCAGGTAGCGCCCACAATCATGCTGAGGATGGTGAGCCACACATCAGCCATGCCGATCGGGGGGTACAGGCCATACCCGATGCACAGCATGTGACTCATGGCCTTGAACAGGGCGTAGGAGTACTGCTGACCCCAAGTGTCATTCTGTGAGGGGCAAAGATGAGGAGGAGGAGGAGGAGGAGAAAGAGAGAGATATTATCAATACTGATACTGCAGGCACATCTGTGGTATTAAGAATTAAAGATTAAAATCCGACTAAGCGTATTAATTTATTTTACAGATGTTTGTTTTTAAGAATACATTTATACACCCATATTATAGATATCCGTCTTTATCTACCATTTTTGACTCTGAATTGCTTATTTCCTCATAATTCCGATTTACATCTGAAAGATTTATCTCAAAATCCTGAGATTAAATTCAGAATTTTGAGATACAAAAAGTAATAAAGGTTTCTTTCCATATTCTAAAATCAAAGTTAGAATTTCCAACTTTTTTCTCACAAGTTTGAGATCTCTATGATAAAGGTTGGAATTCAGGAAAGGAATTCCTCATACTTGTAGGATTCAAGTCAGAATTTTGGGATTCAAAAAGGAACTATGGGATTATTTAGAATTCTCAGAATTTTGAGAATTTTCAGATTGAAGCTGGAATTCTGAGGAAGAAATGACTTTGGAAAATTTTAGTTGAATTTTGAGACTAAAGCTATAATTATGAATTTAATTTCAGATTTTCTTTTGCTGGTCTAGCCTCCAAAAAATGTAATTAAGTGGCCCCAGTCGTCTTCCATGTCTTGTGGTCACTAGAGTTGCAAAAAACCTGAAAGTGCTCTTTTAGAATCACAATGGTAATTTGACATATGGTCCAAATCTCCTTTCAAAAAATTCAGGTAAGTTTTGTGAGACAAAGAAAATAAAATAATGGGATTATATTCTTAAAATGTTTTTTAAAACATCATAAAGTAATACATTAAAGTAGGATAAAAGTGTTTGATCATTTTAATGTAAATCGATTATGTATTACTAAAATAAAGATTGAGGAGTTTCCATGCATTGAGTATTGATGGCTATCAATATATGCTTATGTGGGGCCCTTTTACTGTTTGGCTTTCAGGGTCTGTAAATAAGGGGGTCAATTTAGCTTTTGGATTAGGTTTATTTACAAAGGGAAACAGTGTACACTATTGTTTTATTGCATTTTTTTCTTTTGCTTGTTTGTCTACGTCCATTTCTCCCACATTGTATGTTGAGTACAAGATTCAAGATATGGGAAACGACCCATTTTTAAAAACTGATAAATATGTTGAGTACACAGTATTGATGGTTAAGCAGTTATTAATTTTGAGATACAAAAAGTAATAAAGGTTTCTTTCCATATTCTAAAATCAAAGTTAGAATTTCCAACTTTTTTCTCACAAGTTTGAGATCTCTATGATAAAGGTTGGAATTCAGGAAAGGAATTCCTCATACTTGTAGGATTCAAGTCAGAATTTTGGGATTCAAAAAGGAACTATGGGATTATTTAGAATTCTCAGAATTTTGAGAATTTTCAGATTGAAGCTGGAATTCTGAGGAAGAAATGACTTTGGAAAATTTTAGTTGAATTTTGAGACTAAAGCTATAATTATGAATTTAATTTCAGATTTTCTTTTGCTGGTCTAGCCTCCAAAAAATGTAATTAAGTGGCCCCAGTCGTCTTCCATGTCTTGTGGTCACTAGAGTTGCAAAAAACCTGAAAGTGCTCTTTTAGAATCACAATGGTAATTTGACATATGGTCCAAATCTCCTTTCAAAAAATTCAGGTAAGTTTTGTGAGACAAAGAAAATAAAATAATGGGATTATATTCTTAAAATGTTTTTTAAAACATCATAAAGTAATACATTAAAGTAGGATAAAAGTGTTTGATCATTTTAATGTAAATCGATTATGTATTACTAAAATAAAGATTGAGGAGTTTCCATGCATTGAGTATTGATGGCTATCAATATATGCTTATGTGGGGCCCTTTTACTGTTTGGCTTTCAGGGTCTGTAAATAAGGGGGTCAATTTAGCTTTTGGATTAGGTTTATTTACAAAGGGAAACAGTGTACACTATTGTTTTATTGCATTTTTTTCTTTTGCTTGTTTGTCTACGTCCATTTCTCCCACATTGTATGTTGAGTACAAGATTCAAGATATGGGAAACGACCCATTTTTAAAAACTGATAAATATGTTGAGTACACAGTATTGATGGTTAAGCAGTTATTAATTTTGAGATACAAAAAGTAATAAAGGTTTCTTTCCATATTCTAAAATCAAAGTTAGAATTTCCAACTTTTTTCTCACAAGTTTGAGATCTCTATGATAAAGGTTGGAATTCAGGAAAGGAATTCCTCATACTTGTAGGATTCAAGTCAGAATTTTGGGATTCAAAAAGGAACTATGGGATTATTTAGAATTCTCAGAATTTTGAGAATTTTCAGATTGAAGCTGGAATTCTGAGGAAGAAATGACTTTGGAAAATTTTAGTTGAATTTTGAGACTAAAGCTATAATTATGAATTTAATTTCAGATTTTCTTTTGCTGGTCTAGCCTCCAAAAAATGTAATTAAGTGGCCCCAGTCGTCTTCCATGTCTTGTGGTCACTAGAGTTGCAAAAAACCTGAAAGTGCTCTTTTAGAATCACAATGGTAATTTGACATATGGTCCAAATCTCCTTTCAAAAAATTCAGGTAAGTTTTGTGAGACAAAGAAAATAAAATAATGGGATTATATTCTTAAAATGTTTTTTAAAACATCATAAAGTAATACATTAAAGTAGGATAAAAGTGTTTGATCATTTTAATGTAAATCGATTATGTATTACTAAAATAAAGATTGAGGAGTTTCCATGCATTGAGTATTGATGGCTATCAATATATGCTTATGTGGGGCCCTTTTACTGTTTGGCTTTCAGGGTCTGTAAATAAGGGGGTCAATTTAGCTTTTGGATTAGGTTTATTTACAAAGGGAAACAGTGTACACTATTGTTTTATTGCATTTTTTTCTTTTGCTTGTTTGTCTACGTCCATTTCTCCCACATTGTATGTTGAGTACAAGATTCAAGATATGGGAAACGACCCATTTTTAAAAACTGATAAATATGTTGAGTACACAGTATTGATGGTTAAGCAGTTATTAAAGAAAAGATAGAAACTCTAAAAAGTCATCTTCATTTAGAGAGACATCACAGTGAATCAAACATAAACCTGTGACATCAACTCTCCCTTAGATCTGCCCACCTCAAAGAGTGAAGAAAGCTTTGACAGAAGAAAGAAGATATCATCTATTTGTCATTAAGTCTTAAATCACACAGGACTCAGGAATTCATACTCAGAATGGTCATTTGAAAAAAAAATTGTAGGAGGCTTCAAGCGGAACACGTTTGGTTTCTGTGTGACTCATATGTAATCCACTTACCACCATCTTGTTTCTGGTGACCCAGCAGTCTGGAGGAAAGTCCTGCAGCATGGGAACTAGGAACTGCAGACAGCCGTCCCAGTGACACAGCAGCAGCATCATACCGATCAGGTTCATGATGCGCACCATGGCGCTGGCCAGGTCGTAGGTCATATGGAAAACCTGTGGCAAACAATCAGCGTTTATAAAACACCATGAAACATCATACAGTGAATAAATCTATAGCATCTGAATTCTCTCTCATGCGATCAGAGGAACTTAAACATACAGGAGGTGTGTGGGCTGATAGATACAAAGATTCTATATCAGACTATATACTGCTCTTAATCTTCCACCAGAGGCTGCTTTGTGTTGCATAACAATCTGCAAGCAACATTAATGTCCTGTGGGGAATGCAGCCTCGGTTGGTATTATAAAAAAAATAAGATAATGCAGGAAAACATTTGTTGTTCAGTCAGTTGATGGAGTGTGTGAGAGAATTGCAAAGCCAACAGATCGACTGATTATAAGCTCTAGTTTTCACATGTTTTCATGTTTGTGATGTAATGGGAAAAAAAGAGCTAAATCAGAGACAGAATGCATTAAAAGCTGCAATATTTTTGACTTTGACGGACAATCAAGAAATTTTTCACACTCCTAGCAACAAAAATCCCTTAGAGAACATTTAAAGGGCTTCAAGCTCAAAATCTGGATCATTTTTTCAGTAAAAATGACCAGATCCAAGATCCAAACAGTATGTCCCTGCAGGATCTACCTCCTCCCACTGGTGGATGTAGCGAATGAGTCTGGAGAGGCGCAGCAGACGAAGCAGACTGAGGATCTTGGTGAAACGGACGATCCTCAGAGCTCGCGCCGTCTTGTAAAAGTCTGAATCGATGCGGGTCTCTACGATGAGAAAGATGTAGTCCACAGGTATGGAGGAGATGAAATCCACCACGAACCAGCTCTTCAGGTACTTGATCTTGATCTGCTGCGGGTCCAGGATGATCTCTGTGTTGTCCTCCTTGACGATGCCCGTGCGGAAGTTGAGGACCAGGTCCATGAGGAAGAAAGTATCCGAGACCACGTTGAAGACAATCCAGGGCGGCGTGTGCTCGTCTTTGAAGAAGGTGATGCCAACGGGGATGATGATGAGGTTTCCCACCATCAGCAGCAGCATGGTCAGATCCCAGTAGAACCTGAAACACAGGGTCACACATTACTTAGTTATTTTATAAACAACAGCTTAAAATCTTCAAAAGTTTACCTCGAAAGATCTATTTGAACATTATGAAGCTGAAGGGTAACATGAGGGTGTAAGAGACATTATTGCATTTACACCACACAGATAGAAAATTAGGGACCTAAACCAGCTAAACTTATAGAAGTTACAAGAGCAGGCTATCAGCACCTAACTTAAAATGATTACTCGGGTGTTTTAGAGGCAAAAATCTGAACAGCTGATACTTTTGGTTGACCAAAAATGAGAATTTGTTGCTTTCAAATTGTATAGTATTGTGAAGAGCTTTGTTTGTATGTAGCATTTTTACCATTATTGACTGGAGAAAGACAAAAAACATTGAGATTAGCGGATGATATTCAGCAATTGGTCATAGTAAGAAGTTGGACCAGCCACTACTGCTATGAGGACTATAGCCTCTGTACATGGGGTGAATGCCTAAACTTCTAGGTTGACAGTTCCCCCCAAAAATTGAGTTTTGATCTCTTATAATTACAACTGGTGTTTTAAGTGTTATTACACACTTCAAATATGAAACAACAGAAAGTCAAATCAAGATTATAGTATTTTTGGTTAATCTGTGGTAAAAATACTTAGTCAGTGTAACCCTCTAAGACCTTTGATTGTCAATAGTCTAGACTTCTTGTGGGACTCTCAAATAAACAGCAATTTTATAATAAATTGGTTTTCTATTCAAACAGAAAATTAATAAAGCAAAGGTCTCCCTTCATAATTTCTTGGTACACCCTGCACATGTGCTGCAACTTCAAAGCTGATCTGGACTTCAAATAGGAATAAATCTCTGTGCAAGCTGCAGTCTCACACTGCGGCTCCAATTTCAGCAGATTTACGTTCAAGTGAGCGAAAATGATACAAACAAACTGCCTGAGCACAAACATTAACAAAGCGTTGATTCTTGACAGCAATAATACTTCTCTAATTCAGTTCAATACTGGGCCCTTGGCCACAGGGACGGGAAGCAAAATGGGTTATTGGAATTCATCTGAAAGGCTCGAGAGGAAATATTGATTTTCACAACTAACCAAATTCTCAAGTGTCAGCGGCACAGAGTTCAAACGCATCCATAACCGCTTAGAGAGAGGGGCAGATTTTGTTTACAATAAGGACAAAAAAACAAATATTTCAATCTAATTTCAAATTCCTCATGTGTTGCAGGAGCTTTACACACATCAGGAAAACACAGCCCCATCCATGCAGACACCAGCCAATCCATGGAGAATGTTTGTCAACCAACCACCGTCTTGAGCATGTGTGCGTGTGATCACATCCTGGATCTATTTCAGACGACTAATTAACCAGCGATCGATCCAACAGGAGCCTGACACACCTGCAGCACCAGCACAAAGACAGTGTGTGTGTGTGTGTGTGTGTGTGTGTGTGTGTGTGTGTGTGTGTGTGTGTGTGTGTGTTTTCACATGTGAGGATGCATGTATTACAACACTTAAGGGCTCCTGAGGGTAAGTCAGGCAGGAGAGGGTCACTACATGCTACGAGCTCAGTCCTTGTGACAAATAAGACGATTTGTTACCATTTTTTCTCTACAAATGCTGGTTCCAAATCTGGATCGGGTTACTGGTCTACGCTGAATACCCTTCAATGGAAATGTGGTATAATATATAACTAAATGCTGGCTTCAACTGACATTACACCCTTCAATATGCTGCTCTGTTCAGGTTTGTTTTGGTCACATGATAGCTGAACTGAAACACATTGATCTTTTTGGGGAAAACAAAGGTCTTGGTTTATGATATCAGATTGTTAGATTGGCTGACAGCCAGTAAAACCCAGCATTGTAATATTGAAATCAATAATATTAAATTCTGATTTTGGAGCACAAACAACACAAACACTGCTCTGTCAACAGGTATGAAACTAAAAGCTTAGATCCTTCTGAGCTGATGGGAAATGAAGCGTGTTTGACAAAATGTGTGATGTTGTGAGGTCACAGTCAAAATCCAAACAATCAAAAAGGACCTGTGTTCCAAACACAAAGCACATTTGGGCTCAATCAGGTCTACCGAAAAGTAGACCAACATCAGAGATGTAATCAGGGTACATAACAGCTTACAAATGCAGATTTCAGCAGGGTCTGACCTGATCCAGTTACTTACACCAAACCTTCACAGGAGAACATTATCAAAAGAGGTAACCATTTAGGGCAGGGTGGCCATTTGTTCTAATCAGCTTTCTGTTGTTCTCTGCCAAACAAAGCATTTGCATTCCTCTCTTCATCTGCCCGTTGTCTCTGTGGTGACACACTGGTCCTAATTGCACTTCCCCTCTCTGGCTAAATCCACCGTTATCTCCTGGGAATCCATGTCATCTCCAGAAGTCAGCTCCCATCAGCCAGATGTTGAGTAGTTAGTATTACTGCTCTGCACACGTCACCGTGCTGCAGAATGCTGGAACAGCTGGACCACGAATGAAAAAAAAAAGAAAAGGTCTGCAGGGGACAGTGCATTACTGCCGTCCCCTGCAGACCATCCGGTTTTGCTCATCAGCTGACGGTGCACGCAGCATTCAACCCACAAAAGATCAGACAACTTGTGGGTGTAATCTGATGGTTCCATGAAAATAAGTCAAACTGCTGAGAGAGCTTCTGGGCGGCTACTGGTCCGGAGAGGAATCTTGCTCTATTTGGGTCAGAGTGCAACAACGTTAAAAAAGCATGTGAGCACACAGAGAAGGGAGTTACAGGCAAAGTGAACACAAAAAGGCTTAAAATGGTGAAAGGAGCTTAGATCAATCAGGACAGCTGAAAAAGGGATCACATTTGTACTAGAGATACTTATCTCTTGCTGCCAGCGCGCAGCTGAAGCACAACAGCCTGCATGCAGCTCAGTGGCTTAACACACACCTGTACTGTGGCTCAGGCCCACCAGCAATCATATTAACCATATTTACGCAGCGTGCCAGTTCAGCATCCACACAAAGCTTTAATAAAAGACAGCAGTTGCTGGTGGAATAAACAACAGAGGGGCCGTGTTTGTAAAAGACACAAGGAGAGGATGCTCAGGTTGCTCAGCTGACGCGCAGTGGTCACGGAGGCACACGCAGTGTGTCGGTACACACAACTGGTCCAAATCTCTGGACGAGGGGTTGACTGTTTGCAGGATTAAGATTGGATTCAACAGTGTCCCATAAGCCAAAGAATACCCAAATACTCTTTAAAGTGCAAGGGTTTCCACCTGGTTTTTGAAACAAGATCTGCAGGATAAAAAGTTCACCCTAGGGTATGAACGCAGGGCATAAAAAAAAAAAAAAAACATCTCCTGCTTTAAAGTGTGACCCAAACCAACAAGAAGTCATGACACCTCAGAGTCAACAGCTGGGCGCTCTGATTCCTCACATCATTTTATTTCAATCTCTCTTTCTGTCTCTCTTTCTCTCTGTGTTTGGCGGTGTGTCCCCTCCCCGTCCACACCATCTCTGCTCCATTAGACTAATTGTACTGTAATAATCTGCACTGATGTGTGCTTCTAATATCTTGAATGGTCATGTTACCCTATTTTGATTACCCCATTTCCAAGCCCCTGCTGCACTCTCTGTAATCCACTGCCCTGGCTAAATGATAAAAAAAAAAGTGTAATTCAGATGAGTGGAAAAAAACTGCAGTGACACACATTGGCGTACAACTGGCCAGTGAAAATATGATGACAGTGAGCCTCAAGGTTATATGTCATGAAAAAAGGCTTGATGGCGGTGATGAACAGAGCGATGGTTTGTATGCAGCGTGGGATGATATGTAGAGCGTGCATGCTTGCATAGCTGCTAAATTAGGGAATTACAGGAGTGAGGTGCACAATTTAATTTATAGATGGAGGAAACCGTGCAGAAATCTGGCTGGTTGGATTATCATACAGCCTATTCTTTTGTAAATGAGTCTACATGCATGCACACTTCTCTCTGCAGGCCAAACAAAAGAGCGACTTATTGTACATCCTACTTATGTGTGAGCTGTCATTGTGCTTATAAGAGGATTTTCTATGCCAGCAAACTCCTTTACATACATCAGATGTTTCCTGTGAGGAAGGCCTGCACTGTTGTGGCTATTGGACTCTGTAGAAATGGATCAGATTCAGAAATGAAGCCACTTATCCAGTCAAGGTGTGTATGGATTACTGAGGCACATACAGCTTATGGGCTAACACTCCTGATTATCATGTTGCTATCATAATATCATCACAGTGATCAAAGAAAAAACACTGCTGCTATATAGAGGATTAACTGTGTGCATCTGTGGTATTAAGTTTGCAAGTTTGAAATGTTTGTGCGCATATATTACCTAAAATCACTGTACGGGTGGATAATCCAGAAGCCAGCAGACTTTACTCGCTCTCTCTCGTGCTCCACGGCCCTCTCACTCCCCAACATCCGCAGGGAGAACTTGTTGACTCCCGGTTGGAGCATCGCCCCAAACTGTCTGTGCATGAAACCTGCTTGGTACAACCGGTCGTCCTCAGGTATAATCTGCTCAGTTCCCTCCAACTTGATAAAACTTGACTGGTCGAAGGTAGACGCTTGCCCGGTCGCACCGCTGAGACCACCCGCTCCCCGCTGCTGGGCCCCGGGGCCGCGCTCACCGGGGAAACTCTCGCTGACTCCAGCGTCAGCCTCGGGAATGAGGCGCCGCTGCTCCGCTGGGTCTGACCCGGGAGCATGCCGCCCGGTGATGGAGGAGATGCTGCCCCTGAATAGGCGGCAGTCCCCGTTCAAGTTGGTCTTCACAATCACCTCCCTCTCCTTGCCCAGGTCCTCGCTCCTGGCCTCTTCAATGCTCCTGCAGCTGCTCGCAGGAGACGGAGAGGACAAATGTTTTAGCCGAATACTTTTCCTCTTGGTGTCCTTGTCGCCGCTGTCTCCATCGTCAATCACAAAGGGTTTTTGCCCAATGTTTTGCGGCAGGCTGTAGAGTCGTTTGCGCATGGATGACTGAAACCTTTCCATTGTGAAGAAGCAGAAGAGACGCGCTCTAAGGATAGCCCGTGCAAACAGAGGGATGAATCATGAATCTAACACACTTGGGTTGCTGTTGGAGGCAAAACAGTGACGGCGCATCCGCAGGACAGGTTGTATCTCTTCTGACACTTGGGACGTGCCTCTCTCCCCCGGTTCAACCATTGAAATGCGTCAACAATCCGATGGTCATTTGGAAGCCGTTAACGGGAAACGCATGTAAATCCAGGTAACCCCACAGCGTGCAGAGGAGAGCGCATCAGGATGCAGCATGCTGAGCGGCGGACGTGCCAGAGTGGGAGAATAACGCTGCAACTGCTGCTGAAGCTGCTGCTGCTGCTGAGCTCCTCAATGACAAAGCAGCATCTCCACCTCCCCAAAATACCCCAGCTCTCTGTCAGTGCAAGGTGGTGACACACACGCACCGCCGGCTGCTGCATTCAAAGAGCACTGACATCACGGATCCATCAGGCCCCCTCCCACCTCCGCTTTCTAATAACGTGAATATCGATGTGATCTATTGGGTTGCCATAGGAGCCAGGGAGGCACACGCGCTCACCCCGCCCCGTCAGGACACGCGGGGAGGATGATTCAAGGATGCGAGGCAGCCTTGGAGTTGACAGTCAACTTGTTGGGAGAAAAAGCGATGATGGCACAGAGCCTCATCTTTATGTCGACAGGCCTGGAGGAGATGAGACGTTGTCGTGCCACACCCTGCCAGACAATTTATGAAGAAATAGTCTGACAAACTGACAAACACTGTCTATCAAGGCAAAACTGGTGCCTTAAGCAAGCTTTTTTTTTTAGATGCCTAATTTCAAGCACAAGTTATTCCACTGATTTTTGACATGAGGAAAATAAAATCTAAAAAATGTGTCAGAATTGTCGTTTCCAGTCTTTGTGTTTTATTAATATTGATAATCTTTATGTCTTCTCCTGAAACACAGACAGTTGCCTCTGTGTAGAGTTGATACTACATCAGACACATGGATTTAAATAGGCATTATAGCTTCTAATACACACTGAATACATGCTTTATAAGAATAATAGAATAAATTAGTATTTCAGAATCATTTTGGAATAACAGAAATAAATGTATATAATATATAAAGATACATAATTTCAGAGGAAAATGTTTGATTTCATTACAGTATTTTCATAGGGTGCAGATGGCTTAGTGGTCTAGGTCGTGCCCCATGAGGTTCACCCTCAAGCGGATAGACCAGGTTCAAATCCGGCCTGTGGCCTGTTTCCCGCATGTCATTCCCCACTCTCGCCCTGTTTCCTGCTCCATCAACTGTCCTGTCCTCTCTCTGATTAAGGCATAAAAACCTAAAAGAATAACCCAGAAAACAGTATTCCCATGCCTTAAGCGATTTGAAGGAACTTTCTGTTTGTGTTGATTTTGGCGCCCCCCTGTGGACAAGGCAGATAATTTTAAAAAATGGCCATCGGCATAATAGGTTACTTAATATTTCCAATAGGAATGTGAGTTTGTGCGTGGACAGTTGCTAGTCTCTACATGTTTGTGATAAACCGGCGACCTGCCCTGAGTGTCACCCGCCTTGCGTCCAATGACAGCCGAGATAACCTATAGACCTCAAACAGGACAAGCGGTTAAGGATGTGAAACCAATGTTTTCCGAACAAATACAAAACCAAAATATATCACAAAACATATATATCAACTAAATATAGTACATCGGTGACACAGTCACAGCAGACTTGACAACTGTCCAGAAGACAGTCGTTAGCACAAAAGGTTTTTTGCTAAAAAAGCTAGCTGTTCACTGAGTGCAGTTTCCAGCATATTTCTTGAAAGTTGAGTGGGAGGAAAAAGAAGCTCAAGCAACAAGGATAACCTTGCCCTGGAGAGGACTGTCAAGTAAACCCATTCAAGAATCTGAGGGAATTTCAAAAGGCGTGGACTGAGGCTGGAGTTAGTGCATCAAGAATCACACACAGACGCATCACTGAATTTAACTATAACTGTTGGATTCCTTGTGTCAAGTCATTCCTGAACAAGAGATACCATCAGAATGGTCTTATCTGGGCTAAGGAGACAAAAAGAACTGAACTATTGCTCAGTGGTCAAAAGTTGTCCTTTCATGTTAAAGTAATTTTTACGTTACACTGGAGGAATTCAAGTTGCTTGAAGTTTTCACAGTCAGTGATTGATTAGAGTGCTATCTTATTTGCTGTCGTTGGGCCATTGTTTTTTTCTGAAGTCCAGAGTCAACACAGCTGTTTAACAGGAAGTTTTAGTATACTTTTTGCTTCCTTCTGCTAACAAGCTTTGTGTAGATTTAATTTAATTTATCAGATTTATTTTAATCATCCAGCAGGAAACAGCACCTGCCCGCCCCGCCAAAATCTGGACCATGATATTATGGTGCTCGATTGGCCAGCAAACTCAACGGATTTCAACTCCTGAATAGAAAATCTATGAGGTATTGTCAGGAAGAAGATGAAAGACATCTGACTCAAAGGGGTGAAAACTGCTATCAAAGGCACCTGGGCTTCCATAAGTGATTCAGTAGTTCATGCAAAAAGGAACTGATTGTTTTCATTTTCATTTACTGTAAGTGATCACAAATAAAAGAAATAAATGCTTGAAATATTAGACTGTGTGCTGATTCTATATAATATATACAGTTTAATTTTTTTAATTGAATTACTGAAATAAATCAACTTTTCTTTGATATTCTAATTTATCAAGATGTACCTCTGTGTCACTTTATGATCACATTTCTATTTATCTGACTCAAAGTTGCTTCAAGTTGCTTATGTCCTCTTAAAGGGACAAATGCAAAGGCATGCACGCTTCATATAAAAGGTGTAAGAAGGAGATACAATCAAATAACATGCAGACAAACACTCTGTGTTGTTCAAGGTGTATGAATACTCTCAGTCTGTTGTGTTTCCTTTTTATTCCCTGAAGAACAAATTTTCAGTCATGTAGAAAAGTGATGAAACACCTCTCTGACACAGACCAACATTCATTTAGTGAAGGCTTGTTGGCAGCTGCTGGTTTCATTACTGTGGGATGATTTAATACAAACTTCACTGAAGTGATTTACACTGCAGGGATTTTGTGAGTGGATCTACCACATGACTGGTAGCGTTGAACAGTTTGTTCCTGACAAAATATTTTCTCATGATGCAGAGAGGTAATAAACTAATTACATTCATTAATATCTAAGTGCTTGAGATAAGACAAGGATGCTTATCTTTACACAATTCTATTTATGTCCATCCATCCATCCATCCATCCATCCATCCATCCATCCATCCATCCATCCATCCATCCATCCATCCATCCATCCACCCATTTTCCATATTTGGGCCCGGGTTGCAGAGGCAGCAATGTTATCAGAGAAGGCCAATGACCTCTGTCCCAGGCCACTTCCACCAGCTACTTTGAGGGGATACTAAGACGTCCCCAGCTGAGAGATAAAATCTCTCCATCGTGTCCTGGGTCCATCCAGATGAGGTGGCTGGGCCCCATGGGTAAAGGCCCAGGTGTTATTAATGTTTAATATATATATATATGTTAAATGTGCTCAATGGTAGCTGCACAGTCGCGCAACAGTTAGTGCTGCAGCCTCACATCAAGAAGGTTACCAGTTTGAATCCTGTTCTGGAGTGGAGTTAGCATGTTCTTCTCTCAAAGAACTCCAGCTTCTTCTCAGAATCCTAAAATATGCTCGTCAGGTTAATTGGTGATTCTACATTGCCCGTCTGTCTTTATGTGTCAGCCCTGTGACTGACTGACGGCCAGTCCAGGGTTTTCCCCGCATTTCACCCTATGACAACTGTGTTAGGTTCCAGCCAACCACGACCCTGAACATGATAAGTGAGGATGAACGTAGAGGATGAATGAATGAATTAATGAATGAATGAATGTGCAATATTGTTAATCAGAAAGAAAACAACTGAAGTTGTCTTAAAGACTTTTTTCTGTCCTTGTTGTGTACTTTAACAGTCCTTTGGCACCTTTAACTTGTAATCTGCCTGCAGATCTAACAATAACATGTTATCATTACTTAAATCTTTAGTCAACAATGGAAAAACATTTTTTTCCATTTTTTGTCATTTAAATCCCCTGTAAATTTAAATAAAATTGGAAATATGTCTGTCTGAACTGAATGTAGATAACAATGCATGAATACATAAAGCATAATGAGGCTATTTTGCATTGCATATTAAACTACACTGACACCTCTCCAGGCAGGTCTCCATAAGGGACATGACCTTTAGAGTACATCCCTCTCAAAAAATATCTCAATGAAGTTATTAGCTGCTAAAATAAAGTTGAAACAATGATGATGTTTTATTTTCACCCTCAATTTCTTTAAAAATCTCAATGGAAACATTTCACATGATTGTCAATAAACTCACTCTGCTTCTATTTATACTGTTGCAGCAGGCACAATGTAACAGCGCCCCCCTCTGTGGCTCTGTTGCATTTTACCTCACAACATGCTGCACAGAGAAATACCATGGGAATAGAGTCCTCTTTATGAGGGAGAAACTATTTGAATATGGGACCATCTTTTTTTGAAAAGCCAAATGTTTCTTATAAGCTTAAAAAATAATTCTCTGCATAGTTTGTAACAACACCGCTTTTGTTTGGATGTTTCACATCGAGTCAAACTTTCCTATGAAAATTGATCAGTTTAAAAAGTTGAACAGGACTTCTCATGGCACACACTACCTGAACTCAAATCATGATAGTTTCTCATTGTGTGAATGATTTTTTTTTTTTTCATTATCCTGATCTTTGAGGATGAGGTTCAGAAATACTGAAGCAAAACTAAACTGACACAGTGACACCCCAAGAAAAAAAGGTACCAGCAGCAGGCAACAGGGCAAGAGCAAGCATAAAGTTGAAGTGAAGAACCATTTATGCTGAAAATGTTCCAGATTATTAAACAGTCCTATTTTAAGTAATATTCACTATTAAATCATCTCATTGCATTTTCAAGATTTGATTGTTTTTGGTGAAAAACAGCCAAATTTAAGAATTAAGACTCAAGATTAAATCTCTTTTCGATATTTGTCGTAGTATTACCTTCCAAAGTCTTTCTGACGTTGTTTAAAAACCCTGATCATGCACTCATGATCAGGGTTTTCACTCATGATTTAATAGCCCTCTAATAAAAACCCCGCTTGTTGTGTTACAACAAAAGAGCCACCAGAGAAAAAAATTCAGTCAATATGTGTAGTGTGTAGCATTGCTCTTGAATTAAGGGACACCATTAAAGTATTATGTTGCTCTGTTATACTTTCTCATTATTAGAAAAATGCTTTAAATAGCTGTTTCTTGTAAGAACGGCAGCACGGTGTTGAAACTGAGCCCCATGATGATGTTTGATGATTACTTTCCAGAAAGTTTTGGGAACTGCGTCATCAGGTAAGGATGTGTGAGTCGATGTTTGTGCTCCCTGTTGTTTTACACCTGTCATCATGTTGAATGTGTTTGCGTTGAGTCACTCCAAGAGTCACTAGATGGCACTGTTCTCCACATGCTCATGCTTCCCTTCCCTCCCATTAAATGTTTCATGTGTTTTGCAGAGAAATCAATACAGCAGGCTCACTTTGTTTTTCCAGATATTTATTCTTAAAAATGAGTCGCGATCTTGCAATTGCTTCACATGTGTCAGTCCTGACGGGGGCATCTTTCCCCCGCCTCCCACGTCAGCTGGAGAGAATTCATGCAGCTGTGCAGTATGCTGTCAGCGCTCTACGGTGATCCTACTAGTTTAAAGCTTTGTCACAGAGAAATCAAAAGCTGCAATGGTTTTCAATATATTGATATGAATAATAATTGCATAGGATAATAGCCATGCTGTACAATACACATAATTATAAAACAATGTCTGAATGATTAGTACAGATCTCCTAAAGTAGGTTTATACAGTTCTTTTGTTATTCTCAACATTTAAGTGCATCATATCATATGAATAGTCTTTATATTAATGGTGATCTGATACATTGTTATAGTGATTTAACACATACAGTACATACATACAGTAAGGTCAACCTTAATCAAATGTATTAGAGGGACATTGCAAAGCCCTTAAATGTAATAAATAGAGTCTGATAAAATGATAAACTTAGAAAATGGTACGCAGCAGAATGATAAAACTATACACGGCTGTCATACCAGATTATGGTGGCATTTTCTTTTACATTGCCAAGTTTTTGTTTTTGCACACAGATTATCTACATGAAACCGCTCTCAGAGGAAAGAGCGACCCCCCCTCCCCCCAAAAAACAAGAAAGAAACGTCTCTGCCTTCAAACAGAAGGTCAACATCTTGCATGCATTATTTTAGAAGTAGTAGAAATGTTAAATAATCGGATAAATGTCAAATCATAAACGTCAACACCTGCATGCAGCAACAATGGTTATAATGTTAACAATTCCATAATGCTTGATTACTTCCTTCACCTTGCACCCTCACACAACAAAATCATAAGGCATGCCTCAACTGACTCCTCCACGAGCATACTTTTAATGGCAGATAAATCCTATGAACAACTGGTATGGACTCCTCACGTTTACCTTCATGTCGTCAGCACATGTTGAATGAAACCTGCAAAGAAAACGGGGAAAGATCATCAGCAGGCATGTTTATCCTTTTAATCTGTGTCAATCATGTCTCAATAATCTCACAAGGTAGGTCAACTTGTAATTTGTGGCCACAGGCGTGTAATACATATTTATTAACATCCATCTCTTAATAATTGATGACTTACTCAGCAGACAGGCTGCTCAGTTTGTATTCCTCTGGCGGAGATTCTTGTCTTTGTGGTTGTTGGTTGAATTGGTTTTCCTTAAACAGGAAGAAAACAACACATCAGTTCACCACCTGCATAAACTGTGTGATTATAAGTCGTCACAAATCTATTTAGAGTCTATCAATGAAATTTGTTTTATATTTCCAAAAAGAAGTTACAATTATTGAAAAATCTATCAATTTTTTTCAAAACTCTATGGTTGTTCTATAAACACAACATAGGATGGAGAAAACTACAACCATAAATTAGACTCAAAGCTAGACTGTCATACATGCTGTTACATTTGTACTTGTGACTCTAATACCCATCAATTGAGGCCCTGTGATTAGGTCACTTGCAAAATATGCTCCAACTTCATTGTTTGCATCACTACAGCATTAAGGAGTCAGAGAACTGTAGTCCTGCTGTCTTCCACAAATCTGGTTTTAATCCTGCAAATTTTTCTGAAAACATTGCTGGGGAGAGGAACATCTGGGTTGACTTGCCTCCTTAACTTGATCTCAAAAAAGCATATGAAAATTGATGGATGGGAGTTTTTCAGCTAGCTATAAAAATTGCCCACTTTATTAAAGCGCCTCTAAACTTGAGCGTGCATAAAGTACAGATTACAGATTACATTTTAAAGGATAAAGCTTTAAACTCATCTCTCTTATCAAACTGTATTATAACCAGTTTATTAAAGGGTTTATATATATAGAGAGAGAGATTATACACACAGCTTTATGTATACAGCATTATGTTCAGCTTCTAAATGAGAATAAGAGGACTTAAAGCTCCTGCAAGGGAATTTCTGCTTTGAGCAGTTTTGGCGCCCCCTGTGGACACAATGGCATGTTTTTTTTTCTTGTTTTGCTTGTTTTTTAAGTCAACACATGACCAGATTGTATTTTGGGCATAAGATAGTGCCCTTATCTCTTACCAGTTGAATATATCACTCACTGTGAAATTTGCTGTGAAAATTATGGGAGAGGGGAGGCTTCTTCAGCCTGCTGTAAACCATCTCACCTGTCACCTACCCCCCTCACAGTTGTTCAAAGTCTAAAAAGTGTCCACATAAAGTCCCTAATTTTGGTCACATGTGGTCCAGTTAGCTCTTGAAGGTCAATCGGAGGCGTTATAGTAATTCTGGTCTGTTACACTACCTGTTCAAAACTCCTCACAGTGGCTGTAAAGTTTAACAATGGCTTTGTGTTAGAGCAGCATGTGCTGAGCAAATTAAACAGAAAATGTCAAACCTAGCAAATACAAAGACTCAATCTTTTCTCTTTGGTTCACTTAGATGCACCAAAAACCAAACACACACATTTATTTGTGACCAAAAGTTACAGGAAACTATATCTTAAGACAGCCATGAAAGAAAGGGTTTGGTATGTTAAAGGGCAAAAACACAGTGGCATCTCAACATGTACTGTAAATATTTAAGGCCAAATGTCGGATAGATAGGACTTTGCTGTCATTGCAGAAAAAACGAGAGGCGGTTTAGCAGCTCTTCATGAAAGCAGCATGGCAAACCAAAAAAAAGTCTTACATTTTAAATAACAACAAGGCACAGTACAGTAACAAAAAATACAATAATGAGCTGTATTATTGTTATCTTTTTGATTTCTAATTGATAAATGAATGTTTGAGTATTGGAAAATCATGACCCATCTCTAGCATCTACCCATTCTATGTGGAAATAACACTTTGGCATGTTGTTGTAGCAGTTGTTCACATATTGTAAATGCAAATGGTGATACTTACACTGGTCCAGCTGGGTCATCATCTGAAGCAATGAGAAAAATTTGGAGAAACGAAAAAACAAAGAAGATAATTATCGCAAGGAAGTTGCACACTACGGCTAAAGTAATGAGAAGCCTCCACAAACGAAAAATGGAACGAATAACTGCAATGACACACATTGTGAAAGTTATTTGAGAACTTTCACGTTTTATTTTATCGACTAAATGGAAGTATGAACCAGCAAGTCAAATATGGAGAACCAACATGTCATGGAGTCGCTCAAAAACACTGTGAACTGTTTAATGCAGCACAACACCACATTAAAAACACATGGGCAGGTAGGTTCATCACAAACAGGCAAAATTCAAATAAAAAATCACTTGTATCATGCAGAGCTCACAAAAAACAGCTGTTCACTCAGAGATTAGTGAGAAGCTGCTCAGTTTACATCAGCTATAGTTGAGGTAATAACGTCACCGCAGAAATGATTCAGCAACACAAAAACTCTCCACATGCCTTCTAAATGCATAAAATGATCAAATGTTTGAAGTTTTTTGTTAAATAAACTGAAATCCCTAATCTACACTTTACACTGATGTTGGCAAACTGAAGTGCGTGCTGTGCTGTGAACTGGAGGAAGATGAGTCTTATTGAATGCTTATTGAAATTCATGAAGCATGCAGAGTCTCACACTTACCGCAAACATGTTTTAGGTTATGCAATTAAAAGTGAGGGGGGGAAAGGGGAGGGGAGGGAGGAAGATATTACAACAATCTTTTAAAATATTCAACATCCAAAGCTGACCTCATTTATCGAAACGCAAGGAAAAGGATGAATTATTAACATTTCATGCAAGAATTTGCTGCATGACTCACGCAGTCTTACATCCATTTTGTGAGACTGTGAGGATTCTCAAGGTGACCGAAACACTCCGAGAACCTGCAACACTTCGTCTGTGATCATGTGTTGAACTGTAATGACTATTTGTTGCCTTGCAGTGTCACTGACAGCTCAGAGCTGTCAGTCATCCGCTGCACGCTGCATCTAATCAGCACGAGACGACATCAAAATTCTGTTTGAAAGGAAAAGGTCACCCAAATACCATTCATGCATTATTTATGCTATAGCCAGTCTCCTGAAAATGAAGTACTTGGTAGTGTCAGAAAATCCCAGGATGGCATGTGCGGGTTATAGAGCTAAGTGTGTGTGTGTTGCGGTTTAAGCTTGCAGCAGCTTGAGGACGGCACTGGGTCCCTGGAAAGCCATTAATAATTGAAAGTGTCCACCTTCGCAAGATGCAGTATCATATTTCTAATGAATATTAAATGCATGAAACCGTCCTGACAAGGTGTGACCTCCTGTAGCAGTGTCTGCATGTTGGGTCAACTCTACAGACTGAATTATTGAGCGCCAGCACAGAAACAGTGGCAGGTGACCCTGCTGGTGTCTGTGAAGCGAGGATGACTTCAGCTCCTTCTGAGAGGAAAGTGTGCCTCCTCTGAAAGTCACCACACCGACAGGGTTTTCAAAGAGACTTCACAGGAGGAGATCCATTTCAAAACTGCTTCCCCTCTTGAGTATATCAAACAGCAGAATAACAAAATGCTGGTGACTCACCGTCTTGTAAATCCTCTGGCTTCTTACGCTTCTCATAAACCACGATGATGACGATAAGGATGATGATCTCAGCCAGCACCCCGAGGAGAGGCCACAGGGGGGCCAGGTGGCTGCGGACCCTCAGCACAGACTTCTCCTCACGGCTGCCGATCATGTTGGTGGCGTTGCAGCTGTACTCGCCCGGGTCCAGACTGATATCCAGGTCAACGATGTGGAGCTCAGTGTAGTTGTCTCTGCTGCTGACAAAGAAGCGGCCGGTGGAGTTGTCGATTTCCTAGAAAGGGGAAGAAAGACATTCATGAAATAATTTCAGAAGTTACTCTCTGATGGATGTTTGATGCTTTCATTTCAGTTTTATCTAATCTATCCCCCACTGATTATATTTTATTCTAGTTTTCCTTCCTCTCCACTTTGGTTTGTGTCATTTTAATATACAGTTA
Organism: Labroides dimidiatus; assembly: GCA_030710495.1. NCBI lineage: Eukaryota > Metazoa > Chordata > Actinopteri > Labriformes > Labridae > Labroides > Labroides dimidiatus. Next base: position 23,767,664 of record CM061147.1, on the reverse strand, counting down.
TTACTTGAGGTGAACTGCTCCTTGCCTCTAATTATTTGCAGTATAGACGTGGTGCAGCACAGAATTCAGGAGAAAATCAGATACGAATTCTGCTTCAGAAAACTTGGAAGCTGAAACCAAAGTAGACTTTAAACTCTTTAGCTCCATGTTTCCTCTCTGCCTGGTGGCTGCAAGACGATAAGTGGATCTTCTTCTTACACAGGTTTGTGTGTGTATAAGAGAAAACTGATCTCAGATAAAAGAACCAGTTACGAGTTACAGACTAAAAGCAGATCTTACAGAAAACTTGAGTTTATCTAGTAAGAGCTCACAAAACTACATTTGGACTGTGCAGAGGCTTCTTGTATAAAGCTAAAGCTCTGCACATTCTGCAGAAACTCAACTCTTACAGCTGATGTGCTCAAATAAATGATTTGTTTTCTTAAACTCTTGATATCGTGAAGCACATTTTCAAATCATGACAAAAACAGAGGACACAAGACTAGATTAAATTTATCAAATGATGCAGAAAAATTGTTCAGAATGCAGGACCTCAGAAGATAAGTGTATAATGTATGATTCCACTATTCTGCTCTCCAGTAAAACATCCCCACCAAGTACAACCACATCAAAAAGCTGCAGCTCCAGCAGGTCTTTAATTTAGATTTTGTTAAGATGTGAAGCTAAAAGCATCCAGTGAGAATACAATCACGTCACATACCCTGTAAATACCGTTGTCAAACTTGCGCCAGGTCCACACAGGGTGAGGGTAGCCCACAGATTTGCAGTAAAGTAAAGCGCGCTGACCCTCGTTCCTGTTCTCACTGCGCTTGTGGCCGGTGATCTCAGGGGCAGCTGCAAGAGGAAAACAACACAGAAGATTAACTGCTGGAAAACATTCAAGAGATTCACAAAGATAAAATGAAAGCGGTCTTATGAGCAGGATTTGAGAAATTTAGGTAGAGTCGTGTTGTTCCATCAGAACGTGTGGTCTAAGCTTCCTTTCTATTTTTCAAAATATCTGCAATGTGAAAATGGTGCTTCAAACGTTTACTTCATTTATCCTTTTAAAGAAGTTTAACAACACAAACAGAGACTTAAACTACATATATATTTGATTGTTGTTTGTGTGCATTAAGCTGTACTCATCCTTTTTTTCTATCTTTTTTTGTTTTAAATATGAAGCATGGTTTCCATTTATTTACTCTTTATTGCTTTCATTCAAATGTATTTTAGCCATTCATAAATTCACTGAGTTACATCTGATTTGGATGAAAGCTGCTGTGTAAACAAGGCTTGATTTGTTGATGGATTCACAGTGTGCAAAAGCTAAGTATGAAAATATTAATAACTGGTTTTATGTGGCGGGACTGTCAATCAATGTGAAAAGAGCTCTTTCTTGAGTTAAACAGATAAACAGCTATATAACTGGTGTTACAACAGCTTCAGGAAACGCATCAAAGTGAAAACAGTGCTGCAAATCATGACCATTTTCATGATCTGTTAATCTGGTGATTTTCTTGAGAAAAGGAAAAAGTCTGTTTAAACCAATTTCCAAAGGTCAAATCTTAAAAATGCTTTTTCTTACACTTCATTTAATATTTAAACGTCATTTTGCCTCAAAAATGTCCATGTTTTAGACTTTGACATTGTGTGTGCTCATCATCCCTAAATTTTCAATGACCATCGTCCAAAAAACACAAAGACCAAACCAAAGAATTAAATAACCATCCAAACTAATAAACTGTGAAAAAATAAACTCCACTTGATGGAGATTTACAAAATTAACCAATTTTCTCTCCAGTGAGCAGTATATTGCTTTAATCTATGACCAAAAGTGCTGAAGTCTTTTTGTCCCTCCTTCCAAAGGCTCTCTGGAGTTTGGTTCTTCTATCACAAATTTGTCATTAACACCTTTTTTAGCTGCAAGCAGCAAAATGGTCATTAGATATTTACCTTTTTTCCTTCTAATTCTGAGGTATAATCCCAAAATACAACAGAACTGACTTATTTCTCTCTGTAAGATCACTGAACATACTTGTAAGCTAATCTTCTTAAACTGACTGATGAATTTATCGAGAGGTGTTCAAGAAAACGGCGAGTTAAAGAAGAAAACACTAACACAATAATGTGATTTAAGTTTTGCACAGACTAAAGTCAAGCAACCAGGTGAAAAGAAAATATGCCTCAGAAACTAAAAGCCAACAGTCACGAAATCCACACAGCCTCCATAGCGTTGCATGCGACAGCAGAAAGGCCGACCAGATTTTGCCGTTGAGACATAATCCCTTTGCCATCAGACAAACAAGACACCATCTGCTACCACTGAGCCGGGCATCGGTTAGATGGAGGTGTCAAGGGCGCTGACTGCCCCTGAGCAGCCAGCAGAGCTGTTTGAAATCACAGGTCCTCACATGACAGCGCTGAAAGGACTCAAGGCCACTCGGACCATTTCTTTTTTTTATTGTTGACATTTCAAAAGTGGCCTTAAAAGTGACAAAAAACGCCCATAGCTCACAAATCAACACCTACATTTAACCTCGATGGTGACGTTGGCTGGGGGACTCAGCTCAAAGGTGTAGACACACATGTACACTCCGGCGTCGTCCCCTCTTGGTTTGTGCAGCCTGCAGAACACAAACACACAGGGCAGATAAACTCTGCTGTTAACACACACACACACACACACAATCATCAAATTTGTTGGAAGTTTTGTGTGGACTCCCACTTGTACTCGGTGTTCCTGTTCATGCTGCGTGTTTCTGGGATCTCCTCCCCGTTCTTCATCCAGAAGCTCTCCTGGTGGAGGCTGTGGGCACTGGTCAGGTTGCACTGCAGTGTGAACGAGTCACCTTCCACGGGGAGTGTGGTGTGCTCAGAGGCGGTGATTGACGGCTCTGGAAGAGAGGCACGGATCAGCAACAGCAGAAGTGATGCTTGCTGGAACTGGTGGGTGAGGAAAGATGTAAACAACAACACTTAAAGAGTTCAGACAGACCACAGCCAACACACTTTACACAATACAGAGCAGGAATAGAGCTGCAGAGTGGGAGGAAGTATTTTGGGAACGAAGGGTTCCTTAAGTTGAAGTCATCCTCTGCATCATTAACTGAAGGTGGAAGCAGGAGCACTTCAGTACAGGAAATGAAGCTCTCTCTCTCAGCTGAATTATCAGTACCTAAGATGAGCTTGTGCATTACAGAATATCTGTTTCCTGATGAAAATGTTACCAGTACAAGATCAAAAAGGGTGCTTGAAAAGGGTGAGAAGGAAAGTCAGCGTCATCTCCAAGGATGTTCTTTAGTGAAAAGCATCTGTCTGAGTTTAAATTTCTGTAAGGAGCAAAAAATGACTGTAAAAGGACATTTCAATACTTCTATAACAAAGTCTAGAAACCCTTAATTTTCAGATTATAAAATAAAATTTTATATTTGAATTTTATTACAGAATTAACCTATAGTCGTTAAATTGTCTGCTGCATTTCTGTGTAAAGCATCATGCAGATAATTTTTCCCACTCAAGAGAAAAAAAGGGATTTAACCTTTGCACTTTTCGACAAAAAAGTCTCAAGAAAAAACCCAAACCATTTCAGCTAAATCCATAAATTCTAATGTTGCACCAAATCAGATTCCCCTTTAAGGAACAAAGAGGTGCTTTTTGCCCTCTTTTGGAGTTAAAAGAGCCGTGTATGTCATTTCTAAAGGCCTCATTAGAAACACAGAAGCTTGACATGAACATACTTTTACCAGGTTTAAATTCAACCTGTGAAAAATCCTCACTTGGATTAGCTTTTAAACCATGAAGACCTTAAGAGGAGTGTTGTATTCTGCTTAATCCTGATTATCTTCTGCTTGTTTGCACATGCAGACACCAGTAAACATTTCAATCTGAGTCACAAGCTGAAACAGGAGATTTGAAGACACGACACCTGGAGTGGAACCAACACCTGAGATTTAGCTCAGATACCACACGAAATTCTGATTTTACTAGTTTAGAAAAGACACTGAACAAATCTCACCTGGAGTGTGTTGTCTCAACCTTGATACTGTCAACAGCTACACTGGCTGAATAAAAACAGCGTAAAGAGGAAACACTTGTATTTAAAAAAGGATTAAACTGTTCAAAGGCTACATTTAAAAGATGAAGAACTTTGTATTCATTAACAAAATTCCGTAAGCCCAAAAAGTGTTTCAGATTTGGTTGCAAAAGTAAGAACTAGCAATTAAGTTGTAGCTATATAGTTTTCAGAAATTAGGCCAGTGAGAAATAAAAAATTAAAGGTGGACTCTGACTTATTTTCTTGGAATTATAAAGAAAAAGTCAGAAATTTGATTCAAAATAGTCAAAATTCTGAAATTACAGTTGGAAAAGACCAATATCAAAAATTTGAGACAAGAGCACATTCTCTTTTTGTTTTCCCTCAGATACCTGAAGTTTTTCTTCTCTTTAAAGAATTTTGAGCCTAATTCAAGAATTCTGTGAAAAAAAAATCTGAAATTTGATTTAAAAATCAGGTTAAAATATAAAATATAAAAGTTAGATTGTTATTATTATTATTATTATTATTATTATTATTATTATTATTATTATTATTATTATTATTACTTATGAAAGAAATTCTTTATATACTCTCACAATACAAAATAGGATATGAAACCAAAAAAGTACACCATATTTGTTTCTGGGTGTCAAACAATAAACCAAACTCTAGCATTCATCCATTTAATATTCAGAAATATAATTCTATGCTTTTTATTGTAGTCACACCAAACTGGGAAACTCGAGGTGTAAAAGGTTGCTGATTTCACCTGAAAAATTTAACATTTAAGGTCAAAGAAATAAAAAAAAATATAGCTGATGAAACGAACATGAGGATGCTAAAACTGAAGATAAAATTAGACAGATCAGTAAAACAAGAAGATGAAAGCTTAAAGGGAAATAAAAACATAGAGGAGAAACAGACTGGAGGAGATTTGTCTCTACAGGTTGAAGGGTTTAAAACTATAATGACGGGCTGAAGTCGCTTCTCTTCAGTATTTCTAATCTGTAGGGGAAGATGGCACCCACAGAGGAAGCTAGTGGACCTCTGCAGAGGTCTGAGAGAGGCTGAATCACACAGAAGTTAATTTCAGCCACTAACAGGTTGGGTGGGTGGGGGGTGTTTCCGCTACACTGACCACTCACTCTGCAGCACCGTTATTGTGGCCTGAGCCCGGATCCAGGTGGTGGCTGGGTTTTGGTGCAGGTCGTTACGCCGTGGGTCGTTGCTGGCTCTGCACTCGTAGGTCCCCGAGTCATCCAGAGTCAGACGAGAGACCCCCAACACGCTCACGGCGTTGGCTCCATAAGCCGTGCTGATTGACACTCTGCGCTTACGGGCACCGTCCCACAGCTGCCTGAAGGAATCAGCTCGGTTGATCTCTGAGTACCACCACTGGATTTCTGGGGTGGGATTTCCCACCACGTCACAGTACAGCTCAAAGGTGTCTCCTGTGAGCTTGGTTTCAGAGAGGGGGGATTTCACAAAGCCCGCTGGTGGGGTGTGTGGTGGTGTTTTAGGGGGAAGGATGTCCAGAGAGAGAGAAGGCCAAAAGAAGGGAAAAAAGATGTAGGATGGAAAGGCAAGAAATGTCAGGTTAAATAAAGAGGAAACGGAAAAAGAAAAGACTTGATATGAAAAACAGAAAAGAGAACGACAGACAAATTTAAACAAAAGGTTGTGTAAGTAAAAGAAAAAGTAAAACAAACAGAGCTGCTATTTTTTAATGATTTATTGTTGATTTTAATGTTGTTGATAGAATGGGCCTTTGCACCTTCCCTGACGTCAGGGCTTGTTTTAGGCCCCAGGATGTTCAGCAGGATCTACCTGTGCAGAAGCCTTGGCTGTGCTGCAGTAAGTGACAGAAGCAGCATGGGCTAAACCAGCATGTATATCAGCCTACAGGCCCAAAGTGCTGTAGTTTAAGCAACCATCTGCTTTACACCAGAAGGAATGTCTGTGACTTTAACCAAGTTATCATCCACAGGAACGTTTATTGTGACAGATCCTTAAAGGGGCACTTATGATTTTGAGTATTCTAAATGGTTTTCTCCATGGCCACACTCATTGTTGCATGAAAATTCCTTGATTGACTTTTCATCATCAATGTCAATATCAACTTACCAGGGTAGTAAGACTTGGCATTAAAGGAATGCAAGCAATACCCTGCCCATACATTACCCCTTACATATTCTGGCTGAAATGCAAAAATATTTGATTTTCTTTCAGGGAAGACCACAAAACTAGCAGTAAACTAAAAACATACAACATTACAACTGAGGCTTAAACAGGGGAAACACCGGGCTGTCAGAATCACTCAGTTTTTGGTCAAATAACACAGAGAATAAGCCGACCTCAGATGTGTCTGAGCCCTTATTGCTGCTATTCTGAGGATGCTTTAATTGAATTTTGCTGGGACGTCCTTTCAGGAGCTGCTCTCACTTGGTTTTGTCAAATTAATGACATTATATAAAACTGTGCCTGGCTCCCACCCAAAAGTCCTCTAAGTGACCTTCATTTCCCTGCCATCCTCCCAGTTAATGAAAATGTAAACAGGAAAGAGCAGCATTAAGTGAACACAGACACCTCATGAAAATGTTGAAAATGTCTTCCCCTCTGAGCTGAATCGAACTGAAATAATTAATAATGGCTGCACGGAGAGGAGGAGAAGGAGGAAGAGGAAGGGTTTGTAATCATAAGTGTGGTCTATAGGCACTGTGGCAAGCGCAAGAGAATGAGAGGAGATTTATAGAAGCCACAGTTCTGGGTCTCTGGGGAGCGTGTGGGCGAATGGTGATAGACCCCCTCCGTTTCCATAGAAGCACTCAACGGCAACAAAGTAGGAGGATGAAGAAACAGCCAGCAGATCAGCAGATCATCACAAGACAGATAATCACATGGTTGTTTCCCTTTTCTGTATCTGCCCCCCCCCCCTTTTTTGTTGTTTTCTGCCGTGCAAACCACTACTTGATCATAAAAACCAGCACATTCAGTTCTGCAATGAATCCTGCATTCATGAAGGTTGTAATGTTAGGTTAAGAGAAACATCGGCCTTCTAATCGCTACAGCACCATCTGCAGCATTCAAACACAGCGCACATTTGATTTCCTGCTTTACAAACAGCTTCGCTGGGAAACCCAGGGAACGCAAGCACCAGTAAATAGCATGACAGGGGCTGAAAAACAATCACCTCAGCTGTAAACATGGAATAGCCGAGAGACCACTCCTGTCACCTCGGATGCTCTAGATGTGTCAAAAGTGCTGAGCCAGGAGTGCTGTCTCTGCACGCCTCTGTTCTCCACATGTATGAAACATGTCAGTCATGGCCGGCCGAGGTCAGTTCAGTTTGGAGTGTGCTCATGTGTGTGTCTCCTGACACGCCTGGGAATCTAAAGCACAGATCTTAAAGCTTTAAAAATGCTACCAACTCAATACTTGTACTTAAAATGAAAAATCCTGTTTTGATAGCCTTTAACCTGTCAGCAAATCATAAGATATTCCCATAAAAAAGCAAGTTCTTAAAAATAAAAATTAGACTCTCTGTTTAGACACATTAAAGGAATATTTATTTCTGATATCGTTCATATTTTTTTCATATCTATGCTTACTGTCTTTTCTGTTTTGCTCTTTCTGTTAGTTCCAACTGTTTTATTTTTGTTTTCCCAATTTGAGGGATTGAGATAGGTGTTCTGGACCACATAACTAACAACTATTCAGGAGGATTAGGGCATTGAAAAAACTCCCCACATTTTTTGGAGGTTCATTCTGACTAATTTCTTTTTATTTTGACTTTTTTTTTCTCTCAGAATTCTGTCTTTAAAAGCAAAAGTAAGTATATTTTTTCCACTTGCATCAAAGAATGTTTAAATACCCCGAATCTCCTTTAACAGAAATCCCTCTCATATTTTTTTCATTTGTCAATATGTTCTTTTATCTATGTCTATCTATCCATCTGTCTATCTATTTATCAATATTTCCTCTGAAAGGTTTTACAACTAAATCCAAAATACCAAAAAACTCAAACTCATTTACTTTTTTTTTCTACTTTCCTTTTGATTTTCTTTTGAAATGTAAATGATGACGAAAATACTGAACTTTTATAAATCACCATGCATCAGATTTCTTATTTGTAAGTGGGAAAGTGATTCTTATTTGTGGAAAAAAATAGCATTAAACTGCATTAAAAACAAGTGCTCAATTTATATCAGCTTTTCATTTGTAGAAGTTGCTTTTTTGCATTTAATATAATTAGAAGTTGCTTTTTTGCATTTAATATAATGAACACCAACAACAGAATATCAACTTCCTTATTCTGCTGCACAATAATCTGTTAGCCAGTAACATGATTAAGAGGAATTTAATTCATAGAATAAAAAAATACATTGTCTTATTTATACTTTTGATTTCAGAGCAGAGCTGATGTTAACATCAAAAGTTATGTTAAATTGTATTATTATAGAAGAATAAATTCATATTCAACACCAGCCAGTAAGTGTTTCAGACTTTATTTGAAGATAATTAGGATGTGAAAACCTTAACATTTATAGGGACATAAACACTGCTCCACAGTAGTCACCCCGGTGTTTTTCTTTGGTCTGAAGAAATAAATACTGACTTGACCTTCACATTCAAAGAGCTGCAACTATAAAGTTTGATGAAGAGCTAATGGGTAACTCTAATGTTTGTGATTAGAGCAGTTTTCTGCTGATGGACTTATCTGATAAAGGTCTGACTGCTTTAATCACACGTCAAGATTCACACATCATAAACTGAAACATTTTTTAATCAAGCTTTATAGAAATCAGTGTGTCATCTTTAATAAGGCTAAATTTGTCTGGAAGCCAATCATAATCTGCTTTTCAGCCACGTAGTGTAAGACCAAGGAGCAACCTATGGTCTAAAAAATGAGGCAATGCGGAAGTGCTAAAAGCTGCAGTTCATTGAGTGTCCACTTGAGACTGACTCCGGAAGTACTGAAAATGACAAACAACCTTTTCACATCAGAAATAAACAGCCTGATACAAAAAATAACATCAACCTGAGCAGCAAACTTCTGTTATGGCACACACTGTGGGGGGTGGGTATCAACCAATACTGATCTCAATATGATACCAGTGTTGAAATAATAACCTGCATGCCCTACTGTGGGATAAGACTGGTAATGTTTTGGGTGAAAGGCAAAATAAGTACATATGGAATTACTGAAGTTGATATTTATTAAAACTGTAACGTTGAAATGTTTACTGGAACTTTGGTTAAAAAAATGCTTCAGGACTCACAGAAATTAATATTCAGTCATAAACTTTTACACCCTGTAGGCTGGTAATGCAGCAAAAAAAAACAGAGAAAGTGCAGCAGAGGGAACATTCAAGTACAAAACTGTTACACAACTGTTTGTAACCACATACTATAAACAAAGTGACAAAACAGGCCAAACAATCTTGTTTGATTTAATCATAATTTAACCTTAGTGTCAAGTTCTCCAAGTGACGACAAAAATTCTAGTAAAAAACATGAGAGCGCTGGTTAAAAAAAGGCACAGAGCTGTTTGCCTGGGTCAGAACCACGGATTGGCCCTTTCCTACTGATACCCGATCCAGCTTTGAGGGGCCTGATCCGTCTGATACCTGATGCCAGGATCGGGATCTTTGCATCCCTGGTTCAAAGCCCGCCCCATTACCTGATGATTTGCTTCAATCAGAAACAGACGGGTGACATCACGGAGACTGCTTCTATATATAATACAGACTATGTGTCAGACCCTTGTTGACTGGGGATGTTCTTAACATGTTTCTTGAAACAGAGAAATATTACAGCATGCTCTTAAAATCCCAGTCCTTTTGATGAGGGCAACTGGAGTTAAGAATCAATGCTTATTTCTGATTCATGAGTCAAACTGTCAATCTAAAAGTTCAACCTGACAACAGATGGCCTCATGGGTGAATGCTTGCAGAAAATTTCCTTTTACCTCTCTTTAAATCTATTAAAACTGCAGTGTGATATGAACTAAATCTAGCCTCTGTTTTTGTAGATGTACCAAAAACTGTTGCATCACATATTGTGGAGCTACTCTAAATGAGAAACTGATATTGCATCAAAACTGAAGTCATCTCTGACAGACATTAACTACATGATCTTAAATTATTACCTAGCAATAAAAAATGTCAGGTTAAACATGATTTCACTTTTCCTTTCAGGATTAGTCTCAGTACTTTGATAGAATTTAGTTATGAGAGTTTCCTTAATGGATTTTGAATTTGAAAGTCAAACTCTTACAAAACAACAACACTAGATTACAAGTATAACAGTACAGTAAATAATGTCTAATTTAAGATTTTTTTTTATTTGGTTTCTGATTTTCTTATGGTGACATTAAACTAATGAGGAAATTGAGGATGTAACCACAGGATCAATCAATACATAATCAATACAGGTTGAAGATTGAAAATTATACTCTTACAGCCTTATCATTTCAGGCCTGATGATGTGTGCTTTGATTAGCATAAAGACACTTCTTCAGTACTATTTTTATTAACATAACCCAACACTTTTAATCTGGCCATGGTGGTCTGCAGTGATCGCCTTCTCTTTATTACAGTTGTTTCAATAATTAAAGAAACAGAAACCTCTCTTTGCACTCATCAGTTTATTCAGTCAGATCTTCACTTTGAGCAGCTTTTATGGCTTAAGTGTGCAAAAAGAACAAAAGTAGATGGTTCAACTAATCATTATCTGACAGAATATGAGTGAAATTTAGCTGGAAGAACAACAACATAAGGAAATATGGTCATAAAAAGAACATAAACACTTGAGACATTCTCATTCTTAAGGGTAAAGATAATAACAGAATACCCTACTTTAAGCTATTGGTTCATTTGAACCATTATTCTGAGGTTTGTCTCCCGAAGCACTGATTGATGAACAGATATGGGTGGGTGTGCAGTTTAAGAGGAGGTGTATAACGCATTCCTACACATGGTCGACTCCAGAGGAGAGTCAAAGCTGAATTAAAAGCTCACTCATTCTCACTTAATGCTTGCAAAAGCATCCAATACAGACGTACTAACACTGAGCTGAGACCGGGCTCGCACTGCTCCAAACTGGTTGCTGCTGGGGGGTGAGATTTATGAGCAGAGGGGTCAGTCGGACAAGATGAGCGATGCTGGGAAATCAATGCCATCCTGCAGTGTTGAGCATCTCAACGAAGAGTTAACAGATTCAGTGTTGCAAGAGGACATTAAAGCCATGGTTCCCTGTGCAGCATCTCGGCTCTAAAAATAGAAGCATGCAGCAAAATGGACTGATGCTATTTACAGAGCAGCACTTCTTCTGAGGTCCTACATCTCATTACATGCATGTTGTGCTCTGGTACAGGGGCTGCTGGTACCTGCTGGAGTGATGCAGGGATTTATCTCAGCCAGTGGGAGGGGACACACTAAATGCTGAATTCCTGAGCCTTAACCTGACATACCTGTGCAGACCCAGCATGTTGATTGTCTGCGTCTCTTCCAGCATCAATTTCACACCGCTTCCCACATGCACCTATCTCAATCCCTCAAACAAATGAGCACTTAACTTGTCCTTGCTGATCGTTCGGCTCGAGTATTCGGCTACACACTTCAAAGGACATTTTAGGGACACTGCACAGGCCTTCGTTTGGCCCACTTCAGCCAACAACGAAAACAGATTGTAGCATATTAATGTTTTATTGGCCCTCAGTGTCAAATGACAGAAAGAGGCGCTTCATTCGACTTACAAATGTTTCTTTAAGTGCAGCATTTAGGGATTATCTGCTGAGACTTGGCTGCCAGAGAGGCAGTCGTGACGGACTGACAGCGCGCTTAATAACAGACATGTCTTGTAATGATTCATTAAAAACACCCCAATGCAGAAAGGCAGGCGACATCCCCTCTGAAAACCGCATTTTCGTCATGGTGTGAGATTAGCGTCATGCATTTTCAGCAACAGGGGAGCTGATTTCCTACCGTTCTGCGATGAGACGGACTGCAGCATAAGCGCTCCAAATATCGCCACCGAGAAGGACATGACTGCAGCTCGTTTGCCAGGTATCATCTTCGAAGACGAGGAAAAGCGAGCGCTAAGGTGACCTGAGCGGGGTATGATGATGCAGGATGGACTCGCACCTCCAGACACGCCAGCAGTGTCACGCAGAGTGGGGCAGTGTCGCTAGGTAGACTAGCGGGGACCTTCTGCGATGCTGCTGGATACTTCTGCAGCTCTCCACTGTCAGCCCGGTGCAGCAAGGGAACCACCTTTTTAAAACCACCCGTGTTATCTTGAGTCTCGCGAGATCTTGGAAGAGACACACTGGTACCTTTTACTGTACTACACATAAAGTCCCAAAATACGGAGAATAAATAATTCAAATTAAAAAGGATTGTAAGTTTGTTGTCTTTAATCTTATTGACAAAGTGTTCACGTAACGATGACAAAACATACTCATACTGACTGTTAAAAAGCTAATTTTTATTTTAGGTGATTTCACAAACACAAGTGAATAACCTTGATGGTTTCTGATTGAGGTGCAGTGAAATAGTTCTATAAATAAGATAACGGTCGACCGGAACTACTTCTTTTTTTCCTACTAATTCTATGACATTTATTCTGAGTATTTTCCAATTATTGATAAAAAAAAAAGCACCCAAAACTTTAGACTCAGGGACATGCTACAGATTTTGGGCCACATCACTTCACCACCACAAATTTTCCTAGTAAGAGAAAATGGAAAAGGTAGGTACCTGCTCTGTCAGGATTGATCCAGATTGGATAAATTTACCTGTCTGTCTTTTCAACCAGAAGGTGATGTTGCATTCATGTGTACCTTTTCAAACAGGAGCTTCTGCTGATACAAACTTATTCTCTATTTTCAGAGGATATCTGGTCATTGACACATTTTATGACACGTTTAATGACCTATAGTTAGGTTTGACATGCCTTTCTGAGCAGGCTGCACGAGCCAGGGCAACTGTTGAGCTCTTGGACTATGTGTCAAGTACTCAAAAAAAAAAAAAAAAAAAAAAAAAAAATGGTGAAAATAGAGAGCAAGTGTGCAGCACATGTGGAAAATCACAGTAGTATATCCTTCTGGTTAAAAAGACGGACAGGTTTGTTTGTTCAGTCAGCAACAAAACCTGTCAAAGCAGGTACTTACCTTAAATATTTTCTCGTTTTTCTTTCTTTCTTTTTTTTTTTTTTGTCATGCTTTGCACTTCAAAGTCCCCATACAAGCCCTGAGTATCATCTTGATTTTTCCACTTCATGTGGCACCTCTATCAAGCCCAACGAGAGGCTCTACTGTGCCTAATACCTCCAGACTTTAAATGGTGCACTTGGTCAAGAAGCTTCACAAGCGGACTAAGCCCTGACCTCATAGTGCTGAAGCTTTAAGTAGACTTTTAATCCTGTTGCTCTTAGAACTAATATAGGGTAATGACATGGCAGCCTCACACCTACAACACAGTGTAACTTCTACTCCTGCTTCACTAAATCGCACTATTAAAGTACCCTAAGTACCCTAAACTAACAAGCAAGGGAGACATGACCTATTGTAGGCTGCATCATGCTGGCTAATGAACTCACGATCCGCCTACCACCTGTAGTTTAAATATAATACTCAAACAAAAATACTCACTTATATGGCAATAAAATCCTCACAGGACAGGAGAACAGGGGAGATGGTGGCACATGTGGGAAAATGACATGTAGATTTGAGCTGGAGACCCCATTCTTTGCTGAAGCATACTCAGAGAATTCTGTTATAGCCTCAACCTATGATTTTAAGTTTTGGCAACTTAAATTATGTTCATTACCAGAAAATCATTTTCAGGCCAACAATTTTAAGTTTTCTTTATAACAGTGTGGTAGGACATCCAGAGGGCACTTTGTTTATGCTGTATCCACTAATAGGGCATCCAGAGGACATGTTGTATTTTAGCTACTAGCAAGGTATTAACAGAACACTTTGTTTACATTTTTACCAGTCAGAACATCCAGAAGGCTATTTGTATTAATAAAGTTACGGGAGAAGATTATGGCCCATTGAAAAAAGGTCCAATGTATTTTTTTTTTTTTTATCATTTTGAAAAATAGAATTAAAAAAACAAAAACAAAAACAAAAAACCCATCATAGTTCTGAGGGGGGAATAAAGTCAGAATCCAGACTCCTGACTTTTTGCAGTCAGGAGTCTGCACTTTGTGCAGATGGCCTAGTGGTTAAGGCCACACTCATGGGCAAAACAGCCTTCTATACTGCTTATTCTGTTTAGGGTCACAGGTGACCATGCAGTCCATCTCATTGCTTTCACCACTACTAAATTCTACTTCATCCTCACAAATATCAGCTGAGAAAGCTAGTTCTACCTTCTTCTTCCTTGAGGCTACGTAGAATAATGCTACGTTTATTCTGTAAATGAAGGAAAAATGTATGGAGAAGAAAAGCATGTGCTCTGCAAAGAAGGCTCGCAACATTTACTGTTAGAGTTGACGAGGGCATACAGTGTACAGTAATAGCCCAAACTTTACTAAAACCAACATCAAATGTATCTAGGTTAAACTGTAGTGGTACAAGAAGATTATGATGACTGGTAAGCTTTTGAACAGTTTATATACATAAAGACACAATATCAAAATGTCATGGTGAATCCATGATGGTAAGGCGTTGCCTCAAGATAACATTTGCATTTTTACATGTTTCCCAAGATTAAGCTTCACTTACATAATAATATGTATAAATTTCATCTGAGAGCGTCCAAGTTACAAAAAATAAATAAATAAATAAATAAATAAATAAATAAATGAATTCAGACTATGTTGTAGAGAGAAATGGCTGAGCTGGTCCATGCCAGAGAGTCTGAAAAAAATGCATGGCCTCCAAAGAGTCACATGACAAATTCAAGCTTTGCTATTGGTTTCTTTTGGTCTTGTCATTTTTCTAAAGTATTGCATGACAACTGGGATGTATTGTGTGTGTGTAAAAGCCCAAGAATGGGTATGTTGCCTAGAGGCAACATATGCTGATGTTATTCTGCTTTAGAAAATGGGAAATTCTATGCATGCAAAAGCATTTGGTAATGAAGGAGGCAGATAGCTTGGTAATGATTGTGGGACTTTCAACATGGCATCTTTTTTAGTATCTCTTTTAGTATTTCCCATAACTGATAAAATATGGGGAGTTGGAGAGGAAGGATTTTGCTTTCATTCATCATTTAAAGGCCCTGTGAGGATTTTATAAGTGATCTTGAAATAATATTAGCTATTTTTGTCATATTCCTGTCATATTAAAATGAGATTATCTGTTCCAGACTTAATTATTTCTAAATGCTATTTCTCATTATACTTGGTCGGATTGGGCTCTCCCAGGTGAGTATCAATCCATTTATGGCTATCATAGACCCAAAAATCCTATGAAGACACAGTGCTAGCTGTCAAATTTAAGCAGTGAGAAACAAGATCTGTCCCTTTTCTTAAAGAAAATGCTTCAGCTATATGTTTAATCACATAGCTAAAACTGCTGCCCAAAAGATGGTGTTGGGCACGCAGAACCTACTTCAAACAACATTCATATAGGTGGTTTGGAAAACGGCCACAGGCTTTTGCAGCCTGAGTGTCTCATGTGGACACTCTGAGAACTGCAGCTTTTTGCTCTGCATTTAACAAGAAACCTGGTGTCACCTCTGCTGGCGATGTAAATCAGATCAGGGTGATATTATTCATATGTTTATGACATGTCCTAGGCTGGCCAATTATTGGCAAAGAGTTATGGCAAAGATTGGGGATAGCCTAGGAAAAGATGTTATATTAACACCTGCTTTATGTCTCTTAAACAGCCTTGAAGGTGACAGATTTGATAGGCTTCAAGCTCAATGGTTAAAGGTAGCCATTACCACAGCCAAAAGGGTCATATTGAGACACTGGCTGGGTCAGAACATTCCAACATGTTCTGAATGGTTCTTGGCTTTATCAGAAACAGCCTCATTTGAACGACTTATATACAAAGTAAATGGAAAATTGACTGTTTACATGGAATTATGGAACCCTTTCCTGACACAGATTGGGTAGGCTCAGACCAAGGAGGTTCAATGAGATTTAAGTGGATCTGGTTTCGGCGGTGCCTAGGGTTCGACCGGCTTGGGGGGGGGGGGGTTAAAGAAAAACTGATTCCTTCAATATTTGTCCCTCAGCATATCAGGTTACACATATGTATGGTTAGTCATACTGTATTTCATTTCTTTAATTATTTACAAGTACACTTCTATATGTATATGTATGACTACCTTTGCATGTCAATATACATGAGTAGATATGTATATTTATATTTCTATATATTTACTTATTTAATTTTGTGGAGTCCTCTCCTTCCAACATCTCATTATGTTTATGTTCTCACAGAGGGCACATTGTTAAATGCAAGGTACTCATTACAGAGCGGGAACATATCTTTGTATGACTTTGTTTCATCTCCTGTCCTGTCTACTAGGAGCAAGCGAGGGACTTGTTGTATGTACTAAACTGAAGAAATGTTTGTTTTTTCTGAAGGAACCAATAAAATCTAAATTGCAAAAAAAAAAAAAAAAAAAAAGAAACCTGGTGTCAGACAAATGTTAAGTTGGGGTCTGAATTTGTTCAAATGATCTCATAAGGGGTCTACTATTTTTTACCTCAATGATTATAAGTGATTATGTGACTGAACGGTATAAACTGCTACCTGATTAATCATGTCACATCATACATTAAAAGCTCAAATCAGTGAGCAGTTGTGTTGGTGCATAAATCAAACTGTACTTACAAATAACATGTTAGTGCATGAAACAATTATGAAGATAAGAAAAGTTTAAAAACTGTCGCAGAACAAGAGGCTTTTTTTTATTTTTACACAGACAGCTTCACTTTTTCTTGCTCCGGGATATTAAACAAGAATAGTTGATATTTTGTAAAAGATAACCCTCCACATCCCAAAAGATTACAGTGAATGTAGGTTTTATTGTAGGTTTTAGTTTTTGAGGTATTTCAGGACATTTAAATAACATGTGGACCCTTGACCCACTCAAGAGCACTTCAGAAAAAGAGGATCATGAAAGTCAGAGGTTGCCCTCTTCAAGGTTAGCTATTAAATATCATGTTTCACAGAGACCCATCAAGTACTGGTAGTTATCAAGGTATCCCAGTGGTAGCCTCACTAATAAACTACTGACAGACCAATACTGTTCAGAAACCCTGTTATAGTGAACAGGCGTGTGAAGCAGACTGACTGTTATTTCCTGTTCCTCTTTGTCTTGTGGTCCAGATGATTGGAAAGGCCTTTGTTGCTGTGCTTTCTCTTGGAGTGGGGATAAATCTCATCTACATCAACTTCATGAAGAAGAATAACCAGGATCCTCTTATGCTTCAAGAAATGCAAAAACTTGCGAAACACCAAGCTTCGCAATGACTGTAGGACCTCCATCATGCCATCTCTTTTTAGCATTTAACGCACAAACGTTTGATTTTTTTCCCCCCCTTTTTCATACACTTTTCTCACATCATTCATTTTTTACTTTTTTCCCAACAAAAATGATTCTCCACAGTAACCTTACAATCAAAAAACAAATAAATACAACAAGACAAAAAACTGCTGCCAAAGCAGTGATAACATCCACAGAGTTATAAACAAACCAGGACATTTTGTAGGACTGTGTCTGCAGATGACGGGCTCCTTTATGTCTTATAACATATTCTATCCAAAACACTGCCTGGTCTAGAGGTTTCATGGGCTGATCTCTGTGCAGCCTGGAGAGAGTCTGCATGTTATCCCTGTAAGATGAATCATAAAGAACTGCCTTCAAGGCTTCCGCAAAGATTTGTCTGTCAAGCACAGCAATATCCACAATCACTGCTCCTCCCTTTGCTCGAATTCTGGACAGGTTGTCAGGCTGGTCGAAGAATAAAGGGAGTCCAACTACAGGCACTCCGTGGTAGATGGCCTCCTGAACACCATTTGTTCCTCCATGTGTCACAAACACTTTAGTTTTTGAGTGTCCTAAGAGGTCCTTCTGTGGCAGCCAGTCAACCAGTAATGTGTTGTTCCCCAGGTTGGCTGGTCTTTGTCCCATGTGCCTCCAGACAACCTTCTGAGGCAGCTGGGAAAAGGCTGCAGCGATCTCCTCTGTGACATCTTGGGGAAGCTTTGCAACTAAAGTCCCTAAAGTCATTACAATGACGCCATGGTCTCCAGAGCTCTGGACAAACTCCTCTAAGTCTGCAGGTAGTGGCTTTGGAGGCTTGCACTGAAATCCACCCATGTAGACAATATTTGGCATCGTTGGACGAGGAAATTCAAAAACAAAATCATTCCTCATAAGCCAAATGTCTGCATCGAGAAAAAAAGTTGAGTAATCCACATCAGGCCCAAAGTATTTCTCAACTAGGGGTTTATAATGAGGCTCTGTCATTCGTGATAGTGTGTACATCCCAAGGACATAACTCAAAACATTGCTTACTCTTTGAAAGAAGTTCATCTTATCTGTGAACTCTGTCGCAGTGAAGGGAATGTATGACAGAGGGGATGGGGCAATAAGGAAATGAGCTTCACCTTGAATGGTCCATCTGACATTGAACACAAGAGGAACCTGAAGCCGTCGCGCCAGCATGGCCCCTCCACCAATGCCTGGGTCGGTCAAAACTAGGTCATACTTGTCTTCATGCAAAGACTTCATCAGGTTTTCATCTTCAAACATCTGAACTACCATTTCACTCATCCCCTTATGGAACTGAGAGAACTGGTCCAAAACTAGTCGCTCCATCTGAATTCGAGTCCAGATGCCTGACCACAGAGACTGACTCTTATCCTGAAGCCGGATTTCTAGCTGTTGATGCAAAAAGATTTCAAAGTTTTCTTCAAATCCGTTTGGCCTTGGAAGTGTGACAGAGGTGTAGAGAGGAGACTTCTCTCTAATGTACCAGCTATCAGACGTCCGGATCACAGTGACCTTGTGGCCTTTGGCATGAAGCTCCTCTATGAGTACTTTCATGTTTACCCAGTGGCTTCCATCCAATGGAAACACCAGGATCTTGCCCCCTGATACAATGGAGAGTTGAATCAGGAGTAGAGCAAAGGTGAGCAGAGATGGATGAGGCACCTTCATACTGTTGTCCCTCGGAGGCTTTGAAAACAGGAAAACAATCACTGAGAGATCAGTGCCTGGCATAGAAAACAGTCTATAAAACATTCAAACATGAAGTATTGAGAATGGAAATCAGTAAATACATTTCTCATACATCAAACTATAGAAAAACATTTTACTTCTGTTTTGGGCACATCATCGTTTTCTACCTCATATTTGTTGATGCACTTTTCTCTTTTCCTGTACTAGTCACATTTTTTCTGGTTTAGAATTAGCCTCAAATTACATCTGATACAAAATATGTTGAATGACAAGTACACAGGGCCTTGTTTCATACTTCATATATCTAAAAGTTGTTAGCATTTCCATCAAAGTGACTTTTCCATTTCTGAACCCCCAAAATTAATGTTGTTTATAAAGTCAAATCAAATCTAGCAATCATCTAAGATCTTTTATAATTATCTTGGCAAGTAGTTGAAACTATTTCCAACTTGACCAGATTCAAGTTACAAGATTCAAGTATATTTTTGGCTGATTTCTTTTCAAGAACTGACAGATCTTTTTATAAACACTTACCTGAGTCCACTTTCGCACGGCAGGCAATTCACCATAAACGTCAGTTCAGTTTTGGAGTGAGTTATGCAATACTGCAGATTTTTTTCACACCTGGAAAGAAGGTTGAAAGCCCCTCCTGCAACAGCATGACTGGTTGACATGTAGTAGTAAAATGCTCTGTACTATGCACTCTGTTATGAAAGAAGGTGTATAGGGCTGAAGACAAGGGGAGTGTTTCAAAACGTGTTTACAGCTCGGAGCAGTGCTGCAACAAGACTTCACATTAACATTTAGCTGTGGTGCCATCTAGTGTCAAGTCAATGCTACATATGCATACCATCATCAGTATTTACCAAGACTGAGTTTATTAAGCACTACACACATGGTCTATAAATATACTGTATTTCCCAAAACTTGGAGTTAAAAAAGTAAAGCCTGAGATTACACTTAAAAAAATATATAATCCAGTTTAGAAACTGTCACATCGATGGCTGTCATTACACAAAAATACAACCCCAATTCCAATGAAGTTCGGACGTTGTGTAAAATGTGGGGGGAAAAAATAATTAAAAAAAAAAACAGAATACAGTGATTTACAAATCCTGTTAAACATACATCCAGTACACAACAAAGACAAGATACTGATTGTTCAAACTGATAAACTTTTTTTGCTTGTTTGTTTGTTTGTTTTCAAATATTCACCCATTTTGAATTTGATGCCTGCAACACATCCCAAAAAGGCTGGGACAGGGGCAACAAAACACTGAGAAAGTTGAGGAATGCTAAAAAAACACTTGTTTGGTACATTTCACAGGTGAACAGGTTAACTGGAAACAGGTGAGTGTCATGACTGAGTATAAAAGGAGCATCCATGAAAGGCTCAGTTGTTTACAAGCAAGGATGAAGCAAGGTTCACCACTTTGTGAACAACTGTGTAAGCAAATAGTCCAACAGTTTAAAAACAATGTTTACAATCACAAGGGATTTAGGGATTTAATTATCTACAGTCCATAATATCTGCATGTAAGCAGCATGGTTGAGAACCAACATTGAATCCCCATGACCTTCGATCCCTCAGGCAGCACTGCATTAAAAACCGGCATCACTGTGTAAAGGATATTACCACATGGGCTCAGGAAAGCTTCAGAAAACCATTGTCAGTTATTACAGTTCATCACTACATCTACAAGTACAAGTTAAAACTCTACCATGCAAAGACAAAGCCATCTATCAACAACACCCAGAAACACCGCCGGCTTCTCTGGACCCGAGCTCATCTGAGATGGACTGACACAAAGTGTGGAAAAGTGTGCTGTGGTCTGAAGAGTCCATGTTTCAGATTGTTTTTGGAAATCATGGACATTGTGTCCACTGGGCCAAAGAGGAAAAAAGACAATCTGGATTGTTATCAGCGCAAAGTTCAAAAGCCAGGATCTGTGATGATATGGGGGTGTGTTTGCGCTCATGGCATGGCTAACTTGACCATCTGTGGAGGCTCCATTAATGTTGAAAGGTACATAAAGGTTTTGGAGCAACATATGCTACCTGCCACGTCTTTTTCATTGACGTCCCTGCTTATTTCAGCAAGACATTGCCAAGACACATCCTGCATGTGTTACAACAGCGTGGCTTCATAGTAAAAGAGTGCGGGTACTAGACTAGCCTGTCTGCAGTCCAGACCTGTGTCCCATTAAAAATTTGTGGCACATTATGACACACAAAATACGACAACAGAGACCCCGGACTGCTGATCAACTGAAGTTGTACTTCAAGCAAGAATGGTAAAGAATTCCACCTCCATAGCTTCAACAATTAGTGTCCTCAGTTCACAAACGCTTACTGACTGTTTTTAAAAGGTGATATAACACAGTAGCAAACATGACCCTGTCCCAGCTTTTTCAAACATTTTCAAATTCAAGGTATATAAGTTTGAACAATAAATTCCTTGTCTTTGTAGCGTATTAAATTGAATACATTCGCAAATCTATTGCATTGTGTTTTTATTTGTGTTTTACACAATGTCCCAACTTCTTTAGAATTGGGGTTGTAGAATAAAATCATAGCATCATTCGATTAGTCCAATTATCACCTACTACCTTCACTTTTCAAACAACTGTCACACATATTTCAAACTGATTATACCTGGATGGTCCGATATTACTGATTTGATTTTTTCGCAAATGTTAAATTAGAGGGCTGATACGGTGCATTTCTGAGTGGTAACTTAATATATTTTTTTATGTAGGCTGCCTTGATTTTGCAGGTAACCTCTTAAAAGTACCAAAGGCTGTTTTTTTTTAACAGACTAGTATTGTAATGTACTATATAATTTCTCCATCCATCTGCTCAGCTGGTAAATAGATACCAGATAAGGAGTTTGAGAGATGTTTGTTGGGTAAACCATACAATATCACAGTTTATTTTTCCTAATGATATTTACCAAAGTGCTCATATTGGAATAATGCACTATACATCTGCAAAGGTCTATATCAGCTCATGTTGTATTGGATGTTCAAGTATAAGATAATTGAAATGCAAGAAGGATAATGAATTATGAAAACATAAAGAATATATTATGTATGTTGTGCTTTTCATGGACCACAAACTGAATACCATATCTCTAACATACAGATGAGTCATTTGTTAAGCACAGGGGGGAACACTTGCATTATTTTGCATTAGGTGCATTTATTGCCCATGGGTAAAAACTGTTTTTTAATCTGTTTATCCTGGTTTTCATCATCCTGAATCCTCTGCCCAGCAGTTCAAACAGGTGATGTTCTGGGTGTGAAAGATCCCTGAGGATGTTTTGGGCTCTTTTATGGCAATATGAATTGTAAAGATCCTTTATCATCGTGGTGCTCTAAGTCAGGTCCTCCTCATTGTGGATGCCCAGGGACTAGAAATCTGAGACCAAAGAGAGATGTTCTATCACAGACTCTAATTGTATCATCAAAGAAACCACATCAGCAGTCATCCTCTACCCCTGCTTCTGTGCTGTCTCTTGAAAAAACCTCTGAGTAATTTCATTAAACTTCCTGCATGCATCTAATCAAAGCATCTTGTTTTGTATTTATGAAAATAATCCAATAGTGGTATAATTGAGTCCATCAACACCAAGTTCTATGCAGTAATAAATAGGCCTGCATGGCCAAGTGTTGCCACTTGCAAATGATTCACCTGTGTATTAGAGGAGTATGTGCAATCGCATGAATGCTGAGTATGTTTTTTCTTATTGCTTTTATTCACTATTAATGTTAATTTTTCATCTTCTTGTTTTTATACTGGCATGGTTTGTATTTATATTTCGTTGTACAATGACATTAAATATCTATTCTAATCCATTCCAACATAATAATTGATGAAAAAAGTAAGATTTTAAGGTAAATTGGGGTGCCGTGCATATGACAGAAATAATAAAAAAGAAAAGATAAAGATAAAATAAAGATATTTCAACATCAAAATCATTTTATTTGAATGGAAGTTGGATAGTGAGAGTAATGTGTTCATGATGAACCTCACCCTCCAGCCCTTTGTTGTTGTTCTCACGCTAACATGCGAGATCCGTAGACCCGACTCACTGCGCGGTCACATCCCGCCCCGACTTCCCCTCTGCCAGCGGCCTGCTGCTTTGAGATGAGGAGAAGATGTCGGTGTCGGGGCTGAAGGCCGAATTGAAGTTTCTTGAGTCAATTTTTGACCCAAACCACGAAAGATTCAGAATTATTGATTGGAAACCCGATGAACTCAGCTGCCAATTTAACGTAACAAGAGAGAAGCTGCTGATCATTCACTGCAACATCACGGTGAGTCCAGGCCAGCCTCTGCGCACCAGCTAAAGCAGCTACTGACTATCAACTGAAACCGAATCAGTCCGGGAGAAGGGTTCTTGTTTACCACTTAGACACGAAAAAGTATCTGCTTTTATCGCTTTTCGAAATAAGACACAAATTTTGGGGTAACACGGCAGATTGATTGAAACGAGACGATTTGAAAAAGTATAAAATAAAATGTCAGTTACGACGCTGCGATAGCTTTTGCTAGCCTGAAAGTAACGTTGACGCTAGCTTGTCTCGTTAGCTAAAAAACTGCGTTACTGTCTCTGAGACTGATAACTTTATAACTACCTTATGTACGTATCTAATTCAAACTGTATTTAATCTCAACAATCATGGGGGCGATTTAGATGTTTAAAATTTATTTCAAGTGACATTTATTTGAACAGGCATTGCGCTGATTGCTGGTTTCACTTCTTTAACGTGAAACAGGCGGTTTACTGGAATGTTGTTCCGCTGTTTTCTGCCATTTCAGTAAATAGCCCGGCCCCTTTGACGAAGTTAACTGATATATATCAAAGTTATGACATTAATCCTCATTTTATCAGGACAACTTTTAAACAGAAAGTGAGTTAACGTTAATATAGAGGAGTCAGGACTGGACTGCTATTTTTCAACCATTTATTTATCAGTGCTAAGTTGTACAAGCATATATTTTCTTGGTCTGGCATTTAAAAAACATACGTACAATTTTACTCATGAAAATATTCATGTAACTTATTAACCACGACACAATAAAGCAAATAAAGTTCACAAATTCAGTAATTTGATCATGGTGGTTGTATTTATATGTTTTAGACTTATTAGTACTCACATTCACCTGAAACAAAAGCTTCACCACATCCCCTTCTAAGAAAAAAAAACCCCACCAACTAATCTTAATTGTGTTGTAGAGATGGGTATAAGCAGGCTTGTTGAAATATGACCCTCTTCACTTTTGCACCCAAAGTCTATCATGTGTGGTCTGCAGATGCACGTAAGGATGTTTTTTTCAATTTTATTTGATCAATTTCAGTTTTGATTGATTCCATGATTTTGATGACATTATTTTTTGAGCGTGAAAAATTAACGAATTTGACTAGGACAAAGTTAGCCTGCCATAAAAGTTAGGCCATTTAGACTCAAAATAAACTGTCAAGTATGAGAACGAGTTTTATTTATTTTCATTAAACATTATTATTTCCTTTTAGGACAGATCACAAACCGTAACTATTTAAACAGGTGAAAGAAGAATATACTAAAAACACATTACATTATAAAACAATAACGTACTGCATTTTGCGTAGTTAAACGCTGGTGATTCGCTAGAGGAAAATAAGATAAAATCCCATCACCACAAATCTTTTCCCTACCTTTCCTGCTCCACAGGGACTTCTCGCCAGAACCAGATCTGAAGGGGAGCTCTCTGAATACGTATCCACCAGAGATATATAGGAAATATTTGTAAATGGGATTTGTTTCCCTCAGGACAAATGGGAATGGTCTTGTGTGTTTTGTACCTGGGATAAGACATTACTACAGCAAGTTACTACAGAGTTTTTTTTTTTTTTAAAGATCAGGAGACTTCAGCACATCAAAAATAGAGCGTTCCCTCCAACTTACACTGCTGTGACACACCATGATCATTTATGCAACTTTGTTGGCATGCTGTGTCATGGTTCTGGCAGATAAACAAAAACTTGAGGTGGTATTCCCACTGAAGTTTAAACCTGAAAAACTGAAGTCACTGTCAGTAACCTTTAAGAGGAACCAAAATGTACGTTACCTGTCGATTCAGTAATTCTTATAAATATATATATTTATGATTCCGAAACAGAACCAGTTCTCGATACCCAACCTAACTCATAAGTGGTCACCGGTGCCTGATTTGCTGAACCCTCCTGATTTAATCTGTCAGTAATGGAAAAAGCATGTACAAATACAAACAGGTAAGGTATGTAGTACCTTGTTTTGAAGAAGATCCAGTTAGACTTGATTGAAAGTTAAGATATTTTCAAAAATCTACTTTGTCAGAGGTTGGTCTGGAAAGGTCTGTGGGTAGGTAAAATGGGTAACAGTGGCTGGCTGTTTTAACACTGAAGCCTTATTCATGCCAAGGCATGCAGTTGTCCTCATTTAAGAAGATGCAAGACAAGTTCCTGTACATATCAGAATAAGTGAAGTGGTCATATTTTACATACAAAATTGTAAGTGTCAAACATGAACAGTTTAGATCTCTACATAG
The DNA here is from genome assembly GCA_030710495.1 of Labroides dimidiatus. Lineage (NCBI taxonomy): Eukaryota > Metazoa > Chordata > Actinopteri > Labriformes > Labridae > Labroides > Labroides dimidiatus. The sequence goes on along the minus strand of CM061147.1, from coordinate 23,741,912 downwards.
TGCATCGTGGTCTTTAAAATATGCCACAGCTAGCTTTTGTTTTTACCCACATTATGCAGTTATGACTGTCTAAAATGATGGGTCATCACTCAGTCACTTGTCCTCAAGTGCTGGAGATGCTGCTGCAGTACAGTATGCAGTCTACAGTGGGTGGCTGTGTGAGTGGAAGATATGTGAGCTGAAATAATCTAAAGTAGGGCCAGACCGATTTGGATTTTTTGATGCAGGAAAGAAAAATAATAACCGATTAATCGGCTGATTCATTTTAAAAATGCATAATGAATAAAAGAACTTATTTTTTGGTCCCTTAATGCTGACAAAAACAAAGATATGAATTACAGGCAGAACATTTTTCTTTTTTACAATACTTTGCCCCTTAGTATTTGTTTAACTTTACAACAGAGATAAATTTTCAAGTATAAAAGCATACAGAAAAGCATTAAAAAGGGCTATAATCGTCCAATTAAATCGGCCAGCCATTATATCAGTGGGGCCCTAATCTAAAGTTCTGGACCAAAGTTTAACATTTTAGATAGATATAAGCATAATACTCGATATCATGTTGCCAAAGCTCTGTTCAAAAGTTAACATTGAAAAAGTAGGCAGTAAATCCTTTAAAACAAAGGCATCATTGGATGAACTCCCAGGTCTCACTCTGGACTCTGTTGCAGGAATCATATCCCTCAACATCTCCAATATGGTTTGTTGAATCTGATGATCCCAGTCTGGCTGAAGTGTTGGAGCGTTTAGAGGATGTGAGGAAAGGCAGCACATTGGTAAGTTCTCTGATGCGGATTAAGTGTCACAAAAGTGAACCTCTAGCATCTGTCTTCAGTATTGATGTTTTTTTCTTTTTTTGTGCTTGTTGCTTGCAGCTCCTTCAGCAGTTGAAGCGCCTCATTTGTGACCTCTGTCGGCTTTACAACCTGCCACAGCATCCAGATGTAGAAATGCTAGACCAGCCTCTGCCTGCTGGCCCAATCACCCAAGAGAGAAAGGTACTGACCTACAGCAAGATAAAACATTCACGTTTCTGTTGCTTGTCCACTCACGTTAGTTTCATCACACAACAGCATGGCCCACCAGATGAGGTGACGTCAGAAGAGGAAGAAGAGGAAGAAATGGGAGAGGTGACTATGTTTACTTTTTGCAGCTCAGATGGTTTGTATGAAGCGCAAAATGTTCAAACTTGTATTATGTACCGCTTCTGAACATGAATGATCTGCACTCTCAGCAGGACATTGACCTGGACCAAGACCTGGACCATTATGACATGAAAGAAGAGGAGCCAGTGGACGGTAAAAAGTCTGAGGATGATGGGATAGAAAAAGAAAACCTGGCTATCTTGGAGAAGATTCGTAAAAACCAGAGGCAGGATCACTTGAATGTAAGTGCTCATTGAGATCAGGGATTTCAAGAGGAGCTTCTTTTGCCTTAATATTCCCTTTTGAATGTTACCTACATTTTTTCAAGAGTTGCTTTTTTTTTCCAAATTCATAGTTTGTGAGGCTGAAGTCACACAAAATGTAATCTTAAAGAACATCTTTAAAGCTACAGTCACCATTTGATATGACATCTGTAAACACCCTTTCTTTTACCAGAGGCCCAAAGGACATTAACCGTTGATCAGATTCCAGCTGATGTTAATTCTGTTTGAGTACATCAACTCTTTGTATTTCAATCACCTTTTATCAGAGCCCAGCTCTGCTACTTGATAGTTTCACAACACTATAAACTGTGCTGAGATCTGACGTTTAACCAGTTTTCGTTGTCGTTTGTTGGCTGTCTTTCAAAGATTTTGTAACAGACGGAAACAAACAGAACTTTCACATCAGGGTCTCTGATTACACTCATCGAGAGCGGCTCACCTCCAGCTAACTGTCTCATCATCTCTGTCCAGGCGTTATACTGTACCATCAGTGTGATTCACCCTTTGTGATTTGTGTTGCAGGGTGCAGTGTCAGGCTCTGTGCAAGCCTCAGACCGCCTAATGAAGGAACTCAGGGAGATCTACAGATCACAGAGCTACAAGACAGGTGATTTATTTCCTGACATTAAAACAGCAGAGAGGTTATTTATTTATGTATTTATTTAAAAAAAAATGTCATTAGAAGATTAAAGTAAACCTCTGTGTTTGTGCTGCTTCACAGGTATTTATTCAGTCGAGCTAGTCAGTGACAGCCTTTATGAATGGCATGTCAAGTTAAGGACGTAAGTTTTTTAATTATTTTCCTTTTATATTTAACAAATGTTAGAAATAAGTGATGAGGATGTAATTACTGACTCTGTTTTTTTTTACAGGGTAGACCCAGATAGTCCGTTGCATAGTGACTTGCAGGTCTTAAAAGAAAAGGAAGGAGTGGACTACATTCTACTCGATTTCTCTTATAAAGTGAGTGCTAAGATAATACAAAAAAATATTCTTATGGGATGAAAGATTTCCTTGAGACTCAAGTACTTTTCTTTTCTCTGTTACAGGATAATTTTCCTTTTGACCCACCATTTGTACGGGTTGTCTCACCTGTGCTCTCTGGAGGGTGAGTGAGCAATGATCTCCCCCTGCCCTATTAGTATTTCATTACATAGCGTTTTTTTCTCTCTTCCTCTCTCTCTACTTTAATTGTGCTGCAGGGTTGGATTTTAGACTAGTTTGGAGTTTTTAACTCAGTATTTATGAAAAGAATCAGAAGTAAAACAAATTCAGGCTCTCTCTGTACATTTCATAACCCATGTATTGCTTGGAGCTGTAGTGGTTGTGTTGCTCTTCTGCTCTACTCACGTCCAAAAGGTCACATCACATCCCATTAAAGGGTGTTTTGTGCTTTTAAGGTGCAGGCTGGACTTAAGTTTGTGATGTGCTTTTACCAGTCTTGCAAGTTTAAAGCCTCGTCTTTAAAAAAAAAAAGTAATACACCACATTTAATACTTTCCTTTTTTATTTTATCGTTTGCTTTTTAAAAAACATTTCTGCTTTTTTTTATTGGCAGTTACGTTCTAGGAGGAGGAGCCTTGTGCATGGAGCTTCTCACAAAACAGGTGCATACAGAGTCTGATCCATATGATGACGCAGTTTTCTCTTATTGCCTAACAACAGTTTTAATGGTTCTGTGACTTTTTTGCTTTCAGGGCTGGAGCAGTGCCTATTCCATAGAATCTGTCATTATGCAGATAAATGCTACTCTGGTGAAAGGAAAAGCCAGGGTGCAGTTCGGAGCCAATAAGGTACGAAGTCTCTTAAATCAGCTCTTAGGTTGTCATTAAACCACGTCTCAAGGTGAAAGTGTTTACAGTTAGATCAGTAACCTTGTGTTATTAAATGAAGAAAGGAAATGTATAACCTGCAGAAGGGTGAGGTGTGCTAGTTGGATCATCAAAAGAAATATTACATCTGAGGTGCATTAAGGACTTAAATCCTCTTCATTTTGCAGCTGTTCTGACTGTTTCAGTTAACAGAAATAGTAAAAAGTGTTTCAAGTTGTATCAAAGATCACTTTAAAGTGTCTAATCCAGGAAAAGACTTAACACAGTAGTACACTGTGTAAGATTTATCAGCATATAGCAGAACAGACAAGGAAGAAATGGAGTTTAATGTTCTTAAGTATGTTTAAAGTAGTGTATAATCACCTGAAATTAAGGATTTATTGTTAACCTAGAAAAATCGTTTTTTGATCTATGTTCCTCTCCACCATCTTGAACTGTCACATATCTGTGGTCTCACAGAACAGACTGTAATCAAGGGCAAAGTAAGTTGTATCGAAAGAAGTTTTTAACAGTTAAAACTTGAATGATGGAGAATCTGTCATGTACCATGAGGGCTTCCAGTTCATGAAGGCCCTGTTGCTGACCAGTGGGAGGGAGGAGTATTTCAATCTGATAGAATCCACACTGGTTGATTGTAAGCAGGTTGTATGTTAAGCTACAAAATGTGAAGAGACAAAAGAGACAGAAAAACAGAGGGAAGTTAATTTATTAAAAACTGAATTCAAACTGAACTGGCTGTTTGTCAACTGAACGAAAGTTTGAGACAACAGCCTTAAAATGTCAAATTCTGCAAAGGCAAAAAGGCTTCGTCTTTGAATGTGGCAGGAGTGCTGAGCTCCTCAAGCAACACATCACGCAACACTCCCCTCGTATACAGGTCGATGCTTTGTCACTAAGAGGAAACTTTGTTTTTTCTTTTTTTTTTTTGCTCTTTTTAATGTTGCAAGTCAGCAAAAGTGTTAAGGCAAAGATGTGCCATCATCTTGCTGGTGTATTTTCTGATTGATCCCGCAATGGTGTAATACTCAAATGTGGGATTTACTGTTGGCTCTGTTTTGCCATTGCTGCTCGACTGGCTAACAGTTATCCTGTGGGAAGGACTTGGTCCCACCATCACACTTTTGTGACATTCATACTGCGGACAAGACAATACAGGAGCATAAAAATAACACCTTAAAAAGTCGATGTGAAAAGGGCTGATGATTGAACTGATCATGGATCAAATGACCTACTGTTTCTCCTTCAATTCTCCTTTTGTCCGCTCACTCAATGTAAAGCAGAACGATGAGCGCTTAGTGAACAGCTTCAGCTACTGTGACTGGTTCACTTTTAATAGACGACACACAATGTAAGGGTCATAACTATCTAACTACTCTGACTATGTGGGACACGCAGAAATCTTTCCTGGCTTCTAACAAATACTGAAAATTGCCGTTTGTGTTTTATCCCGATTGTGGATAGAAACCACAAGAAAGTACACGTATGCATCTAATGAAACGTCATTTGTTTTTCAGAACCAGTACAATCTTGCCAGAGCACAACAGTCGTACAAATCCCTTGTGCAGATTCATGAAAAGAATGGTTAGTAAATGTATCTGAACTGTCCGTTTTCCACAGCCAATCAGCATTTGAAACTGATGTCAAAAAGGTTTGTCTTTCTGTTCTCTGCAGGCTGGTACACCCCCCCCAAAGAGGACGGCTAAACAGAGCTACTACCACTATGCACTGAGAACATGTCTTTGGGTCAAAGTATCTTGTTTTCTTTGGAATATTCCCCCCCTCTGATTTATCTGGGGATATATCATCTTTAGCACGGAAACCATCTCGTTGACTCATCAGATATTCCTCCTCCCCCCCGCTTCGGGAAAAGACTCGTATATTCTGGTATCACTCTGCTTCCCCCCTCAGTGTTTTAGTGAGGAGGATAATGTGAGGGAATCACTAGTCCTGTTTTCTAAACATGCTCGTTTGTCTTTTTTTTTTTTTAAAGAACTTTTCTCCCTCTCATTGTGGGGAATTGCTTTTTCTTTTAGCTGCTTTGACAACGTGGGCGTCACAAACTGTCAGTCATCCCTCTGAATGGAAACTTTTAAAAGACGATTGATAAGGAAGCTCTTTTAGAGGCACATCGCTGCACCTGTTTTTATTAACATAACCTCTTTTCTTGTTTTTATTTTTCTTTTTGAAGTTAACTGGTACATAATTGCAAGTATTGTTTTAGAAGTTTTCCATGGAGATACCTTTTTTTTATTATTTTCATCCTCCAAGACAACAAACAAATGAGCCAATTTTCTGTTTCAAAGCTTCTCTTTTAAATCCAGATGACCGAATACCACCTCCATCTTACAGTCCTCATTTACTGTTAAAGAGGTGTGGAGAATGTTGGGCCAAGAAGAATATGTGTGTGTGACATTTTGTGGTGGTGGTTCATCTTAAAACAATGTTAAAAGACTTAAGATGGGAGTATGTGTTGATTCTTTTGCAGCATCATTTTGGAGGCTCGATTAGACCCAGTGTTCATACTCTTTTTGCCTTATTTCTGTTTATCCGACAAGCAGGTAACTCTTGTTTCTCGGTTTGCTGTTAGTTCAGATTGTTTGCAAAGAAATCAGCATGCAGCACTAGAGCCTCCACTTAAAAGAACGTAGCTGAATTTGATGGTTGATGACTTTGCTGAAGCAGAACTGTGCCGGGATGAAACGAAGGGTGTTGGAGTGTCTTTATTTTCTTCATCATTCCTCACGGTATTGCAGCAAAACACTTAAAGTCACATATTCTAGATAAACACTGATTGTAGAAGTTTGCCCGTGCCCAGTTTGGATTTGAGACTGTTACCATGTTACATGAGGTTGCACGCAGCTGAACTTAAACTCCCCTTAGTTTTCTCCTTCCGGGCTTTCTTTGCCACAACAAAACACTTCAGTTGTGTTCCAGATTGTTGAAAAAAGGATTGCATTTAAAGTGGTGAGAACTCACCTGCAACACCTTTTTTATTTCAACTTCAACCACACAACGCAATACACTGCGGTACGTCGTCAGTACTGCAGGTCCCCATGCTTTAGGACACACACTGTATCGATCAATCTATTGGCTCTTTTGCAGTTTCTCTCTTAACACTGTCTGCAAAAGTACGTTTGAAAGGCATCTCAGGTAACAATACTTTGAAGGGGGACCTGAACATGCACATTTTGTGTTCTGGGTTATTTTCTTGGATAAATTAACACTGTTCTGCGGGTGTTTTGGGGTATCTACCTGCTGAGCTGATGTCAAAGAAAACACAAAAAGCTTTATAATAATATGGCCACATGTTTAATTTAAGTAAGAGAAGAAGATGTTAGCAAAAAGATTGCAGTAGCATGATGACCATCCAAGCTAATAGCTCATCAATACAAACTGCTGTCATTTTTTGGCTTCTGCTGAAAAGTTCTCAGTGTGTGATCAACTATTTCTGATACACAACTTTTGCACAATGGCAATAATGTGCCTGGAGAGGTCAAATCCAACACACGTTCTTAGCAGAATAATTTGATCAGGAAAATAGTTTTTTTTTTTTTTTTATCACACTGCTTCACATCCTGTCAATATATGTCTGTTACAGTGCAGAGGTGGAGTCATCCATTCATCCTCACCTCTTTAATAAGTCTGTTGTTGGGATGTACAGGGGAGATTTTTTCTGTTTGTTTGGTATTATTTTTAAGAACCAACATCCCCTCTGCTTCCCATCCCTTGTCTGCCTGTGTGATTCCCTCCCTGAAAAATGCCAATACTCTGCTCAGAGGGGACGTTAAGAGATGATTACATTTTAAGGTGATGCCGTGATGAACAGACTTGCACGCTTCTCTTTCTGGACTGTGAGTGGAAAAGCTTCATTTATCTCAACCGTTGATTCATTATCTGGCACCTACTAACAGATGATCAGGTCTGGTGCCATTGGCTCATGTTGGTTTTGTTTTATTTTTCATTTTCCATTTGAAGAAATTTTGACCATGTACAGTAATTTGTAAACTTGCATCAAGTTTATGAATAAAGAATTTTAAGATTATTTCTGGTGTGTTGGTCTGTTATTTGAGTCAGATTGTGAACGGATGAGAGTTCTTAAGTTATTTCATTGACTGTAGCTGTATCTGTTCTATTTAATAAATATTTGATGGATGAAATAAATTACTGCTCTTTTGATATTCAGTAGATTTTTTTTAAGTTTTTACCCAAGGATAAGTGATGACTGGAATAGTTAAATATAGGTGATGTTTCCTGTCTTACAGCCATATTCACAATTTGCCTCCAAGCTGTTTTGCTTTTCCCAGAAAACTGAAAACCATCCACTTTTTAAAGCTCCTGTGGTTATTTCTCACTTAATGCTGATTTTTGGAACCTAGTGGAAAGCATTAGCTTTACTTTGGCTGATTTTGTCTTGTACACGTGTAAGTGGTTATTTTACTGGCATTTTGTTCTTTTCCTATCAAATGACTTTCTTTAAGAACGTTCACTGAGAAAAATACATTAAAAGCATTTCTCTTGCTTCCTGTGAATTGCCTTGTCTGGTGCTGGACCCAATTCTCTTCTTTTTAACTATTTATAAAATACTATAAGTTTTTCTTGAAAATAAAAATTTAGATTTAATTCCAGCATGAAACCAACAAAAGGACAGAATACATTTAAAAAAACAAAACATATGCATTAATTGAATGCTCATTAGCTGAACCAACCGATTTTTGAATTCTGCATCTCTACACAGAACGATGGCTAAGTGAGTTTTTACTATGAGGTTATTCATTTGAGGTTGTTTAAAAATAAATGCTTACTTTTCTCTACAACTAGAAGTCTGTTTCTTCTTCATCCACAGCAGAACGAAATTCGGTCAGGTGTGGTGATGAAGAACTGTTTGCAAACTCAACAAATAATCAAAACCGAATGCAACAAGAATTGTTTAATATCTATCAGGGTAAGACCAAATAATACAAAAGTAATACACAAAAAAAGTATTCCTCGTTAACCTCAGTCGAGGAGACACAGCCTCCTTTCATTCACCTTCTTAGAGCATGTTTCTACTGGATGTGTTTATCCATGGCTAATATTTACCTCACCTCAAGTAATTATATATTTATATCTAGTTATGATATAGTACATGATAATACATATCAAACAATATACAGTACGTGTGGGAACAATCAGTGTGCTAATGGAAAATGGCTTTCAAAAGCTTTGATACAGCGACATGAAATGAAGCGTGTTTTTGCTACATGATAACTATACAGCTGTAATTTCAATCATCACATTAACTGTGCTGTATGTACAGAATAATGGGCTGATCCAAAGTTCACCATGAAAGCGCACTACACACAGAGGATCTTTGTGTACCTCTATTAAACTTAGTTCATAATGATCGGCTAAACTTTGTGCATTTACTAACAGATGAACATGTGGATGGTACAGTTTTTAGGGTTAAACTCAACGTCACTGTGTGTGTGTGCATCTGCCGGTGAAATGTTTAATTATACTAGTGGTGTCCAAAATAACCAATTTCACTTTAAGTTGTGGGTCTTTTTGATTGACGAGGACCCACTTACTCTTACTTAATCTGCTTTTTTAATATATTTATCTTAATATTGCTGCACCGTGATTTACTGTGAATTCAGTTTGCATTGATGTCAACATGTAACCAAGTGCAAACATTACTTTACACTTTCAAAAATTGCAATAATTGAACAAAAACAAATGAAAATCTGTTACCCACAGCCATGGAAAGACACGACGACGTCAAACTCACTCACACATCATCCGAAATACGCACACACACAAAAAAAAAAAACTAACTAAAAAAGTAAAAAAAACAGACAGCCTATATTGAATACCACATCATCACAATCAGACAAGACGCTTCACAGGTTTGAAATAACAAGCATTCATATACAAATCTTCACATTTGTTTTTTCAAGTCTAACACTGTTTGACTGTAATCATCACCCACTGAGTGCTGAAGACGTTTTCTGACACCATCTCCAGCCTCACGAGGGCTACACACAAAAACTCCCCTCAAGATTTCACTGAAAAAAAGGATATGATGGGCTTGATTTATATTCTGTTTTCTTGTATATTAATATCATAATACAGCTACTCATAGAATAACACCAACAGCCACAAAATGACACACTAAGGCCTGAAGCCCAGAGCTTCAGAAACAAGTAGTCATTTAAGCATTTACATGTGGGAGAATTCGCCAAAGGGGGGAGAACATCCATCACTTCATACGATGCTATGACCACCTACAACAATGATTATTAATAGTTACTGTACATTAAACCTGCATGTGTTTTGGTTTTTCTTTCACTTTAACATGTACAACATTGATTTGGAATGTTTCACCCAATGTACAGAAATCCTAAATACTGCATGTGCTTCACTTTGAACTTGTTATAATAGAGTATTTCACTGAAATCAACCTGCTGAATGCATAATGCGTGTGCAGTGTAAGAACCAAACACCCCCTGAAAGCTCGAGCACGGGTGAGGAAAACGAGACAAGAATCCGATGTGATGTCACCGTGCGGGCTTCATAGGTAGGACTAAGAACTGGAGATTCACCACCTGTCCTGAGTATGTAGAAATGACAACAAAAATGGACACATGGCAACCTATCATAAAAAAATGTTTTAAATATATAACATCTTGTAAGAAATGACTCTTTCCTTATCTGTCTTCTGTAATTCATTAAAAAAAAATCACTTCATGTGTTAAAAAAAAATCTGTTATAATAAAGTTTAAATTTTGCATGGAGAAAGTAATGATATGAACATAAAGGTAACTTAAATGAAATCTTCTGCCAGCTTGAAACACAGACAAGATGTAAATTGTCAAAATGTTAATCAAGCAAGAATTCATCCTTCAAACACATTCTTCAGTTTGTCAATTGAGCGGCAATAATTGAGTGTTTGGGTGACTTCGAACGCTAATGGAAGATGGGAGTTTCTACAACCTATTGAAAAACATGAAATGTCATTTTAAAGATGTTTTACAGGAGGCAGAGACGAGCCACACATCATCCAACCTGAAAAAAACTGAAGAGACTCAGGGTTCTGGTTTTAGAAATATTGTTCTCCATGTTAAAGCAACACACACTGACCAGCTATAACAGAGCAGTATAAGAGATTATAAAACAAGCAACAGCTCCATTACTACTGGCTGTTGATTCAAATGTGAACTGACTCCATTATTAACTCCAATGTCACGCTTATGATTCACATGAAAGCACACTTTGACCAAAAATCATGACATTGTTCTGTTTGAATTGTACCGTGTTATAATGAAGGGCACCTAATTCTGAGTTGTGTTCTTAATTGATCCCTTTTTAACTCTCCCACACGGCAGCCTGGCCCCCTCCTCTGTCCTACATCGGGTCGTCATAGTTGTAGGTAGGAGCTGCTGAGTACTGGTTCTGCTGCATGGCTCCTTGTGCAGCTCCCATCGCTGCCTGCTGAGCAGCCTGCTGAACGTGAGGGTTCTTCCAGGCTCCGGTGGCCCACTCCTCCTGGGCCTTTCCCAGGCTGCCGCCGCTGCCACGGTAGAAGTTGTGCACCTGCAGAAATGTGATTGAAGGTGATTTTCATTATAAAACATCAAACTAAAATTTTAGCAATATGTTTAAACAATTACATGTTTAATGTTATGAGTGAATTAAATTGCTAAGTCCAGACTGTTGTCCTAATATGATGACATTATTTATACCCTGAGATAACATACTACAACTCCTCTGAACCCAATATCATTGTCTAATTCATTTGATCGCACCTGGAATAAAAATAATCCACCACTTTTGGGTGTTTAACCAAGCAGACCACAATGTGGTGTTAAATTGTCCTTTATATCAGATTGAAATTCTCAAGTGTTAAAATTATGGCTAAAATTACTGAAATGTTAAGAGTTCAAATACTCTGCAGCCAAACTACATTACTTAAAAACAATGGATACATGGGAGTTAGAATATTGTGCATCAACAAAATGCATTTCTTGCAGCTTAAATTGTATTTATGAACTTTATTTATCAGTATATATAAGGAACAAAGTTACAATCTACTTCATTTAGTGCATAGTGTGTGCACCCTTTTATCACCTAAGTATCATACAGACCTTTTTTGTCCTTAAAAGAGTCAGAGATCATGCCCAGAAAGCTCTTCTCCTCTCCTCTGAGGAACCATTTGATTTTTTTTTCTAGCCCAAATAATTGAAGAGTTACGGTAATGAGAACAGCTTGCATCAGTTCTTGCCTGTGATTGGAACGCCATTTCAGGTGGATTCCTATGCAGTACCATAATACCCCAGATATCTTAGTAAAGCTAGTCTTTTCTTCTTTAGGGAGCTGTTTGAATTTTTTTTCTTGCCCAAATCATAGAGGACTTACAGTAATTTGAATTCTGCATACCCATTTGTGTCACCGGTGACACCACCCGAAGTAAAAGGGTTAAATTTCAGCACCAGGCTCAACCACATACAGAGGCTTCAAGGTATGGGCTGTTATAATAAATATTTATATCCCCGTGTCAAGAATGTATAAAAATGAAAACAGACATGAAAGTATCATTTTCAAACAAAAATAAAGATATCTTTCCAGGTAATCATGTGCAGACAAACAAAATGAGAATTCAAATATCAGTCGATCTCGAAAAAGTCTTCAGAATCAAAGTGCTAATTTCTGCATCTACCCAGAAATCAGAGACAATATATGTTTGGGGTTTTTTGAGTGAAAGAGGAAGAAGTGAGGATTACCTTTGTTAGTGCTATGAAGGACAGTACGGCCACAGCAGTAAACATCACAGTGGGAATCAGCATGACGACAGCTGAGCCGATGTTGGTGCTGAAGAATGTGATGGTAGCCAGCCAGCCACTGATGGGGAGAGTTAAAAACAGATCAACCTTAATACAGGTTTTGTTGCACACTTAAACTGAGCAAGATGTGTGTTTGTAAATGTAAATGTGATATTTTTAAGGTTATGAGGGACTTAAGATTTCCAAGGTGCTCGTTTTTTTCTTCTTGTATAAAAAACAAATTTGACTACAGCCATTTACAGCCACCACAAAATAAAGTACATTCTATTCTATGCTATTCTATTTGCAAAATTGAAATCTAAGAATCACACTTAAAGCATCACAGTTTAAAGGTAGTCTGACACTGTATTAGGACTTTCTTTTAGCTGTTGAAGTTTTGTCAAACAAATTATCCTAGCCATCAATACTTACCATTTTGGAAAAGGCAAATCCTAACTATTAGTGAAGGATAGTGTGTGAACTTAAAAAAGCCCTCCAGTTACGTGCTTAAAACTATGTTTGAACAAGGTGGGCATGAAACTTTCTAAACTGCATTTCCATCAAACTATTCATTTCAAGTAGGGTTGGGAAAATTTGATTTAATACTGCTACGTGGTGAAAAATAACAAATACTTGCACAGAGAATATAAACTTCTACAATTCTACCTTTTCATTTAGCTGGCGCTTTTGTCCAAAGCGACGTACAACACAAGCAAGAATTTGAACAGGAAGGAAAACCCTTAATACAGGGGTCGCAAACTCACGGCCCGCAGTCCAATTTGGGCCCCCAGAACAATATTTTGTGGCCCCTTGCCTGAAATCAAAGCTTTGTGTCAGTGCGGCTCGTGCGTTTTTTCTTACATGCATCTGGGCGTTTTATTTTATTTTTTTTAACACTTGTGGGCTACCATAGCTCAGGCTCATGACAACAATTAACAATTGTTTACTTGTAACATGTTTGTGCCACCGTGTGGAGGGAAAATATATCCTGTCACCTAGTGCTATACAGTGTTTGTCTGTGTTTGGATCATGTGCCTTTATTGCAGCACCTTTTTGTGTGAAAAGCTCTTCTCCACAATAAACTTTAATAAGTCAAAGTTCAGGTCCAAACTTAAAGATGAGCATCTTAAAGCCATACTGAGGGTCTCAGTTGCTTCCTCCCTCAAGCCAAATGTTCTGAAGAACTGTTCATGTTCTGCTCGTTCTGACTTGTTAAAACTGAGAAGATTGGATCAGTTGTACTTTTCTTTTTTTTTTTTTTTGAATACTCAAAGCCCTTTTTTTTTTTGTAGAACACTTGATGTGGCCCAGCCTCACCCAGACACTACCTCCAGCGGCCCCTTGGTAAGTTGAGTTTGAGACCACTGCCTTAATAAGTGCGAAGAAATGCTTCAAGTTTGTTGGGCCACAGGTACTCTGCCATCAAGTGGCCACAGAACCCCCCCCCCCCCTTTTTTTTTCTTTAGTATTCCATCAAAATAATGTAACCAAAACTAAAATTCAATATCGGAAATAACGTTCAAATATCAGCAATATCATTCAATATCATTAAAGGCTCACCAAGATTAAAAATGTGTCAGGGCCATCATCATTACGAATCCAAATTTAACATCTTTAGTAAGCTATCACTGACTGATTATACCCTGAAATTCTTACCACACTCCCCAGCCTGGAATGCCAATAGTCTGAATAATACTGATCACCACCTGGGCCATGAAGACGAAAAAGAAAGCCATGAAGTTGAAGGAGCTGTCGGTCCTGCATGCAGAGATTGATCAGTGTTAGAAATTATGTCATTCAGTAGAGCAGCAGGTACTGAAGTTGAGAAATGCTCAAGTAGCTCACTTAAAGGCCTTATAGATGGGCCTGAACCAGCACACGTAGGAGCAGGGCGTGAAGAGGATGAGCCAGAGAAAGGCCATGCCAAAGTTGGTCGCACCGCCACCTCCACACATCCACGCCAAGCACCCGATCAGATTAACAGCCAGCGTTGCACTGTTCACTGTCAGCATTACAGAAAGGGAGAGAGGATGACCAAGACATGAAAGACTGAAGACAAAAAACCTGTTTGGCAAACGTCCCACAGGCTGTATTACTCATAGCTCAGCAAGACTGAATCACCAGGAATCTCTGCGACTACACAACACAACATTTCCAGTTGGATGTTACAGCTGCAGTAATCTGATTGGACAGGAGCTATCATCCATGTAGCACACAGAGTTTCTAAACTACTGTTACTAAACCTTATGTGGAGACTAAACTACTTTTTACCAGACTTACATTCTTGTTTTCACACAGCAGAACCTACATGTGATGATGATGAAAAAGACACCACAATGCTTATTTAATACACTCAATCTGTTGCATTCTTGGTGTTTAAATATACTGTGTATATTCTCAGTAAATAGATAGATTAGTAGTTTTGTCATTGCTGGAACAAACAGCTCAAAATGTTCCCAAAATATTTCAGAAGACAATTATAAAAGGGAAAGAAAAACATCCATCAACTTTGAGTGACTCTAAGTGTGTGGAGCAATCATTTTATAGCATTCGACTTAATCAGGATCATCCAGACTTAAGTTCTGTGCAGATTTTAGTCGTCAAATTCTGACATTATGCATAAAAATTTACAATAAAAGAAAAAAAAAATAGAGCCAGCCCTTCTTCAGTCAGTGAGACCAGTTAATCTGGTTTCACAGCTACACTGGAGTGTTCATGATGTTTGGCTTTCATAATATTTTGGGTTAAACAAAGTGGCACTGTAGGGAAGAAACAGAAGCAGTGCATAGCATGATCCAAACCTTAAGCTTTAAGGTGCAGTGAAAATCTAACACATAAAAAGTTGGTGTATGAACTTGCACTCACAGATCCATAAGTAATAGAGCTTCTTGCACATGTTGCGGTGCGGGTCCGGGATCTCGTTGAAGTCTTGATAAAAACATGGCTTGAGGGGGATGAACCGAGGCAGGGGAGGGAAGTTGTTTTCTAGGACACAAAGACACATTTCAAGGCGGCTACCCACACACTAAATTCATAAAGAAACTGAGTCAAGGCAGCTGCATATATTACAGTCTAGCTTTTGTAAATTGATCTAACAGCCAGCTTTCAGAGGGGAGTGCTCACCTGCCATGATGACCACTCAGTATCTTCCTCAACTCACAAAGAGGAGCACAGACTTCAGACTCAGCTTCCTTCAACACCAAACTGCAAAGAGAAAAAAAAAGTGTTGTTGTATGAAATGTTACATCCCTGTCATACTGATCTCCCTGTAGTCAACAGGCCACCATCCTTCACAGGCCTCCCTTAGGATGCATGCACAACTAGACTAAAATCAAAGTCTATAAACCCTTACATGGTCTGATCAGAGGTAAAAGCCCTTCCCTTTCAGTGAGCCCACCCTTGCTGGTGCATCATACACAACAGCTATTAGGACAAACATGTTTTTCGAAATATTACAGCTGAAAAGGATGCTATGGGTGGACATTGTGGCCTTGTCGCCATTCCTATCATGTACTCATAACCTATGGACGCGAAATAGGCGTGTTACAGGCCTACACAGTTTTCAGAACCGACTATTAATAAGTACAGTATTCTGTTTCGCATCCGAGGCTGTATTCACTCATAGCTTTCCCATTTATTCGATTGTTTGTGATCCACATTTCATCGCACATGATGTAGGATGTAGGGTAAGGCTCTGAAGGACATCTCTGCCACAAAATCAAGCATTCCCTGCAGAGAAAATCCGCTAGTGATGGGTTGATGTCGTGCATTTTGACTCGAAAGATGTCTAAAGTGTGTGTTATTTCGGTGGATAGCAGAGATGCTGCAGTAGGACACAGTGCATCGTGATCACTGGCGATGGAGAAGCGTCCTTCAGCCTGTGCGACACGGTGCATCCGAGCTTCATCTTCTCCATCCGGATTGACGGCGAGCAGGTCAAGCCCGAGCAATTCACATTAATAAACAGCAAAGGGTAGAGATCCCAGGTTTTATGGGTGCCAGAATCCGATTCATCGCAATGCATTAATCTCCCGCCTCCTTTGAGATATTAGAATGAATGAAAATGCAATCATTTAGACGCCTTACCTCCTGGGTAGTCCGAGAATTTCGCTAGAATCCCTCTGTTCGTTTAAATAGCATCCTCTGGATTAAAAAACATGAAAACACATTAAAGGAAACAGACAGACCAGGCGCTGTTCACACTGGTGTATGTTACGTTATTCCTCAAATGATGGGTTCGAGGGTAAGAGGCGGTCACGTGACGTAAGGTCTTTTCTTTACGCACATACCCCCTCCTCCCTCTATTACTTTTACCCGCCCGGGCAGGACCCGGGCCCAGCGAAAAACTGGATTTGTTGCTGGCCTGATTGAACCAATCATAAAGCAACGATGTTTCATCAAGTCCCGCCCCTTCATGATGCTATCCACTGCACTGAAATCAAAAGTGATGTTACAAATTCGACCTGATTGAACTTCAGCCTGATCCTGATTTATTTATTTCAGTGGATATAACTTTTGATGTAACCTTAAAAAACACAAGTTGAAGCTTGCTGTAGCATAACATTATTCCTTTCAAAATTTCCGAAGTTTTTATTCATTAAACAGGACTCTGAAATCCCCCATGTTGTTTTTCTAAATGTATTTAAACCATATTAAATTATTTCAAATAATGAAGGACTAGAAACATAAAAAATAAAAAGTAAACAAATACTAAGAAGTATCCTTCACTAAAAAAATGTCTTATCACTTCCCTTGGTCAGTTTTATTTATTTCATTTTATTATTTTTGTATCTTTATACTATATCTTCATGACTGACTGATTTCTACAAAATGCTCTATTTGGCAAATAAATAGGGCATAAATAAACATCTAACCGGACAGAAATATACAAAATATGTCACCATACATATATCCCCTCAGAAAGGTTAAGAAGGTTGAAATTTGGTATACTGGTATTGGTTGAGGTGTGTCACAGGTGACAAAAAATATCAGCACAAAGCAGAGTTTATTTTTTGGTACTTTATTGCTAATTTAGATAAAAACAAGTGTCTGATAATGCAAGGTTTCTGTGGTATATTTCATACAACTCATCCAATTTTTTTTAAAGAATGCACAGAAAAAAAAATGCAGAGACATAATAAAGTACCAAAGGTTGACCTTACTTGTTTATTTCATTTGTTGATTTGGATCCCCATTAGCTACTACCAAGTTAGCAACTACCACCCATGCAAATCTGTAATTACATAATTAAGATTAAAATATCATAAAAAACCCTAGGTAATTTGTAAAAGTTAAACAACAATAACACAGATCAAGCAAAAAAAAAAAAAAAAAAAAACTAAGAACATCACAGTAAACCTGTTATAAATCAGGTGGTGTCCAAAGTACTACTAAACAATCAATAAATTACGTCATATTACAAAGCCTAAAATTATATCGCTTCTAAAAGTGCACACTCCGACCATACAACAACAACAACAATAATAGTGAAAATAATAATAATAATAATAATAATAATAATAATAATAATAATAATAATAATAATAATAATAAGAAGAAGAAGAAGAAGAAGAAGAAGAAGAAGAAGGAGAAGAAGAATAATAATAATAATAATAAGAATTTTAATAACAGTAAAAGTAGTAATAATAATTGGTAGTGACTGGCAGGTCATGAAAATTATTCAATAGTTTATTGACATTATCATCATTACCACCTTCGCAATCACCATTTACCTTTTCACAAATAACAGCACTGGCCTAAGATATTGCTTTAAAATATTTTTAAAGCAGTATTTCTGGTTGAAGTTGACGTGGTTGATCTGACCATTCCACATCTTTATGCCCCTATACAAAACAGTATGCTGTTTGGTCCTTATTACTTATTTATTTTTTAAATTTATAATTATTTATCAAATAAATTCTGATTTTCCTATATTAAAACCATTAAAATTATCGCTATCAGTGGCGTGAGAAACGTCTGCCCTGTCAAGAGTAATTTTTTTCTTTCCCTTTGGGCGTCACTTTTGAATAAATGCTGCTTTCATATTCCCTCGAAACATTCATATGTACCAATTGTTCTGAAAATTGTAAACGAAAAATCACTGTTTTTTTGTCTTACTAAAAACTGAAATATGCTTACTTTCTGTATTATTTTACCGACACCACACTTCTGCTTTACATCACCAATTTCCATGTTCACTTTGCGTCTATGCGCGTAAATATCACAATTTCGACATTTGTGCGGCACGTGAACGCAGCAGTTCCCAATGCTAACATTAGCTGTTTCGTGCAGTGCTATGAGTTGAGGAAGACAGAAGGTAATTGGATTCTTTCTTTGATATAAAATTGATGTCTTTCATGGCAGGTGCGCCCCTTGGAAGTTTCCTTGATACTTTCAGGATCCGTCATAAGAATGTCAATGCTGATTTTTTTCCCCCTGTGAGACAAGTTAGCAGCTCTTCACTTGTAGTTTAGCTCATTCTAGCTAATGTTGCTAGCTTCCTGATCCTCTGCTTTGCTTGTTCAATGGGCCAACATTACTAGCAGGCTAACTTATTGCAGTAATGAACATTAGCGTCAGCTGTTACATGCAGTTGTCTGGAACAGACACCGTTACAAGTTGTGTCAGTTTTGATGCTGTATATGAAAGTTACATTCTAACTGAAACGACGTTTGCCAAACTTTGCAGTTCCAGGTGAGCCAAACATGGGCTAGTTACGTCCCTCACGAACAGGTGCCCTAATTAAAAGCAGATGTTATGCTAAATTTTGCTTTGCAATCAGAAAACATCTGCCATGTAGAGTGAGAGATTGTGAATAATAAAATAAAAAAATTCTTCCTGGAAAATATGCATCACTAACTTTTTTATGTGTGAGTGCAATTTATTTTGATTTATTGTGACTGACACCGAGACTTGCTTCGTATAACTTATATCACTTCCCATGTGCTATTTGCTTCTCCTGGCTGTGCTCACCTATGTGCTTTCTCATTACTTGTGTCAACAGTTCTGGGAATGCAGCCTCCGCTCCCACCTGAGGCAGTCAGAGAGCTGGTGTGCTCCTGTCTGCACAGAGACCCTGTAGCAGCTGACCTCCGCTGCAGCCTGTTTGTTGCTGCTGCACAGAACTACAAGAGGGACTCCCTGCTAAGACCCTTCCCTCCTAGATACATAAGTGGTGACAATAAGGATTTTGATAACATCGTAAGATATATTGTGACTCTGAAAAGTCAATTATTCAAGTTTAGCACTGACTTATTTACTGATCAAGCAAATATTGAAGGTAGTGCAGGATTTAACTCCTTGCAGTGGAATAAGTGACCTAAAAGTCACATGGATAGGGAAGGCACAGTGTGCATGCACTTGGTGGCAGTGTTGTGCTTTCATAGGTATCAATGTGTGGGTAGAATGGACAATCCTGCAAGAGAATGACGGGGCAACAAAACATTTGGATTGCCTTTCAAGTGCTTTGAGAAATAAGTGCTTCAACTGTAGCGTTATAGTTTGTCCAGAAACCTTGGAAATACAGCAAACATTACTGCAGTGGATGAAGGGGATTCTTTTTATCGTTTTGTGTTTACAAAAGCATTTTTTTCTGGGGTTTTTGACCCACTGACATGTCCAATTTAACAAAATTATGCAGGTATGATCTGTGATGAAATCTGTTTTATTTAATTCTTAAATTAGCAGCATGTTATCATTCAAGCATGAGGATGCGACCAGTATTTCATCCAATCAGTAGATTTGTATCCAGGTTCTTGTTGGCATTGTCATGATGTAGACACACTATAATACACTTACGACGTTTGTGGTCGCTTAACTGTAGTGTCATAGAATCAGACAGGATGACTCAGTTTAAAAGAGAAAGATCAGAAGAGGCATATTGAATGAAAAAGCTTGTCTTGTTTTTTTTTTCTTCAGTTGGCTGATGTGACCTCTTTGCCTGGCGTGAGAGAACTGGTGAGACTGCGACCCAGAGACGGAGATCATCATCTTGCTCTCACACACTGGATTCTCTCTTCAAAGAGCTTTGCTGTGAAGACACTGCAGAAAGAAGAGGTACATTCCCAAAATTATAGATACATAAACAGAACAACTGTTTGACTTGCTGCTTTATTGTTCACTGTGTCTCTTTAATCTCCATCAGTACGGCAAACTTTGTAACCTGACAGAAAATGAGGGGATTTCTGCACCTGTGCCGGACTTCCTCTTTGAGCTGGAGTACTGTGATCAGATGAACGCCAGATTTGAGAAGACGAGGGCGGGCAGAGAGGTTTTCTATGCATTCCACGGGAGTCGACTGGAGAACTTTCACTCCATCATTCACAATGGGCTGCACTGTCACCTCAACAAGGCTAGTTCAGCTTCATCTTTGGTGAAATTCATTTTTGCTGTTGAAGGATAGACTTCTTGCTTCTGTTTGACTTTCAAAAACTTGTCTGATCTGATGTCTTTTCTGCATGTTTTATGCAGAACTCTGTGTTTGGAGAGGGGACCTACCTCACTAGTGACCTCAGCATGGCTGTCCTCTACAGTCCCCACAGCAGTGGCTGGAGAGAAAGTCTTCTGGGTCCGCTGCTCAGCTGTGTTGCCTTGTGTGAAGTCATTGATCACCCAGATGTTAAGTGCCAGGTGAAGAAAAAAGGTATGATACTTGTCGGACTCACAGATGTGTCACTCTGCAGTAGGTAAACTCCAATTACCTTTAAAATCCTCAAATCATTTCTCTTTTCAGATTCTGAAAATATTGACCGTCAGCGCTCGAGAGCAAAGAACAGTGAAGGAGGAGAAGTACCACAGAAGTACTTTGTTGTGACCAACAATCAGCTTGTGCGAGTCAAGTACCTGCTGGTTTACTCTCAGAGGAGGCACCTGTCCAGGTGAGACTTGGTGTTTTGTAGATCAGTTGTGCATAAAGGATGCTGTAGAACCATGAGAAAGAACTTTCATGTTGTGCTGATTGTAGTGGCCCCTTTAGCTTATATTTGTTTTTCTTTCTGGTAAGATGAAGAATTGTTGAAAACACAAGCAAATAAGTTTAAGAACAAACTTTAAAAATTGATTTAATGGTATTGTGATTGCATTTAAAAAAAAAAACAGGAAAAATGTGCATGTGAATAAGTAGATTTCTGTTTATTGCTGGTAAACAAAAGCTTGTGTTTGTTTTCTTTGCAGACATTCCCACAGCTCCTCCTGGCTGCCCAGACACCATTTTGCCATCATGATGAGCCTCTACCTTCTGCTGCTCATATTCATCGGTGCCTTTAACTCCACCGCCTTCGTATCCTTTTGGAATCGACTCTTCAGGTGACAGAACAGTAGGAGAGACGGCCTGGATGATTGTTATCCACTGTGCCTTCCTGATCAGAGACTGACTGGAGGCCCAAGCAAAGAGAAACTTTTATGCACCTTTAGACTGTTTCCTCTCTACAATCTCTTGACTTTTTATTCTTATGTACAAATATTTTCTGTCACTCTAAGATAACTTATCTCTTAAGCAGCTACACTTGGAAATATTCATTTGTTCAGATGTGAAACATGATCATTCTGCATTGAAATACTGTATGCAACATTTTCACCTGTAACTGTAATTTTGAGTAAAGAGCCTGATTTGTGGATCAGCTCTGTTGCTGTGTGTTTTTCATCCTTTATAGGACAAAGTCTCACTAGAACTGGCTGAAAAGGTTGGATGATAGATAATCAAATGTTGGTATGCTATTTTTAGGTATGACAGGTCTCTGTAGCAGCTTGTTTTATTAATTTGTTTCTATCATACTTAACTGTCTGACAATGACAATGTTCATATTAAAATTAGGACTGATTCTTTAAACTTTTGTCTTTTTGAATCATTTGCTTCGTATTTTATGTACTATTTTTGTCCAAAAACTGAAAAAAAGGGGAAAATTGACCATAAGAATTCCCAACAGCCGAAAGTGAAATCCTCAAATTGCAACATTTGGGAAATAATTGACCACACAGTTATTGAATATGTCATAGATCTTTTTCAGATGCTTTTTATTGTCAGGAAGATGGCACGTTGAAATAAAAAAAATCTTCAATATAGTTTTTTTTGTGTTGACTTGATATTTAAAACCTTTATTGATGATGGCCTCTAATATCTTCATGTAAGGCAAGGTCTGCAGTTATATCTGTGACAGCAAGGCTAGGATGTAAACCCTGAAAGGCAGCAGGCTCATATTATTACATTATTGGTATTATGGTGGTTTTTAGGCTTTGTTTTTGCCTTCTGAGAGCTTTGCAGTAGCTTTACAGGATCTACAGCTAAAGAAAAAAAAAATCTTAACTTAGAGGAATGGTAAAGCCTGGTGGTCCAGGTTGTACGCCCCATGAGGTTAGCCCTTGAGCAGGCAGCCTGGGTGCATCTCTAACCTGTGCACCTTTCCTACTTGTCACTCCCTGCTCTTGGTCTGTTTTTTTTCCCAGAAAAAATAGCTGAAAAAAATGCAAACTTATCTCATATCCACTGCACATTTTAGCAGCCACTGTCACTACTGCCAAGTAAGGAAGCTGTTTGTCTTTAGCCCTTTTACAGAGAAGTACCAACTACTGGTGTCATAAATTGAGCAAATCTCATTTTGATCTCACTGAATTCTCATTTGTCGTATTAAACAAGCCTAATGCAGGGTTTACTCCAACACATTTACCCTGTAATCTGAAACTTTGCACACTTTCAATGGTGACATCTGATATGTTTTTAAGATGTGAAGAAAGAATGATACCACTTCTTCGAAGGTTTTAGTGTTGAAAATGTTGTAGCTGACTTAAGCTCTGTATAAAATCATTTCTTATTCTTTTTGTTATGCTCATGCACTGAGTTCTGCAGCTCCCACCTGTGTATCAGCTTTCCTTCACATCATAATCCCTTCCATTGTTCTCAGGCTTTGAGTTGTTTTCAGACTCTAACAAGGGTTTCCTCAGGCAGGGGCACATTTATTACTGCTGGCACGCAGACAGTCCTTTGTTATCCTGTGTTTTTATCAGTGGCAAAAAAGTGAGATGGCTTTGGGATTGATAAGAGGGGCGGCCTGCTTTGGTGACAGATTGTGTCGCACTAATAGAGAGCTGATAAGCTGATGTGTATCTAACATAAGACGCACAAGAATAGCATAAACAAGAAGATTTTAGATATTTTTCTTTCTGCTGAACAAGCTTCATAAAGGACAGATAACCCATGACTGGATGTGAAGATTCAAAATTGAACAAATATTATATTTCTTTGCATTTCTGTTGAAGCCAAATGTTTAAACATTTATGTTTTCATCAGTCAATGAACTGGTCAAGGAGCCGCACTGTCCTTTCTTCTCTCTGACTAAACCCTGGATGTGATTTCCACACCGTTATGCTGATGCAATTTTCTGATGAGTAAGAAGAAGATGAAAGAAAAGCCAGCCCTTTGTTTTGGTATAAAAAACAATTCCTCCTTGCGAAATCTGTGAGATAAACATCTTCTCAGAAACAGCTCACATTTGAAGGACGCAGAACAAACTGTCCATTGTTGGTCCCCGCTTTATTCCCTTTCGGTGTGAGCTTCATTATTGCTGCCTCATAAACCATCTGTTATTCAATAACCATCAGTCGTCAGGGGGGCAGCAAAGGCAGAGGGGCACCTCAAGACATTTACAGTCAACGTTCACCAAATGGGATTGGTCAAAAAAGCAGCAAGATACTGCAGAGTGAAATCATAGCTCCATGTACTACATCGTCAACCTGTATTACTCTTTTGTACACCCGACATTTGCATTTCTAATCATTCAGATTAGGTGTTCACACTGGTTCACTAACTCAAGGTTCAGCGACCTCCATCAGAAGACTTCTTAAATACAGAGTCTGTTTGCATCTCTGTGAGGCTGAATGCTGTTCTGAAACTCATCTTAATGTCAAAGAGTGCTAACACTTGAGCATTTTGCAGCAAGTTTGTCTTGAATTAAGTTTACAAAAACATTCATATATGACGAAAATTCAAGCTCAATAGCATTTAAGCATGAGCTTAACTTCCTGGCTGCTATCAAAGTTGTGTCTGTAATCCAGTCAACTGACCAATGATGGCATTTTCAGACTCAAGTTGACACAACTAATACTTTACGCAGATGATGTACGATTATCACGTTAAGTTTCCATTTTTTCTCCACCATCTATTCTCCAATTTTCATTCTTAATTGTCTGATTAATTTAGTTCCAATAAACAGAAAACATTCTTTGGACAATTTGTCTTCATTGGATCGTTTAGCATCTCAAGAACTCTTGGAGCTGACATGTTTAAATGAATGTATTTATCGTGATGTGAAAATGGGCTTCATGAATCTCCATGGTTAAAAAATAAAAAAAATAAAAAAAATAAACAAACAAAAGGAACATTAGAGGACCCAAGACTGGAATTAAGTTAAGATTAAGTTATTAACAGGCTGCATTGTGTTCAAGTCCTCTTTTCCTTTTCAGTAGTTATCAGATGTTAAAAACAGGGTTCACATTTCATGGTGATTGACAGCTTCTGTTCTTGCGTAGTTTTCTTTTGGAAATAGTAAGATACGTCAGGAAGTAGAGCCAAGCATATCTTAAATATTATTAATATTTATGTCTCACTCAGGTCCTCTACCGCGTAGACTCTGGCTGCAAGATTTACTAGATGGTGGAGCTTCCATGGGGGTATTTTGGCATCAAAAATGTACAGCGGTAAAAGACAGAGCCACACTGTCCATTCTATCTTTGTCTATGACCCTGCCTCAAAAATATCCTGACATTTTTTCACCATATCGCCCCCTAGTGGATAACATTTTTCCTCATTTTGTATCAAGAGAAAATTGAGGGACAGTTGAGGTTTGATTTCATAAATCTGAAAAAATGGCAAAAGAATGTTTGACAAGAACAAGAATGTTTGAAGAATGTTTTTATTCAGAAATCATAAAAAAGAAATTGATTCAAAAAAAAAATAAAATAGAGCACTCATATGTTACTTTCAGGTTCAGAAAGAACTGACCCTCTTTGAAAAAGTTTGGACACCCCTGGCTTTAAACCTTTTTTTTTCTTGTCACAGCTTTATTATGTTATTTCACTAATTAGGGCAAAACAAAATAAAAAACAAACAAACAAACAAACAAAAAACATTAGAAATTTATGCCACTCTTGCATAAGCTGGTGTCCCAGTTTGACCACTGCAGTCAGGTCTTTATTCATCCCCTTGAGATAATAATGAGACACCAACATTCAATTAAGAATTCTATCAGTTCACTCCCAAAGACCCCGGAGCATGTTCATGAAGTTATGAGGTTAGAAAGAAATAAAAATACTGAACACAATGAGAAAAAGAAGTACTAAATGTTGATGAATCTCATTTAATATACAGAAATATTTCACAGTTTAATTCTCCGACTTAACGTTCATTCAAAGTGTGATTGTTGGCCAGGAGATTTTAAGTTTACAGATAGCTGCCGTTTTACATTTTGCTACATGAGCTTGTTTTTTGTAGTTGCTGTTTTGGGACATTATGGAGTTATTGCTGTGAATTTGGACAGGCCGGGACCAAACACAGAAAGTGTCCTTCAGATTGACTCTGCAGAGAGACAAAAGACACAAAACACAGTGTTAGATTTTTATGCAATGAAATGAAAAATTACAGGTGATTTGAAGTAGAAGTGTACCTACCTGCAGGCTGTTGTGACATACTGGATTATGATTGGCTGTCAGGTGGTTGTGCACACACTTTCCAAAGCGCTGTATGCAGGCAGAGTCTGACGGTGAGCAGGTCTGAGGGCACGACGGAGGCTTCAGCAGCAGACAGCTCGAACAGGAGGTGTGTTGGCAGGAGCCCTGGCACTCTGCTTTCTCCAGAGACACAAACCTACAGAGCAGAAAAAAACAGGTCCTTTTGAAAATGCAGCTCACGAAGGAGAAGAGAGAAAAACATGTCTTTGTATTTTCAGTCACCTGGCAGAGCAGATCTCAGAGGGATTTGACTGACAGTAGTCTTTTGTGCACTCTGGGTGACAAGTCTCTGGATCCAAGGATTCAATCACTGCAAAAAAATAAAGATTAAAACAAAGAAATTAAAACTCAAAGGTGTAACTTGAAACCTACAAGTTTATATCAACATTATATTTACATCTTTTCTCAAGCAGTAACAAAGAATAAAAAAACTCACAATGTCTGATAGCGTATCAATAACGGTGTCAACTCTCCTCACTGTGAGCAGATAAGAGGTGTAATGACAGCTTAACTGTGAGCAGGAACCTTTGAATCAAAGGAAGCCTTGAGCTCAATATCAGGCTCAGGGCTCATAAAACAAATATACCTCACTGGCACTGTTCCTCCCACCACGATGACTTACACACAGTTCAGATTTACCAACAGAGAGGATCACTTTTCACTATTTAACACATTTTTATTGACTTCAGTGGCTGACTTTGCAAAGACTCAGATCATAGGCGTTCAACTTCCAGCTGTATTAAAATAAGGCTTTTATTTTGTAAGATTTTGTGATATTACATAATATTTGAACTAAAAAAAAAGATTTTTTTTGTCTTAATTATGAGTGATTTTATTTTAGCTTTTTTTGATAATTGTACTAATTTATCACTCAATAAACCAAACCCAATAAATCCTATTTATCTTTTACCACAGAACTGTTTATTTTAATGTTTTTACATTCTTATTGTATTTGGATATGGAGGATTTTTTTAAAATAGTTTTTTAAGCATTAGGATAGTGTTAGTTTCACGGAAAATAAATGAATGAATATATAATTAAATATCAAAGTTCAGAAAGACTCCACTGAAGTAAGAATGTGGAGTTTTAATACTTGGTATGCAGGCAAGCCACTCATTTTATGATACTTCAGTTATCTATGATTTATTATTGTTGTTTTTATCTCTTCATTTATTGTCTTATTTTGTTATTTTAACCACAGGATAATTTGTCTTAATGAGAGATTTTTTTTTACCCTTTTTTCCCCTTTGACTCAAGTCTTTATTCTATTTGTTTTACTTCAATAATAAACAAATATTACTCTTCAAAAACTCTGCATGTTTTTTTTAATGCAGGGTTTTGGATCATATTCTGCATTTCTGTGATTTAGTAATCATTCCTTGCTTTATCTTCCTGTCTCATGTTTAAGCTTTGATCAACGCTTCATTGCAGCTTCATCACCTGTTTAGTTCTTTTAAAGGCTGAAAACTGTCTCACCTGCTTTACAGATCCCTCTGCGCTCTGTGTCATCTTTGTCGCCTGCTGAGTCCTGGTAAACACACACCAACCCCTCATCACACTTGCCCAGGTAGTCCCAGGTTCCTCCACAGGTCTCCCCCTCAGCTCTGGCACACACCGGGCAGCAGCCACAAACCCCCGTTGTGATGCCACCTTTACACTGGAGCTTCAGCGCCCTCCTGGAGGAGCAGTGTATGCGCTCACAGGGGGGGCAGTGAAGAGCCTGAAGCTGCTGAGTTCCTCTGGAAGGCAGCTCATGGGACCCCAACGCCCCCAAAGAAGCACTTAACAGCAGGAATAACCACATGTTTGATCTGTCTGGTGGTAGCTTAAGGTCAGAGAACCTTTTATACACAGATCTCACACCAGACAGGCTTCATAGTTTATGATCCACAACCTCCACCCCCCACCAGCAGCCAATAGAGGAGGCCAGGGGGGGTTTCAAATACACAGTTAATTATCCCCACATCTTATCTACACACTATCAATGGAGTGGTTTTGTTTGGAAATAATTCTTTAGTCTGAACATAACTAGATAAGTGATGGAGACTGCCCCTCTTTGTGTTTGGAGTCACATGACCTCTGGAGGGGGTAATTCGGTGCACACCTACAATCAGGTAATGACCTATTTCTTGAAAGAACAAAAGGATCAGACATCAGCAGGTTATCTGATCAAGATCCGGTGCCATCTTGTAATGTTCGTATCTACGAATAAAAACTCTGGCGGGAAGATGACAATAAAAGATGTCAGTGAATATTTATCAAGTGACAAAGGACTCATGAAAACATGTTTGATCTGCAGGCTGTGCTTTATCATCTACTACAATCTAACAGTACTTTCAATAAATCCAACTTTTCAGGCGCTAAAGATGCTAATGTAAGAAGATATTGTACAACTTTCGAAGCCTAAACAAGCATATTTTATTAATAATATAATAAAAGATGGCATTTTTTAAAATATTTCGGGGGGCTTTTTCATGCCTCTAATCACAGAGTACAGTAGGTGAAGCAGGAAACAGGGAAAGAGTGGGGAGTGACGTACAGAAATGGGCCGCAAGCTGTTTTCAAAGCCTAGACCACCTGCTCAGGGATCAACCTCATGAGGAGCAACCTTGACCCCAAGGCCATCAGCACTCCATCCTTTGCACATTTAAAAACACTCTTTCGTTTTTATCATTTTATTTTAAAATTAGTTTATTTTCACTCCGTTTTCTTTACTTAATATTATTTTTTTCAATCTTCTCTCAGTTTTTTTTCTTTTTGGTTGTCTCTTGAAGTCTTGATCTGTTTGAGTAACTTCTGCCCAACTTATGACTGATAACTTTTGTGGATTGCTGTTTTTGAACAAGACACTTTATGTTCTATTTGCTGGCACTTCTAGTTTTTACCCTCCTACAACTGAAATAATACTTAAAAAAAAAAAAAAAAAAAAAAAAAAAAAAACAGAATCTCACTTTCTTGAAATGTCCTACTAATAAAAAGGCGAACAGATCCGTCATTAGTTCCTTACAGTCACAAACATCTAAACACTTTGTGTCATCTGAGACATCTCATCTCATCTAAGTCTGAGTTTCCTTATGCTTGTCTTTATTCTGACACTTATCTTGAGGGAATTTAAACTCATAACACCCTTTATAATTTAAAAAAAAGTTTGAAAATTATTGCAATTTGTTGGAGGCATCAAAGTCAAGAATGGTACAGAATTAAAAAGAACGTATAATAATACGTGCTTTGCTATAAAGATTAATTCCATCAGCATATTTTTTCATCTTGTTTATCCACAGAGGTCAATTCAATTATTACAGTTGCCCTTACACACAATAAAGAAAATGATAAAAATTCAATCCTAGAATTTAATAAAGATTTTATGAAAAGCCTAAAATGAGCATAAATGTCTTCTAAGTGTGCCTGTTATTGCCAGTGCATGATAACGAGGTAAGACAACAAAGCATGAACTGCTGAAAATAATGTTATCAAGGTTTAAACTTTCTTCATCTCCTACGTTTTTGTACGTTATATTAGTCTGTTGTTGGCTTTTTGTATATTTCCTGTAGTTATGTACATTTACTTTTTAAAGGATAAACTTGTACTGTTCAATAAATTATTATTGTAATATTTGCATTATCCACATTTATGCTGTAACACTTAATTTTGCCATTGTAAGATGAATAAAGGATGATCTTATTCTCTTGACATGTTCAACCCACTCGTCTGTTATGGTGACACTGATATCTATAACAAGTCAAAGGTCTTGACATTGTTCAACTAGAAACACTTTAGTTATCTGGGTACTTAAGTAAACTGCAGGGGGCTTCAAGTCGTAGAAAAATGTATTTATTTTCAAGGAAACCATTAAGTAACACTGAATACAACAGGAGTGATCATTCAATAGTCAATAAAACGTGTGACTCCTACATCGTAAAGATCCCACATACAAGACGTCTTGAAAACAACATTTGAAAGCAAACATGTTGGCAATTTGCTGGTGCTACAATTTCATCCCCCCGGCCCACACACACATAACAAACCGAGGTGATACACACCTGTGTAGAAAAGTGACAAGATTTTACATCAACTTACAAAGGGCTGGATGTCAAAGTGCAAGATGCCTGAAGCCCCCCCTTCCCCTCCCCCCTCCCTTACCCTCCTTTAAGAGGACGATCAAGGTGTCGAAATCAGACTTGGACTCTCAAATAGAAATCTCAAAAATTAGAATTCAGCCATTATGGCTTTGTTATTCAGTTCAGACCCTAATCTAGCTCACATTACATACAATTTTAAAATATTGTTTCAGAAACATTTTCCTCCCAAAGATACTTTTTTTATACATATAAAAGAAAACTGCACCTTATTACAGACAGCTGCATGTAATGGAGTAAAGCATCACAGGAATAATGCAGGCATACGACAGAGATGCAGCCGTTTAATCCACAGCTGCAAACGAAACACACTAACAGTTTGTTGGTTTGTAAAAGCAAGCCAACCAGAGATTACATACTAAAACCTGAAGTGAAAATAAAACGACTTAAAAACCTTAAAGAAAAATATTATGTACAAATATTTACAAGAGTGAGTATTATACACGTGTGACTGGCCGAGCGAGGTCAGGCTGAAGCTGACAGGGTCCATATAATCCAACACTGCATGACATTCAGATTAGTCAATCCAAAATGGTTCTTAAAAAGACAAAATACCTTCCAGGAGGCCGTCTTCAAAGCGAGGACTAAAAAGAAGCGAGCAGAGAGTGAAAAGTCTGCCGCAGTGAGCTCATCTGTTTGTTCTCAGTCTGGTTTAAAACATCCCGGGCTTTTTGACCCAAACTTAGCTCTCTTTCTTTCTTTTTTTAATTTAAATTTGCACGATTGAAGAAGAAATGTAAATGATTATAATGGCAATGTTTTGTTTCAAAGAGAAAATCCATTGAATATTTCCTTCTGTGATTTTTTTTTCCAATGTTGATACCGTCTCAGACTCAAAAGATGAATTCATGAGTTCAGTCTGGAGGGAGGAGGTCGTGCAAACGAAACTGTTCTCGGATGTGCGGCCTGACATCTTCATTCTGTGGCAGAGAGAGAGAGAGAGAGAGAGAGAGAGAGAGAGAGAGAGAGAGAGAGAGAGAGAGACAGAGAGAGAGACAGAGAGAGAGACAGAGAGAGAGACAGAGAGAGGAGATGACACGTCATTTAGGGCCAATCCAAATATATTTACTCTTTCCCCTCCCCTTTCGTCTTACCCCTTCCTCTTGGCCCTCTGATTTTGAGGGCCAAAGGGAAGGGGTAACAACACGGCCCCAAGAAACGAGACACCACTCAATTTCCGCTACACCCCAAGTTTCTCGCTGGCTGTGTTGTAGGCAGAGTGAAAGTTGTTTCTTCACTTCAAAACTGAATGCATTTTAACTCATTTTTACATAGTGATGATAAACCGATGTCAGACCAGGGTGTCAAATTCACAGCAAACCTGCTTCACTAGGATGTACTGCATTACATGAGTGATTAGATGGCTAAGCTATGAAAAGTGAACTCCTGAATGCTGTTGGATCATTCACGAAATGCAGAACATTGTAGTGAAGTCCGTTTGCTGTGAATTCGTCACACTGACATTTGTGTAGCTATAACAAGCTAAATCTGTCGCTATAGCAGAGTTAGCTAGATTGTTATGATGCGCCATCTTAAAATACAACCAACAATTCAAAACATGGCTAATATTTATGTGGAGTATCAAAGCATTTGTTATCTGATAAAAACATGTCATTATTTCAAGAAGTTTCAAAATGAAGTCCCGGTTTGTCTTTGTTATGAGGGCTGTGTAGCCCTTCCTCTTGAACCTTACAGAGAATTAGGATACCCCTTCACTAGACGTGAACATGCAAAACCAAGGGCTAAGGGGTACAGTTGGGATTGGCCTTTAATCCCCGTTTATTTCCCTTCCTTAGCCTGCCTTAAGAACCCACAAGAAACTACAGGTTGGATTATTTATCACGGATGATTGAGGCCTCTGATTTCACAGCAATGCGTCTGAAGCCAGAACTGATGAGTCATGAGCTGCATCCAAATTTGACATAAACCCACTAATTTTATAAACCCCACTATTTTAAAGATTAATCAGCCTCCAGGGAAACAAAAGCAGTCCACAGTTTATTAACTCTAACTGATGGTGTATATAGTGTAGCCACCCTGTGGTAACCATCAGATTTAGTTACCTTCTTAACCCTTTAACACCGGCTGCATCTGCGCTGACACATTTGTGCAGGCACACTTTGAATGACCGTTAATCCTAAACAGTTTGCCCAATAGGAAAAATTCCAACGGTTTGTGAAATATGGTTATTACGGTAATTTCATTCAGACATTTAATGAAGCCCACAAATACACACTGACCGCAGAGCTTTTGGATGACAGGTGTGCGGGTGTGCACAGAGAAAACAGGTCATAAAACCTTCACTCTGGTTCCTGCATGATTTTTAGACCTAAGGAGCAACTTCACACGACAAAAGGTAACATTAGATGGGATGAATTTCAGGCTGAATGGAGCTCTCTCTATCTAGTTTTTTCTTTGTGTGCGTAATTGTCTGTGTAGATTGAGGCTTGTATTGTTTGGGGATTTTTTTAGAACAGTGCACCAAGTCACATTTGTAGCATA
This sequence comes from Labroides dimidiatus, assembly GCA_030710495.1. Classification (NCBI taxonomy): domain Eukaryota; kingdom Metazoa; phylum Chordata; class Actinopteri; order Labriformes; family Labridae; genus Labroides; species Labroides dimidiatus. Next base: position 23,709,499 of record CM061147.1, on the reverse strand, counting down.
TGTGCATAATGTGTAGTAACCTTTTTAGAACGGAGTAACAGTCTCATATGACACATCTATTTAATTAGCTAAGCTTTGTAAAATAATGTGCTGTGCCTTGTTTGTTCTGTACAGTGTGCGTGAGCAGCTGAGTATTTCTCTCCTCTACTCTCAGTTTGTCTCGTGATGAGAGCAGATGTCCTCAGGTGGCTCGTGTGCTCAGAGAGGGAGAGGCTGTGTGGAGGCTGAAGGTTCTTCTGATGCTGTCAGAGACCTTTATTATTTCTTTTAACACTAATATAAATAAGAGAAAGGCCCATTTATGTTAATGTACATGTGTTTTTTGAATGTTTAAATTTAAAGTTCATCCTGTAAAATCTGTTGCCAATGTTTGATTTCAGTGGTTTTTTCCTTTACTAAACCTCTAAAATCCAATCCTGTTTTCATATTTTTCTTCAGTTTCAACTGTGTAACTCTCATATTACATGCAGTAAATTGAAAATAACTCCAGATATTAAAAGTTCCAAGTATTCCAGAAAAATGGGCCAACATTTTTTACTCACAGGAAATTTTTTAACTGTTTTACAGTGAAAATAAGCAAAAAATGTCCAAGCAGGCATTTTGAGGCTCAGGTGTTAAAGGGTTAAAGATGCTCAGTTCTTGTTTTTGTTGAGGAGTTGGAACTCGACTCATGTTGAACTGTGCAAGCAGAAGAGTTTTTGAGTTGGATTGAGAACCGAGGAAAACAACCTCCTCTGAAGTGTCATCTGACCATCAAAATGATTTGTAGAAATTATTTTAATGAGATCAACAAACACTGAGCCCTGTAATGTTGTTTAATGTACTTAAAGTCCTTAAAGCTTGAGCACATGAACTCTTCTTAATTATACTCCTCTGACAGCCGCAATCAACACAGAGGATGTTTTCTCAGACTCTCCTCAGGAAAGAGTCTTGTGGTGGAATATTCACACAGGAGGCATCAAGCGGTTCGTGTTTGTCTGATCAGAGGTCAAAACGTTTCGATGGTACATACCAGCACCACCAGCTTCTCCAGGAAAGGGACAAGCTTTAGAAGCTCATTGTCGTTTCTATCCACGAACCAGCTCTCAATCGGGATCCCGTTAGAAAGCTGCAAAAGACAAGCAGTGCTGTAAGATCGCAGTGAGAGACCGACACTGGCTCTTGTTTACGTCTTTGAGTGAGGTTTTTTACCTGATATGCGAAGGCTTGGGGTGAGTTGTCGATTATAATCGTCTTGGACAGATCCCGTCCGAGGATATTCAGGTCTTTTATGTAATTTCCTTGAACACACACACAATGCTCACGGAAAAGTCTGTGCCTGAAAAACACAGGAGACATGTTTTCCAATTTTAAACATTTACATTGAGACTTTTTTTTTCCACAAATAAGAAAATACTAAAAAGAATATATAAAAAATTAAGGAATTTTCAGTTGGCTGTTTGGGGGAAAAAAACTCAGACTTTTGTTTTCAGCATCTGAAATGAGAATTAACTAGATTCTTGAAAGTAGTTTGTGATTTTATAACAAGCAACCAGATGATTATATGTTATTTTTTGACAGATCCTTAGACATAGTTCACAAATATCACAGTGAAATTAATGGCGATTTCTTGTAGCGATGGAGAACTTTTATCCTTGTTTATTTCTAAACATCTTCTGCAGTTTGGTGTAGAGGCTCCTCTTCCCTCACTGTGGCAGTGCAGACGCCAACGTGTCTTCCTCATTATTACAGCAAACTTATCAAAGCACTCCAAAGCAACTATCACAGACTGGAGTCCAGTCACTGACCTGACCAGCTGCTTCTTCGGGTCCAGGATGTTGAGCAACTTGTCGGCATAGACTTTCTTTGACGCCGTGAAGAGAATAATCTGAAATTTAACAACGACAGAAAATACTTACTGAAAAAGGTAACCTGAACACACAAAATCTGGAGTCACTCATCAAATGAATGAGCAGCTTACCTCATACATTTGAGACATGCGTTCCAGAAACTCACGGAAAAAGGGCCTCAATCGAACATACACCTGAAATTCAAAAGAAGCTCATAGATTAATCACAGCAGCACAAAAAGAAGCACTCTGATGAAAGAGTGATGTTTAATAGTTACTACCTGGTATATAACATCTTGAAAGAGCACAGGGAATGTCAGGGCTGCATCTTCAAGCTCATTCAAACTACAGTGGACCAAAGTTTCATCCTGACAAAAGAAATAAAGACAAGGGAAAACCTTTTTCGAGTTGATCGACTTTTTACAAGAGCTTGATTCAGAATGAGAAACTCTATGACAGCTCACTAGATCCAGGACGAGAGAGAACTCTGGTGTGCTGCGGGTTTTTAAAGGTAGCGCTGGTTTACGTGTTAACTGCTCTTCTGTCAGCGGAGGCACGTGCTTGATGAAGAAGTACCTTAAAGAAAGAAACACAACAAGAGTTCAGATTATAAAATCAAAGAAGATTTGTTGCAACAAAGACCCCAAAATTTATGCCGTCACTTCAGGAGGGAGTCATGCCATGAGACTCAGGCAGATTGTTCTGTTTCTGCTGCCATCTAGAGGTTCAGAGTTTGACATTACACTGAACTGTTCACTCACCAACAAACAATGTGACCTTGGATTTAACTTCCAGGTGGAATCAAACGGAAACAATTCAGGTCACAAAAAGTGTGTCGACAGATCGGAGCATCGGTGTTTTTGAACATCTCTTCTGGGAGTCTTAGCTGCTTTAATAATTTCAGAGCACTTACGGATCAAAAACTTCCCAGTCCTCCTCGTACGAGGTCTCTGCAGGGGCTGGAGGTAACGTGTGTCTGTAACTGCCATCTGGCATACACCCAGGAACCGCTGAGGATGCAGACACGAAGAGGTTATAATGTTAGGATGCTGACGAGGAGTGACGGCTAAAGTTGTAAAGTCAAGCTTTTTTTTTTCTTCCAGAATACAGATCTTCTGGTTTCTCTCCAGATATGAAGACCGAGAATATGTGAGAGCAGCCGTACCTGTGAGTGGTGGCATGTCGGCTTCTGTGACGATCTCCCCCTCTTCTATGCTAGTGTCAGAGGTCATCTGAAGCCTCTGTGGTAGAATCGGGGCTGTGTGACACGGAGTGATGCCCTCTGCGGATGTGAGGGTGCTACTCGGCATTTCCTCTGCCTGCTCGATGTCCAGCTGCTTCATGATTTCCTCGGCCTCCATCGCTTGGCCAGGAGAGTCTGAACCAGGAGTGGCTGAGGACAGACCGTGAAAGAGGCCAGCAGAGTCAATTCACTTCAATCACACATCCAACTCTCAAAATACACTTCAGACACACCAAGGAAGCTTCTAACATCTCAAACAAAAAGATAAAGGATTTTTTTCCCCCTTTTATTTATACCAGTTTTAGTTGCTGGTGAGAAAAAGTTGAAGACTGGAGAGAAGATGGTTCCTAGAAGGGTTGTGCGTGGTGGGCTGCCTGTTGCCTCGACAGGGACTTCCAGTTTACCGTTGGGTTTAATGGGTTTACTGTTGCAGGTCATTGTATCTGAAAGACAAGTTTAATATTAAAAAAACAAGAACAAAACATAAGGGAATATTTTCCTTGTAGTTTTTTTTTTAATTTAGAAACTTGGCGTATGATCTGCTGCTGTGTAGTGGAGAGTTATATCTAAGTCTGTTGTACCTTTATTTGGATTTTTCCGAGGAACTCTGGAGACTGTTTTGTTGGCAAGGCCTCTCGTCTGTGGTGTTGAAGTGATTAGATCGCTATCAGAATTACAATCAATACGACTCCTCTTGGCGGGGATATCCTGCTCCACCTGAGAAATGTGAAAATAAAATTGCACCACCACCAGTCATGGTTACAATAATTCACTATGTTTCATGACATGGCAGCAAAAGCTTACTCATTAAGAAGCAGATGAGAGCTATGATGCATACTCACCTTGACAGCATTTCCACGGATAAATTTCTTTATCGTAGAAAGCAGGCCGGTTTCATTCTTCTGCATTTTGCCTCGACCTCTCACTGGGGAAGGCTCCACTTCACAGTGTTTCCTTTTGGCCTGGGATGGGTGTGTTCGACGGCCTATGTTTGGCTGCTGAGGAGCTTTACGCACTCTCAGCCTCATCGTGCTCCGACGTCACATAGAAAAATCTGACAAGGAAAGAAAAACAGCGACGGATCTATGAGCGAAGACAGTAAATCAGAGAACAAGAAATAAGATTTTTATTAGATAAGTGTTTATAGGTTCGTTTGTATTACCTACTGATTTAATGTGTATAACCAAAGATCTAATGCAAACTTTAAGAAACAGACAGTTTGCAATACTTTTAGGATCATTATTCTATAAGTCATCTTAAAACATGAAAACTTTACAGGCAGCTCTTCAAAGAAATATGAAATCAACCAAACTAAAGATTGTCTCACTCACTCTGTTTTTTAAAACACACACTTTTCAGATTTCCATGTTGTTTTTGTGCTTAAAATGACTATACCTGATCCATAGGTAAAACATAAACAAGTAAACAAACATTTCAGTTTATCGTGACCTAAACTGCAAATTCAGTAAGAGATGATCAGCATGTCCATTTTTTGTAGCTCCTCATTTCATCACTTAGACAGAGGGTTAAAAGCTTCAAATGGTGCAGAGATAAACAATTCATTAAAACCTTTAAACTCCATCAATTCTGATGACTTTTCTTTCATCAATTAATATCTTAAAAGCTTTGTTCAAGGTTGTTTTGTGAACTTTTTTACCCCTTTAGACTGAGTAAACATAAACTAATTTTCAACCTTAAATTTGTTTGGTAAGAATTTCATCAGAAATGCATCCCGACAACATTTGAAAGTGGGAACATAATCTGCATTCTGGTTATCAGACTTTGTTCAGCCAGTCACCTTTAACATTTAATGCTTCTGAAGCATCTGCTCTGCGTTTTTATCATTTAAAGCAAACTGAAAGGCATCACTAGCCTACTATGCTTGAATGTAACAGGTCTTTGATCACATAATCTGGATACTTTTATTCTTCTGGTCTTGTATTATCCAAACAACAAATATAAAGAGCTGTGCTTGGCAGATGGGGTGATGCATCTTTTGTCAAAAATAATAAGTTTTAGACTCTTGAATATACTCAATTTAGTAATTTATTATTAAAATTTGTTAGTTTGTCCAACAGTTTGGTTGATAAGTTTCATAATTTGGTTAATGACTGCTTAATCATTACAGTTTAAGAACAAAATAATGGAAATACACATTTTTTACACTTATCTTTTAAGTTTCTTAAGAAAATAACATTTTTGGCCAGTGTGTGTGGACACTAAGTTACTCTTTGTACTTAAATTTTTATGTTTTTATTTTTTCCCTTAAGTTATTCAATTTAATACCACGCATTGACCTACTGGAATGAATGCAGACTTTTAAATAGTTCACCTTTGGTAATCATGGGGGTTTAACATGATTTTAAATAAGGCTACAGACTCAAGTTATCATGCCAGAATCTGTCAGGCAGAGCAGTGACTGGAGTGGGCGGTGTTCGTGATAAACATTATGTACTGACAACCTGTAACGAAAGGCCTTTCAAGATCATTTCTGACTGCGCCTGTGTTTAGCAAATGACTTACAGGACTGTAAGTTTCTCTATAACGCCTTATTATGTAGTGGCTTTGTGAGCAAACTGTTGCAAAATAAGATTTGAAAGCAGAAAAGCATCGCTGACTGTTATGTAACATCGGGCAGGCTGGAATAACACCAACGACGTCAGCTAGCTGCATAAGTGCTAACGTTAGCCAGCTATACAGCTCAGTGCACAGCAAACATTTGTCTGACACTTATGTGAAAGACGTGGTAAGAGAAAATGATAAGTTCCCACAGAGAAAAGTGTTCAGAAGCGCTTGCAGCTGGAGTGATTCCAACCGTAACGCAAACCAGATGCGTTCAGTTGTGGACACAAGCCACTACAGTAAGCTAGCTTTCAGGCTAACAAATATGCCAATGGCAGCAGAAGCGGAGCCGTGACATTTTTCACGAAAGCTCCCACAGCACGTCTCATGCCTATCCCCGTTATCATATGGGAGCAAAACACGCAAACTACCCGTTAATATGTCGGTGAAACAAAGCACGGAGCAGCTAACGCGTCATTTTGTTAGCCACCATGACTATTTTCAGCCATTAGACTACGCCCCCTTCGATGGCTAACGTTAGCCTCCAGCTAGCAGCAGTCATTGAGGCAAATCCTTTTGTTTACATCTTGATTTTGTTTGTTACCTACTGATGATTTTAGAGGCTCCGTAAATGCTGCCGCTGCGTTGTCAGCTCTCGGCCGCGACCGTGGCGGCCACCGGTAGGGGCCGGGCCGTGGTTGATGCTGCCAGCTGTGTCCGTCGCTCGGTAGTCACTGATCAGCCATGTCTGCGGACGCCATTTCCCGCCTCATCACAAACATAACGCTGGTAGTGCGCAAGAGAATGCGACACACACACGTAGGGGAAACAACGTGGCGGAGAGTGTAGTCAACAGGAAAATGGCTATGATGAGTGCGTGTGTGTGCGTGCGCGCAGTTATTCTAAGCTCACTATCACACTTTTTCCCTGCTGGTATTGTTGTTCGACTACAAGAAGGCTGTGGTGTAAAGAAAGAGCGAAACTTTTTTTTAAAAACAGCCTTTTGTTAATAATCTCAGCATGTTTACACGATACCACAAACATAAACGATCTTTGCAAAAAATACAGTTTAATATACCAAGTCATTTAAAAAAAACAAGAATTTGGGTTGTAAAAAAATGAAGAAATGAAACATTACTAAGTACATTCAGGATGTCTAATTATTGCATTTTCAGTTCATAATCACACTGGCTTTTTATAATAAAAAAGTTACTAAAAAATGAAGAATATTTTTAAGTAATTCACTCATGAAAAGGGATCTTCTATTGTAAACTATTTCGATGAAGATCTTTCAAAGATTAGTAAGACGTTTGCAGTATTTTGCAAGGTGATTAAATTTAACATTATCCACCGTCACAAAATGCAAACATGATGAAGAAAACACCAGCAGACAAAAAAAATCACAAGGATTGTAAGAGAATGCACTGATAATATATTAAATGCAAAATTTATACTATTTTGCAGTAGCAATCACTAATATTCAATTTGCTTGTCATTTACTAAAAACAAATGAATTTTTGCTCTCTAATTGTGGATTGGGAGAGGAAAAACTCAGCAGCAAGACATTGATGCATTGTGGCAGCTTTGATTCAATCTGATGAAACCCTCTGGCTTCTTAAAGTGCTCTTATCAGCCTGATTGCAGACCAACTTTTGTGAAAGCCTGTTTCACTCTCATGGCCGGTTGGATAATGTGGGTGGCAAAGCAGAAGGACCTTAATCAATAAAAATAGTTCAGTGTAGTGTCAGTCCTTTGGAAGACTGGTGGCTTTACTGTGCTATTTATTTCCCTGGACTTAAGGGAATGTTAATTTTAACATGCAATGGAGTGGTGCAGTTTTATTTCATCCCAAGATGAAAGAGTTTCCTGTATGGAGCAGGTCCACCCCAAAATCCCCTGCAGTAAGAAAAATAAAGAACACCAATTAATTACAGTAAGAAATCCCTTCACCAAGTTCTACTTGAAAAATTAATAAAAAGGTTCTTCAGAAAAAAATATTATAGTTTCAAAACTTATACATGTTATATGTTTTCTGCACTATTTTCAACTAAATATGGGGTTTAAATGATTTGCAAACCATGAAATTCTATCACCCAGCATCCCAACTTTTTTGGAACTGGGGATTTCACTGAGTTACCTTAGAAGGCCATGCCAGTAGAGGGGGGGCATCATATCAGCTTTCATGTGGTACATGATTCGTCTTTCTTTGGCTTGGTTGATGGGAAATGTTTCCAGTGGTTGAACACTGTAGTCAAACTCTGCCAGAATTACTGTACTGTAGCTCGTCACCAGCGGACATGAGGTATAGCCATTATACTGGAAACAATTGCAATTCATTCTAACAGGGACACATAAAACAACAGTTTTTTTATATATATATATATATATTTTTAACGGTAACTTGACACTTACTGTCTTGTCTGGCTTTTCATTTTTCAGTACTTTGCTGATGGTCCTGTTCAGGACAGCAGACTGTGCCGCTGAAAATGAGAAAAACAAACAGGAGGCTATCAAGACTATGAAAATTTGAAAAGCAATGCTGCTTCAAAAGTAAATAATAAGTACCGACTCTATCATACATAAACTTTCACAGTAATTAGTTTTTGCAATTAGCAAATAAAATAACATGTAACATGTCAACATGACAGGACACAACACATCTATCCAGTCTTAACCTGCATCTGCCGATGCAAGTTTTATTGTACAAAATACAGCAAATACTAGTACTTTTCTTAGTATTAGTGATGCAGCTCTAAAAGGCTTAGGCCTTCCAAAAGACACTCCATGTATTGTTGGACAGCTATTACAGGAGTCGACTGTTGGATCCAGCTGCCTGGATGTCTGTTCAAGTTAGGAAACAATTACATTTCCCCAGCTTTGGCTTCTTTCTGCTAACGACCTGTTGCTTTAAGAATTTATTTCAAAATACTACTTGCAAAGCTCTGAGAGGCATCCTTGTATTATCAATTATATCTATTAAGTTACAGCCAGCCAATCTGTAATAATCTTACATAACTACAGTGACTGTACACTTGATTGATATGATTACACATTGTTTGTTTGTTAAAGCAGTGACAAGTGCATGCCATCATCAATGATGCCAAGTTTCAAAAGATTTCTAATAAATTAACCAACAGTTTACAGACAGGAAGTGGCACAGATGCAGAGAGTACTCTGGGCACAAAGGGTTAACCTTTTTCAATATGTGTCCAAAGTACTGACTTGTTGAAATCCACGGTACAATTAATCTTCAAAATAAAGGCTAAACATCTTTTTTACAATGTACTGGGTATGCTTTTGATCCTTTGGAAATTAGTTATTCCACAAAACAATGAAGGATAAAACTTTAAGATTTCAAAAAGACCAAGCAGTTAAAGTTACAATACTGGAACAATAATGTTTAAAATACAGGTAGTTTACAGTATTGCATTTAATGCCATGTTTAAACTGATGACACAGTGTTTACTTACCAACAGCTGCAGCTGTTCTGGCTGTGGGCAGGTTGGTACAGTCTCCAATCCCAAACACATTTGGATACCTTTTATGTTGGAGGTTTTCTTTATTGACATCTAACCAGCCAGCTTCATCAGCCAGGAGACTGCCTTTAACCACCAAATTAGGTCCCATTGGTGGTGTGACGTGAAGCATTTCATACTAGAAGGACAAACAGCAAATTTGATGAGTCATTCTTTGGTCTTTGGTCCCGATCTGGCATATTAACAGGAACCAGGAATGAATCATGTCTTGTGGGTTTGATTGTTGCACGCAGGTACAAACACAAGAGGGCATAATTTTCAAGACCACATTGTTAAATCCATTACATAAGCTGTGAACACTAAACTCTTTGTAAAAGAGACTGTTAAGCTGCAGTAACACAGTTACCTCAATCACTGAAGTTTCGCCTGGTTTGTCCAGATTTTCAAACACAGCTTCTTGCCTGTCTGCCCGTACTTCAATCAGATTGGTCCTCAGGTTCACTTGAAGGTCACGCTCTTTCACAATCTCCCACAATGCATCAGCATACTTCTTCACTACAAACAGCACAGGTAACGATGTGTTATATATTATGTTGGCCTTTGCCCTTTTTCCTGTCTTGGGTAGAAAACATAGAAATATTATAATTTAGTTTTAAAAGCAGTACATGATTGACTCAAAATATTTCCCATACTTGTTATTCTGAATGTAAATACCTTTCTGAAATAAGAATCTGATAGGTACATGATCTTCTGTGGAGCTCCAGGACATTTTATAGGAGTATTAGGAAAAGTGAACACAGCATTGCCCTCTTTGAAGTTCTGCAGAGCTTTCCATGTTTTCTCCACAGTTTTGATTGAATAGTTTGATCCAATTTTTGGATGATCCAGTCCTTCTGCCAGTCCCTTTACCTGCATATAAGAACAGAGTGAAATTTTCCAGTATGCACTTAAAGAAATATATGTAAATAAATAAAGAAAAACAAACTGCAATTGAGTAGAGATAGAGTTTGATAAATAAAGCAGTACCTTTTCATAATGGAGTTGTAAACCAAGAGCCACAATCAAATACTCATACGAGATCTGTAATAAATAACCAAGCTTTAGACATACCAATCCATATCAAACCAACAAATCATAAATTATAGCAATCATTTTGATTTCCACATTTATTTAAAAGTATCTATCAAGCAGACATACCTCATCGCCATTATCTGTTTTGATGGTGTTTGTGTCTGGATTTATTTCCTGAACTTTTGATTTCACCCACTTCACTCCTGACGGCACAACACTCGCAGTGGAACGAGCTGATGAAGCAACAGGTTTGGCACCAGCACCAACCAGGGTCCATATTGGCTGATAGTAATGAGTCTGAACAAACAGAGGAGAGCTGAAAGGTACCAGCTTTACACGGTGATTAAAAACAAAACAGTCCAAGAGGATAAAATATCAATCACAGGTTTATTGGCGACTTTAAAAAACAATCATGTCAACAAATAATAACTGCAGTGGATTCTTGCCTCGCTCGGCTCCACAACAGCCACATTCTCAGCTCCCAACATCCTCTTCATGCGTGCACTCATTGTAATGCCTCCACTTCCTCCTCCCAGAACGAGCATTTTGTAATGCTGTTTGGCAGAGGCCTGGCTGCTTGTGTGAAGATGAGAGACAGCAATGCCCGCAGGGTGGCATTGCCTGAGACGTCGCAGCGCAGCCATTCTGTGTCTGAAAAGACAAGAAGTTATTTGCAAATCTTTTACAACTGATCTTGATTTAAAAGAGTGCAAAGACAACATTTTAAATCTCAAAACTGTACTGTTACTGTTAAATGAAACATATCTGCTCATTTTAAATGTGATGCCAGCCACACCTCTCACAAAGTTTGTCTCTAAGACAACAAAGCAATGACAAAGTAGTGCAATCCCCAAACATAACACGTGGGGAGCATTTCCACATACTTAGGGTAACTTGCAACAGGTTAGTAAAAAGACAGAGTATATTAAGAGCTCTTCAAAGGGGCTAAGTCTACTGAGAGTAAAGACTTCAACTTCAACTTAACTGTCCCATAAGGCAAATTTGCTTTGCAGACGGGTAAAAAAAAAAAGCAAAAAACATAGAAAACACAATCGATCACATCCAGATACAAGGCTACAAAGGACAAGTACACAACCTTGAAAAACAACCAGAGTTAACACTATCATTTCACTGCAGAGAAACTTAATAATTGTCATCTACTGAAATTCAGATTGCCAGAGTGTAGAAGCTCAGCCTTCGAGTACACCCCCCTACAAAAGGTTGTGGGCGGATCAGGTAGAGTGACACCAGTCACTCTGCTGGCAAACTTTGACAATGTGTCCCAACCTCTTTTTTTATCTCATAATGAGAGGCTGCCTGACCAGGAGATGATGGCAGGATAAAACATTGACATGAATTTGCTGCACACACCCCAAACTGATTGAGCCTGAGGAGAAAGTGCAATCGCTGCTGTGATTTTTTTTTTGTAAACTGTCTGTTGTCATTAAAAGACAGCTTAATGTCAACAACCAGTCCAAGGTATTTTAAGATGGGAAGAGGTTCATTACTCTGTAAGAGACTGAACATTTCTGGAAAAAACCTTCTTTAGTGTTTTAAGAATTGATTGAGAAAGATTTAGAGAACCTGGAAAAATTACTGCACAAATAGGACAAAGGATGAAAGGATGACTCAGCACTGGAAATTACTGCCCAAAATCATTTCCAAAAAGTATTGTATGTGAACACAGTTCATCGCTACATCCAACAAATGCTGGTTAAAATGGAGTAAGTGCCCAGGGCATCAGGGAAGACACCATAATGCTGGAAAATACAGATTTTAAAATTACTTTATAGCTTTTTCTTCCAATACTATTTTTTAAGGGAAGGACTGTATATTTTAGCAAAATGATGACAAACCAAATTTTGCAAGTATTACAACTACAAGGCTCGGAAGGAGGAGAGTCCACATGCTTCACTGAAGTTTGCAGCTGAGAGTGAAAACATGTGCAGCATTATAACATGAGAAAATATGACAGAGGAGACCCAGAACTATTGAGCAGCTGAAATTCTATATCAGGTAAGAATAGGAAAACATTTTCCTGGTTCTCAAATGTTAAAAAAAGTGTTGTGAAAAGAGGAGGCGATACAACAAAGTGGTAAACATGACCCTGTCTTGTCTTTTTTTAACTTGCCTGCATCAAATTAAAATATGCATAGGTTTGTTGATGTAGGCTCTAAACGATTTGCACACCATTGAATTCTGAATCTATTTACTTCTAACAGCTGCCCAACTTTGGGAAAACTGGGGTTCAACTTTTAATACTGTAGTTTAGTTTGATATTAGCACATATAACTAATGTAAAATAGCATGTACATGTACCCTTTGTCACCAGATTTGTTAACATTGTCTCGAGTTGCACACTTGCACTGCATGCCGTTCAATGCACCAACACAGCCTCAATGTCAGTTACTCCTGCACGGTCGCCAGGTTGGAACTGTGAACGTGACTTCTAGTCCAAGTTTCTGAAACGACCAAAAACTTAAAAGGACATGGGCCTACAGACAGACAGCACTTACCACTTACCACTTCACAGCTGTTGTCCTGTCAGTTTTGACCAAATCCTGGGAATTCACAGCTGTTTTCTGTCGGCGGGGGAGAGGCACCTGGAAATCCTTCAGCAAACTTCGGACGTAGTTTCACATTATCCTAGAATGAACTTTCACTTATTACAGTTAATGGACGTGTAAGACCTATTTACGTCCCGCCTCCATTTTCCTGTTGACCAATCACAATCGACAGTTTCTTGCTATTGGGCTTAGGAAAAACTGTCGGTGTTGCTCTACATCAGTGCTCCCCAAACTACGGCCCGCTGGCCGGATACGGCCCGCCTCCACTTTTGCATTATGATTTTTTTTTTTCGGTGCCAAGTTTCGGTACCCAAAGGGTTAACAATGCTTCGCTGTAACGTTACACGTAGTCGTGGTATACAGGAAGGTGTTGCCAAATTATTGTCTGTGTTACTATTTTTAGTGACTTTCGGACCCCTCTAGCGACTTTTTTTTCTATAAAAACGACAAATCCAGTGACTTTTCTGTCGTTTGGGGACGGAGTGAAAGCATGTTTTGATCTTCGGCCGCTGCTTCTCAACGAGCAGCGGGCGCTGAGTCCCTCCCCTCTCCAAACACAGACTCCTTCGCTCACAGCAGACCCTCCAAGCTGCAGCCAGAGCAGACGACTGCATGCAAATGAATTGCGCTAATGTTTGTTTCTTTTCGGTCACCTTTGACGGTCAAAAGCCCGGATAAAGGAGGAGGGTTTTTTTTTATCATAAAAAAACAAGAATCGAAAGTTCATTAATTGTTATTAACACATTTACAGTGTACTCAGTATACAATGACCTGTCACTTGTTTGCACCTGTTATTTTGCACTGGCAAACAATCTTTTATGTAGGAAAACTGCTAAAAGTAGAAAATCAGATGTAGATGGAAAATAAAAATCAAGATTTGTACCATAACATGTAATGAAGGTTTCTTTTTGGTAGAACTGATGTAAAAATTGCTATTGAAAAAAGTATTGTTCAGGAACCGGTATCAAAGTGAAGGTACCGGTATCAAAAATTTTTGATTGATACCAAGCCCTACATAGAACGTGACATTCTATTTAACCGTTCTGCAGTCTGTGCCCCTATCAGTGTTATTTATTTCATTAATAGTGTTATTATTTATTTCCTGACTTTTTTCTGTGAAGATCCCGGAAAGGGTTATTAATATTTGTTTATGTGTGGCTTACGTTTTGGCACCCCTGCGATCGTCACACTTTTTCTATCACAAACTGGCCCCCCATCAGAGAAGGGAAAAGTTATGTGGCCCTCACAGGAAAAAGTTTGGGGACCCCTGCTCTACATAAATGCCGATAGTTTTCACATTTCTATGTGCGTTTGGATGTTCTTGGGCTCTGTTTTATGACCTATACTGGAGTAAACTGTAAAACAAGTTTCTAAAAATAATCTTGGATTTAGTTGCTTCATTTTGTCTCCAATCTGAAAGAGTCAAATTTGCGTTTTTCAGGTTTTCGCATGAATCTTGCTGCTGAGCACACAGAAAGCTGAAAATTCAGAATTGAGAGAAAAAAGTCAGAAGTGTACCCCTGGAATAGAGTATGATATTTCTTTTTAATCTTATATAAACATATTTAAGTCTAATTGTGTTTTTTTTCTTCTACAAAAAAGTGGCAAGGGATGAAGGGATAATATGGGTCGGGAATTTTTTTTCTTTTTTTTCTCCTTTTTTTTTGGGGGGGGGGGGTGCTACGGATCTTAAAAGTGATGACGTATAGCATAAGGTGCGTAAGTAAAGTTAAAATTTCAAATTTGCAGATATGAAAACAATTAGCACACTAGTTGAATTACAGGATGAAAACGAGATGAATGATTAAACATCTGGTACTATTTTTGATGTGTCTGAGTGCATGGGGATTATTTCTGTGAGTCACTGATTGATAACTGTTTGGTCTGATAAGGCTTTTTGATTATGATAGGATTGTTCCAGTAAGAGCCTTATGATGACTAAGCTACTCTATGCAAACAAAGGAGAAGCAAATATTCTGACAATGTGTCATGCTCCTGCACCTTTGAGTTTCTACTGTGACAGGTCTGTGATCAACATGACAGTGGAGATGTACTGGATCAGGGAGTTGTGATGATGGGATGTAGGTTGAATAGGGAACATTCAGAGAGGAGCATAAAGTGAACTGGAGCCCCTGTATTCAATCAGACCCTGCAGAGTGTAAAGATTCACACAGTCATTCTCCACTGCTGCTCTCTGCACATAAATATTCTGCTATAATGCTCTGGCTCGCTCTTAGATGATGTCTCCATTTCAACCTCTCATTAATGCACACCAGCTCCTCATATCTTTATTATAGACACATAAAATCTAATAAACTTTGATAAAAGTCTGTGTGTTGTGTTTTTTTCTGATGGATTGAAACTCTTGACCCTGGTCACTTGCAGTGCAGAAGGAAACTTCATGGATAAACCTGCAACACTGAGGCGATGCCCCTCTCATACTGAGACATATAATAAGATGTATGTGAGAGAAAATCGGGCAGCGGTTGGTCTACCCCCTTCTGTCAGTCATTTCAGTCATAACTATAAGGAAATCAGAACTGTATGTTTGACAGCACCTTTTTTATCAGTGGACATTTTCTGGAAGCAACATTAGTTTCCTTTATCAAAGGAAAGTTTACCCAACAGGTATCAGTAAAGGGGTTGGGGAGCAGCAGGACTCCTTGTTGTTGCCCATTGGCACTTGGCATTTGCAGAGTAGCAGTTAAACGATTTGTATTTAGGGCCCGAGCCCGCCAACCGCAGGTGAGGCAAAGGCCCTCTTGAAACCTTTGTGATTATTATTTTTTCCTGACTTTAAATCCCAAATTTGCGTGCCTTCTGCTTGAGATAAACGCGAACGCAACTAGCCACAAAATTTAGCCCCGCTAGAAATTTTATGACTGCAGTGATTTTGTGCCGACACAAACTCCAGTAACCCCCTAGCCACTGAAAAATCCGCCAGGCCTACTGGTTTGAGTTGCAGGTCTGAATTTCAGTGTGCATAACCAACATGCCAAGACAAAAAAAAGTCTCTTATGACTTCCAAAAAGGAAGTTCAGAAGTTGGATTAAACTCAAAACAGATGTGTTGAAAGTAACACATCATGTGTTAATTTTTAACTCACGTCTGTGTCTAGTTAAGGCCAACACAATTTGTGTTCACTCTAACCCAGTCAGTGTGTCAGCTAATTTAACACATGTTGTGTGTTATTAATTTAAACACATTGATGTGTTGGAAATAACACAAAAGTGTGTTTTTTTAATATATATAATGTTTTATGCAGTAATTTTATGTTCAAATCCTTCTAAATTGCAAATAAACTGTCCATGAACCAAACCATTTCATGCATATCATATTTATTAAATCATTTTGCAATGTTGCACAACGTACTGTGCCACTGAGTTGCTAACAAAAAATACTGTATAGATATACACATATAAAAACCCATTTCAGCAATTCTCTGGGAACATTTAACGAGTTAAAACACAGCTGAACAAGAAGATCATGTAAAACACGTGACAGTATCAGAACATTGCACCAACCTGCAGATGATCACTGCAGAGGACATCAGGTAATACCATCATTAATCTGCAGGACCATCTATCAGGCAGCACCAAAAACTAACAGTCTCTCCAAATTGTTAGAGGTGTGGCGAGGTTATGTCAGAGGGAGGGGACTATACAGCAGTGCAGTTTTAGACCATCAATTTGTATCTTGGATTTACATGCAGTTGGCTTCCCCTGAATGGTGATACCAAGTCTAATGGTCTAAAGTCTGCTACATCTTTCACATTGATCAATTCATACTCATCATTTCGCTCGACCACATATGAATACAGTTGTTCATTAAAGTATTTCACTGTTAGGATTTTAAGAAATATAAACACTTCTTCCTTTTCACAGTTGGGAACCATGTGTACAATTTCTCCAAAGAGACGTTCTCCCCTAAAGTCACACTTCAAAGCAAGTACACAACCTGTTCTATATGTTTGACCGAGCACACAGACAGAATGAGCCACATGAATTGTTCTACAAGTGCCAATATCATATCCCACTGCTTTAAAGTTTTCAATGAGAAGATCACTTTTTTCTAAAGAGCCAACCAATACTGATAATGTGCTTGAGACTGTCACATTTTTGTCAGTGGGTCACTAAATTTCCAGAGGAACATACTTTGGACTTGATTCTTATAAGCCAAGGTCTGAGAAATATTTATGAAATTACACACAACATGAGCGTGCCTATTTTTAAGGGACCATGCTTACTCTCCAATCTCAGATCCAGTTAAACCTCTGTTGGATTGTTTGACTGATGTTAACTCCTGGATGTCTGCAAACCTTTTGCATCTGAATGAAGATAAAACTGAAATTATAGTGTTTGGATGTGGTCCTGCTTCTTTTTCAGCTGCTTCTTTGGGCCCTCTTGCAGCCAACATCCAGTCTTCAGTCAGGAATTTATGGGTTATATTTGATGACAGATTAAAACTTGACCACCATATCAGTGCTGTTGTCAAAAGTAATTTTTACCACTTAAGGATTCTATCTAAAGTCAAGGGGTACCTGCCGCCTGAACAACTTGAGACAGTAATCCATGCCTTCATTAATTCGAGATTGGATTATTGCAATTCGCTCTATTCTGGTCTGGACCAGTCACTCCTGCACCGCCTGCAACTGGTGCAGAATGCTGCTGCTCGTCTCCTGACAGGAAAAAACAAGCGTGAGCACATATCCCCCGTTTTAAATTGAAATCAAGTTTATTTCTTATTTCATATTGTAAAATTATGTTTATTTCCCAACCTGACCGAACATATCGAAGTGCTGAGGCATCCAGTATTTCATTATGGATGTTATAAAAACTATACAAACCAAAAAGGTAGTAAAAGTTGAACGTATTTTGAGAATTCAGTCATGTTCAATCATTTTCGCTTAAATGACATTATGATACATGATTTTCATCATAAAGCGTTGTGAATAAAATCAGTGATGATACAAAAAAAGAAGAAAAAACAATCACATTATACAAATACAGATTTCCATACCACTAACTATAAAAAAAACCACTTTCTAGTTTGTGTGGTTTAACAACAAAACATGGACATGTATGTTAGCACAAATACTTTATCATGAAACTGTGCAGACAACTGGTTACTTTTTCATTACAATCTAATACACACTGAAGCTAAGATTACACAAAACTGCAGACAGAAAAAGTCCATCCACCAATACAAATAACTTTTAATCTGGAAAAGTGTACATGATACTCTATACTCAAAAACAGCCAGTGAGACATACAACCATGTAGTTGTTCAAAAATTACTATTATTAGTACTATTGTTTTTAAAAGGTGACATTTCAAATGAACTTTCAAATATGTTAGCTTTGGAAAAGCTAATTTGGTTATGTCTATTATGTGACTCTAGTTAGCATGTGTGAGACTAGTGGCTTCTTAAAATGCTTGGTTGTATCGTCTTATGTCTCACCATCATATTCTAAAACGATCCACAGTCCCTGCTTGAGACTCTTAAGTCTCCAGAAATAGTGCAAGACAGTCCCATAGCTGGACCTGTGTTTGACTGCATGCCTGCTGTAAGACACACAAAACTCTCTCCCTATCTCACTCTCAATCTGCTATAATGTCACATAAATGCATGTAACTAACCTATCCATCAATAGGTTTTGGTGCTCTCAACAGCTGAAAAGTTGAGCTAAAAGTGGTTAGAGGACAAACCTGCAGGATGGAGCGTTAACTCTCTGTGTTTCACATTTGTCATTATAAGAGTCATCTACAGCAGTTCTTACTTCAAATATTTAAAAAGAAACACGACTCTCAGACTGGTTGTTATAAGTCATGAAGTCCAGGCCAGAGATATGAATATAACATGAACCACTTTAAGTGTTTTGTTTTAAATGTGCTATGTTGGCCTTTTAAGTTTAGGGAATGTAACAAACTCACGAACTGTCACAGTTTTATTTCATTCCAAGGTGAAGGAGTGTCCTGTATGGTCCCGGTCCCCCCCACAGGCCACTTAAAAATAAATATATAAAGAACATAAATTCAAGATATGGCACTGCATCTTTCATTAGATTAACAAGGTGGGAATCAATTTTCTGCATACCTTAGAAGGCCATGCCAGTAGAGGTGAGGCATCACATCAGCCTTCATGTAGTACATGGTCTGTCTTTCTTTGGCTTGGTTAATGGGGAATGTTTCCAGTGGCTGTCCATCATAGTCAAACTCTGCCAGCATTACTGTATTATAGCTCGTAACCAATGGGCACGAGGTGTAGCCATCATACTGCAAACAGGAAGAATAATGATCGAGTGCTTGTAAAATAAGGCTCCCAAAAAGAGCAGTTATAATCTTCTTACCTTCTTATCTGGTTTCTCATTTTTTAGTAATCTGCTGATGGTTCTGTTCAGAATGGCAGACTGTGCAGCTGAAAATGAAAAAAAAAAAACAAAATGGTCACAATTTTAAAACACAAAAATGTTGTGATCCAAACAACACTTTACACTGTTCTATAACGCATGTGCTGCATGCATAGTGTGACTTTACTGTGTTTTATACAGTAACCCTGAAATGCAGGGCACAACTATAAAAAGAAAGAGCATAGCAACACAGCAGAAAAGAAAAAAAAACAGGGAACAAAGTTTTTCCTTCCAGTCAAAAAGATGGACAGTTCCTCAGTTTTATCATGTTTTGCGCCTATATGGGCAAAGAGCGTATTACCCCAGCCACAAATGACATGGGCTTCAATTTATGGTCCAATAATGGGATTAATATGATACAAGAGCTTCATAAAGATAACAATCTAAAGTCTTTTGTGAAACATATAAAAGAAGTACGTAAGATAAAATATGACCTGTCAAAGAAACACTTTAAGCGCTCACAATTTAGAAGTTTTGTCTTGACTAAATTAAATAATTCCAGCCAACTATGTCCACTTTGGAAGAAATTCCCATAAAGGACTGTTTAAGCAGAGGTAGGATTAGTGAGTTTTATAGAATTCTGGCTAAGTATTATAAAGATAACAGTGAAAGTATAAGACAGGAGTGGATTCAAGATTTACAAGATGACATTTCAGTGGATGTATGGAGAACAATATTTAAAAAGGGCACTTGGGACTGATGTGATACAACGTCCTCTTTGTTAATGAGGACTTCGATAATTCCACAGAAATCAAACCAAGGAGTTTGATCCTCATATTGCTGACCTATGTTATATGCATTTCACACCTTAGCACTCTGTTTCACTGCTTGTGGGACTGTGCTGAGATCCAAAGAATTATCAGCAAGTCTGACTTTAGAAAAACCTAGATATGTAGTTAAAAAGAAAGCTTCAAAATTTGATAAAATTTGGGATTTTTAATTTTTTTTGTTAAGAATGCTAAATAAGACAAAATATTAAAAGGTATATTGAGGTATATTGAAGGATATTTACAAAGCTGAAATGTTACTCGTGTGACAAATATGTTTAAGGTGACTGTTTATGATTATTATTGTTATTTTTATTATTATTATTATTATTCATTCATTCTTTCATTTGAATATTTACAAAAGTTACTTTCATTATTCTTGTGTTATTAATATAGAGCCACTTGTTCTGTTTTGTGGGGGTTGTTTTATGTCAAATTTTACTACATGCATATATAAATGTTATACATGTTTTGATAGACGTGAAATTCAGTAAAAATATGTTGGGTTTTTTTTTTTTGCTTTTTTTGTTTTTAAAAGATGGGCAGTAAGCTGGTCCAATCAGCAACAATTCAAGTCACTCACTGGTATCTACTTTTCCTGTTTTATTGCCCAGAACAAGGATGACGGATTTCCAAATCCATCCCAGGTTTGAGCAGTGACTGTGATTGGTTCCCTTCTATGAGGAGCACAGCTTGTGGCCAATTGCATTTTAGAAAAGAAAAACACCAACAGCTAACTACAAAGCTATGCTGAGCATAAAAGGAACAAGTAACGACAAGCTTCCTAGAAATGTGGTGGAGTCAAAGGACAATATTTGTCTTTGAAATTTAGTGGAGTCAAAATACTCAAGTACAGATACTCAAAAAATGGACTTAAGTACAGTGCTCGAGTAAATGTACTTTTTTACTGTCCACCACTGCTGATATGAAAACTTTTCCTGGAATGTAGAATGGGAAAATAATGTGTGAGGTCATTCAGAAATGATGTAATTATTCCATTTGTCCAGCAGAGTGTGCTCCAACTCAAAGTTCCTCTTTCTCACAGCTGTACAGGAAGTCAGGCTTCAGACAAAATCATATCAACTCCTCAAAGTTGCCCTTTAAATATATTTGCGCAAAGCTAAAACTCCCATGGATCCTGAAAAAAAATGTGAGCACTTTAAACACCCATTGCAAAGCATATTGGCTAAATATCAGAATAAATAATAATAAATAAAAAATAACAATACAAATGATCAAAAAATTATCCTGAGTGCACTGAGTTTGGGAAGTGATGTGTCAGAATTTATGACTTGGTGTCATCATCGTTTTGACGAGAAACGAGAAACTGGTATCATTTAATCCAAGGATTACACATGGCGTGTCCCTCATTACAAGATTAAGTGTATGATTACTCAACAGTAAAAAGCAGGTTATCACAAAATGCACCAAATGAGAAAGCAGTTAGATAGTTACAAAACTTTGGGAACAGTGCACAGCAACCATGAACTTTCCAGTATTGCATGAATGCAGTGTTCAAAATGATGACGTAACATTCACTTACCGACAGCTGCAGCTGTTCTGGACGTGGGCAGGTTGGTACAATCTCCGATCCCAAACACATTTGGATACCTTTTATGTTGGAGGTTGTCTCTGTCTACATCCAACCAGCCGACATCATCGGCCAGTGGACTGCCTTTTATTACCAAATTGGGTCCCATTGGTGGTGTGACATGAAGCATTTCATACTAGAAAGAAAAGAAGCAGAGTTTATGAGGAGACGAGATAAAAATCAAAGAGCCAAACCCTGGGTCACACTGTCAGTGACTGATGTCTCTGAGTATGGGATCAAGGTTATTACTGCTGAGCTTGAGTGATATTGAGAGGAAAAAAATTCTAAAGCATGTTGAAACATGTTGGACATGGAACATGTATTTGATCTATCACCTCTTTGTAAAAGAGACTGTTGAGCTACGGTAACAGTTACCTTAATCACTGAAGTTTCGCCTGGTTTGTCCAGATTTTCAAACACAGCTTCTTGCTTGTCTGCCCGTACTTCAATCAGATTGGTCCTCAGGTTCACTTGAAGGTCACGCTCTTTCACAATCTCCCACAATGCATCAGCATACTTCTTGACCCCAAACAGCACAGGTAACGATGTGTTATATATTATGTTGGCCTTTGCCCTTTTTCCTGTCTTGGGTAGAAAACAGAAATATCATGATTCAGTTTTAAAAGCAGCACACATTGATTATATCCTGAATGTAAGTACCTTTCTGAAATAAGCATCTGATAGGTACATGATCTTCTGTGGGGCTCCAGCACATTTTACAGGAGTGTTAGGAAAGGTGAACACAGCATTGCCCTCTTGAAAGTTCTGCAGTGCTTTCCATGTTTTCTCCACAGTTTCGACAGAATAGTTTGATCCAATCTTTGGATGATTAAAACCTTCTGGTAGTCCTTTAATCTACAAATGAAAAACATTCAATTTAAACAGATGCTAAACTAACTTAATTTAATATATTATGGAAAAGATTATAGCTGCATTAATAAGCAGTACCTTCTCATAATGAAGTTGTAAACCAAGAGCCACAATCAAATACTCATAGGAGATCTGTAAAATAGAATAAAGACTTTACAGAGATGAATATTTGATACAACAATAGAAAAAGTCTTTATCAAGCAGACATACCTCATCGCCATTATCTGTTCTGATGGTGTTTGTGTCTGGATTTATTTCCTGTGCTTTTGATTTGACCCACTCCACTCCTGACGGCATAACACTCGCAGTGGAACGAGCTGATGAAGCAACAGGTTTGGCACCAGCACCAACCAGGGTCCATAATGGTTGATAGTAGTGAGTCTGAACAAACAGAGTTACAAGGTTTACTCATCAATATCATATCTGAATGGGTAAGAGACAAATTTGAGGGGGGGGGGGGGGCAACAAAGAACAATAATGTCTTGCATTCTTGCCTCGCTCGGCTCCACAACAGCCACATTCTCAGCTCCCAACATCCTCTTCATGCGTGCACTCATTGCAATGCCTCCACTTCCTCCTCCCAGAACAAGCATTTTGTAATGCTGTTTGGCAGAGGCCTTGCTGCTTGTGTGAAGATGTGAGATAACAGTACCAGCAGGGTGGCATTGCTTAAACCGTTGCAGTGCAGCCATTCTGTTTCTGAAATGACAAGAAGTTAGTTTAGTTCACAGCAATGCATGTTTATTGTCTGCAACTGAAACAATGAAAAATTCAAACTCTTGACAACCCAAGTCAGGAAGTCTGAAAGGGATCTGAAAGTTTTTAACCCCTTAAATATAAAAGGTTCTGATGTGCAGTAATGAGTTAAGTGAGATCATGAATCGGATTGTGGCCACACAGCAATAGTAACAAGGGAGTATCAGAGATACATTAAGCCTAACTAAACAAACAGCAAGCTATAAATGGCTTTGAAATGGCATGAAAGAGACAGATGATAACAAAAGATTAATAACATAGCCTCCCTGGGGGGGGCTGGCTGAAACAAACAGGCAACTCTTACTTCCCAGCCTTTGTAGTATGAAAACCCAAAGACTATAATAAACTAATTACAGATAAAATACCACCAGCGTTCATTATGTAGGTTTTGTTGACATCCTAATATTGAACGAGCCTCTGGACTGTATACTACGTCATGATCTGTCAGAGAGCCTCTGAAGAAAACACTATCTCTGAAGGCGTAACGTCCCAAATTTCAACAGGCTTTAAGTCTGCTAAATAAAACGATGACTTACCTGAACCAGCACTGATTATCTCACCCGACAGACTTTTTTAACACGACTTGCTGTGTATCGGAGGAAGAAGTTGTACCCAACTGTCGTCCGACTACCTGTAAGAGTTGTCCCAATATGAACTTAAAGTTACTTCTCCTCGAAGGCACGTACGGTTATGACGCCCCCTTCATTAATCCACCAATCAACAGCGAAGATCTTTGACAGTCAGTTCAACGTGCCGGGTTCATTTTCTGTCATAAAAAGATGAGTTTATTTGTCTTGAGAAACATAGAGACACGTCACTCCAGAAGTGTTCGTGTTGTGTTCGCAGGATGCAGAAAACTGAACACTGTTCAGTTCACCCGGTGCAGACTGAGCCCTGACTGGCAGCATGTAGCCCAGCCGTCCTGGGTTCAACTATAAAGCTCGTTTGCTAAAATGTACTTAAACTACTTGTTGCTTCCCGTTGTCTACAGGCTTAGTTAGCTGTGAAGCCGAAGACTGTATACATTCTATGGGTGAAACAAGGGGAAACAGTAATCCGCTATCCAGAGTATTCAGTTTTCCAGTTTCTCATAAATGCAGCACTACCTGGTGGACAGAATGTGAATGTGGGTTTTTAAAGAAACAAGCAAATTCGAGCTTTTTCAGATCACTGCAAAACAAAACTCCATCTAGGACTGTGAGCACCACTCTACTCTTTGAGGAAAATCACTTATTTAATAACTTAATGCCATGCACTTGAAATACATTGTCACAAATATGTAAATAGCAGGTTTGTGATTCTTATGCCAGTTTAATCATATTGTACGTAAGCATAGAAAACGGTGAAACGATGGTTCTGCATTAATTCCTTCCTTCCTTCCTTCCTTCCTTCCTTCCTTCCTTCCTTCCTTCATTCATTCATTCATTCATTCATTCATTCATTCATTCCAGCTTCTTGTTTGGCCTGTTATTATCAATACCCAGAAAAGATTCAGGCCATTTTTAAAGCCTTCAGGATGTGTTCCCAGGAGTATGTTTTGCTTTCCTACATTCCCTAATTTACCCAGCATTCTCAAAACATCTATCCAATAATTCTGAATTTGTAGAGAAAATGTGTATGGTCAACATTATTTTCTCTCCATTCTCTTCAGCAGCCGGCATTATTTTGTATGTATCTGGATGTAATGAATTGTGTTCTAAAATGTTTCACATTACTCACTTTTTTGTTTGTGCCATAAAGAATACAGGCCTCTCCTTTGGAGTCATTTAATCCAATTGTTATGAGAGTGTCAGGTGCTTTTATTCCAGGAAGATTCAGCCGCGCCCTTGGCGCACCTTTCTTATGTCTTAGATACGAGTTCTGCTGTATCGTGCTGTGGTTTATGATTGTTTTGTTTGTTTAAATGGGGTAAGATTGATTTCAATGGTAGTGCCTGTGGAAATAAATTGTTTTTAAAGCCATCACAACAGAAATATGAGATGCTTTGTTTTGAATTTCTTTCTAACAATGTCTCCTGGTTTAGTGTAGCTGTATTTCAACATAGAACTTTAGGTAGCTATAAACCTAGGGCACTATTCAGCAATGCCAAGATGAGATTTAGTATATAACATTTGGGACTGTTACCTGTTGTAAAAGTGAGTGAACTCTGCTCTTTAAAGGCCGTTTTATTGCGGGATTTGGGATTGCACTTTTCACCATCATAAACACAGAAATCTGTGTAATTGCAGCTAACAAATATTATGTTCATATACACATCTTTTTTTTAAGACAGGTATTCAGATTTTTAAGTGAAATAGTTAAGGGTGAGTAAGTTAACTTCATATATGATAAAACTGATCAAAATGTAATTTTTATTAAGTTAACAAACACTGTAAAACCATACTTTAATCTACTATGGAGGTTTCCTGTAAAAACACTAATTACATTGAGTCTTATTCCAACATGATGCTAGTAGGATGCTTTTTAAATCTGGGTGTATATAGCTTTGAATTTAAAGTAACATGAAACTATTTTTATTCTGTAGCTGCAAAATCATCCCAAAACACTGGTCTCGCTCACCAGGAAAAGTCTAATTTTTCAGACCTACTTTCACAGTCCTGAGTTTTAAGATGCTGCAAGGCTACTAAAAGTTTCCCGAGTTCTTCTTTAAGTGATGCTCTAATTTGTAGCAATTATTATTGCAGTTTTATAATAAATAACTAAAACATTCTCCATAAAATTGTGAAGCCTATATTCAACATTTATTTGTAGCTACAGTAGCACTGCAGTCACAGAAGTAGCTTCAGAGTTGGAAGTGACAGCAGCTGCATCGCACGGAGTCAGCTGTCACACTCCAGTTTCTTCAGTAGTTGCTCATTATGCTGTTTGTTTGTTTGTCTTCTTTTTCTGAGTCTGTTCTGCCAAAGGAATCCTTTTTTTGACACTTGTACAGAGTGTCCACATGAGAGAGAGAGAGAGAGAGAGAGAGAGAGAGAGAGAGAGAGAGAGAGAGAGAGAGAGAGAGAGAGAGAGAGAGAGATGCTCCTTGCAGCTCATACTCACATCCACATACTGCCCCATCTCTGACGAGAACAGCCCTGATGTCGTTGCTCTCAGTGGGTGATCATCAGTGAGTTTTTGTTTTTTGGTCCAGTCTTCTCTTCCTCTGCACATTTCTCTCTTAACAGCATGATGGTCACGTTGCACCATTTTCACAGCCCACTGTATTTTTTTTTCCTCAGGAGTCGGCTCATCATGTTGGCCATGGAGCTGCAGAATGTGCTGCTTTGGTGTTAATAGTCACCACTGAATGACAGGATACATGGAGACAACTCAAGAAAGGACCCGTGACAGACTTGAGAAGGGTAAGAAACCTCCTCTTTTACTTAATGTCTTTGGAAATGTTGAAGCTGCACAGCTTGTTAAATGGTTACTTACACTCCCTGCTTTGTATTGCTCTCCTGGGGTCTCTTTGCTAAGAACAGTCAGTTCACAGGGGATTTACCTGCTGCTGACACCAACACTTCATTAAAGTTGCTTGTGTGAACAGAAAAGAAACAAAACAGCAGTTTGCACTGCAGGCTGCTTCTGATATCTGAAAAAAAAACAGCGATGGAGAAGTGTTCACATCTTTAAATATCAAAGCAATCTAATACAGAAGAATTATTCATATTCATTATTGTCATTTAGCATAACATAAAAATAATGCACTGCAGAACAAAATTACGTTGCATTTTTGGCCACAACAAAACCAGTAAGACAAAACAAAAATCAGGGCTAAAAATAATACAGTATAAATACATAAATACTGCAATATCTGTTGTAAAGTTGTTATGGCAGAGTGAATTCAGCCTTTTGTATTGTATATTTATTCTGTATAGGCATTATGTACAACTGTGAATTTGTTTTTCAAACATAATGCATTCAGCTTTTAATGTGTTGATATTGTACTGTTAATGTCCTGTGAAGGTACCTGCTGTAGATACACAGTGGCCATTTTTTGTGTTGCTGTTTGTAAAAAAAAAAAAAAAAAAAAAAAAAAAAAAAAAGCATCGTCTCTTTCTCCTGTCCAGAGACCATAGGTGTGGATTAGCTCATATACTCCGGTTTAGCTAAATGGCTGCACATTGTCCCTGTCCGAATAAACAAATATAAAGAATTTTTTAAAGGTTTGATTTGCGGTTGAAGCAAAAGAAGAGGGTTTACATTAGAGCTTTTCTGCACATCCAAACAATTCTTTATAAGCCTCATGATCCAATTTCCAGTGTTTAAAAGCGAAGTTTTCAACTGGACTGGTAAAATAAAACAACAAACAGATGAACAAAAACATGAGCTGAAAGTATCAAAATTTATTGTGGAGTAACGTGTAACTTCTGCCCCTTCCCTCTGGATACCTACATGAATGAAGTAGCATGAAATTAAGATATCAAACAAAGTACAGAATAATGAATGATCTGATATGTTGCATCCCCTTTTGATATTTTTTCTCATGACTCTAAGGGGAACCCTCAGGAGATCCCTGGAGAAGATGGCATTCTGGAGGAGAAAAACTCACATTGGTATGATTTTTTTTTTAACAGTAAGTAAGTAATCTGAGTGCAAACTGTTGGCAAAAACAAAAGCTAAAAGCTGCATTGAAGTACAGATGATTTATCATTTTTCTTTCAGTTGAAGTATGTACCTCCGTGTCTGTGAATCCTGCTCTGCTGCAGTGCGCTGGCACAGAAAGATACCTGCTCAGCACTCTCTCTATGGACATGTGTGTTTTTTTATGTACAGTATATGCTTTAGTGTCCTGGGATCAATTTCGCTTCACACCCCCCCACTTAGGTGACCTTATGTCTTGCAGGTAAACTCTCATATTGCCATTAATTTAAAGGAGATTCAGGAGCATTTGGACTCTTTGAAAACATTTTTAACACCCTCATGAAAGGGATCCTCAGTTATTCAGTTGCCAGCCTGTAGAAAACAAACATTTCCTGTTGCCTCTGAAAATAATCATATAAAAGCTTTCTGTACTGGTATTGGACCCAAGAGAAATATGGTCTGAATTGTTTCCTGGAGTTATTCTGATTCTTTATATTGTACAGTGAGCTGAGCTCACGTTGAGTTCACACGTTCTTTGATTAAATGTTTAAGCAGACCTTTCGTTACAAAAGTGGGTTCTTAATAATGAATGTTCATAGTAACTGATAGCAGGACGAGGGCAGGCTGTTGTGCGAAAAGGTCTCTCTTGTTGCAGCTCAATGTACACACACTCTGAATAATTCATTGATGATTTAACCTTGTTGCATATGACGGCCTGCTCCTTTAACACAGCTCTGTGCTGAAAGTTTAGCACACTTTGATGAATAGTACTGGTGTTTATTGTGTTGTCTGTGGGTGAATGCATTTCCTGTTGACTGTTTACAAAGCGTGCCTGAGGGTGATAATGAATCTTAATGCATCATTTTGTGATGAACTGAGTGTAAACAGGCATCCTGGTGAATTAATGTATTTTACTGTTTTACTGACTGGCAGCTGGACAACAGAGATGTGTTTTCTTCTATTCTAAACTGGAGCAGTGGTTTGCAGCAGGGATAACGGGAACCAAAATGTGAGCTGGAAATCAGAGCTGACTGGAAGCTTGGTAAAAGCTGTTAAATGTCTATATTGTGTAAACAAAGCACAATAATTTTAATGGGAAGCGCATCCATTAACAATCAGGCCAGATGTATAAAAAAAGAGAACAAGAGCTCTAGTCAATTTATATGAAGCAATAACCAGAGGCTAGTTTACTTAGCTTAGCACAGAGACTGATGGTATCTTGTAATGGTTTGCCTTTGTCAAGTTTGAATGCTTTTTTTAATCATCTGTGAGTCAGATATGTTGTTTTATTTTGTTGTATTTTCCCTCAGTATGTCAGTCTAGTTTTGCTTCTGTTTTCTCTCCTCTGTGATTGTGTACCCCACCCTGATCAGGCTCATCTGTGTCTTATGTCAAACCAGTGCTTTATAATCCATGTTTCCTGTGTGGATTTTGCATTTGACTTATGTGTCCCTTTCCTCACTTGGATTTTTCAAGAAGCCTCTTTTTTTATTTGGTCAAATATATCAAGCAGAAGGGGGAAGGCAGAGAATGTGGTCAAGAAAGCAGCAGGATGCATGACAGTAGAAAGTCCAAAACAGGCAAACTATGGGAACTGGAAAACCAAAACAGAAGCGAGTACTGGAAAGCCTTGCATGAACACTGAGAACAATCTGGCAAAGAAATGATGGACCAAGGAGGTTTAAATTCAGGCCTGATTGCAGACGAGCTGCAGCTGGATTCTCAGGTGCACTGAGCTGCTTGATTAGGTGGGCGTGTCCAACATGCAGAGAGCAGCAGAAGAGAGGTGAATGGAAAAAATACTAAAACCCAGGGGCAGAACCAGGACAAGCGCCTCAACCCTGTTTGCACCTGAAATCACAAATTAATCCACAGAGACACAAGAAGTTATACAGAAAAGTATCTCTGCACGTCATGTCTTATACAACCTCAACATCCTTTACATTTAATTTGTGATGTCAAGTTAAAATGTGAGAACAAAGGAGCTCTGTGCCCTTTTTTCAAAGTTTAGGAAGTGATTTTGAGCCCATGCAGTGATTTCCACCACAGAGTCAAATCCATTTTTAACGCAGTGCCACCTGTCAACACAGCATAGTGAACCTCTTCCTGACTGTCATTTTTATTACACTTACCGTATCAGTTTCAGAGGTGTTCCTCTAAATAAACCTTTTCACTGTCCCATCTTTTTTGAAACATGTTTTTGTCATCAGATTTAAAATGAGCACATATTTTTCTAAAAAAAAAAGAAAACAACTGAATATATTGTCTTTGCCCTTTTTCAGTTAAATCAGGATTGAAATTTAAATTTGAAAACCATCAAAAATATGTTTTTAGTTTGGAGGTTGTCTTGATAATGAGTAAGTGTTTCCTTATCTAGAGAAGCAACGATGTGTGAGAGCCAATGCAAGGGACTACAATGATAAGTTCCAATATGCTGTAAGTGGACCTGAAATATCTTCACATCAACCTAACTCAGATGTGCTGGCTTCTTTTATCCCATGGTAACTGCCTTTCATTTTTTCCCCTCAGGACAACCACATCAAAACCTCTAAGTACAACATGCTCACCTTCCTTCCTGTCAACCTGTTTGAGCAGTTCCAGAGGGTGGCCAATGCTTACTTCTTAGTTCTGCTAATACTGCAGGTAACATAAATTCCTGTCTCTGCACACTTCCTCTATAAATGTGGAACTGAGGGAGATAACTTTGCTTTTGATCACACAGTTAATTCCAGCAATTTCCTCTCTGTCCTGGTTCACAACCATTGTGCCTCTGGTGATGGTGCTGGCCATCACAGCAGTGAAGGATGCCACAGATGACTTTGTAAGCGCTCTCTTTACCGCCCAACTAAATACTCCTTTTTTAATCCAAAATAATAAAACTTTTGCCACTTTTTCAAATTTTAGTTTCGACATAGGAGTGATCAGCAAGTCAACAACCGCCAGTCTCAGGTTCTCATCAGAGGAAGGTATTTATCCCTGTCCTCTTGGCTTATTGCTGCAAAACCACATCACACACTCACAAAATCTGTGCAGAATGATTTTTAAGTTTCAACTATTATTTCTTTTATTTTTAAGACTGCAGAATGAGAAATGGATGAACATCCGGGTTGGAGATATCATCAAACTGGAGAACAATCAGTTTGTTGCTGTGAGTAAAATGTCACTCAGTTTTTGGCAAGTTGGGCTGCTTTTTTACGGCTGATTCATTCAGAGTGTTTTCTCATTGTGCTGTAGCTTTGAGTCAAACATGTTCAGTCTGTCTCATTTTGATTTGTTCTTGAAAGGAGTTAGAAAAGGTTTAGCTTTATTAAAGATTGACTAGGAGGCTGGTAGTACTCCTGTAGGGACTGATTTAACCACTCTTTCTCTCCTGAGTGTTTCATATTGGTTTTTACGCACAGGCAGACATCCTCCTCCTCTGTAGCAGCGAGCCATACGGACTCTGCTACATAGAGACTGCAGAGCTGGATGGGTAGGTGTTATATCAGTCACAAAAAGTTAAAATAATTGATTTGTAATGTTGTGGGAATATGACACTTTTAGCTAATACAAAGGAATTAAAGTAAAGCTCACGTTTACAGTTTGTTAATTAGATGTGAAAATAGAAAAGAATTGGGTTTTTTTTTTTTTTCTGTTATTTTCATTACAGTGAAACAAACCTGAAAGTCCGGCAGGCTTTGACTGTCACCTCAGACATGGGGGATATTTCTGAATTAATGGATTTTGATGGTGAGATTCCTTCTGATGACATTTTAAGTTTGTTTAAAAAAATGAAAAGTCATATTTATTGTGGCTTTAATGTGCATAACCATAACAAAACCCTGGGGGCTCCCTGTGATTGCCAACTCACCATACTGGTGGCCAGTGAAACAAAACAGAGGATGTTTTTATTATTTTCATTTAACCTTTATTTATTAAGCAGGTTGGTCCCATTGAGATTAAAAATGTCTTTTTCAAGGTAGATCTCACCAAGACAGCCAGCAGCAAAAGACACAAAGTTACAGACAATGTACAAGCATTAAAGTTTTTAATAAAAGATTTAGATTTTAAAACATTTAGTGACACCAGCTCCTTGACTTTCAAGTTATTCTGAAGTAAAAGTCCATCATTTTTCTGTGTGATAAAAACAGGAGGATGGTTTAGAAGCAGGTCAAGTATTATTTTATAAAGAGGCATGAGTTTCATATTTTATTAGGATACGGTCCCCTTTGTGAGCCCATTTCCTTTCACAAAAGAAGAAAAATGCCACAAATGTTAGGTAATTTTCACTAGCAAAAAACATCACAATTCTGAAATAAAAAGCCTGATTATGTCAAAAGTAAACACCATTAGATTAAATTCCCTAGTTTCTTTGAAACACTGGCAAATACAGAATTTGTAGTTTTAACCGTGTTCAAAGTCATTTATATGCAATATTGGCCCTGAGGAATAACTCCATTTAGACTCCTCAGGCTTTTTGTAAGTGACCTTTTGGTGCCTATATTTCTACTAATGAGTCTCCTTGATTTATGTTGGTGAACATATTTCCCTCAGGAGAAGTGATTTGTGAACCTCCAAACAACAAACTGGATAAATTTACAGGAACTCTACTCTGGAAGAACAACAAATACCCTCTAGACAATGAGAAAATGCTGCTCCGAGGTTGTGTGCTCAGAAACACCGAGTGGTGCTTTGGGCTGGTCATCTTTGCTGGTAGGAGTTTTTATTTTGATGCTGTTTTATTGATCGTCATCTCTCTCTCTGACCCAAACAGACCCTTTCTTCTTTTCCCCTTTGACAGGGTTGCAAACGAAACTGATGCAGAACTGTGGAAAGACGACGTTTAAAAGAACAAGTATCGACAAGCTCATGAATACTTTGGTTTTGTGGGTAAGAAGGAGACGATGCAGCATTTCTAAAACATCTCTACTGAGATGCTTCTCTCTCAGTGATGTGACAATCTATTTATTTCAGATCTTTGCCTTCCTCATTTGTATGGGAGTCATTCTGGCTGTTGGAAACACCATCTGGGAGAGCTGGGTTGGCAGAAACTTTCAGGTGTTTCTGCCGAGGGATGAGATTCAGAGCAGTGCTGTTTTCTCAGGTTTCCTCAACTTTTGGTCCTACATCATCATCCTCAACACTGTGGTGCCCATCTCACTGTATGTCAGGTAAGACAACACAGCGAGGAATTCTATTCATAAATCCTCATTAAGAGTCATAATGCACAATGAAAGCATGTTTAACCCTTCTCTCAGTGTGGAGGTTCTGCGGCTCGGTCACAGTTACTTCATAAACTGGGATCAGAAGATGTACTACAGGAAGGCGGACACGGCAGCCGAGGCTCGTACCACCACTCTGAACGAGGAGCTTGGTCAGGTGGAGTTCATCTTCTCAGACAAGACAGGAACTCTCACCCAGAATGTCATGGTGTTCAGAAAGTGCTCCATTAATGGACGGACATATGGTAGGAAGATTGTTTCATCACTTTTACAGTGTTTATCTTTAAGCTCATGTAAGAAACTCTGTAGTTAACATGACAGAAATACGTCACACAGATAAGTCGTGTTTGTACACCAGTATCATTTTCCTCACAGGTGACATCTACGATGAATTTGACCAGAAAGTGGAGATTACAAAAGTAAGTTCATCGTATATAACTTCTTAAATCTGTCACTAATGTTGTTCATGATGTGACTGTGTTGTTATCGCTGTTTGTGCCCTCAGAAAACAGCCTGTGTGGATTTTTCCTTCAACCCCCTCAGCGACAGAAGATTCAAGTTTCACGATGGCAGCCTGCTTGAAGCCATCAAACTGGAGGATCCTTTGGTGCATGAGTTCTTCAGACTGCTGGCTCTGTGTCACACTGTCATGTCAGAGGAGAAGAGTGAAGGTATCTTCATCTGTGCTGTCAGGATGTGTAAACTATACAAGGAAACTGTTCTGACTGATGTTTCTGTTCACGGGAAGGAAATCTGGTGTACCAGGCCCAGTCTCCTGACGAGGGGGCGCTCGTCACCGCAGCACGAAACTTTGGGTTTGTCTTCCGGGCTCGAACTCCAGAGAGCATCACGCTGTGCGAGATGGGATGCGTGGTCACCTACACGCTGCTGGCTATACTGGACTTCAACAACGTGCGCAAGAGAATGAGTGTCATTGGTTAGGTCTTCACTTATAACAGAAAGCTCATGAGTAGCCAACATGATTTCATGTCTCTCTGGAAAATGACACTATCAATTTTTTTGTGGTCTTATGCATGTGATAATTTGATGAAAATCCTAATTCTCTGAGGCTTGCAGAAAGAAATTGGTCTTAAAATGTATGTTTATGTTCATAAACCATGCACTTTTATGAATTTGAATAGAATATGATCAGAAAATTTGTTTGTCTTGCTGTATTTTTTCTGCAGTGAGAACCCCAGAGGGCCAGATTAAACTCTACAGTAAAGGAGCTGATACTGTTATCTTTGAGCATCTGGATCTGTCCAATGAAGACCTGATGCACGCTACCTCAGAGCATCTCAATGTGAGACAAATGCACTACATGTCTTTTTGACAGCCTCAAAACCAATTATAAACCAAACTCTCTTTTTATGGTGACTGTTTTTTCTTTTTGGATTATTGTACCTGCAGGACTTTGCTGGAGAAGGTCTCCGAACATTAGCCCTGGCCTACAAAAATCTTGATGAAGATCATTTTGACGTTTGGATGAAGAAACTTCTCTTCGTCAGCACTGTGATCGAGAACCGTGACGATCAGCTGGCTGTGCTCTACGAGGAAATCGAGCAGGACTTGAAGGTAACACAGACACCCTTAGCTCAAAAAGAAAGCATCATAAGAGGTATCAAATAGCAGACTGAATGCTATCCATGTTCAAGCTACTAGGAGCCACAGCCATCGAGGACAAACTGCAGGAAGGAGTCCCTGAAACTATCGCCCGTCTAAGTCTGGCTGACATCAAGATCTGGGTCCTCACAGGAGACAAACTAGGTAGCAGACAGCCAGAAGAAAAACAACAAAAAAAATGTGCTTAAAACTTCACCGCCTGTAAAAAGGTTTAACTTGTCAAACATTTTAGAGACAGCGATGAACATTGGCTACTCCTGCAACATGCTGCGAGACGACATGAATGAAGTGTTTGTCATCTCTGGGAACACACAGCTGGAGGTACAGCAGGAGCTCAGGTGATACACAGCCCATTCAGCAGGTTCATTCAAGAAATATGGTGTTTAAATCCTGAAAACTTCTGTGCCTGTGAGTAAATTACATTCATGCATTTAACATTTGTTGACTGTTATTCCACACCTCCAGGAGTGCTAATGAGCACATTCTTGGCCTGAGTCGAGTTTGTGATGCTGAAGATGTTGCAAAGACAGATATGTCTGCAGATGGCTCTGTGTTTGAAGAAACCATCATTGCAGAGTACGCTTTAGTCATCAATGGGCACAGTTTGGTGAGACTCTCAAAGCATTTTTCAGATACTTGTTGTGTGTTTTGCACTACTGCTTATCGACTTTGTTGGTTGTGTTGCTTTCTGCTGATTACGTCCTTGTGTCTTCTGCTGACGATGCTGACTCTATAATGAGCAAACAGCTACCGAGGGCCCCGAGTTCGATTACCTGTGACGTTTGTGTCGTCTCTGCAGGCTTACGCTCTGGAGCCGCAGTTGGAGCACATGCTTCTGGAGCTGGCCTGTTTGTGTAAAACAGTGATCTGCTGCCGGGTCACTCCTCTACAGAAAGCTCAGGTGGTGGAGCTGGTGAAGAGGTACAAGGGGGCAGTCACTCTGGCCATTGGAGATGGAGCCAATGATGTCAGCATGATTAAGAGTAAGTCTCAGGATGGGCGATGACTTTACCAACAAATATTTCCGAGACTGTTTCTTCAGAAGATAATTATGATTATGATTTGGGGTTTTTTAAAATCTCCTTTTTTTATTTTTTGACTGCCAGACGTGTGTTATGTTGCTGACCCTGACCTTTGAGACATTTCACTCTGTTCATCCTACATTTTTAAGACCTGTGCAAATTATTCTATCTAATTAACTTTGATATCATTACAAGTGTAGTTGACCAATGAAGACAGCAGCTCCCATGATCCCTCACTCATACATCAGGAAACTGCATGTTGTTCAGGTTTACATAAGAGAGACCTCTAGTGACAGAAATCACATACTGCAGCTGTCACTCAACCCGATGGTACTGAAACTTCAGCAAAAGGAATATTAGATTGACATTTGGATCACATTAGAGGCTTTCACTGTGGGGGATATTTAACAATTACAAAAGGCACTGATGCACTCTGTGTTCCTTCCTCAGCTGCTCACATTGGTGTTGGGATCAGCGGTCAGGAGGGGATGCAGGCTGTCTTGGCCTCAGATTACTCCTTCGCTCAGTTTCGGTACCTGCAGCGGCTCCTCTTGGTGCATGGACGCTGGTCCTACTTTCGTATGTGTAACTTCCTGTGCTACTTCTTCTACAAGAACTTTGCCTTCACGCTGGTGCACTTCTGGTATGGATTCTTCTGTGGTTTCTCTGCTCAGGTAGATAAACCCATTGTTTTGGTCTGTTTTCCCTTTAAAATGTATGTATTTTTATTTTTTTCACCTTTGTATATATATATATATTTACCTTTCTGTATTTGAAAAGCCTTCGTACTGTAACACAAGTCCTGTCCTACATTTGTAAACACAAATATTCTCTTTCTACAGACTGTGTATGACCAGTGGTTCATTACACTCTTCAACATTGTCTACACCTCTCTACCAGTCCTGGCGATGGGATTATTTGACCAGGTAACATTGGTTGATGAATTGAACTGAATTTTAAATTGAATATTATATTTCAGAATCCAGCCAAAAAGAAAAAGAAAAAAAATAAATACAAACAGAAATAGCCATCATAGAACGTGGAGTAGTGAGAGTGCCAAATTACAAAAAATGAATCTATAAAAGAATAGGAAAATAAAACTGGAATTATAAAGATGAATAAATAAGATAAAAAAGAAATAATGTTGTTATATTAAGCAAATGTAATCAAAAAATAAACTAATGAAGGGCTCATAAAAGTAGAAATATAAAGACAAATTTAAAAAATAAGAAGAAATGTGCTCAGAAATAAAACGAAGATAGAAAAAATTGTGGCTGTATAAAGCAATATTAAATCAAAAAATAAATTTATAAAAAAAAGACTTAAATTAGTTTCTTTTTAGATGCACTTTATTGTTGCCTTTAGGTTGCCTTCCATACATTAAATGTCACTGTCGTTGCTTCTACTGCTTACATTTTTGCCACTTAGGATGCACATTATAATGTCACTTTAAAAGCGAAGGAAATGTGTGCAGAAAAATGTGCGCTGTAGAATTGTTGTTGTGTGCTTGAAGGAATCCCAGTCGAGAAGCAACATGGCGATGAGAAATTTGACAACAGAACTTTTAAGATGTGCTGAAGTTACAAATCCTTGCTTAATTCGTTCAATTGATTGTCCGATTATCATGACCCTAAAGTTGTAGCCCAGAAGCATGCAGACCAGACGTGTCTTTTTTAAATTTGCATGAAAAGTTGCGTTCCATATTTCAAGTTAAAAAGTGAAAGGATGAAGTTTCCTGTCAGAAAACACAACTTGGTCAGCAAAGAGATAAGACTCATTGCTTTGGGATCAGAGTCTCAAAATGGCCAAACTTGAAGTTCTTTACAGTAGCTTTAATTATGAATTACACTAAGATAATAATAATAATAATAATAATAATAATAATAATAATAATAATAATAATAATAATAATAATAATAATAATAACAACTTGAAGTTTCAGATAGTTTTGAGATAACAGTATCAGTAAATTGTAATTGCAAACATACCATAGCTTTTGTTGACTTTATAGTTAATATTCTTTAATCTTCATCATACAACTACCATCAAGACTTTTCTCTGAATACATAACCCTCTCTTTTCCATTAAAACATGTTACATTAAACTCACATTGTATCTTTGTTTTCTGAAGGACGTGGATGACCTGAACAGCCTCCGTTACCCGTCTCTTTACAAACTGGGCCAGCAGAACATCCTCTTCAACAAACGACAGTTCTTCCTGTGCACGCTGCAGGGACTGGGGATATCTTTCCTGCTCTTTTTTATTCCATATGGAGCCTCTTCAGTCATGGTCAAACACGACGGCTCCCATTTGACTGACCAACAAACATTTGCTGTCATCATAGCAACATCCTTGGTCATTGTTGTGAGTGTTCAGGTAGGCCAGAAATACAAACACAGCTCAGGTGATTTCAAATGTTCCCATATGGACGTGATTTTGAAGCCTCTTTCTGCTCTTAGATTGGACTGGACAAACACTACTGGACAGCTGTCAATCACCTCTTCATATGGGGCAGCCTGGTAGTTTACTTTGCCTTATTGTTTGCAATGCAAAGTGACGGCATGTTTGGTATCTTTACAAGTAGTTTCCCATTTGTAGGTAAGTATGATTCTGTTTGAAACGCACAAAAACAGAATTATAGACATAAGGGACATTTTTTATTATTATTATTATTTCAGGCACAGCTCGTAACTGTCTGTCAGAGACGAGTGTGTGGTTGGTGATTGTGCTTACCTCTGTGGTGTGTGTCGTGCCTGGCTTAGCGGTCAGCTTCCTAAGACTAAACCTCTTCCCAACTTCGATAGATAAGGTATACAAACTCAACACATAAACACTCTAACTGAAAACTATAATTAACTGTTCATATTTCTTTCATTGCTGTGTTTCAGAAGTGTTGGAAAAAGGATATCTGCACACTAAAAGTAATTTGTTTTTCTACAGGTTCGACACCTACAACAGTCCAGAAAAAAGGAGGGACCACAGGAGCAGAACCTGAAGCGAGTCCGCAGGACGAGCTCCCGACGCTCTGCATATGCCTTCTCCCACCAACAGGGCTACGGAGAGTTGATCACCTCAGGGAAAAACATGAGAGTGGGATCCGTGTCGTCTGCTCACTCTCCCAAAAGGATTCCACACAGCTCCACCTGGATAGAAAACGTGTTGAAGGGAAAGAACGAAGTCTCCTGCGTCTCTAATGAAAGCCCAGGAGCAGCAGAAAGCAGTGAAAGCTCTGAAAAGCAACGGCACACGGACTGAGCTTGACCTTTGACCTGCAGGTACTGAATGAAATGTGGGATAACCCACTGGTCTCTCATAAGCACAAGGTTTGGGCAGAATGATGCTTAAACCCTACAACGCAGAGATACCTCATTATGTAAACAATGCTGTTCATGTGATCTCTGATGAATGTTGAAGGCCAATCAAAACATTTCTCTAGAAATGCCAGCCAATCAAAAACAAGTGTAGAAGAAAAGGTTTACTTGCAATCCTCTAAGACACTTATTTAATGTGGTAACTCAGCTTGACAGTAACAAAGACATTTTAATGTTACATGTTGCATGAGATGCAAAAATTGAAGTTTTCTTTTATCTTTCTGCCACAAGTGGTCCAGTTTGAACTGAAGGTATGTTTTTCTAGCATGTCTTTGCATAATACTGAAGAAAATTTAAAGCCTTTGAAATGGACCCTTAGCTAGCACAGAACCATCATCTACATATGAAAATAAGCACAATATTGGTGACTAATTAAAAATAGCAACACTGGGAAAGTTCATAAGATTTTCTATCAAGCATTTGCACCAAAAACTCTTCCCCCACCCCCATCTAAAGAGCACAAATATGTTTAAAAAAAATCTTAAGTAAAAGTGAAAACGGTGATGAAAACCACAACCTATGTCCTCACTTTAATGCCTTTTACAAACTCCATGCACTTCCTGTTTATATTCTTGCTTGTGTTGTACGTTTCTTTGGACAAAAGCATCTGCTAAATGAAATTGTAGAATAGAATTGTAGAATTATTTAATGTAAACGTGTCATTTTTTCCCCCTATGTGGTGCCTTATTTTGTTCTTGCCGGAGATACCTGTTTTATTTTATTTTTTATTATTTTTTGGCTTAGGTTTCTTTTGAGAAACTGGTGAAACTGGCATGCATATTTATTCCTCTTTTCCTGGGAGAAAATTAACATTCATCATTATATAAATTGTAAAATAAGAACTGAGGAGTTGTCATCAAACTCCAAACATGATTTTTACATCCTCATGTTCCAAACAAAAAAATAATAATATCAAGAATTGATTATGTCTTAAACTTTGATCTTTTAAAAGAAATGATTTATTGATTAAGAAGGGTTTCAAGAATGAGAAAAAAGCCCCAGAGAAGATTTATATTCAGTAAAGTACAGTCTCGTTCCTTAACACCACTGAGTCTCCACCATCTCTGCTCTTTAACAACCTGAAACCCTGTGGAGAGATTAAAAAAAAAATAAATTCTGCTCTTTTAGGAAACATTTTTGTGTGTTACATGTGAATGATGGAAAAAATGGATGATGAATGCTTTACAGCCCCAGACATTAAACCTGAAGTTATTTCTTTTCTGTTTTTTGTTTTATTTTGGACATACAAAATCAACTCCTACAAAAGCCCTGTTTTGATTGAAAAGAAAAACAACAACAACATTAAAAGTATTCCCTTTGTAATAAAAGGTGATCAGCATAATCATTTCGGCCTTCTATGTTCTTTGCTTCGCAAGTTGAAAAGTGCAACTTGTCATGTGTTCATTGAAAGGTGCCATCATGTTTTCACTCCTCGAGGAAAATGGCAGCTCCTCCACCTGGCTTTGTCACAAACAGACTCTGTTTCTCCATGGCTGCTTTACGAGGATCAGGGAGGTAGTAGGCCTTCCTCACTGCCTGTAAGAAAGAGTCCACCTTTTCACCGGGAACCATAGAGACGGCACAGCCGCCCCATCCTGCTCCTGTCAGCCGTGAGCCCACAGCTCCCGACTTCCTGTTTAGAAAAAAAAATACGGGAAAAAACATTTGATTTAACAACAGCTTTTATCCATGAAGAGCTAACTTGTAGTACTCAAGACCGAAGCTAAATGCATCAACATAAGCATGTGGACACAAAATTAGTGTAATACTAATAACCATAAAAATCAGCATTGGCTGACATCTCATTGTATCCTCATGTTTCCTGAGTCAGAAGGTGAGACCTTTTTGTACTTACAGACAGATGTCCACCAGTTGATCCAGTTCAGGGCAGCTGCACTCGTACAGGTCTCTGCAGCTGGCATGGCTCTGGTTCATCAGGTCTCCCAGCAGCTGAATGGATTCAGCAGGCTCAGAGTCACACACACTCTTAAAGCGCAGCACTCGTGCAGCTTCACTGTACACATGTTTAGCTCTCTGGTGCAGCTTAAAATGTGTCACTAAGAAAAAAAAGCAGATGTGAGTTTTAGTGTGACAAGAAGCGTTAAAACTCAAAAGATGTCAAAGATGTCATGTTGCTCACCATGTTGGGTATTTGCACTCAGCAGCTCAGTGGAAAACTGATCAGGGGTGATGCCCAGCACCTTACAGATCTCATCTCGGCTGTACGGCTCAGCGTGTAACACCTTGTCCACCAGGGTCAGCATCTCCTCCAGGGAGGCCTTCAGCTCCGTCTGAACCTGAGACAGCTTCAGCAACCTGCTGGAGTCCAGACTTCGAGCATGGGCCAGCATCTGAGCTCATACCAACAACATTTTCAGAAAATACTCTGATGGAGAATGGAGCCATATGTTCAGCTGGATGATTACAATGACACTGGGATAGTTTGAGTGGATAGTCTCACTATACCTTTGTGGCGATCCTGCATTCCACCACTCGGATGTTGAAGTGAGAAGAAGCAGCTTTGTTCATCTCCACGCAGCAGTTAGAGATCACAAACACAGCTCCATCTGGGAGTTTGACATCAGTGGCTCGCAGAGGCTGAAACTCTATCAGCTTTGCCTGGCAGAGAATAAAACTTGAAACACGTAACTAATTAACAGAATTTTCAACATCAAACTAGATTTAAAATGTAATAACACCTTTAAACATGTCTTTATTTCTGCATTATTCTGACATTTACTTTGTACATGTAAGTGTTTTGGCTAAAATCAAGGGCTGAATTATATTGCGCCACCTGCTGACTTGATATTCTGACAGAAATGCTACCCACAGTTCCTTTCTCTGCAAGGAATGAGATTGACTGGTCCATGCCGCCACCCTCTGTGCCAATGTAGCGCTCACATTTGGCACATATCT
The DNA here is from genome assembly GCA_030710495.1 of Labroides dimidiatus. Lineage (NCBI taxonomy): Eukaryota > Metazoa > Chordata > Actinopteri > Labriformes > Labridae > Labroides > Labroides dimidiatus. Next base: position 23,667,659 of record CM061147.1, on the reverse strand, counting down.
CTGCCAACGCCACCTGGAGGACCAATGAGAAAAGGAGTAAGAAAATACTCCTGATACTTTCTCTTATGGACTACAACTTTAAAGTCATTTGATGTTGATGTAAATATTAACACACAGATATATCTGATTAGGTTTTGTCAATAAATATGCAAAAATAAAAAATAAAAAGTTACCTTTGAGAGAGACTTTTGATTTGCCTCCATTGTTATGAGCCCAGCGCAACAAACCAAGGCACTGGAACTGGAAAGGCCAGAACTCGAAGGAACAGTTCCATCTACAACACATGACATCCCAGCTAAAGAAAGCAGCTCAAACTGCTCCTATGAGAGAAAACAATGGAGGGTTAACATTGTTTTAAACCACTTTGCCTCATTATCAGAAGAAGAACAAACTTCAACTCTTACCTGGATACCTTTGACTCCACAGAGAAAATAATAATGCCACTTTGGATTCTCTCTGTCAATGGCAATGTCCCCTGAACATGACACTGTGTAATCCCTGCAACGTACAAATTCAAATGAAATATACAAAATGATTCTACATAAGTTAAAACTGAATTATACAAGAACTATGGAAACATGATGGGTGTCCAGGTCTTACTTGTATTTAGGATTAGTGTTGGCCAGTGTGATAGTGCCTGAATTGTTCACAGATACAGCTGCAAGGATGTTCTGTTCGATGGCCATTGGGAGAACAGAATATCCACAGTAATCAATGTGTTCTCCTGTTGACAATGAGACATTCGTAAAGAGAGAAGATATTTGACAAGGTTGAATAAAGATGAGGCCTCATGATTCAGAGTTATGGAAGTAAAATCCTCTTCTCATTTTATAAGATAGGTATAATTAATATAAATAGGTAAATGAAAAACCTATACAGTCCATGGGACAAACATTTTCTTTTGATTCAACTTTTAAAATGATCTTTCTTTCAGGGAATAGCAACGTCAGCGAAACATGCCATCGTTTACAGCTCACACATCAAGACAACCAAAGCCTGTTCTAAGAAATTAACGTGTAAAAAATTACCTATCAAGTTGACCCGTCCAGGTGCACATGCATAGAAGAGAGGAGGTTCTCCATACTTCGTTTCGAAAGCATTTTTTAAGTTGTGCAGTCTTTAAAGGAAAAGAAAGAAATATCAGACGGATCATGCAACAAAGTTGTTGTATCATAGACCATTAACTGCTTCTCACCTTTCATTTGCAGCAACCTCGATCCTTACTTTCAGTGGGTTAGTTGCCATTTCTCCCTTTTTGAGAGCAGGTGATGTAGCTTTAAAATACCAATGAATAAACTTATTGTTGGACGGTAGAACTGAACGTTCCTTTCATATCCGATCAGCTGACTGTCACAAGAGGATCCCGGATGCCATAACCACAGAGCTGTCTGTTCCCCAACATTAGTTCAGCTAAGCCTAGAAGGTAAATAAATTCCACAAATGGGCTGACTCAAGAACAGTTTTGGCTGGAGCGGCTACAGAAACAAGGAAGTGTATGCAGGACAGGCGGACAGGAGGCGTGGCTCCGCGGTGAAACGTACAAAGAGGGAGTGGTCGAGTAGTACGTGATGACGTAAAGCGCTCCCTCTCAGATGTTTTTCATATTACAGTTATATATGTTACTGCAAAGGAGAAATAAAAAGGAAAGATATAAAATTTTAACTTAAAGTACATCACTGATACATTGCCTTTGACACAAAAATGTCATGGATCATACTTTACTAAATTTCCCCCTGGGATTAATAAAGTATTGCTGATTCAGTTAAAAAGCTTTGTACAGTTGTTGCCGGGAATAGACATTTCTTTTTCATCCTTCAGCATCGCATAGATTTGTGATTTCTTTGTGTGTGTGTGTGAAATAAACGCGCTAATTAACCATAGACTGTATTTAACACCTACTACATCTATTTAATGCATATTTTTCCATTCAATTTTATAATAAAGCACAAATTTGTAACGTTTAACGCATTTATTATAACCAATCATTGTGACAGAAGTATTCAAAATCAACAAAGTATGTTTCAGAGCACTTGAAATGTTCGTTAACACTTATGTCCCTCATCCTCCTTGCCAAGGAAACAAGGCTACTACACTTCCCATAATTCTGTGAAATCTGTTTCCATGGAGGCGTGATTAGCTTCTTAGTTCCGGGTTGGTTCACTTGTGAATGAATGAAAAACCCTATACATGGGATTTTTGCCTAAGATGTGTCTTAGCAAGGCAAAAATTGCGCCTGTTTGTGAATTTATATCAGTCATTGTGGGATAAAATGCATTAATATTAACTTTGTTGATCCCCTGTCTTCTACCTGTGGTTCTGCTGAAGTGGTTTGGCGCTGCCAATGCGCGCGACTTTTCAAAGTGGGCGAGTCTGCGGCTCTTAAAGAGGACGTTCAATCGGCTAACCAGTGCTAACGTTAGCTTTGCTCCTCTCAAAGTTTACTACTAAGTCAACTTACAGTCAGAAAGTTGCAATAAGCGGTTTGATTCGGAACTAATCTACGGCACTGCTTTCGAGATGTCGACGTAGTTTTTCAAAGTATGTCGAGGAGCGTCTTTTCGTAACGGTTGTACCAAGCTAACGTGACCAAGTTGCCTCTGTTTAGCTAGTGTAATGCTTTGTATTGTAAACAGTGATATGGAGAAAGTTAACGTTACTCAAACGAAGGAGTAAGAAAAGAGTCAGTTGAGACGTTGGTTACTTTTATACCAGTGGGTAAGTTAACTTTATATATTTAGTGATCGGTATCAGTTTGAACTGCTTGCCAACTTTTAATCGAAGCAAACACTGACCATAAATAAAACATTGAATGCAACTAATACTTTCTCATGCCTGCTTGAAGCTCTTCCACAGGGTACCACATAGGCTTTGCATCATGTCCATTGATTTTGACAGTGCTGCTCTTCAAACTCAACACGATGAAGAGGAATACGATCAGGAGGACTATGCAAGAGAGCAGGAGGTAAAAAGTAACTTCGCCACTGCACTGTAAATGTGCTGAGAGGTCTTTGTTTCAGTTCTCCAACTCAATTTCAGTTACATATAAGTGATGCTGGTATAGGAAATACTTTGATTTGTTCTCTTAATATTTGGTATTTAGTATAGAAGATGACAGGACATACTTAGAGCCTGGCTGGGTTATATTTGGTATTCATAGAATTTCTTGTTTTTTATCTCACTGATAAAATATTCACTGTGTTGATACATGATTTCCAATTCTTTATTGACATTTTTTGGGTTAGTGTTCAATTTGGAAGTGTGTTAAGATGCATTGTTGAAAAGTTTCACAATCACTGTCAGCTCCACAGCTTCACCGGTTCCCTGTCAAGCTGTCATTACTCACACCCACAATCTGCTGCGCTGTAAATCTGTGCTATTATTGGCCCAAGAAAGTGGCCTCCCTCCAGGTGTGTCACACTGAAACTGTTTCCCCTACTTTCTCTCTATTTAGGTTACCATGTTTCTATGCTTGGCTACATTTGTGCAGATAGGAGTGAGCAAGAAGCAGCTGTCTGTGTTTTTTCTAATGGGCTGTGACACTCAGAAGAAATGGACTTTGGATTATTATTTATCCTAAGGATGGATTTTTTCCCTTTGATGTAGCTTATTTTTTACATGTGAGTGAATTAGTGAGGTGGAAATATTTGCCAGCAGTAATTGGAATGTTTCTGCTCCAGTTAACCTTGCTATATGTTTTGTCGAAAACAATGGAGTTCATTGGGAGCAAAACACAGCACTACAGCAGGGAGCAGACAACATGCCAGGCACGTTTTGGATGTTTCACGCAGAAAGTCTTCTCTACAGAAAGATTAGTTCTACATGTTGATATGAAGCTTCACATCTGAAGAAGGAATACCTTTTACAAGTTTATTAAATGTGTAAGGGTGAGATTATGGGTCCTTCAGCTGTGGACACTGAGGAGGATTTGAAGAGTATTCAGCAGTCCTTATGGGAAGTAAGTCCAGATGGCTCTGTTTGTTCTATCACACATGGTGGGTTGTAAAGCAAGCCTGGTCGATCTGTTACTGATGCAAAGTATGATTTGTGTTTTGAGGCATTAACACGTTAAAACAACAACAGTGTTGCTTGTCAATGTTTTGTTTTCAGTTTGTCTCTAATTATCCTTGTAAAGTAATTTGGTATGTTTTACACAAACAGCTTTAAATGAATGAAGCCAGCAGCTAATCAAGACTTTCATGATTGATACATTTTAGAAGCAAGTCCTCACATTAAAGGAGCTGATTCCAGAAAATGTTTAGAAATTCAAGAACCTAACATGACAGTTTAATAATTTATACATTTGATGTTCAACAAATGATTTAAACTTAAACACAAATGAATGGTAGTGTTGTAAATACTGAAGCATAAAAAGCTGTTAAAGTGACATTGTGACATTTTAATCTTAGTGGAGCAGAACTTGCTCTTAACCCATTTAATAAGTAACAAATGTTCTCCATTCAAATTCTGTTTCTCAAGCTGTCAGTGATTGGTTCCCTGTTATATCTGTGTTTTTTGTAATTCTTGGTTGCGGGGCAACCTTGGTGACTCATTTCCATGTGCTGTTTTTCTACAGCTGCAGAAACTGCTTACAGACCTGCCTGATGACATGCTGGAGGACAGCATAGACTCCTCCTCCCCAGATTTGGAGTACTCAGCCTGCAGCCATAAACAGACTGACAACAGGTAACACACGTCATGCTGCTTAGAACTTAGCAAACTCAGATTTAAATATTTATCCAAACAAACAAGTATGCATACCTCCTAACATTGTCGTGTAATTATGCTTTTTGCCCTTTCTGCTCAGTCCCCAGCCTATGTGGACCCAGCAATGGTCTCTTCATCCAAGGCCAACCTCTCATGCACAGGTTGAAATGAACTTTGTTGTCTATTTCCAAACGAAATCACTTTTACTCAGATGTTTATCTGAAAACTCACAAAGCATCTTCTCTTCAATTCTCTCAGGGTCACTATGTTGATGAAGATGGAGCTGTTCAGATCAACGGGCATCATGGTCACCCTCAGAGTCAACCTCAGCCTCTCACCTGGAACCAGCAGGCGCAGGATCATCAGTTCTCCCAGGGAGATTATACTTACACTAGTATTGGAACAGAAAGATCTACAGAAACCAATGATTTCTCCACTGATGATTATGGTTCTAAACCGTACACCCAAGGTGCTAATAACTGTGCGGTGTACAATGATGAAGAGGGACGCACAGAAAATCAAAACTACAAGAACCACAACAATGCTAGAGAGAATTTTCAGGTGGAGTTGAAATTTTTTTCTTTAAGTATTAAAACGTGTGTGTGTATTTCTTTTTCAGTTTTCTACCTTGACTTAATACATTTAAAAAAAACACTTAAAAGCAGTCGTACTGTGACATCAAACTCACTCAGTATCTTTCGATTTGCACTTCAGAACTCGAGGCCTGCAGCAGGGGACAGAGTCATGGATCCATACAAAGCCAGCTACAACCCTCATCATGCTGCCCAACCGCCAAAGATGTTCAACTCCAAGGCTGCACACCAACAAGGTCCTCTTGACAATCTGCAAAGAGAATTTCTCGATTCAACACAACGTAAGTCTGATCCCTAAGTGACGGAAGAGTTTAGAAATGTAGAATCACAATACAGTAAAAGTTAAAAATGGATCTAAAACAGCTTGGTGATCTGAACACAAAGGTAATCATGTGGAAATATGATGTGCTGTTTTCAGACTGCTGCTTTTTGCTAAAAGTGATGTAGAGCAATATGTTCAGTATAATTTCTTACTGTTGAGTAACTTGTGGATGATAAGATGAAGCAAATGGTCATTTTTCCCCCCTGATCTTCTGGTTCATCCTGCACTCAGTATTTAACTTTTAGAGTGACTCTTTTAAAAAGCTGCAAATTCTCAGGATCACTTTAATACGTAATGTATGACCTTTTACACATTTTTGTTATCCATCATGACATTGAGACAAGGAGTTCCACATTGATGGTGCTTCTTTTTTTTATACTAGCGTAAAGTACAAGCCTGCAGTGATAGTTATGTAACATTTCCTTTTTAAAATGTCATTGCTGAAAATAAAAAGTCTCCACATTTGTTCCATAAGCTGTAGATAATTGGTGATCTTTCTGTGCTCTCAGAAACTGCTGATCGAGAGCAGCTCGCTCAGCTGCAGATTTTAAACAAAGCTCAGCAGAGGCAGATTGAAGACTTGGAACGGAAACTGGAGGATTCACGGCGCAACATGAGATACCTCGAGCATCAGTTTGCTATTGCCAAAGGTATGTTTCACGCTGGTTTTACACCCAAGAATGAGCCAAACTGATTTTGTAGTACTACAAAGACTTTAATTTAGGATTATCCCATGTTATGACAGATTAAACCTTTTCATTTGATGCTTAATTTTGTATTCACTTCTGGCCCCTGTGAAGAGTCATGGGTACACAGCAGGAGACGGATCATCTTATCGCCCCCTGGTGGCTGTTAGAAGAACTTCAATATTTAACAGAACACAGACGGTCCTTCATTGGACTTTTTTGTCCTAGTTTTCTTGCCGGATGTTCTTCTCTCTGAAATATGACATCATTTATTTATCATCAACAACAGATGAGAAGGATGGCCTTGCAGTAAGTCTGAAGGAATCAAGTGGATTAGTCGAAGAGGCCAAGGAAAGAGAGGTGCAAATGCAAAACAAACTCAAGGCAATGGAGCAGCAAGTACAGCTTCTTAATGAGAGAGATCAAGAGGTAAGTTTTGTGCAGACACACGCAAACACTTGCACATCCTTATTTCCCTTTTTGTGGGAAATTAAATGTAAGCTTTGTTAGCGTTTAAAACAGTTATATATTGTTACCCAGAACACAAAGAAGCAGATGGTGGCAGAGGCTGCAGTGGACAGCATGAAGCAGCAGATGTTGGAGCTTTGTCGCTCTGATACTTTGTCCAAATCACGGCAGCAGCATGACAGAGACCTCGCCATCCTGAAGGAGCAGCATGAATTGGCATTGTTGACACTAGAGCAGAAGCTGGACTCCACCTCTCAGGCTCTGGATGAACAGGTCTGTTACTGCAGCAGGACAAGCTTTCTATGACAAACACTTTTGAGCTTAGAGGAATAAAATCGCCATTACCTAATTCTCTGAGAAATTTGAAGTTTTTGTTGTTGTTTGTGTCACTCAGATCGATGTTTGTCAGAGGTTTCGAGAGCAGGTGAAGCAGCTGGAGCGCCAGAGAGAAGAAGAGCAGTTGGAGAGAGCGAGAGTTGTTAATGCTCTCACTCAACGTCTGGAGGAGAGTCAGCAACAGTGTGCAAAGCTGCTGCAGACCAGTGAGAAAACACTTCCACACTTTAGCACATAAACTGGGCAATTTCTGTATTCCTGTATTCAATTTACTAGATTCCAAATCATCGCATCATTTTGTTGTTTTTGTGTTCTCTACAGGTTCAGTGCAGGAGTTGACTCAGGTGCAGATCAAACTACAACAGGCTCTATCAGCCAAGACACTGAGTGAAAACATGACCAAAGGCTTACAGGTTCACTCTGCTTTTTTCCTGTCGGAAAATAGAAACACTCTCAAGTCATCTTTTTGTGCTTTCCAAAGTTGTTTGGTTAATTTTTTAAATTTTTGTTTGTATTCTGAAGGACGATCTGGCTGATTTAAAGGAACAGATCACTCTTTATGAATCTGCTGTGAAGCATGGAGTCATTACATTAGACCTGAGCAGTGAATGGGAGAACCAGCTGTCTGAATCCTGTATGGATTTAGGATTGAAGAAAACAAACAGGAGAAATGGACTTCACAGGTACACATTAAACAACCCCCTCTGCTCTTGGTTTTTAATATACAACTGAACATTCTAATCTTCATAGTTCTTTTAATAACCAATGAAATCTTCCTTTCCATCCTGTTGGATCAGTACCGCTCTGGTTCACTTGTCAGACTCCAAGCTTCCCAAAGATGAAGCTCTGCGGCTGCTGCGAATGGAGATGCAGCGCTGCTTGGGGAGTCTGAAGGGGAAGCGTCAGAGGATCAGTCAGCTACAAGAGGAGCTCCAGCTCAGTCAGAGTCGAGTGAACGAGCTGCAGACGCAGTTAGATGAAGCCAAGCTGAGCTTATCGGTGAGTACATCCATTTACAGCAAACTACATAAGCTGTTTGTTTGACACAAATACAAAAAGTTTAAATGTCTGGATTAGAAAAAGATCCAGGATCGAAGGATGCAAAAGATGCATACTTAAATACAAGAGATTTAAGGGTTTTTTTTTGTTTTTTATTTGCAATGACAGTGATGTAAAAAGTTTCATGTGTCCCACAGGTCAGGGAGACCAGTCAGCAGAAACATCTGGACCTCACTGGAGAGTCTCAGAAAGACTTTGTACAGCTCCAGGAAGATAAACGACACTTGCAGGAACAAGTGGAGGTCAGTCGTAGTTTATTGGCCAGTAATTTTTTTTTATTATTTGTTTGGACCATAGGATGGAATGAGGTATTTTCCTTTATCCAAACTCCAGGTGTTAGAAAAGAAGAATAAGGAGCTTAAGCACAGTGAGGAGAAGGTGAGGACCGCCAACGCTGAGCTTTGCACCAAGATGAGAGAGATGATCCAAGAACTGGACCAGGAGAAGCAGGAGGCTGCACAGAGGTAAGTCGCCAATGAACCCACTGAAATGAGTGTCTTATATTCAACATTAAACAACCATAAAATGTGTAATGATGTATAAAAAATATCTCTACATGGAGGTCTGAGCGGATTCATCAGCAGTACAGGGACGACGTAGTGAACCAGATCAGAACAGAGCTCATGCTGGAACATGAAGCTCAGATTGAACAGCTGGCTGCAGAGCACCAGCAGCAGGTCCAACAGTTCCAGTAAGTCCCCTCCCTTCCATATCTCTGAACACTTCAAGTATCTCATACCTCATAACTCATTTACAGTACCTGTCCTTTTTCACAGGTCACAGCTGTCAGAGTTCAACGATAAGATTTTGGCTGTGCAGGAGTGTTACTTATCTGTGTGCAAGGAGAAGGACGTGCTGGAGGAAAACATGCGCAACAGAGAGAAGGAGGAGGCTGTTCTAAAAGATACTGAGGTATTCAAGATTCCAAAATGAACTGCAGCATCATATCTGCGGATATATTACATCATCAAAAAAGAGGTCATAGTTAGAAATGTAAAACAAATGTTCTGTGTTGATTCTCATATTGGTGTTGTACTGGCGTTGCCTCTGTGTGTAACCATCAGCAAAAGCTGAGAGAGGAGAGTAATACAGCTGTGGTGAAACTGAGGGCGGAGCTCGAAGCCAAACATCAGGCATCAATAAAGCAGCTCAAAGCCTTATGGACCAAAGAAAAAGAGGCAGAGATTCAGCTTCAAGTCACTTCGCAGGTCGACTCAGCAAAGGCTGCTTGGGAAGAAACTTTACAAAAGGTATGATCTCATTAAGCCGCTGCCCGTTTAACTTAACACCCTGTGTCGGATTTAACAGTTTGTACTGCTCCCCTGCAGGTTGAGGACTCTTGGGTTCAGAGACTGGAGGATGCTAGGAGAGAGAGAGACAGAGAGACTGCTGAGGCAACTTGTCAGGCAGATCATACAAACACCAGCAGTGGGATGATCTCTGTGGAGGAACTGGACTCGAGACTCAGTGCTCAGAAAGAACAGCTGCAGCTTCAAGCAGACGTCGTCAAATGCAAAGCTGTTGAGGAAGCAAGAGAACAAGTTCAGAGGGAGCTGAATGAGAAGCACCTGGAGGATATAGCCAAACAGGTCAGTGGGTTAACTTGTAGATTTTTGATGATTCAGTTTTAGAGTTCTCTTAGAATGATCAAATCAAGTTAATCTCAGTTAAATTCACACATTTTGGGATCTCTGCTCCCTACCTTGAATATTTCTGTCTTTCTGTGACAAATTTAGAAGCTGACTGTTTGTCTTCCAGGTTGAAGGTGCTGTAACCAGAGCCTACAACCGCTGGATTGAAGATTTAACATCATTACCAGAATACAAAACTACTCTCCAAACAGAGAGAGAAAAATGGGAAGGACTTGTTGAAAAACGCACAGAAAAACAGGTAAGATGCTGTTTTATCTTTAACAATTGTTGCCTTTACTTTGCTTTTCTTTAATGGTCATGTATGTTTTTTAATTTTTAATGCCACAGGTATCCAAAGCCCTAAGAGAGGCAGAGGAGCAGTGGCTTAAAAAGCACAAGAACCAGTTAGGGGAGCAGAGCTCCGGCACACAGAGGATAGAGGAACTCGAAGGGGAACTGGCAGCTCTTTACAGTCAGCTGGAGCAACTAAGGGGTGAACAAGCTGCCCTGCTGAAGGCTGAGCTGGCCGGAGCGAGAGCAGTGTGGAACAGAGACAAACAGCAGGAGGTCTCCGTCATCCAGGCCCGCTCTGAGCAGCTGCACCAAAACAAGCTGCAAGAGCAGCACAAAAAGCTGGAGCAGGCTGTGCAGCAGGCCAGGGAGGAGGCAGAGCTCCAGAAAAAGGAGCTGCTCTTACAGACGGAGGCCAAGCTTCAGCAGACGCTGAGGGTCAGAGAGGAGGAGTGGAGGTGTCTGCATGTAGAGAGGGAGCAGGCGCAGAGGCAGCAGATGAGGGAGGAATTTGTGAAAGAGCTTCAGGCTTGTCTGGCAATGTTACAAAAACATCTTCACGGGGATCAGAAAACAGATCAGCAAGTCAGTGAAGACACCAGGAGGAGCAGCAGTGCTTCATCAGACGGCACGATAAAACAAATCCTCCAGACATTCTTTAAAGACACAATCAACAGAGCCAAAAAGGAATGGAAGAAAGTAAGTTGTTTAATTTTTGTCTGGAGGTTAATGGATGTAATCCTTTGATCATTCAGAAACTGTTGATGAAGCTGGTTTTCATTCATGTCCCCACAGATCAGTGAAGAGACGCTGAGCCTGGTGTTAAAAGAAACACAGCAACAGCACGAAAAAGAAATAAACAAAATGCAAAGTAAGTGATGTGCTCTTAAATTTATATGACTCTGAGCATATATCATCTCGATTCAAGTATATTGTAATGCATGACTGTTGTTTTTGTGATAACAGGTTCTTTGTCCCAGAAAAAGGATCAGACTCACTGCAGGAAGGAGTGCATTGAAACTGTGAGCAAGCTGCAGAAGAAGAACCAGGAGCTCCAGAGACACTTGGAGAAAGCCTGTCGTCAACTCCAGAACACTGTTCGAGAGCACAAATCTGCCATGCAGCACCTGAAAGGTATGTAGTGCAGCTAAATGTTGTTTAAATGGTTACACTGAAACTACATGCCCATTAACAAGTGATAACAGGCTACAACATTTACTTTAGATGAGCATGAAAACAGCCTGCAAAAAGCGAAAGAGGAGCATCTGGAGCAGCTCGAGGAAGCAAGGAGAGCCAGAGAATCTTCAGGGTTTGTACAGTTTTTCTGCTTAAGCGCGGTACACACATAAAGATTTTCTAAATCTGAAGAGGTTTTTCATCTGTTAGAGACCCCACACATGAAGATAAAAAATTGGGCATTGAGCACTTTTGATCGTACTGTGTGTGGTGTGCTCTGATAATCTCAACACAGCTCACCACACACGTAACGATTCTGTCACACCACCGATCTAGAATCTAGTCCTCCGAGACAGAAATCTGGCGTGACCAAATGTGATCTACAAAAAAACAGCAACAGATAGCAGCAACCGGCCAACACCAATGGCAACATGGAAGAGGACATAGAAGAGGGAATGATGGTGGTCTTAGGACGATTTTTAATGGGAACCCCCCCCCCAAAAAAAAAAAGAAAAGACTGGAAAAAATCTTGGAGATGGCAGGGACAGACTTTCCTCACAAACTTTCCGTGTCAGGACGGCCATGCTTGCTTTTGTTTACATCTGCTTCTCTGCTCCTCAGTCAGCTCACCTCCTGATTGGCTGTATTCCATTCTATATCACAATTCATGGAGCCATGACTCGTGGATTTGGCTTTCCCCACGCACATGAAGAATTTTGGTCAAAAATATTGAACAAGTTTAATATTTACATTTGTCGGCCCTGACCTATTTCGAAGCAGGACAAATTCAATCTTGACACACCTCAGACCACAGGATAATCTGATAGGATAATTTTATAAAATAATCTTAATAAACAGAAGATAATCAGGCGTTGTCCATCCTTGGTCGGGAAGGAGGAAAATTGGGACAAAAACAGCCCGATAATCATTATGTGTGTACCCCCCTTTAGATTGGTTGTATTGCATTTGAAAAACACATTTTTAAAAATAATACTTCAGTTTCATGTTTTATTTAGTCTTTGGAGCCTCATGATTGTGGTGTTATTTACATTTAGAGATATATCTATATGTTGTTTGTATCCTTGCTTATAGAAATTCTGATCAACAACAAAATCTTCAACAAGACCTGGAGGAGATGAAGCAGCAATACCTGACTGCTGTGGAGAAGATAAGAGGTTGGTAAAGTTGTTGACTAGATGAACTTTGTAGTTGAGTTAATCTGAAGTTAAAATTGCACCCACTGGTGGGATTAAGGGGGGTTTCAGTGCAGACAAAGTTATGTCACTACAAAGTATAACAGTTTGTTCCATGCACAAAAACTTTTACGAGCCACTGTGGATGTACTTGAAAGTATGGATTGTATTTGTGTCTTTATTGCAGGAGACATGCTGAGATACCTCCAGGAGAGTCGTGAGCGAGCAGCAGAGATGATCCGTACAGAGGTGCAGAGGGAAAGACGGGATACTGCCAGAAAAATGCGACACTATTACCTGAGCTGTCTGCAGGAGTTACTGGAGGATGGAGGAAAGACGACAGGGCAAGAGATCATAATTGTCCTAAACTTGTTAGCTTTCTTCATCATGGCTCCTCATGGTAAATGTATTGATCCTCCTGTCCTCTGCAGAGCTGAGAAGAAAATAATGAATGCTGCAAGCAAGCTGGCAGCCATGGCGAAGGTGCTAGAGACTCCAATCAAGAGTAAATCTGGAAAGAACAGTTCACAAGGTGAGTGAGTCCTTTTCAGGTGAACAGCTTGACTAAAGTTTTTTACTCTGAATTATAAATGTTTGAATCTGTGTTCTGTGTCTGCTTCCTCAGCTGACTGCCCTTCACTTAGACAAGCAGGTTACAGTAAGACTGCACCAGCACTGTCTGGGCTCCCTGACATCAGGCCAGAGGACAGATCCCTCAGGAAAAAGACATCCACTGACTCAGAACAGAAACAAATCGCTGCAGCGAGGACTAAACCTTCATGTCACCAGAACAGTTCTGAGGCCTCAGTAGCTGCTGGGCTAACACCCCAAACTCTCCCTCACTCACACCTCCGCCCTGCCAAACCTTCTCAGCAGATGTCCTCGGCATCCCAGGTGGATTCTGCAGATGTGTCTGTGAGGAGTAAAAGTAGGGAGATGTACCTGCAGGGCAGAAACTCCAAAGCAACAGACTTACAGCAGCAAAGCCAAGTATTCGTCATTCAGGAGGCTCCAGTTAGAGAGGAGAGGCGGACCGACTGGAGCATGACCAGCAATGACTCAGAGACGGGCCTACAGGTGGCCAGACTCTCCATGTCAGGGAGGAAAGTTGAACCAGTCAGACCCTTCTCAGTGTCTCCATCTGAGTTTGGAGGCCTCAATCCTGATGTTTCTGACTTAACTGTTTATAATGAAATTGCGAAGACCTCAAACTTCCCCAGTGCCATGATGAGCTCGCACAGAGAGCCCACGCCTGGCTCTGAGGGTGAAAAGCAGCAGAGATTTCTGTCCAGGCCTGTGTTCTCAGAGCTGAGGCAGCGGCAGCAGGACAGCGGCTTCGACAGTCCATTCTACCAACACAAATGACAGCCATGAAGCCAGGTAGGGAGATGAGTTTACAACTGACTCAGCCGTTTGAGTTAGTAAATGAAGAGTGCCTTAAATGCAGTGTTTAAAGCTTACACAACGTAGAACCTTAGACCTCATATCTGACTGCTGTGGTTGTGTTTATGTGGGATAACTTGGGAAGTGATCCAGTCTGTTTCTGCCAATCCTAAATTTAGAAAGCAAAGACAAAGAAGCATAAAGCTAAATTATGAAAGTGTTGTGCAAAGATTGGTTTAACTTATTACCCCTAAATACTGCCTGGATAAACTCAAACATGATTGCTGTTTTTTGCAGAAAATGATTTTTTTTTTTTTTTTTGGTATATCACTTTAAAGAAACATCAACAAAACTATGACTGAGAAACACTGAAAGTGTACCATTGAACGAACTCTGAAGACTTGCTAAGGTTCAGGTAGAAACAGCTTAACTCACCTTGTGTTCAGTTTTTTTTCTCAGTATACATAAATAAGTTTAGTGTTGTGTTTTTGTTTTATATTTCTTAAATGAGATGTGCTGTGCATAGTTTATACATGTTTTTATACTACTCAAATCTTTTTAATAAATCTTATATTGTTAAAAAAGAATGGAATTTATTCATTCCTGCATAATCTCCAAAACTGGAAGTAATTCATATAGTTTAGTTAAAGTGATGTCAAAGAGCATCAATTCAGCCACTGTGGACAACAACTTAGACTTTGGTCTGTCTACTTGCAGAAATGGATTAGGGCCATTGATTTTTTTTCACTCTACAGTAAGAGTGAGTAAGAAATTCTGACCTAAAAGTAAGAGTTATGAGGGCGAAAAAAAGCCAGAAATTTGTCTTCAGTCAAAGAGTTCTATGAAAGCGCTTAAAGGTCAGAATGAAATGCATTTTAATTGAGTCGTTCTCTCTAAACCTTGACCTATTTTTCTCATTACCCCAAGAAAACAATATTCACTTTTCTCAAGGTAATGTGATCATTTGTCCCATTATCTTAGGAGAACAAAGCTTGTTCTCCCAAGATAACGATATCATTTTTTGTCAGTTGAAAGATCAAATCATTTGGTTGCTAACTATCAGCCAGAAGACAAAGTGACAGAAACAAGCTTCACTCCTCTCCTTTAGGTAGGAGCAGAAAGCTAGCTTAGCACTCCATGGCTAACAGTAGCTATCATCTTACTGATTACCTACTGACTACTTCAGATTACCAAAAAGTTATTTTGTTTCCTCGGGAAAACATGGAAAATAAGACAAGGTCTCGAATAATGGAGAAAACAAAATATATTTATTCAGCACCTTTCAGGGCCTCCGGAACATTTGATGAAAATCTCAGACTTAATATCAGAACTTTGTCTTCAGTTTAAGAATTCTGAGACTAACATCTTGAAGCTGACTGTTTTTTCTTTTAAGTTTCGTCTCAGAATTCAGTCAAAATTTACAAAATAAAAGTCTTTTTTCCGCTTTAATGGTCAATCTTCCCCTAAAAGACTCAATGACATGTTAATCCGTAAACTTGCTGTGTTTTGCGAAAGCTATATCTGTCATTGTTCCGGTCTACCCAAGTAAAACATTTAAAGACTTACACAAACCTTTTGGACAATGAGAAAAAGACCTGAAATGCTGAAGCTCTGAAAATTAAGATTGGTATCAAACGTCCTCGCATTTTTAGGTTAGAGTTTATTTAGTTTGGCAGATACGTAAGTTTCAGCTTGTCCTTTTGTCAAACGAAGTCTAAATCGTTTGTATTCAGTCCCATTGTAGTTCGGTTACTTTATAACAGGTTTTGTTATTTATTAAAGGTGATTCGGTGAAGCTCTCTGATAAGCTCTCTGTGCTCCTCCTCCACTTCTCACGATCTTCAGAACTGCTTCATTCTTCGTTACAACTCTCAGCACGACGCAAGAAACCATGTTAATCCTGATTTTACTGGCAGCTGTGGGGTTTCTTGTCTTTTTATTTCCCCGCAGCTACTTTTTCCAGGATCTTCTTCACTTGGTTGTCAGAATTAACACCGGGAAACGTTTCCAGAAATGCATACAGAGTAACTACACTATAGCGGACCAGCTTGCAGACACGGTGAAGGCGCACCCACACAAACCGTATCTCCGTTATAAAGACGAGTCTTATAGCTACCTGGACACTGATCGTCTCAGCAACAAAGCTGCGAGAGCTCTGCTGCAGAATGGATGCAAAGGAGGAGACGCGGTCGCGTTGTTCTTGGGAAATGAGCCGATGTGTTTATGGCTGTGGTTTGGTTTGCTGAAGATCGGATGTCCTGCAGCGTTTCTCAACTACAACATCAGATCGAATTCCCTACTACACTGTTTCAAATGCAGCGGGGCCAAAACTCTGATCGCTGCTGAAGGTAAACTTTGCATCTCTAAATTTAGTACTTTGCTTTAAATAACCCAGATCTTTAGGAACATTTGGTTCCCAAGCTCTCTGAAAATGAATTTTAAATTCAGAAACTTGCTCTGAGTTTAATTCAGGTTAATTAGAACAACTTTTAATAGAGTAATTAACAGAAACCTGTACCCCTTTAAAAGGGCCAGTTTCCTTAGACTTTCTGTGGCTCTGTTACATGAAAACTTTTGCTGTGTAATGTCACCCCAAAGGATTCTGCAGGATATCTGCAAAGTTTGCAATTGCACTGAAAGTTCACACAGTGATTCTTCAAACAATTGCTACGACCATTTAAAGTCCAAACTTTAAGTTGCCAAACGAAATATACTTTTATTTTGGCTTTTATTTACCCAGTAAACATTTTTTATGTATTTCAGACATTTCTTATAATATAAATTACAGAGATTTATCCTCTGTATGTTTTCACATTTAATTTTAACTTTGAATGAGTGTTGGGAATCTCAACTGTTCTACTTTTTTCTTCTTTTTTTTCACTTTTTTTACCTTCTAAAGGGCTCATTTGATTTCCAGTCTTTATTGATCTTTAGTGAGCTACATGCCCCATAATGCATCCCTCTACTGCTCTTGTGTTTTTGTAAATGAAGAAGTTAATGTAAAGAGCTCCAGTTTTCGTGCAAAATACTGACTAAGTACTGAGCAAAGGCTCAATAGAAAGTAAAGGAATATGTGCAATGTGTCACATCAATGATGTGTGTTAAATTAGGGGGATGAAATAATGGCCCGTGTTATAAAAACTCATCTTGAATGACATTTTGGTCCTGGAGACATTCAGCCTTCTGTTTGAGGAGAGCGTGTCCATGTTTATTCATTTATTTAGTCCTGTTTTAGTAGCCTTGATCTTAGGTGAATATAGTCTGTCCATGCACCAGACCAGGAGTTCCTAAACTTTTCAGCCTACAACCCCCCAAAATTCCACTCCCACCTCCTGCTGTGGGAAAACACCAATAGTCCAAAATCCAACAAAAAGGCCTAAGTAAGATACTTAATTTAGCTGATTGGAAATAAGTAAGACTACCTTTGTGCTTATATTGCTCTTTATTAAATTAACCTGCTGCCACTGAAACAGTCGTTTTCTTGGCTCAGTCACCTCAGGAGTCTTCAAAAAGAAATATGGTGATAATTTTCTGTTTGTGTGATTTAATGTACAGTTTATCCCTAAGTTTGTTCATATTTTTTTACAATAATACATGAAATATGCAATTATAAATAGTTTTTGACTGACTGGAAGGCATTTTGCAAACCCTCCATGAAAGAAACGGGGACGCTATGGTGCTACCCGTGTACTAAACCTGAGGTTAGGTTCAAAGATATTCCAGGTCCAATGAAGAGTGTCCGGTAAGAACAACAACGTGTCACTGTATTCCTCAAGGCTTCTTTAATAAAATAACAACACACGCTCATTTCTATACTTCTGAACAAACTGGTTATGTGTGTGATTTTTATCATGTACGCACACCCAGATAAGTCCATAAATATTCCAGCAGAGGAAAAAGTCTTTGAAAGAGCCGCCACTCTGGAAACACTCCTAATCTACTAGAAGCTGCGTTGGTCTGAGCAGAGAGGGGGCGGAGCTGGTGTATGACGGAGGAATGATACCTGTAGGAGTGTGCTGGCAGAAAGTAGGGCCTTGTTCTTTAGACCTCAGTGCAGTCCATCCAGATTAATGGCCTTTTCTACACTCCATTATATGTGTTTTGCAATGCCCACTTTGGGAACCACTGCACTAGACAGTTATAGCAGGCTAAGATATGATGAATGAAAAATGAGGGTTATTTAACTGATGAACTGATGAACAGAAGAATCATCTCAGATTCTGATCTAAGGTTTGAACGTGACTGGGTTCTGCTTTCCAGGTAAGAAAGTCTATGTTCAGTTCACTCTTTAGATCAGGCTGTTGATGGCAACCACAAAGCAGAAAGACCCCACAATTAGGATCAAGAAGGAGTGTTGGAGGAAATTTCCAGGAACATTTTGATATGAAAAAAAAGCTTGTTGCAGAGGTTAAAAAGTGCTTCATCTGAAGGAAGCAGTTTTTCTGCTCCAAGAGAACATTAATGACCATATAACTGGAGGGAAGTTGTGAGATGTAAATTTCAATGAAAAAGTGACTTTTACCTGAAAGGAAATACATTGAGGCTGGGCCACCACAAAATATAATAAAATAGAGGCATACGAGGGCTGATTGATAAGTTGTGAGCCTTGTATTGAAGAAGTTAAGCAGGGATGTCCTTTTTCAGCTCTACTATTCCCTGACTGACTGAAAGACTGGTGAAATTTAGTCAGTTTATGTCAAAGAGATATCACTCTTAAGTAAACAAGGCAAGTGACTTTTGCAAAATGGACAAAAACTGCTGACAGAGCAGTGATTCAATATTTGCATAAGAACTGTTTCTGAAGTAAAATTACACTGATGGGGGCACAGACCACAGAAGGGTGGAATAGAATGTTACGTTCTATGTAGGGCTGGGTATCAATCAAAAATTTTCGATTCCTGTAGTGATACCCATACCTTCGCCTGGATACCAGTTCCTGAACGTTACTTTTTTCGATACCAATTTTTATATCATTTCTACTAAAAAGAACATTTCATTACATGTTATGGTACAAATCTTGAGTTTTATTTTTCATCTACATCTGATTTTCTACTCTTAGCAGTTTTCTTACATAAAAAAAATAAAAAACAAAACAAATATTTGCCAGTGCAAAATAACAGGTGCAAACAAGTGACAGGTCAGTTTATACTGAGTACACAGTAAATGTGTTAATAACTATAAATGAACTTTCTTCTGCCAATTCTTGTTTAAAAGAATTAAAAGTGGCATTGAGGCCCTTAAACATCGCTGGCAAAATTGTATAAATATTGAGGGGGATTATGTTGAAAAATAGCACAATATGTCCGCCAAAAGTCAAACCCTTAAATATGAGACTCACAACTTATCAATCAGCCCTCGTACATTCAGCAGAGGTGGAAAGACTTAAGGGTTACTGCTAAGAAGATTTATTTCCAATACAATCATTCTGCTTCATTTTGGACCTTTTAAACTGCAGCTATTTTCTTCTTCCAGAGTTACAGGATGCTGTGGAGGAGGTCCTGCCCTCTCTGCTGGAGCAGCAGGTCACTGTTTTCATTGTGGCTGACAGATGCAGGATTGCAGATGTCGAGAGCTTTAAAGACAGCTTTAACAAAGCCTCCTCTGAGCCTCTACCCAAAGATCTGAGATCCCATGTCACCATGCGGAGTCCTGCAGGCTACATCTACACATCAGGAACAACAGGTGAAGCACTTGTTCTTTAAAGTGTTCAACAACCAGGATACAAACTGTGGAAACAAAAGGAGTATTAATCTGTGGCTTCTTGAACAGGTCTGCCTAAAGCTGCGATCGTCACTCATACCAAACTGTGGATGTACAGCTTGTTTCTGGGTATGTTAGGAGCTAAGTTCAGTGATGTGCTCTATATCACCCTCCCTCTGTATCACAGCGCTGGCCTCATAGGAGCTACTGGATCCGTTGAAAGGGGTATGCACACATTTGACTTTATACCTCAATAGTTAGTGTTAGTGAAGAAGTATTTTGAAAAATTCCAATTTAATCTCCAAATACTTAATTTCTCCTCTTGTGAATGTCTGCAGGACTCACTGTGGTTCTGAGGAATAAATTTTCTTCATCACAGTTCTGGGATGACTGCAGGAAATACAATGTCACAGTCATACAGTACATAGGTGAAATCATGCGCTACGTCTGCAACACACCAAAGGTATGAAACTCATGACAGAGCACCAGAAATAAAAAGTCAGGACATCCAAAAAGTGCTTGTGCTTATGTAATATTTCCTCCCCAACAGAGACCCGATGATAAGATTCATAATGTAAGACTTGCACTTGGTAACGGGATGAGGGCGGACGTTTGGAGGGACTTCATCAGCAGGTTTGGAAATGTTTCAGTCCGTGAGTTTTATGGAGCCACAGAGGGAAATTTCTCCATGATGAATTACAGTAACAAGATCGGATCAATCGGGCGAGACACCTTCATACACAGGGTAAAAGTCCGCTTCTATTCCTCTTAATGAATTACATGTGATTAAAACTGCCAATCAGAATATTGCAAGTTTTATTTTTGTACCCTGCAGAAGTTGTTTCCTTATTCTGTGATCAAATATGACATTGATGAAGAAAAGCCCGTGAGAGATTCTTCTGGTTTCTGCACTGAGGTTGCACGAGGTGTGTATGACTGTTTTAAGCACTGAAGACAAAAGTGGCATCCTGAACTTCACATGTTCAACTCACCTGTCTTATCTGCCCTCAGGTGAACCTGGACTCCTGGTGTCTCAAATCACACTCAGGACGCCATTCTCTGGCTACGCAGGAGATGTGCAGCAGACTGAGAAAAAGAGGCTTCATAATGTCTTTAAGACAGGAGACATGTTCTTCAACACTGGGGACCTTGTACGCGTTGATAAGGACAACTTCATGTACTTTCACGACCGAGTCGGAGACACTTTCAGGTGACTTCATCTGAGGTTATTGTGTTTCCCTGGAAAGCTTTATGAAGTTTCTTTCTATGGAAGCCCGTTTCTGACACGTAAAAAAAATAAGGAGACTAAGGGGGGAAAAAAGAAAGAAATAGGGAGAAAACTAAAGAGAATATTAAAAAAGAAACTTGCCCTAATAAAAAAGGAAAAATAATTTCCCTTATAAAGAATAAAAACAAATAAAAATTGTCCTAAAAAAAAGAGAAAAGAAATTGAGAGACTTGCCGTAATAAAAGAAAAAAGGAAATAAAATTGGGTGACTTGCCTCAATAAAAAATTAAGAGACTTTCCCCAATAAAGGAAAAAAATGTGTAATATGAGATAAAGTTGAAATTATGGATACGCAGTCAAAATTTAAAATATTGTATGTTATATATATGTTTTTGTAACAGATGGAAAGGAGAAAACGTGGCGACAACTGAGGTTGCGGACATCATCACAATGGTTGATTGCATCACAGAAGCAAATGTATACGGAGTTGAAGTGCCAGGTAAGGTCTTTGTGAATCTCCTCTGGAGATGTAATAAAATGCAGCAGTTAAATGTTAGAATGGATGGACTTCAGAAAATTAAAAATGCAGCAATAACTAAAATATTAAGAAAATATAGAAGCGGAACATTTTTTTCTCTTAAGTGTGAGAATTGATGTTGTGAGAAATCTAGCAAGTCTGCATGTCCTTCAGTCCATGGATTTTGTTTTCTTAAGGTGTTCTCTTTAACAGCAAACTGAATTCTTCGTTGAGCCAAAACTGGAGATTTTTAATTTTTTTTTTTTTTTTTTTGCTGTTGATTCTAATAGAGCATGGAAGCTAGTATATTCCCCACAGAATTCAAACATCTGTTAATCTTTGACTTATTTTCTGAGTCAAACAAGTGTATAAGTGTCATCACACTAATACACCTCAGTGTATGAAGATAACTCAAGCTTAAAAACAGCACAGCTTTGGGATTTATCAACAGAGGCTTCATGAACTCTATACTTGTTGACATAACTAAAGTTCATACAGAAATCTGAGATGTTTGGGCCCAGCTTAGGCTGAGGCTATATTGTTCGGGGACCTAAGCCTCAAACAAGAGAAGTGGTTCAAAGCTAGAACATGATCCGCTGCTGTGAATGGAGTGAGGTCTTCACAAAGGAAGACGTCTCAATGAGAAAGGTCAGCACTAAAGGTGGAGGAACACCTTCAGGAGAGTGTCTGCAAATCCTGAGAGAAGGGGAACATGTTGGCTGTGACCAAAATGTCTCTCCACTCCACTGATGATCTGTTTTATTATAAAATCTTTTAAAAGAGAGCCATGTTTTAACTAAAAACTTAGTATTTGTTGTAAAAGTTTGTGTCTACATATCAGTTGATGAGGTAAGCGCAGAGTTAACGGCACTTTGTAGACTGAGCCTAAGTAAAGAGACAATCAAATGTGGTTAAGGACGCATGGAAAACACAGAGTGCAAGGTTCACATAAGTGAACTGTGACCTAAAGAGGCTGGAAATCATGCAAAAGCTGAAAAACGAACATGCTAGATAAACACACTTTGCACAGCAGTAATACACACGCGTTAAAAACTGCTATAGGTGAATCACCACCATTTATCCCCCTACAGTGTTTTTCAAGTAATGATGTCAGGAATGTGAGTTTTTTTTTTAATCACCCTTTTCTGTTTTTATATTTACAGTGCTGCTTTAAAGTTTGTGAACCCCTTGAACAGTTTAGATTTTTCTGTTGTTTTGCCATGATTTTCTTATTCTATCATCACTAGTTTTTATAAATGAAATGTCAGATTTATGTTTATCACATTTATATACTTTTTATAGGGACTTGTTTCATACCCCAAAAACTACATAACACATAGAATTGGTGTAAATGCAAAAGTAAGTGAACCCCCAGCTGCACTGGTAGTCATGCAGGTAAAGGACTCAGGTGAAACACATTTGGGTGCTTAATTAATCAGTTAAGCAGACCAATGGCGTGAGACATCCTTGGGGAAGGATCTGGCCAGCACTAATTCAAAGAGAGAAGAAACCAGCCAAACCACTTTAGGTCCATGCAGATGAACAAAGCCAAGAGGGAAGGAGATATCCGATGACATAAGGAAGAGGGTAGTGAGAGCCCATCGGTCTGGTGAAGGATATGAGACCATTTCCAAAAGATTCCAGCTCCATCCATCCACTGTAAGACAAATCATCTACAAATGGAAGGCCTTCAACATCACAGCACCTCTGCCTAGAAGTGGGCGCCCATCAAAAAATCACCCAGAAGCACCAGAAAAATAATAAATCAGGTAGACGCCAACCCACATATCACCTCCAGAGAGTTTCAGACCTCCTTGGTAGCATCTGGGACAAATGTGCATGTGACTACAATCAGAAGAAAATGGAATAGCCATGGCATTCATGGGAGGGTTGCCAGAAGGAAGCCTCTGCTCTCAAAAAAGAACAAAGCTGCCCGTTTCAACTTTGCCAGAGAGCACTTGGACAAAGCTTCCAAAGTGGCATTATTTGGTCACAATCAAAACCGCCATGTTTGGAGAAAAGCCATCACTGCATTTCAAGAGAAGAACCTCCTCCAAACAGTGAAGCATGGGGGTGGAAATGTAAAGGTCTGGGGCTGCTTTTCTTCTTCTGAAGCTGGACGATGCCACATTATCCAGGGAACCATGAATTCTCAGGCCTATCAAGAAATTCTTGACCAGAATCTCCTGCCATCAGTCAGGGAGTTGAAGCTGGGACGAAAATGGATTCTGCAACAAGACAATGACCCAAAGCATTCCAGCAAAAGTACAAAGGAATGGCTTCAGAGGAAGAGGATCTGTTCTCTGGATTGGCCCAGTCAAAGTCCAGACCTTAATCCGATTGAAATGTTGTGGCAAGACCTTAAGAAGATGGTGCATGCCAGGTTTCCCTCCAACCTCTCTCGTCTGGCAGAGTTCTGCAAGGAGGAGTGGGCAAAAATCGCCATAAGCAGCTGTGAGAAATTGGTTAGTGGGCACAGAAGACGCTTGGTTGAAGTATTAGCAACAAAAGGAGGAGCCACAAGCTACTAACTACAAGGGTTCACATATTTTTGCACATATTAAATTCTCAGTTGTAGTCAAATAATCCACTTTTGTTGAATTAATGAAAATATCTCTTTCTGAGTATGTAAATTATTTGAAAATGTTTTATTTACAAATTGGACTTTGGATGTGCATTTAATAAGGTTATTTTAATGTTCTACAAAAAACAGTGACCGTGTCTTCGGGGGTTCACAGACTTAACGCAGCACTGTATGTATGTCAAATGTAGGATGTGCTGTCACATTTGGTACCATTTGTGTTGTGATATCTTTGATTTCCTGTTAAAGTTGGTAGATTTACCTTGTGTGTCATGTCTTGGTTCTTCTCCGTCTCTGTGATTAGTTATCATACTGCCACCTGCTGGCATAATATATTTATTCAGGCACACACATATATTCCATAGACATATAGATGCACCATACAGAAACATACCTTACAATATTCCATATTCATAAAGAATATAACATAAAATCACAAAATACCATGTTTCGAATTTGTGCCTCATGTGCCCCCTTTTAACTTCAAGCACCTGCTCTTCCAAAGGTCTCCAAGATCTGTCGCTCAACTTCCTAGTTAAGTCATTACAGGTGAAATCCAAAACGTTTATAATTTGAAAGAATCTCTTAATGAGAAATGTTATTCATCTAGATAGATGTAGGACAGTATCAAATACTTAGATTCAAGTTACATAGATATGAATTAACTTATTAACCAAAAAGATTTTTACACAGTTTTACTCTTAAATGTATAGAAATCAGATACAGTACACCACCCCAGCCAGGAATTATTGAGCAAAATGTTTTTACAGTAGCTCAAGTTCATAATTATATGTCACTTGGAGGTAAAAATGTGGGACTTTAATACCAACATTTCAATAATGTTGATTTGGATTCTTAAAGCTAAACTGCTTCAGCAGTTTATAAAACTAATCAGACACGACTCCTCTCTCTCCTGGCTTCCTTTGTTCATAAATATTTTCTTTTTCATTTTATTTACAGCAATATTAAAAACCTAGTCCAGATACTGAGAATGTTGCGTCAGTCCTTTTTTGCCCTTTTTTTTTTCTTTTTCCTTTCCTCCCTTTCACCCATATTTGTTATCAGCTCTTGTTTGCTGTGCTCAGTCTTTTTGTCCATTCAGCTTTGGCTTCAACTTTTATTGCTTGCAGTAAAACTAAGAAAATAACATAAAAAGGAGCAAGGTCTGGGAAACCGGAAGAATATGGTCTTATATATTTGCCTGCTTGGAGCTGAAAAATAAGACACTGAAGATTACAGCAGCTGGTTCTTCTGCAGTCTTGTCAGGCAGCATGTGGTCCATTTTCTGACTCTCACACAGCTGGTGTCCTTTTCCTATGTTGCATTTTTGGAGTTAAGTGTAAATCAAATCACATTTGATAGCTCAGATTCAGCATTTTTCAAGTGTTTCAGCTATGGATACAGACAACTGAAAAAATACTTTGGATGACAATTACAGAGGTATGGATATTAAGTAATAATGTTCAGGTCAGGCCTGATCAGTGCTCCAGTGCAACCCCACCTGTTGGTGAAATTTCAGAAGTGATGGTGGCCTTAAAACAGGAGGCTTCTGAGAGCATTCTTCATATGATCCTCCATCTATCAAGTTTTCACAATCAGAAACGTCCCTTAATCCAGACAGCAACTTTTCTTTCTCTGTCCCTTTGTCTTCAAACCCATGCATTTTTAGGTTAAACCCATGCAAAAGAAATAAAAATGCTGGAAAAAAGTACCATGTATAAACAGGCTCTCTAATAACACAGTCCAAACTTATGGTACTTTTGTCTTTTGGGCGTCCAGCACTCTCTTTGCAAGACGATGGACAAGAAACTTTTTTTTTTTTCAACACAAAAATGGAACATTTGAACAGGTTTTTTGACAGGACAATCTACTTGGAAAGCCGTTAAAAATCTTCTTCTTCTATACCCCTTATCCTGTTCAGTTCGTGGGTGACTGGAGTCTATCCCCGTCATAAAAATGTTACTGATCTGATGTTGCAGCCGTAAAAGTAGGATCACCAAGGTGTAATATGGGATACAGCCCACATTTCTCAACCTGGAGTTATTGACACGACTGCATCTCTACTCAAAGTTGGAAAGAGTTATTCTTCTTGACTGAAAACCTTGATATATAACTGAGACAATCATGTCATGAGGCAAACGAAATGTTAACCAGCTGTTTCTCATTGACTTGTCGCATCAGCATCAGCATCATCCATGTCTTCTGATTGGCTAATTCTTCCACTCTTCCAGGTCAGGAGGGGAGAGTTGGAATGGCTGCTATCACGTTAACTGACGGACAGAGTTTTGACTCCGTGGCTGTTTTTAAACATGTAGAAAAGTTCCTGCCAGCCTACGCAAGGCCCCGTTTTCTGAGGATACAGGTATTTGATTACAGGACATTTGAGTTTGGGCCCCCTTTTTCTCTTCACTGTGATTAATTTATAATGCTGTAACTTCATTGCAGAGTACTTTGGAGGTCACTGGTACATTCAAGCATATGAAGACCAAGCTGGTGCAGGAGGGCTTCAACCTGAATCAAATAAAGGCCCCGCTCTACTTCATGGATGAAAAGGTCAAGGACTACATCCCACTAACAGCAGACATCTTTGATTCAGTCATGTCCGGAAAGGTCAAAATTTAAAGAAGCTTCTTTTTTAATTGGAAATTTTACCTGCTATACTTGATTTACCTGAGAATTTTCGCTCATTCAAAAAAAATTTTTTATCATCATGCTGTGATTTATCTTTATACTTTCACTTGTATTTTTCATCATTGTTAATTTCGCAAGTGTCCTGAAATGACTTTGATTCTATTTTTAAGAACTTGTTTATTCTACCTCTGTCTTATATTCTACGTGTGTTTTTCCAAATCAGATGTCAGCCAGACATGCATCCACGATAAACTTGGTTTTCTCACTGCAGGCATAGATGTAAGATTTTTACACAAAATCCCGCTAGAGTGGTTGAGATTAGAGAAGTTCCTCTTAGTAGTGAGTCTACATCCTCAAGGATGAACTCTTTGAAGCTTGTGCCTCAAACTGTCAGATGTCTCACACTGGAAATGAAGTGGCCTCATCAGCTGCTGGTGACCTTAAGCAGTTCTTCAGGTGAGACTGAAGATGAATCAGAGCAGTCTGATTCTGCCCCTGAGATGTCACAGCTATGGGCGCAGCATCTCAGTGGAAACATTAATGTCCCACCTTAGCAACACAGAAGAGGTCCTGGAGGTGATGAAGGAAACGCCGGCTGTCTCATGCAGTGTTGGCCAGCTTGATCTGAGGAGAATGAGTGTTCAGGGTTGGAGTGGCATAACTTCAATTTTTCAACAAGGTGGTGGGTAGTATGGCTGCATCATTTTGAAATGCTGTCTTCTGTCTGAAATTTTACTGAAGAGAATAATAAGAGCTTTTTGTGTTTGGAAATGGGAGCAACTGTTGAGCATTTTGAATGTGAAAAGACACTTCTGAGTACAGTTTAAGAACATTTGAACTGGAAACTTCAGTCAGACATTTTAAGTCTAGTTCAATCCAAATAATGTGTTATTGATTGCATTATTGTTGAAACTGCCTTCTTTAAAATTAAACACTGATACTTTGACAATATTTTCATAGCCCAAATTTCTCTTGATTTTTCAAACCAGATCTAAATCATTAAGTCTTTGAAGAAGCCATGAGATTAATAATGAGTCATGTGTTTGTTATGTCAACAAACTTACACCTTCACCTGAACGAAGCACTGCATCAATCACACTCTGATCAATGCTGTCACAGCTCACAGGACAATCCACGAATGAACCTGTCAGCTCTTACTGTTGGAAAGCCTGTTTATTTCCCTTTACATGGTGCCACATGCTTTTTGGGATGAGCAGCAGAGCCGAGTGTGTGGGCTGCACTCACCACAAATTTGCCAAATCTTCTCTGCCAATGCCAAACAGCTTATTCTGCCATCAACACTTATTTGATGTCATTTTGTGGGTTGGCTGATTGAAGTCTGAAGAAACAAGACATTTTTGTAATTATAGTCCAGTTCATTTATTCACTTAAAAAACAGGAGCCTCGGTAGCATGTGGACGAAGGATACACAGCCACAACAGCCTGGAGAAACACAAGTTGGATTCAACAAATTTTTCATGGGTGCAACTCACAGACTCATCTCTGCTTCTTATCCCATAAATTAATGTTTCTTACAAATGTGGGGAATTAACAGGCTTTCCAGTGGTGTAAGATTTATTGCCAAGACGCAAGATTACAACAGAGAAATAATCTACCAAACATAACTCACCTTATTTTTTTGTGCTAAGTTTAAATAATAAACGATTAAACCACTGAAATAAATAGAATTTATTGAGATGCAATTATATTTCATAAAAGTAGGGGAGAACAGGGTTGGTTGTCACACTCATTATATCTCTCCACCAGAAGATGCTGTCTCTCAAATTGTGGTATGGAAGTCTACAGAATTTGGATCAGAGCTCACTTACATAGTCATCACTGGTGTAAGACAGCTGAACTTGAGGTGAGAGGACTTTTGATGTTTTTCATGTCAAATTGTAAATATTCAGCTCCTCAGTATTTTTCTTCAAGGCTTTTACAAAACAGGTTTATAACAAATCAGTTGTTACTCTTAAGAAGTGTGAAGGGAAAGCTACAGTTATTATTAGCTAGCTAACCAGTTTTTACACAGTTGTTAGCTTTGATGCTGGCAAGAAATTCTAGTTGGTGTTGGTTGTCATGGTTTTTTTTTTTTTTGGTGTTGGTCGTCACATATATATGTATATGTTATATACTGGGGGCTGGTCTAAAGATGTGTTTCCTGTTTATGTTCCGTACTCATTTTGTGTTAAGATGCATTAAGTTATGTATTTCTCAACTCGTCAGTGCAATTAAACTTTCAATTTTAGTTTTTCCATCTCGAATTTTTAAAAGATTTTTTTCCATTAAATCATAGACTGTATGATTAATGGACGTAGACTCCGCAATGTCACCCGTCTGTGTCTGAAAAAGGTTTTTGAACCAAATGGTCAGCGCGGCCATATTGGAAATGAGACGGGCTTTGAGTTGCCACAGTAACAGCCATTGGGTGCCCCGCAGTCACGTAAGCTAAGCTGTGCCTCTGATTGGACGAACTGGCGATTGTTATATTGTCTAAACTGCCAAGTTAGAAAAAAATTCCCTCCTACAGTGTGTGCCATTAGCGAAATTAGCGATTAAAACATGTGACATTTTTGTACCAGGCTCCAAACATGTTTATTTCAGCTGTGAAAACTGTTTTTTTTTTTGGCTTAGTGTGTATGTGACTTCTGGTACTTCCAGAGTCAGCCTCAAACGGACACTCAATGAACTGCAGAATTTAGCACACACATTGTCTCATATTTATAGACGGAATGGTTGCTGCTTAGGTGTCACACTGTTTTTGACAGCTAATTACCTTTTTGTTACAATGATTTGGAAAAAGAGAGGGATGCATATCTCAAGCAAACACATTGAGCTTCAATTTAATGTAGGAATGACTACTGAAAGATGTTTTGATGATGAGTAATTCAC
Organism: Labroides dimidiatus; assembly: GCA_030710495.1. Taxonomy (NCBI): domain Eukaryota; kingdom Metazoa; phylum Chordata; class Actinopteri; order Labriformes; family Labridae; genus Labroides; species Labroides dimidiatus. The sequence continues at coordinate 23,638,268 of CM061147.1, read as the reverse complement.
ACAAGTAGCTAAACCCATTGTCACCTACTTTGAATCCTGAAGTATTTCTTGAAAGCCAATAGTCCAGTTCTTAAACTCGAACAATAAATTCACCATGTAACTTTCACTTGTTTTGAAATAATACTTGGCTAGGACTACATCTGTACTTGCCATGTTTTTTTCACCCCTGGATAAAATGTGTGGTATAGATGTACAAGTGGTTTAAAATGACAGGAGGATTTTAAACATATTTATAATTTTCTCTAAATTTTATATTCTGTATTTGAATTCTGTAAAATAAGTACCACCCCTGAGAAAAAGTATGAATATTCATGAGTCGGAAATGATCGTTCAGTCAGTCCACAGTGGTCGAGGAAACACCCCATCAGGCAGCTCGAAAACATTCAGGGAATGAAGGAGTATCTCGCTCTGAGCACCGCCCCGAGCCGAGTGGGTGAACTTTGTCACAAATCACACAGAACTGCGTTATTCCTCCTCCTCTGCTGCGGCTGTGACATGCTGACTGGAAAACACGCACATGAGTCCGACATAGTGCGTTCTGCAAAATGATTATCTGGTTCACCGCGTTAACCGGACTGGTTATCCTGTCCTTGGCCTATCTGAAGTCACTTTTTCCCTGCTTTGTCGCTGACTTTGTTTACATCACGAGGGGCCTCAAACTCAGCGCCAGGCTCCTCAAGTACAAGAAATTCAAACCTTTCTACAGCATATTGGACTGTTTCTTGGATGCAGCGCGGAGGCATCCCAATAAAACCTTCCTGCACTTTGAGGGTCGAGAATATTCTTATGGAGAGGTGGATAAACAGAGCAACAAGGTGGCCAGAGCTCTGCAGGCTGAGACTGGACTGAAGGAAGGAGACACGGTCGCCTTGTTTCTCGCCAACGAGCCCAGTTATGTGTGGACTTGGCTCGGTTTGTCCAAGCTGGGTTGTCCGGCTGCTCTGCTTAACTTTAACATCAGGTCTAAATCACTGCTGCACTGTTTCTCCTGCTGCGGGGCCAAAGTTATCATCGTGTCTCCAGGTAAGATGTGCACACACTCCAGGAAGGAGTGAGGCACTTCTACTCCTTTTTTGAGTTTCCTTCACCATGAGTCCTCCGAGCACGCCTGTTGCTTGTAGGAGATTAAAGTGAATTTAGCTTCTATATCACTGCTTTTAACTTACTTACTGCACGTTGACATATTACCGTGCATACATGGACTGTAAACATTTATCAGCTCCATGTTTGATTTTAATGTTATTTTCTTGCACAATTTAAAGCGAAGAAAGACGGCATGATCAAGTCTAAGGAAGTGTATTGATGCATTGTTAATCACAGAAACTATAAAGATGTGTGACGAATTTAGATAATTGAATCATAAAGCTTGTGAATGAGTAGATAAATCGACATCTTATATATATATATATATATATATATATATATATATATATATATATATATATATATATATATATATATATAAAGCTCATCAGACCAGGCAACGTTTTCCAATCTTTTATTGTCCAATTTTGGTGAGCCTGTGTGAATTGTAGCCTCAGTTCCCTGTTCTTAGCTGACAGGAGTGACACCCGGTGTAGTCTTCTGCTGCTGTAGCCCATCTGCCTCAAGGTTGGACATGTTGTGTTTCAGAGATGCTGTAATAACATTTAAGTATTTACCCTACAACACTCAAATTCAATTTAAAGGTTATTACACCAATTACAGACTTTCTTTCACAGAGCTGATCTTTAAAGTGACTCCTAACATCCATGAAGTTTTACTGTAATACTATTAGTTCAACTTTTTTGAAGGACAGACCAAGGTGATCCAATCACCCAGACTTTTACCCCATTTTAAGGCTGTTAATGATTAGTTTGAGTATGTGCTAGAGATACTGAGCACACACTGCAGGATCGTAACTGAAACACGTCATTCAACAACAAAAGGTTAAAAAAGCTCAAAAAGGAGAAAAATCCAAATCACTCTGGAGTGCAGTAAAAACTGGAGTTGATAGTCTATCATGCTTCTTGGATTCATCCAGTGAGATTTGCTTTATTAAGTTTCAGTTTGTCTTATAAACTATGTGCCTTTTAAAAACAAAACATAGATATTGTAACAATCACTACTACACTGTTGTTGTTGCCTCCTACTTCTGTGAGTTCAACTTTTTTTTTAACTTAAATAATGTGATTAAAAAAAAAACAAAGAGAAGAGAAGTATTCCCAGGACAATCAGGAGTGGTATGAAGTCAGTATCTTTAAATATCCTCAGGAGTTGAAATATGTGCCGATCATTGTGCTGTTCATGTTGAATGAGTTCATTTTAGGTAACAAGCTCTCTGAATTTTTTTTCCCCCACCCCAATTTTGGAGTGAACCAAGACTCTTACTTCCAAGAAATGCATACATCTAGGCATACTCGTCTGCTCCATGTGCGTTTCCCTGTTGAAACATGATATGGGCCCCACATGTGCAGCATTGCGCAACAATGCACACTGGGTTACCTCCATGTGCAGAGCTGAATGTGCTGTGTGTTTGCAGAGCTGCTGGAGGCTGTGGAGGAGGTTTTACCAACGCTGAGAGAGCAGGACATCAGTGTGTTCCTCCTGTCAGAGTCATGCAGCATCGAGGGCATCAATGCTTTGTCTGAAAAGATCTCTGAGGCTTCAGATCAGCCACTGCCCCGAGAGCTCAGAGCCAACGTCAACATCAGGAGTACGGCACTATACATCTACACATCAGGAACAACCGGTATGCTGGGAAACTCATGTGACACACCCTCAAACGAGAATAAAAGCTTTTTTTTTTTTGCTGAAAACTTCCGTATCCTTGCTAACAAACACAATTAACCATAAAAAGTTCTTATTAGTTGTATTATTAGTAACCTGACTCATAGTCCATGGGTTTATAAAAGGACAGCAGTTTTTTTGTCAGGAGTGAATTAGGATGTCTTTGTTGTTAATTTTAGCTTTTATTTTTCCTTTGAGTGTAAAACTGCACATTGCTTCTGCTTGTTTATCTACTGAAGATTATGGCATGATTTATTTTTCCATTTGACGTTATAAGGTTTGCCGAAAGCAGCTGTTGTCACCCATGAGAGAGTCTGGGCGGCCTCCTTCCTCCAGGCGGCATGTGGAGTCACATCTAAGGACATCTTCTACATCAACCTGCCTCTTTACCACAGCGCAGGCTTCCTCATTGGGATGGTGGGAGGCATCGAGAGAGGTAATAATAATCATCCTCTTAATGCCAACAATAAAAGCTTTTACACATCTGGTTTTGGGTGCCTAAGGATGTGACGTACATGACTGAATTAAGATAAATGTGTGACATTTGAATTTGCAGGTATGACCTTAATTCTGAGGAGAAAGTTCTCAGCTTCTCAGTTCTGGGACGACTGCAGGAAGCATAATGTCACTGTGATGCAGTACATTGGGGAAACAATGCGGTACCTCTGCAACACACCCAAGGTATCCGGAGTCCAAACCAACTTTCTATGAAATTAATGAATGAATGGTGTATTGTGAGAGGAGATTTGGAGTCTTTTATGTCTCTGTTTGCAGAAAGACAATGACAAAAACCACAAAGTGAGGATGGCCATTGGAAATGGAGTCCGCTCAGACATTTGGACAGAGTTTCTGAATCGTTTTGGGGACATAAAAGTCAAAGAGTTGTACGCTGCCACAGAGGGAAACATTGGCTTCATTAACTACGCATCCAAGATTGGTGCAGTGGGCCGAGTCAACTTTGTTCACAAGGTGAGAAGATTAATAAATCAGTCAGTCCAGATCAGACAACATGATACAGTACGATGATATGATACAATATAATACGATACAACATGGTACGATGCGATACAGTGCTTCACAATATGATATAATATGAAAAAACAACAATGAGAAATTCTACAACAGGATTCAACAGGATATAATATAACGAGAAATGACACGATAGGATACGATTCAACAGAATACGATAATATTAAACACTATACAATGAAAAATGATAATACAATGGGATTCTACACAATATATGATAAAATATGGTATACCAAGAAATGATACAATACAAGTCAACATGATATATGATAAGACACGATGCAACAGGAAATGATACCATACACTATATGATACAACAAGAAACATTAAGATATGATAAAACTGGACAAGACAACATTTAACAAGACATGATACAATCCAATATAACAAGGTTTTGATACAATAAAACATAATACGACATGACATGAGTCAAACAATACATGATCCAGGAAAAACAGGTTTTAATTGGAGATTTTCTTTCTGGTAGTTTTTCTTCCCCTACACTCTGATCAAGTTTGACATTGAGAAGGAGGAGCCTGTCAGGAACGCTGAGGGTCTGTGCATCGAGGCAGCCAGAGGTGAGAGGGTCCTGAGGAGCACTTTTCCCATTCCTATTTCTCAGTCTTAAAACTTGAAATCTAAGTGGGTAAAGCAATCTGTCAGTGTATTCTGCTACTTGCTTAATGTATGGAATCTCATGGATACATCAAGCACCCTGATGGCATCATCTCTCGTGTTTCTGTTCTCCAGGTGAGACGGGACTCTTGGTGGGAAAGGTCACAAACAGGTCTCCCTTTGTCGGCTACGCCGGAAACAAGCATCAGACCGAGAAGAAGAGGCTCAGAGATGTGTTGAAAAAAGGCGACCTGTACTTCAACTCTGGAGACTTACTCCGCTTTGATCACAACAACTTTGTGTATTTCCAGGACCGGGTTGGAGATACTTTCAGGTCAGTTTATGTTCATCTTTTTGTTCTTTGTCTTTAAATTCTTGCTAAATCAACATTTTGGGCTTGTTAAGGTTTCAGTAAGATGCAGGGGATGGCATGATGTATATTTATAGATGGAAAGGAGAGAATGTCGCCACATCTGAGGTTGCAGATATTCTCAACATGGCAAATGGCATCCTGGAGGCAAATGTTTATGGAGTCAAAGTCGAAGGTAAAAACAAAGATTTCAGAACAATTGAAAGAAGGAATACAGGTCCAAAGACTTCAAACTGTTTTTTATTATCGTTGCTTGAAACTGTGTTTCATATTAAAACATCTGCTTAAGGTCACGAGGGGCGGATCGGCATGGCAGCTGTCACTTTGAAAGAAGGAGAAGATTTTGACTGTTTGGACGCCTATAAACAGGTCTGCACGTACCTCCCAGCGTACGCCAGACCCAGATTCATCAGGATTCAGGTAAGAAAACAGCTGCAAGGCATTTCTATCTTCTCAATTTGAGCAGCTGTGACTTGTTCTTTAAAGAGTCTTTTTCAGTTTACCAATCTGTTTTTGAATCCATGTGGTGAGTTCAGGCTTATTCAGACATTAAATACCTCAGTTCAGCTGTGTTGGTCTTCGAAAGAAACATTTCTGAGGAAAAAAAGGTTCGTCTTTTAACCAGATCCCTCACACTGTCATTGCTTTCTTTGATTCAGCTCGGATCTCAATCTTTTTGTACAACTTGCCTCATCAGGCATCATTTGTAAAATCAGCAGATTTTTCCCTCCTCTGTTCTATATTATAATCCAGAAGAACTGAAGCATTTTCAGAGAACCTGCTCATATTTTATTTTTGAACTATGTTCATGAAATCTACTTGGCAGCAGCCTTTGAGCTGAGGTTTGCAACCCTCCACCAATAACGTGGTGGACTGAGAGGACTGGGATCTATAAAAATGTAGCACCCAGGTGCGAGATAGTAAACATATATCCAAGCCCAAGCTTCAGGGGGCCAGCTTTACAAACTACAACAGATGAGCCCTTCTTATCCTGCCTTAAAAGATAACTGTTTTGCTAAGGTATGATTTTTAAGGACTTATTTTGCTCCCCTTTACATCATTTTTTTAGTTTGATCCATTCACTTCTATGTTTCTGTCAAACTGCAAAAATCAAGATGGGTAAAAATCTGAGCGGACCTAAAATTCTCACCCTAGATTTTCCATCTCGAGCAACGAGCTGAGCTGTGGCTGTGTTATCCTCTTGATGACAGTGGTTGTGTGCTGCGTGTGATAAAGTCTAATCTCAAAAAAGCAGAACTACCCCTGACTCCTTCTGCTTTTCAAAGTTTTCTCATGACGTTTAGATTCTGATTTAAGATAACTCTCCCAAAACCGAGGTTTGAAACCGTCATCACTGAAAGATACTCCAGAAAAAGAGTGCAGTCTTTGTCACAAAATGAAATCAAGCATGATATCCTAGTATGGTGGTAAATATGGTACAGTTTAAAAAAGGTAAAACTCCCTTTTATAATACTCTTATTTATTTATTTTGTAAATAAAAGAAAATTGATTAGATCTGAATTCTGGTTATTCTGTGTGATTATCTGCTTGTGGTGCAGCATTTTAAAGCTCCTGTAGGGAAATTTACCTGTGTTGATTCTGCTGCCCCCCTGTGGACAAAGTGTTGCATCTCATAATTGTTGATTTTATCATGTACACGTGTTTTCAGACAAAAGATGTCATTGTTTTCTGTTTTTTTTAAGCGGCTTTGATGGTTTTGTTGCATTTGTAGCTCACAGAGTCATCACCGTTAGCTTTACACTGCAAAAAACTGAAACCAAAGCATTTTTGTCTTATATTTAATAAAAATGCAAAATTGTCCAATAAAATGAGTCAGAATGAGCCCCATTCATCTTACCAAAGAAAGGTAAAATTTCAGGATATTAAAGACAATCTGCCAGTAGGGTAAGAAAAACTTAATGTAAAGTCTCAATTCAAAAAACTACACAACTTCTTTTTACCACACAACATCGTTTTTGTTTTAAAATTTACAAATAAGAAATGTTTCTGGACTTGTCAGGTAAATGTGGTTCATATTTAGTCCAAGACATTTTTTTTACTAAAAATAAGACAAACACTTGCTTCGATTTTAATTCTTGCAGTGCGTCACCTGATTTAAAAAAAAAAAAAAAAAAAAAAAAAAAAAACTGGCAGGAACTTTAAAGCACTGTGTGCTTTGTTTTTGCGTCATCTTTTACATGACTGTGATATGTCATGATCTCCCTGAGGGAACATCTAAATTTGGCAGAAGCGTCCACTTTGAACCAAAAACTCTTATCAGTCAGTCTGTCCAGGATTTAAAGGTCAAAGTCATGGTAGCCATGTCTGTATAATTCTCATGAATGCCACGTCTCTAATCAGTGCTCTGTGAGCGAGGGCGGTTTGTTTCTCCGTGAAATGACATTTGCCGCATGGTCAAAACTGCAAAAATTTTGTGTTAGGGAAATTTTTTAAAGTCTTGCTACATATGCTTCATAACTCAACAGATGAGGACGTGAAATCTAACTTTGACAAAGCAATAATCCAGTGACTTTAGTCAGTCTTATTTTGCTGTAGCATTTGACAGTCATCTGAAAATATAAACCAAGAGAAAACTTCCAAGTCTGTTATTCATCACATCTCTTGTTTTCTAAACATTTAAACAAAATTTAATCTCTTTGGATTGACTCCAGTCAAGCTTAAAAAAGACTGATAATTTCACTGTGGGTTCAAGTTGAGTTAGCTGCCTGCAAGCTTTCAAAATTGTGTTACACAAAACTTGATGGACTCAGATAAAGAAAGCAGTGTAGTTCAGTGACGTCCGTCTCAAACCTGATCAGTATCGGTTCATGTTGTTCTTCTTGTTTGATACACATTTCTGTTGTTCATAATCTGTTTTGCAGCCGTGTCTGGAGATGACGGGGACTTTCAAGATGAAGAAAGTGAAGTTGGTGGAAGAGGGATTCAACCCGGCTCACATCAAGGATCCTCTATACTTTTTAGATCCTGAGAAAAAGACGTATGTTGCCATGAGTGAAGAGATCTACAGAGCGATCGGGGCAAGAGAAATCAAACTCTAACAACGTACTTCAAGCAGCCCTGTCCAAGCAGATGACTCACTTCTGTAAAAAGTAGCAGCTTATTTGAAGAACTCTTTAAGATTTTAATAATTTCTGATAAGTGTGAGAGAGCCAGCACCAGTGGGTAAGCATCGACTATGACAGAACATGGTATCCTCGTTTTAACATCCTTTATTGAGATTGTTAAAAATATTTACAGAGTATAAAGAATAAAGTCAGACAGTAAAAAAAAGGACTTACATTGCAGAACTTTATTCTACATTGCATCAGTAGCACAATATTTCTTAAGACAAACACTTAAAGAGAGGTAAGCATTGAGCAGTAACTGTCAGTTACTGTCTGATCCTTTTCTAGTCTTTTATCATCTTTCCAGATTTTTGTCTGGACGGGTCAACTTTTTCCAAAGTTCAAGGATGTTTTTCTGTCCAGGCCGTGAATTCCCTGCTAACCCCCGGGAAATATTTCAATACATGGGAACAAAAGTTTCAGAAATTCTTTCCAAAACATTTTCAAGGACCATTGGTGGAGTGGAACATTTAAGAAAATCTCCTGAGTGGGATAGATTTAGACGTTTTTTTAATACATTATCTAAATGTGGTTCTGCATTTACGCTTGTGTTTTTAAAATTAAATTTCTAGTGATAAAGACAGAAGAGTTTCTGTTTCATAAATTAAAAATGAGTGTAAGATTTGTTTGAATAATCTTTGAATTCATTCAAAATTGTGTCATTTTACCTTTTGAATGTGACACTGGATTTTCTAGATAGTTATTTCATCTGCATAGAAGGATATTTTATGTTAAAGTGTTGAGTTTCTCATCCTAAATTGACCCTTGTGTGTGCGAGCAACATTTTTTCTGCATTTAAAGAAACTTCAATGATTTGATGCCTGACTATAAGTAGTTCTAATTTCTTTTTCAACCATCACTCTGACCCCTCATGACAACATGATGCTGTTGACGATAAGAATCTGAAATCAAGACAAACTTTTGTTTATTTTCTAATATTTAGGTAATCTCAGGGACAAACTCACTGTAAACCATCATATTTTTTATTAATCTTTACAGTGTTTCGTAAATGTTTAACAAAATACAGACTGTGTGATTTACAGATTTGTTTCACTGTCACAGTTTTAGTTTTAATAAATAAGTTGGTTTCTTTAAACAGTCTTCATTTAGGATTGAGATGGTAGTCTGTTGAGTTTGATTTTTTTTAATCGTTTTTGTTTGAATCAAACTCGCATTAAAGCTCCCCTGAGAATCTTTTGGAGTGTTAAATCTTATCTCTTTGCTGATCTTGTCCTGCATGTGTTAATGTTTTCTGAGAGAAAAAAAAAAACTTTGTCTGCTTCATTTTAATGGTCACATGTATCTCAGACTTTAAATCTTTGCTGTCAATCACCTGGCCTGACACCTACCCCCTCATAGTGGTTAAATTCACCAAAAAGTTATATATTGACATTTTTTTATCGTATGGTTTATGCTCTAGTTCCTCTTTTAGGTCATACAAAGGCATTATTATTCATTTCAACCTGTCTCATTATCAGTGGAAAAGTTCCTTACAGTAGCTTTAAATGATCCCCTCTAATCAAACGTGACTCTTTTCTCTTGTTTTTCACAAAGAGTGGCGTGCTTTTGGTTAATCACGGAACCTTTGCTCTTATGTAAAGCAGCCAGACTTTATCAGCTATTGTGAACCTTATCAGCTTTATCATGTAACCTGAGTCAGGAAGTGTTTGGGTCTTTAGGTTATCCTGCCCTGACAGAGCCTCAGTGTTTGAGCTCACGCAGCCACGGACAAAAAAAAACTTCCGACTCGATCGGGTGAATAACTATTGATATAATCTGTGAGATTGAACCACAACCTTTGGCATGAAATGACACTTGGACTTAGTAACAGGCTGAACCACATGCCTCACATGGTAAAAATGTCAAAGTAAGGGAAACAAGTGTTTTCAGGAAATGAAACAAAAGAAAGTGAAAGGTTGAGGCCTAAAATGTGAGTTATTTTTGTAGCGTATTGATTTGATTTTGCTGTGCAGAGAGATGAAGTAAAAAGTTTGGACTCTGCAGGAAAATTTAAAAGGACACGTTTTAACGTTGATGTGGAAACCTGAAACCTCCAGCACACAGGAGAGACATTTCTCATTCTGTTAAAATGTTACAAATTAAATCTGATATCCTGAAAGTATATGCTCATATTTTCTTAAGTTATTTATCTTTTTAAATTTGACTTCTTCTTGTTGTCAGAAATATAAGGGCTGTCATTTTTGATTTTGCAATTAATGGCTGAATTCCAATCATAAATCTGACTTGGTTGCTTGTTTAAACTCAGTTGTTTTGCACATATAAAAAGTTTTACAGTCACCAGTAACAGTCTGCAGCACCTCTAGCAAGTATTTTTTAATTTTGAAACATAATTAATGCAAGAAATTGTTCTAAATGATCTTGACATTAAGTTTCATATTCAAATTCTGCACTGCCTCCTAAGTGTGAAAACCTTTTTTTGAGTCAAGATCGACAATATAAAGTATTTCTTTCCAGTTGTGTTTCATAAATATCCCTACATATTTCTCTGCTGGTCTTTGTAATGCAGTTTATCTAATTAGCTGCATGCTTAGCTCACAGGTGGTAGCTCATTTTCAGTTAATCCAACACAAGGTGCACATTAGTTTTCATTCGTCAACTGTGCCGTCTGGGGAAATGTGCCACACAGAGAGGAAGTAGTGTTATTTTCCATCATGACAACAGCAGAAAGCAGAGGGAAGCTGCTGTCAGCATGACTTTAGTTTGTGGAAAGCGACATGGAATTGAAAAAAACAAAACAAACAAACAAAAAAAACCCAGCCCACATATATTTACAACCATTATTTACAGATCTAGCATGTTTAAGATAAAACACAGGTTAACTCACCAACCAGCAGCTGCTGGGTGGAGTGACGTCCCTCTGACCTGCTTGGTTAGTCTGCCTTGTCTTGTGTGTTGCAGTTGGAGGTTTATAAATAAAGTTTGATTGATTGAAGGTAATTAGTGAACGTGGCTTGTTAATCAACCTGACTCTGGGCACATGGGCCCAGTTCAAGATCCCACCATTACTCTTTCCGATCTCGTTTCATCCCTTATTTTCAACCAAAACCTGCACAATACATTTTTTTTCCACACACCAGCTCACGTTTTCTGAAGTATTTATCGCCTTTTTGTGATAAATCTGGTAATTTCAGAGTTTTTCCATGTCATTCTCTCCCCTCTATTTGCCACAGCCTTTTGAGTTGGTCATGAGATGGTTTCTTTCAGGGAGGCTGAAGTCTCCTATGTTGAGTCAAATTTTTGCCAACAAGAAAGTCAGCGTCATCAGCTGGCTCTCACCAAACACTTTTGGGTCGACAGAAGTAGTGTGTCAGTGGAGAATATATATATTGCTGCAGACACAAATCAAAGACATGGGATGAGTTTTCTTTGACTTTTTGAAATTTAAGGGTTCTTGTTAGTTTTCCAAACCACAACTTCTGCCCTCTGTTTTCTCTTTTAGGGGAAACATAAGAACAACAAGAAGCGATATGTAGATGGCAGGAACTAAAAGATATTTCTGCAGGCTGATATGTTATTGCTATAATGCAAGTTTAGATGCAGTTGTTGGTGCATTTTGAGTAATAAAATATTTTAACTATAATGTCCCAGCTAGCAGTACACCTAAACATACCACAAAAAGTAAAGAAATTTGTGTTCTGCGGATCATTTCTTTCTTTCAGATGCCAAACAGTTTATTGTGCTGTTTCTAATGACGCTTCTGGTACCCTCAGGTGTTGATCATCAGATCAGCATCGGGCCCTGCCACAGTCGTCTGCATATGGCATTATTTCAACGAAGAAATAATCTACCAAACATACTGCCTGTCATTTTTGTTTGATTTATAACCCAGAGCCTCTACATCAAATTGGTAATTGAGTGTGTGTGTGTGTGTGTGATGAAACCTGTCTGGAGAGAGTCTGTGTTTTAGAGAGGGAGATTTAATCTGGATTTTACAAAGAAATCTGGATCAAGGAGTTGTTCTAAGGAAACCAAATGTGCAGATCTCTGAGTTGAAATTGTGGCCTGATTTAAACCCGATTTAACAGTTCAGTGTTTTACATGTGGGACAGCTTTAGAAGCAGCTGCGGATGGAAGAAAACCATTATCAACCATTACACTCTGAAAGTACAATCGCCAACTTCTCATCCCACAAGAGGATTCTTCAAGCTGTTTGGCAGGAAAACAGTCCAGGGTGTGTCGATACATAAAAAATATCTGGAGGCTGACATCAACACAGCACACAGATCCAAGATACTTTAAAAATGAATTTATTTATTAATACAGTGGTATACTTAGAAATGTGTCGCAAAGGAAAGAAACAAACAGCTGAACCGAAGAAAAATCAAAATAAATAAAAAGAATGTCAGCCACACAGGAAAGTAAACTAGTGTTGGGTTGAAGCAGTGTTATCATATCAAAAGAAAATAGTACTGATGTGCCATAATAAATTGTCTATTAGTACAAAAATACATTTCAGGGCACACAATACAGCATCCAGTATCACAAATAAAGGAAGGGCCCACTCTTCACAGCAGACCCCTTCAATTACATCTTTTAAAATTATTTAAACCAAGCACTTCTCTAGTTTGTAAATAAGAATAAAAAGTTTTCTGACCTTAAGTAAAAATGCCTTAAGTAGTGTGTGTATATGTTGGTAGAAAAGTCGGACTTATTACTGCTTATGTCAGTTCCAAGGCTCAGGGGTATAACCAGAATACAAACATAACCAATGTAACCGCTTTCTCTTTTTAAACAAACATTTTCTCTTTTATACAAAATAACAAAGATGTACAAAAGTTCATTTACAGAGAACCAAGGCCATATACTAGCAATATGTACAGCCACATTTTTAAACATCTTCTAGCTGTTTTGTATTTCCTCAGACTTCATATGCATAGCAGTAAAAGAAAGCATACCTTTTCGTCAGCCTCGATTATTCTCGTGTGCTAAATCCGAGTTCACTGTTAATGCGAAAAAAAGCAGAGACGACTTTTTCTTCTGCTAGAACTGAAGGATCCGATGTTTCGAACGTTTTCACTGAAAAGTTAAATATGCAGATAAGGCATCACTGCTTGCAGTGTACGATGGGATTTTCATGTGTTGAACTTAGTAGTAGCAGGCTTCTGGACCTGAGTCATAGCACATGCATAGATCTCTAGACAGCAGGAGTTTGTAAAATCAAGTCAGTATATTTATCTACGGTAAAACATTGCTACAAAAACTTCAGTTTTAAAGAGAGAGAGCCCCAGCAGAACAAACAGGCGCCTCATTTTAATACCTAACCTTCATTATTCTTACGGTTTCTTCTTCTTCTTCTTCTTCTATCATGAGCCTCATCAAGTCCTCAGAGATCGTTGATGAGTGAAACGCATGACCACAGGACTCACAAACGTAAGTTTTGCATATACCAACTTAACTGTTTGTGAGCCTCTGTTTGTGTTGTTCTTTTTTTTTTTTTTTTTTTTACAGTACGCAAAAATCCCGTTGCAATATTAAACAAGAATCAAAATTCTCCTTTTTCCTCGCACTGCTCGGACCTTTTACAAAATTAGCTTAAAAATGTCAAAATGAGAGTATTCAGTCTGTGGCACTGGTCATGCATTCCAACTTCAGTTCCTTTGTTTAAATAACTTGTTTTAATCTTTATTTTTTGCAAGCCTTGAAAGCACCAAAAAAATGAAAGAAAAAACAAGAGTGCAGCCTTGGGGATGCTGGACTCCTTCGACTCTCCTCGTGTGTCTGTGTGTGTTCGTTTCTTTTCTTCTTCTTTTTTTTTTTCTTCGTTTTTGGGCACAGTAAACAACGTGAGAGTATCAAGTTCATATGTCATCGAGCATCGTGCACCCCGCCCAGTGGAAGGAGCGCGACAGGGGCGACTGAGGTCCCCTCCTGTGCATCACATTCAGTAACAGGCCAGCTGTTGCTCTCTTCAGAAATGGTCAATGAGCACTGACACACAGTTTGCACCCACCAGGTAGTTTGGGTCTCCGGGGAGAGATTTGTTCTGCCAGGTTTTTGGATCACCTGCAGGATAAAGAGACGTGATGTCAACTGTAGAAACAACTTTCTCTTCTAAACAGACACAAAATAAGAGTTATCAATAATAAAAAACACAAAGAAGAAAAAAAAAATGATGATTGGGTGAATTGAGTTTGAAAATGTAGGAAACACAGTCCTGTTTCTCACCATGAGCTAAACTCAAAGCTACTTAACACTTGATAAATTTACCTGTGAATTAGCTTCATTTCAGACAGCTCAGCTCCTCTAAACACAACAGTACCATAATGAATAAAATATACGTGGTTGATTTTAGTAATGGGGGCTACAAGGTTGGAGTCTAGACTGCTAAAATCTCCACCTAATGAAAAAACTTAGATATTAGAGATCAGCTTTACAACCAGGAAGAGGATTATTTTGCTGCCGGCTGCACTGATTTTGATCATTCTCAAAGGACAACCCTTAAGTTTCAGTCAATGGTCCGTTTAAGGGCTTTAACTTCATCCTGTCTGTATTCAGCACAGGAATCTACATGGGACAGGCTTCAAGGACGAACAATTTAAATTCTGATCAAAAATCGGGCAGAGTTAAGACGAGAGAAACAATAAATGTGGAGCTAAACCAGCGATAATATTCAGCTGTATACGAAGCTCGTGTCTAATGACAAATCAAAGTTCAGTTAAGATGTAAGAAAAAAGAAGAAGTAAGACATCACTGCAAAGCCACGGCAATAAAAGTAAAGAGCGGAGCGGCTCCAGTTTGAGTTGACACACTAACTTGAATAGAACCTCTTTGATCTGGTGCTGTGATGGAGCAGAGCCAGACCGAAGACGCATCTGGTGTAATTCAGCCGTAAAATGCAGGGAAACAATGTTTTATCACTATTATTATTTTTGTTGCATTAACTATTCGATTTTTTAAAAATGTTAATGATTACTCAAATATTCAAAAATATATTCAAAAAAATCCTAGTTATGACTTAAACTCAGTACGTAAAGAAATAGAGCACAGTTTAGTAATGTTTTGCTTTCAGAGCTGCTGATCAGACACGTAATAATGGTTGGGTCAGGAACGCAGTAGGTAGATCTATAAGGCTTTGATCTTGATCTGCAACGTGCTAGCATTTATTTTTTACTCCTTCTATCATTTTTCACCTCAGTATAAACATCTAAGTGACATAATAGAAAAGCAAAGATCTGGAACTAGTTTAAAATTAGCCTCAAACCGTATACCTTCTGTTCTGCTAACTATGATTCTGTTTACAGTGCTGCAACAAAAACATCTGAAGGCACATAACCCTGAAAGTAATTTTGATCTTCTAGACTGATTTATCTGCCAGATTTAGTCTCTGGTGAAAATTCCCCATCCACTTACAGAACAGAACTCTGAAAAATTACTTTCTGCTTCCTAAAGCTAAAAAAATCTCTTCCAACAACATGATTTTTTTCCATTTACAAAGAACAAACACTCAGTTTTCTATCTTGTAAAAATAGAAATGGTGACAATTAATGAGCAGGGAATCACACTCGTCAGCCATTCTTATATTAACAAAAAAAAAGACCAATTAATGACACAAAGTTAATTATTTTTCTACGACAGCTGATTATCTGAATGTTTCAGCTTTGGGGGGGCTTAGTTTTTCCTAATTATGTTGTGTGTATTAATAGTGTGGAAGCGGAAGATTAGAATAAACAAGGCTGCACGGCTCAGATTAAGCATGAATAAAAAACAATTAAGCAGCACATGCATGAAAAAGGAATGAAAGGGAATATGGAAAAAAAGATGAGCTGGTGGAATTAATTCAGACACCAACTAAAAGTCTCCTCTCTAATCACCAAAGCCCACAGACCCCAAAGGACAGAGAGAGGACAGCGTACCCGACGAGGAGTCGGAGGATTTTAGAGCAAAAGACCAACCATCAGGGGTCATAGACGCACAGTGAGGTAAGCGCAGCTCCACCGGCTTCAGGAACTTGAGTCCGTGAGGGCCACACATCACCAGCGGACTTAGCAGCGTTTCTCCTGAATTCCACAAATAAGAACATCCAGGGATTAATGAGCACACAGGATTATCTATGAGCCAGTTAAAGAGCAGAGAGACTGACTGCCAGGAGAATTAACTCTTAAGAAATCTGTCAGGTGAAAGGTGAAATGAAAGTACTGCACACACTGAGGGTTTTAAGTTTCAGAGACAGAATCTGAAAATACAAGCTACCACCGACGTTTAAGAAGATGATTTCTAAAGCATCTCTACTCTCTCATCCGTAAATCTGCTGTCCATCAATCGTTCCCCCTCAAAAGAGCTGTAACTGTTTCTGTTTTTAAAGAATCTGAGGGACAGACCTTTCTCCTTGTCCAGGGGGGGCAGGATGCTGTTGTCCCGGCACACCTTGAAGTAGATCTCCTGCTCCACACTCTCTGGGATGGCACCCTGGGGGATGATGATGCTGACGCCCGTCTCGATGGAGCTCAGGACGCCTCCGTTACAGTTGAAGATACCCCGGGCAGTGGCCACCACAGTGTGTCCTTCATCCTCATCTTCATCATCCAGCGTACTGGGGCTGTGGAGTGGGGGTGGAGGAGTCATGAGTCATCAGACATTGTAGTGTAGGCAGGGCAAAGCCAATGGTTGTTTTTTTTCTTACCTCACAGGGATGGCCTTGGGGATGGCGTTGATGTTATTGTGCTGGTATTTGGGCCTGTTGTCCATGGTGCGTGTGAAGGTGTCCAGGCCACTGTCGTGATCCAGAGGCTGAGGAGACAGCTGAGGCTTCCCCCCGCTGTTGCTCACCACGCTGGGCTTCCCGAGGAGCTCCGTCTTCACCTGTGTGTCGTTGGGCAGCAGGTTGTGGTTGAACTTGGGGCTCTCGAACTTGCGCTCAAAGGGCCGAGCTGAGCTGGTGTACGGCTTAGGGACGTAGCGGTTGTAGCTGGTTGGGGCAGGAGCGCCGAGCGTCTTTGGGGGTGCTGTATCTGTGCCGTTGACTGGGGGTTTATCTAGGGGCCCCCTGGGGGGCAGGTAGCCTCCTGGTGTGGGTTCATCCCTGCTGGGTGGCCTGAGAGCTGCCAGCTCAGGTTTTGGATTCGGTGAGGTCAGCGGCTCAGGAACGGAGTTTACTGGAAAAGTGTAAGTGTGAACTTTACTAACAGTCTTCATCAAACTCTTTATCCTCAGCATTTATTTAGTAAAAAACCTACTGGTGGATTTTTGGTAGATAATTTGTTTTTCTCTTTTAGAATCTTGAAATAAACTCAACAGTAAATGTCCCTGATGAAGTCTGATTTTCAAAAGGTAAAGTGAGTCTGCTTACCGTCCCCGGGGCTGAGCTTGGGCAGTGTGCTGGGTGGGATGGCGGACACAGGAGGCCCATACTGTGAGGACGGGCTGATTTGAGGCAGAGGTTCATATCTCTTCTCCACTGGACTCACCTTTTCTACAGACTCAACCCTGCAGCACACCGACACAAACAGTGCACACCGTCAAAACAATTAGCAAGCATTAGCTGGGCTTGAAAAAGGAATGTTGAACTGCAGCCAGCAGCGCTGGCAGGAGGTGTGTTGTTGTACCTGTTGTATGGATAGGACAGCTGAGCTGGTTTGGGCAGATCATGGAAGCGGTTGATGCCAGGCACGGGTTGGCCCATGGCCTTGCTGTCGAAGCTGCGGCGATCAAAGTAGGACAACTGCTTCCTGTAGTACTCCTCATCCTCATCGGGGTCATAGTGGTTGGAACGCATCATATCATCCATGGGTTTAGGATGAGGCTTCTGTGGCTCAGGAGCCCTGCAGAGGAAGCAGAAGGAAACATGAAACAGCTGAAACAGGATCCATCTAAAGCATGCATGACAATACTTTCAAAGATAACATTACGCTTATTTAACTAAAACTGCACTCTTTGTGTTGAAAACTAGGAAATGACATGAAAAGTGAGGCTGCTTGATACGCCTAATAATCCTGGCTTCATGTGTGTGAATATCTGCATGTTCCTGTGCTGCTACAGCAAAGCCACTTGTGTCCACTAGATGGAGCTCTAACAACAACAAAATCCCTCCAAGACGCCTTTGCCAGGATCTGTTGTCCTTCAGCCACCATGTCTGCAGCCTGTGGGCCGTGCTGACGTCGAGCACGTACCTATAGGAGGACTTCTCCTGCTCCAGGTTGCTGAGGGAGTTGGCTTTGAGCACAGGGCCAGGTGTACTTATCGGTTTGGGAACATCTGCAGGCTGCAAAGCAAAGAGAGAGCATCATTTTTAGGGCTTTGGTTCAGACCACATGAATGAATCTCATGCACAGAGATATCTTGTTCAGCATAAGACAGCTTAATGGTTTAAAGGTTTCCACTTTGAGGTTTGATTGAAGTAACTACAGCTTGGTTTTCCAGTAATTCTCTGAGAACAGTTTGAAAAACAAACACTTAACCCTACGAGCTCACAGAGACAGTTTGGAGTAAGTTCTAGTTTAGATTTCTGCCTGCTCCAGGATATTGTATCGAATTACCACACCCAGCATTAAATCATAAATTGCATTTGACTTTTAGTATGTAGCTTTATTTTTAATTAAGCACCATTGTGTCTCATTCTGTCGTTTCAGTCGAGTGATTCTCTTTCTAATTGTTGTTTTCGCCTGAGAGTAAACAAGCTGCTTGTTTGCGTTGGTAAATTAGGCGATACAGGACATGGATTTTCAGCTATTCTGTAAATGAATGAGCTCAGGATGGTGGATCGGCAGGTCTTACGTTGTTTTTTTAATCTGTTTTTAAACTGTAACTCACCCTGAGTGCTGATGACTCTCCCTCTTTCGCCCGGTCCATAGAAACAGACCGTTTGTTCTCAAACATCTTCACTCTATTGAGCACTGACTGTGGTTTCATGGCCGGGTCCTCGTCCAGCTCTTCTCGGGGTGGAGGAGGAAAGGGCATGGAGCCCGGTGTGGTAGCTGGCTCACCCGGCGAGGACAGGGTCTCGGGTTTAGGAGGGGGGATTGTGGGTTCTGAGTTTATCTCATGCATCCCTGGCTTGTAGCCCCTGTTTGGCGGCCCAGGCATGTAGGTGGGCCTGAGACCCGAGTCGCCGTAATACTGCTTTGGGGGCTCTGGAGATCTAGGCGAGTTGATGGGGAAGCCATGAGGTTCTGCCTCGTAAGGAGAGCGAGCGTCGTAGCCAGCTGGTGGTGGAGGGGGTGGAGGCTCATCGTAACGAATGGGCCCGGGTTTGCTGTGGCGTCTGCCGTCGTAGCCCACAGGCGGGGCCTCG
Source organism: Labroides dimidiatus (assembly GCA_030710495.1). Classification (NCBI taxonomy): domain Eukaryota; kingdom Metazoa; phylum Chordata; class Actinopteri; order Labriformes; family Labridae; genus Labroides; species Labroides dimidiatus. The sequence continues at coordinate 23,619,112 of CM061147.1, read as the reverse complement.
TCGTATCGCGGCTGAGGAGGGCTGTAGTCCCTCCCTGGCCCGTCCTCGTACGGGGAGCGGGGGTTGTAGCCCATGGGTTGCTGGTGGCCCTGCTGGTACCCTGTGGGCTGGGTGGACGAGGTCTGCTGGTCGTAGGGGGGCCACTGTTCGCTGTAATGAGGCACACGGTTGTCGTAGTGCAGGTGAGAGTCAGTGTGAGGCTTTGGTTCTGTGTAGCCGCCTCCATCGTATCCGTAAGGCGGGTGGTCGTATTCGCGGTATGGCTGTTTGTCCTGGTACGGCGGCTGGTGCGTGTAGCTCATAGACTGCTTCAGGCCGTGGTTGATTCGCACAGGGTCGTCCATATTATAAAGATCTTTCTTGTACATCTGTGAAGAAACAAACGCAAATGAATACATCCGTCTTAATCCCACTGATGTGCGCTTTTAACCACCAACACGTTAGAACAGAACAGAAAGCAGTCAAGGAAATGCTTTCCAAACACCAGATTAAGAGAAACTACGAGATTAAATCCAATTCTGGGATGTAAACTGAAACCTGAGAGAACTGAAGATGTAAAACTTTAACCAAAGAATTAGAAAAACAGTCCTTTAACCATGTAAACATACAGCTCGTCCAAGTGCAATTACACAAGCAAACCTTCATTACCCAAAAACAGTTCTGAATGTCTGTTTGACAAGATGCCTTTCAAGAATGATGATTACAGAAAATCAACAGGCTTTTTACACGTTAACACGTCAGAAATAGAGACAAAAAAGAAATTTGCACATTTCTGAAAGGCCTCATTTCAAACATATGATGTGTAGCCTGTAGACAGCAAATCTAGTTACACTTATTCCTCTGAAAGAAGGTTGATTTCTCGTCAGCTACTCAGGACAAAAGTGCTCAACAGAAGACACAATGCAGTGTGCTGTAAGTACGTTTGTTTTTCTGTCAGAAGGATTGTTGGTCATTACTCAGAATACTGTCTGCAGGTTAGCTTTCATCATGCAACCAACATTCAGTTTGCATCTAATGCCACGTCAAACTACTGGCACTACAACAGACGACACATCTACCACTATGATGCCACTGTCAGTGCGACTATCGTTCATCTACAGAAGAGTTAAAGCTGAAAGGAACCCAAAACATTAGGAGCCATGCAAAGGAAGTAGAGGCAACAGTTAGGGCTGGTTGTGGATGTCTTCACCCTGTTCAAAGACTCAGATGTACCAGTCCTTCTGGTCTCCCAGCCCACTGTGGTGCATGTGGACGAGTCTGTCGCACATTTTCTCTGGGAGCCAGAGGCACACAGTGGGCTCAGTGAGTCACACAGTGTGGGCATGTCATGCAGAGAGCGAGTGGAAAGCATGTGCGAGAAGACAGGCAGTTAAAACAGCAGGCTGGGGGCCCAGGCCCGGTCCGAGTGGCTGGTGAAACAGCGGGTACCTTTGATTCTGGACCGGGCGGTCCAGACGGGTGGGGTTCGTGTGGTGGTGGTGGGGGCTGAATAAGCTCAGGGGCAGGGCTGGGGCTGCTAAGTGAGTCAGCCTGAGGAGCTGCGGCTGCAGCAGGCGGCTCCTCTAGGTGCAAACCCTCTAGCTGTACGGGCTGCTCAACAGCAGGGGGCGCTACCACCGGCGGAGGCAAGGAGGGCAAGGGCAGAGCAGCCTCATCTTGCTGTGAAGTATTGTTAAGAGACATTTATGACACAGCCTGCCAAGGGCACAGAAAGTAAAGCTCACCCCAACACCAAGGTCTCTTTACTCACACTGAATCAGACGAACACCAGCCAGAGAATCAATCGCACAAAAGTTTAGAAAAGATACAGAATCATTCACTCAAACATGTTTAACACTTAGCAGAGACATTTAATCTGAACAGAGACAGGACACTGAACACAGAAGAGCTGTTACTCTGCTCTGCACTCATATACTCCCACCCCGCCTGCAGAGCGAAGGAGAAACTCTACCTGTTGAGGGGTGGCCATTTTGAAAGCAGCAGGATCGATGCGGCTGGCGGGGTCAGACTGCACAGGGTGCTGGTATCCAGGGTAACCGGGGGTGTCCTGAATTACAGGCGGGTCCTCTCGGACGGGCTCCGATGAGCGAGTGATGGCAGGCTCTGTAGGCAGACCCACCTCATCGTTCAAAGTCTCGTCCAGTTCCTGGTCCGTGTACGCTCCGCCCTCTGTGTCCGTGTCCTCGTAATCAGAGGTGTGGCGGCTGTCCGTGCTGTACATGGAGTATTCACTTCCTGGTGCCGACAGGTAGGACAGGCGGTCATCGTGGATGTCTAAATCATCCTCTGTAGTGCCGTCCGCCTGAGCAGAGAGAAAAACGATCATCTCACATGTTGTTTCGAGGGAGTAAAAGGATATAAAATATCCTTCAAACAAGCCGCGGTCTCACCTTTCCCTCTGACACCCACACCAGCTGGTTCTGCTGCTGCTGGATGGTTTCCTTCAGAGCTCCGTACCAGCCGTCGTTCATGTTGTTCAGGTTGATGGTGGCTGAAAGATAAGAGTTTGACGATCACTTCCTCAAAGATTAAACGGGTGATAGAAATAAATCATCTCTTTTATGTGCTGTGTTTTAAGCTGCTCTGTTCACTCACTGGTGAACAGGTGGTGATTATTCTTCCTCAGTTTGATGGCTCTCTCATAGAGCTTCCTGGCACTCTTCCTGGACTCTGGACACAGTCTGGTCCTCATGTTCTTCACACCCTGCTTATTATCGGGGTTTAGGAAGACAACGATTGGGTACCACTGAGCGTAGTTCAACCTGTCCACAGCATTCGGGGTGATGTCCAGCACAGCATGCTTGTCCTTTACGAGATAAAGAAAGGAAAGGATGAAACGTATCTTAACATTAACATCAAACTGTAAAGATTAGAGGAAACTCACTCTGTCAATGATCTGCTTGATGGTGTGAAGACGGATGATTCCTGAACTCCTCTGGTCTGTTCCTGCATCTCTTGGTTCACTTTCTGTGAAACAAAAGTTAAAGATTTATGTCGAACAAATATTTCAGGACCAGCAGCTTCTCTGTTAGTTGATACCATACGATGCAAAGACACATACTCGCAAGCTCAAAAAGCTCTGGCTCTTCTCTGGCGAGTTTTTCTCGAGCTACATCAGCGATGGGCCCAAATATCACCACAGGTCTCAGGAAACCAGCTGCAGAAGAACATTTAGACTTTTAGGATGCAGCCTGTGTCTCAGTGTGACAAACAGAAGAGTAGATGGTTCCTGACTCCTCACCCTCTCTCAGTACGACCCTCTCATACGCTGGGAACTTCGTTTGGACCGGCTGGGAGGACAGGTCCTCTCTGCTCTTCCTCAGGTTCCTCTTGGAGCTTCGAAGACCGCGAAACCTCCAGAAGTCAGCTCTGTCACCCCCTGCTGTTTTTGGCAGAGTGTATTGCACGCTGGAGAGCTGCTCGGCTCTGTTGATGAAGACGTGAGGGACAGGGGACAGTTTTTAATGTAACACAAAATAAATGAAAACAAAATTTATGTCTCCACGACACATACGTCGTCTGATGGTGTGCTGTCACCTGTTTTTGTTGGGAATGATGCCCCTCTCCACCTCTTGGTGGTTCTTTCCGATGCGAATAGCCAGCCAGGAGCCCAGCTTCCCGTTGTAAAGGGTGTCCACCACACGGAAGACTTCCCCCTTGTTAAAGCTTAGCCCATAAGGAGATTCCTTCTCATACTCAAAGTGTGTTCGGATGTAAAAAGAGTCCCCAACGTCTGACTCCACGATCCGCCGATACACTGATCAGAGAAGAGCAGTGAATCAAAGCACTTAAAAATCATCTTCTCACACGTATCCATCTCATCTCTCCACTCCTTACTCACTTCACTTACCATCTTTCTTCTTCTGCGCGAGAATAGTGACCTCCTCACCCTTAGGAAGGTCCAGTAGGAACAGCACCGCCTCCTCTCGGATTATGTTTGCAAAATCTACATTATTTACCTGAAATTTGACGACACAGAAGTTATACTTTCATCTTCACTCTCAGAATTTCAATGAAAGTCAGGAGTGAGCTTTGTTGTTCAGAGAGTGTGCAACAGAAAGTGTTTGTCTCTATTTAGATAGAGGTTTACATAATGCTTCCTGTTCTCTGTATCGCCTGGGTAACTGCAAGTTTTAACAGCACTGCAAGAACTTGAGCCATCTCTCATTATTCTTGAGGAAAGGAGGAGGAGGAGGAGGTATAAACAGAGAGATATATGGCTTTGAGGAAATGGGACAAACACAGAGAGAGGAAACAGTGTTTTTTGTGTGTGCTCCCTCGGGGCCATTGCTAAGAGACCGGCCTGGAGGTACAAGAATTTTGGAGCAGGCGGTGTGTAAAACTGAATTAAAAAGCTTGAGGACACATTCCCCATAAAACATAGCTGTTTGAAGACACTATCAGGTACCGCTTGTTAAAACAAGAACACAAAGAACAATTCTTTTATGACAGAAAGTAACATCTCTTTAGTTCTTTTGCAATCTTGTTTTTACAGCTCCTGAACGGAGATCAGGTTTCATTCTGTCTGTGTTTGACAACAGAAAGACTTTTACCCTGAGAATTTGGTCGCCCTCCTCCAGGCCCTCCTTAGCAGCTGGGCTGTCCTCCAGGACTCCGGCTACAAAGATGCCCACGTCGTTCCCTCCGGCCAGCCTCAGCCCCACGCTCTCTCCCTTTTTGAACTTCACAAGCTTCATGCTAGGCCTGAAAATAGAGAATAGAAACATTCGCTGTTCTCCTTTTTTGATTTTCTTTGACGATGATCGCATCTCTTTCCAATGAAATCTTCAGGTGGTGAATAGTTTAGTGACTCTTGGAAGCTAGACAGAGCTCATTTTGTGACTGTTTAGTGTTGAGGAAGATCACAAAAGCAAAAAAAAAAAAAAAGACCAGCTCCTTTGAAAAGATGAGACTCTCACAGAAAAGTCACTTATTCTGAAACTGGTGGGTGCCATGAAACACATATTTGTTACAGAATCAAAAGCTGGCAACAAGAATTTCCTGCAGGATGAAAAATTCGATATTCGATGATGTGACATTAATATTACCGTAGGATGCTATCATCATGGGCAGCGCTTGGCACAGGGGCATCAGAGGGACTGACTGGCAGGTCTACATCTGGCTGTCCAGGCTGAGCATACACCGGCTTTGGCTCTGAACACACACACACACACAAACACAAACACACAAAAATGTTACACTTTCTGTTCATATATGTTTACAAACATCTGCTTCACACACTGTCACAACCCAGCAATACCGTACATTAATGTGTTTAACTGAGACAAGTGCATTAATAAAGAAAAAGACACACACACACTCCCCCAAGGCAAAGTGTAATCACACAGACGGTTGAACACACACACACACACACACACACATACACACATTCAAGGCACAGAGTGTCCTGAGCAGGGAGGTCAAACAGAAAGGCAGCAGAGTGCTGCAGGCTGGGGAGGAACGTCAGACTCGATCAACTCATACGCTTTATTTTCACTTGGCTTCCGGCAAGCTCAGCCAGGCTCAGCAAGCGTCTGGATCTAACTTTTTTTTTTTGTAGTTGAGTTTTTAAAAAGGGCAAAAATGACCAGATATCAAAGAAGATATTATGATTTGGTCGTAAAGTCTTTAAAGACGGGAAAACCCACTTTTCAAGTCTACTTACAGACACAAGAAACTATTAAAGGTCTTCAAGTATTTCTCTGTGCCGAGTACATTCATACAATGAAGCTGTAATGTGTGACTGCTCTCTCTCTCTCTCTCTCTCTCTCTCTCTCTGACCTGGAAGTGGTGGGAGCTGTTTCTCCTCTCTAGCCGGCTCCTTCGGTTTGGGCAGAGGAACCTCCTCTGCCAGCTTAGCTGGTGTTGAAGCCGGCTTCGACATCCGCTCATCATCGCGACTTCTGTGACTGCAGACAAAAATAGATTTCAGGGCACAACTTGTCTTTAAAAAATAAAAAGAAAAGAAAGAATACAAGAGTTTATAAATAGTGTATTCAGGAGATGTAAAGCTTGAAGGCAACAACGCACACCTCGAAGTCTGCACACCACTTATTCAAAGAGTTAGAGTGTTTGAATTCTTTCACTGACCGCTGTAGACACGCACAGGCTGAGAAAAGACAAAGAGGTGAAAAGAACAGCTTGAGTTTGAGGCTGAATTAAAGTCTTCAAGGGCACTACTTTGTCTTTCCTTTGTCGTTTTTCTCTTGTGCTCTATTTTTAGAGCAGCTTATCTGAAGTGTCAGGCTGGATTCTGTCCTTCAGGTGAATTTCACCGTGTTGCTCTTCAAATGTTCGACGGGGACGTCAGTTTTAAAGCTGTGTAAACTGTAACACTGTGATCCTGGATGATCCAGAGTTCTGTACAGCAAATGATGATTTTCCCAGGTTTTGATGATTGCTGACATTCCTAAAATGTCTTGATGAGAAATCAGAAGAAAGTCTCACTTTTAAATGGCAGGCGTCCAACCTCACGGTCACATGGCTGCTCACTGGCACAACTTCACTGGCTAAAAGCTGCTTTATTCACGAGCTGAGTGACCAAGCAGCCACAAAGGAGCCTGTTTGAACTGGCTACACATGGACAAAATGTTTTATCAGCCATCCAGGAGGAGACCCTTTCTTAAACTGCCAACTTCCTGAACTGAGAGAACAGGTCATAGGTCATAGATCAGGTTTGGAGGAAGAAAACATCCTGTTATAGCATCTCCTTCCTGAACAACAGAAAGATGTTGCTACTTCTACTCCTCAAACTGATACTGTCCAAAAAAGAGCAATATTAAGCCTGATGTGTGCAGATGTAAAAGATAAAAAGCTTTGACAAAAGTTCAGCTGACACTGAGAGCTGGTGACACTCTTTTGTTCCTTCAGCGTCGGAGTCATACTGTCCTCGTGCCAAACATGCGGTTTTCCCTCAAAAACATTCAAGAGACACGGAGATCCTGTGATACTTTCACAGGACTGGCACCTCAAGTCAAAACAAGAGATACCACTGAATAATTGATGGTGTATAACGTAGCCTCAGCAATATTTCACCTGCCATCAAATTGCTGTGATGTTAAACACTGATTTCTTTCATTACTGCAGAAATTAAAACGATATCTGAGTTATTACATTTCTCACGTCACACTAGAGCTACTTTTCTATGAATCTAGGTTACATCTAAATATGATTTACTATTACTTTAATTAGTAACTATTTACACGACGAAACAGTGACAAACTTACGGTATTCTCCAGCTGTTTAAGTAAAGGAGAAATAAAGAAAAAGCAGTGAGTGTTTTTAAAGGTGCATTCAAGTGTAAGGCAGCTTTTAGATGCATAAATCTGCAGTTAAGGTTTTAAAAAGCTCTGATCTGACACTCAGCGACACAGGTGGAGCACTTGACATTTACACTGAGCAGGACAGGTTTGGATTTCAGCCCTAATTCTGACCACGATTGTCTCTTTTGCAGCTTAATAGTGACTTTTATTATTCTCTGGTCAATTGGCAGTGTGAAAGGGGAACAACTCAGGTGCTCTGTTGAGCTAAATAAAGAATTAATGAGGTACTTTAAAACAAGATTACAGTACAGAAGTGCTGAATGAGCTGATGGCTGATTTTAACCTGTGACAAAAAATCGAAAGTCCTTCACAACCAAGGCGGCAAAGCAGACCTGTTTTTAAGTAAGTCTGACAGGTAAAGCAGCTCCTTGAATGTGGATAGTGGGCTTAAAACTACAAACTTATATAGCTTTAAATTATTGAGTGGATTATATTCTGAATTCATCACGGTGTCAAAAAGAAGAGTTTGTTTGCAAAAGAAAGAAAACCTTGAAAGTAATTTGTCAGATTATCAAGTAATGACAAAAATCAGCAAAACCGTAAAACTTAGGAATCGGACCTGTGGATATTTACCTTCATCAATCTGGTTTGATCAGTGCTCACCTGGTTTACTTCTAGATAAAACAGGTGAGACTCACCTTACATCTAAGTGGCTGTGTTCTAAAATAATTAAGTTTTTGTTGTTATGAAGTACTGAATGGTGAGATCTCACTGTTTGGGGGTTTCTGTACTGTATTGCAATTTTTTTTTCAAACAGTTAATAAAAGTAAGTATCAGATATAAGCAGCATAAAAATGACTAATTTTGTCAAAAATTCATGTCTGAAAATTTAAAACACAAATGTGTAGATTGCAGATCTTTACCTCCCGTTGCTGATTTGAGGGGGCGAGTGTCTGGAGTGGTCTGAGGGCTCGGACCGTCTGTCTGGTGAGTGGGAGCGGCTGCTACGACGTCTGTCATGCGATCGATTGGAATGATCGGATGCCAGCGAATGGATATCTGAAATGTCTGATCAAACGAGAGCCTCTGTTCAGAGCGAGAGAGCATCCTGAAATACACACAGACAAGTCCTGCTTTTTAAAAACAGCTGAATCCAACACTTAACACCACTCTCACCGTCTCTGTCAGAGGCGTTGGCTGAAGGAATGCTGTCATCGAGGTCAGGGATGTTCAGCAGGGTCGCCCTGTCGTCCCTCTGAACCACCATTTTTAGCTTGCCCTTTGACCTTTCTATCAGCTTCTTGGCATCTATCAAGGAGAGGTTTTCTGTCACTGTGCCATTGATCTGCGAGGAAACAGAGAGAGAAGAAACTCACTATGATAGAAAAGGCATAGAATTTCAAATTAATAGTCAAAGAAATCTTTGTTTTCCAGCTTTTAAAATTAAAGTTGTCATATGAGAAGTTAAGGCTTCAAGGATATTTTCTCAGAGGCACAAGATCAGATGGAAAATTGCTAAAACACTGGTCCCATTTGTTGGGGGTGAAACAAACAGGACACTAAGAGGTGGCCAAAAGCAGATGAAAATAAAAAAAAATAAAAAAAAGTGAAAATTGACTTGAAAGTTTAAATTCAAACAAAATTTTGACAAAGCTTGATGTGAGAAATGACTTAAAAATTGTTACACCCAAACAGCTTCTCTCTATGATCTGAGCAAAATCCAGTGCATCCAGCTGCAACTTTAAGTGCTGTAACAGACATTAAAAATATGATATACAGATCGATCAAAGAAACACTGAGGGGTTAGTTCAGACTGGTACTGAGAAATCATTTGTCTTAATCAATATGAAGAAATAAACATGTGAAAGTTTCAATAACTGGGATCTTGTCCAATAACTTATTTCATATCAAATGCCCCCCCCCCCACCTCCTGTGCGTCTTGCCCCCTCACCCTCACCCTTACCTTCAGTACAACATCTCCTTCCTGGATGTTGCCGTCCCTGGCTGCCAGGCTCTCGGGGGAAATGTCCTTGACAAAGATGTGGCTGGCCAGGCGAAGGCCATATTCTGCTTACAGAGTGAACGACAGCAACAAAGACCATATTAGCACAGAGCTCACATGACCGCTCCACTCTGACCACTCTACGCTGTCAAGCCGCCGCTCCCGCTGGGATTAACAGTACTGATTAAGGAAGATTAATTGCTCTTTGACTTAGATTTACTTGAGTTAACTTGGATTTTGCTGCGGCTGGCAAGTTTTGTTTACTCTGGCAGCTGACCAGTGCTGATTTGGAGCTCTTATTCTCTTCTAAAAGGTCCGCCTGTCTGGTAATTGTTGGGTAAATAAAATGGCAGGTGGTTTTCAGGATTGTTCTAATGTTCTAATTTTCATCCCGGCTGCCTTCTCAATCCCCGACTTTGTGAGCCTCACCTTCATTTTTGCGAGATTTGACGAGCGTGACTTTGGCGGGACGTGGGGGCAGGTTGTGCGAGCGTCGGTCTGAGCGTGGGGAGAGACTCCTCTCCCGTGAGCCGCTGCGCTCTCGTTCCCTGTCCCTTCGCCCGCTGCTGCGGCCGCTTCTTCTGCCCATGGCTCCGCCCACACCGCTGTAAGCACCACTGCGTCCGCTCCGCGTCTCATATATCTCTTCATCGTAGCTGTCCTCCTCCTCGTCGTGCTCTGACATGGTTTCCCGCTCCCCAAGGCGGCCCATGGGGACGTGCACCTTCCTCTTTCGTCTGATTGTCTGGTGACAGCATAGAAAAGAAATAAGTCACATACATTGAGATGAAGCTTTTGCTTCTATTATCCGTGAAATGTCGCAGATATGTCCGACATTACACTGCAGCTATGGATTCTCTTCCAACAAATGCTGAGAGTTTCCCGCAGAGGGTCATAATAGGATTTTCACACTCACAATTTTGGCAATTTTCCCACTTTTCCGAAGCTGCTGCACCGCATATGCATGCTCCACATTGTCCATGGAGACAGCATTGACCATAACGACTCTGTCATTTTCCCTAGAGAGAGGACACAGAGATAAGAGACATGCTGGAGTCTTTCTGTAGCAGCCAGGGTAATTTAATACTTATTACCATCTGCTCATATTGGAACAAAATCTTACTGCAATAGGCCTTCAGCCGGGCCTCCTTTCAACACATCTGAGATGACAATGGAGGTCTCGCCGCTCTGAAAATGAGGGTTATCCCGACCTCCTGAAATGGCTATTCCAAAGCCAAACCCTGGTGCCTGCAGAAAAACACAAAGAACAAAGATCAGAAAGCTGATTCAGCTGTCTGTGCACCAAAATACCACAGATCATGTAAAAAAAATATGGATTCAGATAAAGAGAGTGGACCGTCTTTGAATCAATTCATTTTGACATTGAAATGTAACAGCCACACTCTGTTCCTCCCTCTGTCATTGCCAGCAAACACATACTCTAAATGCTGTTTGCGTTAGCTTCTTTTCTGTAGATTATATGCATAAAACATGCTCAAAATGCAGCTGTTTTGCAGGTTATTAAGTGCCACAGTCAAAATTGTGGGACAGACAAAAAGCACTGTGATGAGTCTCCTGTTCTATCTGTTCCACCTGCAACTGTCGGCACAGTAAGCACACTTACATGATGTGATCAGGGGAACTGGAGGGAAGAAAAACGCAGAGACGGGGAGGAAGAAAAGATGGCACAGCAGGAGAGGTAGAAAGAGAAACACAGATGGATGCAAGGAGAATAAGAGAAACCTACCCTGTGTAGTGTTACTGTGTGCTGTTCCCAAATAACAGTCTCCTCCATTGCTGCGCTCTAGAAAACAGAGACAGAAAACAGTGTGGTTAACACGAGAGGGACGGCAGATTGAGATCCAAAGAGGCTGAAAGAAGCATCAGTCTTGTGACAAAAAGAGGCACACAGAATCAGTCACCAGCAGAGTCACGTGCTCTGCCAAAGTGTCCTTGAGTAAAACAACAGTGGAACGTCCTTGTATGAAGTCATTAAACATCTTCACTACAGCTGGTATATAAATCAATTGAACACTCAGTCGAGGCCTGAAGGCGTTTTTTTATACTGTGCTGTGAAGGAAACAAAAAGCAACAATAAGCATTTTGAGAGGTTGTAATAACTGAACCAGAGTGACGTTTTTTCTGTCTTTTGGCAGATTAACCAAAGGGAGGGAAATTTTAAATCTGATCATAAACTTTTCTCTTTCTCTTTGTAAAAGTGAATGAATCTCAGGAGGAGGCAGGGACACGGCTGTAGCAAAAAATAAGCGATGCACTTAAGATACAACTTTTAATCAGAGATATTAAACAATATAATGAATGTGGGTGGGGCTCAACGGTTTTGGAAAATAATCTAATTGCGATTTTTTCGGACCAATATTGCGATTGCGATTTACCAAGTGATTTTATTATTCGCTAAACACAAGCAATTAATCATTATGACCAACACGACAAAGGAAACTGAACAAAGAAACAATTCTTTCCTTGGTGGTCGGGGTTTTAGCCATGCAACTGTAATACATGGCCTTGTGGTGCTTTCTTAAATGCTGGAACAGGTTTGTAGTGTTGCCCCTTGATGTAGCTATGGTAACCAGGAGTTTTTTGCACAATACCTTATGCTGTGCCACATCTTCTTTCCTAAATCAAAAATAAGTCCAACATTTTTGGCCATTGGCAAACCAGCTGAAAGGTGCATCATCGCCCCCCACTGCATGCATGTCATGTAAGGTTGCATCTGTGTACATGAAACTTTGTTGTTGTAAGGCTTGAACAAACTTGTTCCAACACATATTTGAGGAGGAAAAAAAAACGTCAAAAAGTTTCATTTATTGAAACACTTTGAAGCATGTCATGCACGTCTTTAGATCTCTTCTTCAAAGGAGCTGTGAGAACTATCCGTTTGGCTTTGATTGCAGTGACACCTTTGGCCAGAATTGGCCGTGTTTTTCCAGGATAAAGACTCCATTTCCCATGAACACCATCATCCACTGTTGTCAAGGCATTTGTTTTGGAGAGAAGATCGACTTTTAAACTTTATTTATTTGTAGTTATGATGCGCTGTTGTTTGAAATCTGACATCTGTTTAGCATTAATCACAGTTTGGTGCTCTGAGACGTCTGTAACATGTAATGTCAGTGAATCCTGGTTATGTCCTACCAGTGCTCATCTACCAACTCCAACCTCACCAAGCAGAACTAACATAACCTCACTCCTCATTTTAGTGATAGACTCTCAAGTTTGAACAGCTCACTTCAGTGTAAGCCTGTGCTCTATCACTATTATTTTTATGCCTTAACGGCCATTATTTTCATTTCACTTCAATCGAAACCTGTATTTATTCTGGAAAAAACTTATACTTTTCTCTCATTTCCAATGCCATTGAGATCATGGGCGTATTAAAATCAATGAAGGGACGCACATGTTTTTTTTGTTTTGTTTTGTTTTTTTTAAGGTCCTGATTTGTTGATTTAATTCAGTCATCTCTATTCCTTAGTATAAGTTTGAGAATGAAAATTATGTTTGGCAACTTTAGGCTTTTCCAGGGTCTCTGCAGGTTTCAAAGGTCATTTTTAAGCCCATAATGAATACAATTTAAGACCCATTTCATATCCGTAATGGCAAAAAAGTACAAAAGACATGAAGAAAAATTGGAGGCACAGAATTGCCTGCAAAGTATTGCAATTTATTCTCAGCGCTGCCTTAACCATAGACAGTAGGCTGTAACACAGTGTGGTGCGCACACAGCACACTGGCTGGTTGTGCTCCATAAATTCTGAATGGGCTGCACAGGCACTTCAGTTACGTTTTGGAGTTACATTATACCATCCCCAAAAATGGAAAACTTTTAAAGAGAGACTGAAGTTTATGCATTAGTTTTAAATAAAAATGACATTAATAAATTTTAAGATCTTTCATAATCGTATTCAAGACATTTTTTGAGATTTAATGTGAATTTCAGACATTTTAGGACTTTATTTAGATCCTGCAGACACCCTGTTTTCAAATCCACTGATAGAATCTAGACTTTTAATTCTGTTAATACCAGGATCGGACTGGTGCACAAAACAAAATGAAAACAATTACAATTACAATTACAATGAGACTGTTGTCAGAAATCTAAGTGTTAAACTCAGATCATCTTTAGAATTTGGAGGGTATTTTATGAGTGAGGGTCTTCAATGGAAAATATGATCGAGGTGGAAAGAAAAACAAATTCAGCGTAAAGCGTTTTAAACCCAGTTTGCTCCCAAAATAGAAATGCAGCGCAGCAGTGTTTAACTACAGCTGTGAGTCAAATTTACAAAGTCTGCAGGAGGATCCATCAACATCTTCTTCCCTCTTACTCATGTGGATGCTCTGAGCTCAATCTAATTGCGGTCGTGTTGAGCCCACTTACACTTAAAGGTACATAAGTACGATCAATACATCTGCATTATGCTTGAAGAATCAGCCACCTGAGAGGGTTTGGAGAGGATTACAGCGCGCTGTTAAAGGCAGCGAAGAAAACCACAGAGAGGAGTTAAACAGTGAACGGTATAAGAGCAGACATGTTTTAAAAGGCAGTGACAGCACATGTCCACTTCATTCCCTGCACTGAGCTGAGTTTTTATTAAAAGAAGAGAGACGGTCTGTTTGTTCCTGTGTCCTCATGGGTGAATTTAAAATGGATGCCAACTGTCCCAGTCACCACAAACAGAGCTGCTCAAAGCATGTTTGTGTTTGTTTCAAGTTTTACTCTGCTTCCATTTACACAGTCACACACCTAGCATTGTGTTTTGTTTTGTCTTGCAGCACACACACATTTTTGAAACAGACCACGTGTGTGCAACACGACAGGATCTGAACTTCTGTTTACAGGGCACAGAATATTTTAATACACCCGTGCTCCATAACAATGAGACCACTCTGAGAGGCCGTGTTTAATATTCAAGCACACCCTGCATCGCATTAACATCCACAGAGGATAAGATGAAGGTCGACTCCTTCAGCTGTCGGGTCAGCAGTGTCCTCGGCGCACAGCACCTCACTTCTTATCTTATCTCTTCTACTATATCATTTCACCTCCACCACAATCTCACGACACATTAGACATTCAATGACTGCGTATAAAATACTATCAGGTCCATCCCCCTGGAGAAAATTACCAGCAGCATCACAGCAGCTAAAGCAATAACCCTCATCCGTCAGGTGAAGTGATCCCAGGTCCGTGACCTTAACAGGTGAGACCATCACACATTTCACTTCCTGAACACTGACGGTACAGAGGACGCATCAGGTTGGGTGATCTCATGTTGCGGCACAGGAAGTGCGACGACAAAATGAACTGCACGTTGAACGCAGTCTCAGTTTCAGCGCCTCCAGCTGTCATTACAAGCACACTGTTTGCAGCTTCGGGCTCTGAACGAGCTGCAAGTGTCAGCGCGGCTCATGTCGAAGATTAACAGGCAACACGTCGACATGACAACCTGCTAATGGTTTGGCGATTTAGTTCCTGAAAGTGATAACGATGCTCAGATCCTGGATGACTCACGGGGAAATATGAATAAAAAAGCAAAACAAAACAGTCTTAAAGGAAATAATTTTATTGTTTTGCTTCTGCACAACAGGAAACCCCAATCTGAGGCAGCAAATTTACTTTATTGTCTCTGCGGCTGTCCTGTTTGATGTTTTATCACCCAGGCTTCCTTCAACACATCATCCTTAATATGTGTTATGACCTTTCGGCCAAGTGCCAAACCAAAGCTTGTGTCTGAGAGCACAAGCAGCTGAATAAGTAGCTGCAGGTGGCCTCAGACGTTCTCAGCTTGGCAGCAACACTCACAAAGTCCTCTACAAGCTTATGTTGGGACTCACACAAGGAGAGGGAGAGAGAAAGAGAGAGGGAGAGAGGGGACAAAAGTTTGAACGAGGAAACTCCCCCATGGCCTTTTACGCTGAATACACTGCACTTGAGAGAGGAGGAAAAAAGACATCTGAATATTAACAAGAGTGCTGAAAGCAGAGGCATGAATTCTCAGTGGAAAGTTTGCTCTTTTGGGAGGAGGATTTATGCCCCCTGTCTTTTAGATATGCACCACGAAAACGCTGATGCAAAGAACTCTGACATTCTGTCGGAATTTATCGAGGGTTCGCCACTAAACCGCAAAGTTTTAGGAGGTAGTTGTTTCCAGTTGACATTTGTACTTTAAGGAATGTTTATAGGGAGCACGACACAAACATGCACACACACACAAGCCTTTCATGTTCAGGCCGCGTGTGTGACAGTGAATTTGTTGACTGGAAAATTTGATTAGCGAATGTTTACTGAGTGTCGATGCAATACAAATAAATCTCCATGAAATTAATGGAACGAAAAATCCAAAATGGAGCGAAAGAGGAGAAGAACAAAGCACGCAGGATTCAAGAGGAGGAAGAAAAACAAAACAGACACAGTCCTTTGCATGCCCCCCTCTCTCTCTCTCCCTCTCTCTCTCTCTCTCACACACACACCTTTCACTTTGAAGGGATGTAATTTTGCTTTCTCCTCCTGCAGAGCTTGTTGCTCTGGTAACAGAGGGGGAACAGTGTGGTGTTGTTCAAGTGGCCTGACATTTTCAGGCCGTGTCTGAAGGTTCCTCTCAGCAGTGAGAGGTTTTAAAGAGGAGACAGGGCCGAATTCATTCAGGAACAGAAGCAGCTTTTAGAGGAGCTCTCTTTACTCGCTGCCACATGTAGATTGAAATTCAGTTTGCGCTAATTGCCTGACGTTTGCCAAAACAAACACATTACTGCCGATTTACAGTAAGACATCTGCAGAGTTAACAATAAGTGATGAAAGGACTCAGCTGCATTTTTTAAAGTCTTACAACCAAACCAACAACAGAGCCAAAGACCGGAGTCTCAAAAGTCAAGTAAACATCAGAGAGAGCAAATAAACGAGTCACTCTACACCTCTCCTGTGTACAGTTTGCTCCCCCAGCAGCCTCCACTCACTGATGACTTCTGTAGAAATACTGTGAATGTCCTTTATGGCTGCTGACAACTACTGCCAAGAGAAGCTTCATGCCACAGGCCAGAGCCAGGGCTGGCAGCCGCTCCACAGCGGAGACGCACCATGTCGCATGGGTCATGCTTGGGGGGGATTACAAACAGGCAACTTTGGGAGCCAGCTCCACGACACAGATGGACTCCAACACAGACGAATCTCACAGCTGAGTGGAGAAGGGACAGGAGTGGAGGTGGACTGTGTGGGGCCAGTGCACAAACGGTCAACAAGACAGTTTCTCTTAAAATCTGCTGAAGTTAAAAACCACCTAACAGATTATCAAAGCATGTCTATGAAATAATCCAACATCCGCCTTTAGAGGCTACGCATGTTCAAGACATCTGAATGCATTTCTTTATTATTTGTAATTATTATTTTCATATGCACATTTTCAAGTCTCAAATTCAATATCATAAACATAGTGATATCTCTGCCACATTTTTCCCACTCTCTGTCATTGCATTGTTGTAATTCAATGTTTCAAAGCCCAAAAACATCAAATCACATCACATGAGAAAATCACATGTTTTTTGTTATGTGCTGGTACATTCAGCTCAGTGGGAAAATTGTAACATTTAAAAAAAAGTTTAGCAAATAAAGAGCTTTATAAGTTACTCTTTGTCTGGTTAACTGCCCAAGAAACACTTTCAGATTAAGAGCAGGATAAAAAAAATTAAGGGAAATGACTGTAAAAAAAAAAAAATACATTAAGCTTTTACTTTGAAAAGCATACAGGAAGTATAATGTAAATTTACTACAGATGTAGACATGAATATTGTTTGCCAGAACTGCATTTACCTTTCAGCAAAGGGACAGAGACAAATAAGGGTTGGTATCAAAAATATGCTTTAAACTTGTTAAAACACAAACAAACAAAAACCTGACCAGTATTAAATAATTAATGCAAGTGTACTGATGAAATAAGTTATTGTTATGAAATGTCATCTCAAAGTATATTTTAAATACTTTCATTTCTAAACTGAGCAATTCAGTACGTTGTAGATAACAAGTCTTATGTTTTCTAGATTCTCGCCAGCACTCTGGAAGACTTCATTCGATGCTCTGCAGCGAAACTACTAGAGGACGTGTATGACACAAGTACAACAAGTTCACATACTTTATGTGGATTCCAAAACTCTAATATTTAGTGGGGGGTTTTAAGTGACGTGAGATTAAGTCACAGTTTGGAGCGGCAGGTTGCTGCTTTGAATATCAATCCTCTTTTTTATTTTTTTCCCACTGTCTGAGTTTTATTTGACATCTCAAATGTGTGCCCAAGTTTATATTTGTTATTTTAAGGCTGCAGCTCATTCCTATGGTGTAAAAATTACGAGTCAATGCAGGGAAAAGTCAGTCAACAGAATTAGAAGAAAGAAAACATAATTTATTAAATATTAAATGTCCTTCCACATCTTTTAATCAAGGTAGAGAACAGCCTCTATCAGCATTACAGGTAAAGACCTGGGCCCGTTTACACGTCCAGTCATTACACAAATGGGACCATTAGTCATAACATACCGCTATGGAACAGCCCATTTGTTCGTAGCGTTAGTAACATTTATGACTGCCAAGAAATCGCCAGTCAACTAATTCCACCATGAAAGTGAGTGAGGCAGGTGCAGAACGTCATATGTCCAGGGAACTTCCTGGAAGATCCCTATCCCACAAATTCGAATTGAGCATGCGTACTTTCTTGCGTTTGATCAACTAGCACCTTCATATGTGGCACCAACTTTAGGACACCCAGATTGTCTCTGGGATCATGTAAACAGCATTTATTTTTTTAACTGTTGATCAAAGATGAGATGAGAAAACGTTCGAACATTGATCACAAAGGAAAACTGTTAAGGTGAATTATATTCTGTCAATTGATTGATAAAGACTGCGATTTAAAAGCATAAAATGTTAAGGGTGCCCTGATCTGATATGAATATTTGACATCGATACAATATTAGAAAGAAAACTAATATCGGATTATATCTGCTTGCATCTAAAATCTCTGATAGAAGCAGTCCATTCCAGACTCCGCTCCAGCACTTCTATCCAGCATGCAGAGTCCACATGATCACAACAATTGTGCATGCTAAGGTGCTAACAAAGTAGCAACAAGAAGGAGTGAAGTCGGCCGTGTGACAGTATTTTTCGTTTAAGTCCGAAAAAGACGTTGCAGCTGCGCGCAAAACTTGTCATGCACAAGTTTCCCATGGTGGAACAGAACTGTGGAAGTGTGATACATTTAAACTTTAAACATTCCCCCCAAGACTTAGTTAAGCCTTGAAGACTTACAAATAGAGATGACAGCACACCATTTGTGCTGATATTGTATCGGATCAATATCAGTATCAGCCAATACTCAATGCTGCAATATCAGTATCATACCAAAAGTGAAAAGGTTTTTTATTCCTGAAATCAATTATCTACAAGCTTTATATGAAATGTGTGCAATAATATGACAATCTGAGGCGGATTTATGTTGCACAGATAGACACATGTGAAATAAAATAGCACAATGACAAACATGAGCCCTCATATGGCTTGGAAGCACCAAGTGAAGCCACCAGAATTAGAATATGAGCAAATTTTGGCTGCTGATGGCTAATCTACGAGCCTCTTTGGCAAGAAACCGGCCTTTAGACAG
Source organism: Labroides dimidiatus (assembly GCA_030710495.1). Classification (NCBI taxonomy): domain Eukaryota; kingdom Metazoa; phylum Chordata; class Actinopteri; order Labriformes; family Labridae; genus Labroides; species Labroides dimidiatus. The sequence continues at coordinate 23,600,186 of CM061147.1, read as the reverse complement.
ATCTATTCATTTCAAAATACTAAACTTGGCAGGGGAAATTCTAGAAAGCGCTGATCTCAGTGAGCAGAATTGGATGCCATACCTCTGATCTCCGCACTCTTATGCTATTTCCAGGATTTGTGTTGCAGCTACAATAAAAACAGAAAACTAATCCTTGAACTCATGTTTTTCCTGGTATAGAAAACTCCTTTCTATAAAGAGGAGAATATATTTAACCCTACAGAGTGTAAATTAGAAAATCTGAGGTAAGGAAGCAGGAGACTATCTCTGTCTCCTCTCTGAGACAAAAGTCTTGAATATACATGAGTCATCACAATACTAACCTAACATGACCCTCAAGGAGAAAAGCAAAGATGGTGTTTCATTTTCTATTCATTCTGGAGTATCATTAAAATTAAAGAGAGCTGGCTCCGCTCAGCAGAAAAACAAAATCATACTTCTTCCACAGAGGGAACCAGAGCAAAATGGTGGGCTGTTCAATTTTGACAGAGAATAGATTTTATGCAGTACTACGGTTTAGGGCTGAGGCAGAACCTTATTCAATTTTGACCGCTCTGGGACCAGAGGAGCTAAAAATAGCTCTCATTAATTCTGCCGTTGTGATGCTGCAACAGAGTGATTTAAGGGAAACTTGCAGCAGCAACACTGGAGAACATTTAATAACCTCCTGTTATATTAAATGCCGTGCATCGACTGAAGCAAATAATGCAGTGCAGCAAAGAAACGCATTCTCCTTCTCTCCTGTGCCTGTTTGTCGGATTTGTCTGTAAAGGCCTCAGCGATACAAGGGGAGGTGGAGGATTTTCACAAAGCTTTTCCATAGCGGGGCAGTGAGACTGTGGATGTTTAATGTCAATGTTGGAGAGTTTTAGCAACTGATTTAGCAAATTTGCGTCTACATCTGAAAAACTCTGATGCATGTCCTCTTTTTGTTGCAGCAGAGGCTGCATGAAATCCTATCCAACAACTGTTTTCTTTTTTTTTTTTTTTTTTTTGGGGGGGGGGGGGGGGGGGGGCATAAAGGTTCCTCAGTCCAGCTTTAGATAAGTCCCCAAAAGAGAAGAACAGCAATAAAGCCTAATGAGTCTCAGTCTCCAGCAGGGAGAGAAACATCTCACATTTGCCTCGGAAGCATTTAATGAACATGCCAGCAGTGAACAGACTGCTAAGTCCAACGAGGGTACTGTCAGAAAGAACACTGTGCAAGTAGCAGAGCAGCCAAAGATGGAAAACAACAACAGTATCCGTCTCTGCTGTGGCTGCTGGCAGCGAAGCAGCAAACAAGTAGAATAAGATGATTGATCACTTCAGGAATTGAAAACGATGTGCTGTGGAGTGCTGACAACTGCTAAAACTCGCCTGCCTTGGAGAGCATATTCAAATGCTAATGAGGGCCCGTACCTTAGCCCCCCATCAGGGGGTCCCCTGAGAGACGAGTGACACTGTGCACATACATGTGCATACACTGTACTGTACAGGAGGGGAGGATGGGGGAGAGTGATAAGAAGGTCAAGAGATTTCATCTATTAACTGTGACATAAAATGTAATTACCATCCATTACAGCCACGAGCAACACATTTGTGTTATTTAAAGGTTAACACACTCCACCACTATGTCGCTTTGATTTGTTACTACAGTATTTAGATTAAACTGGATTCAGAGAAGGTCAGAGGTACTTACATCAGTTCATCGTGGCTGCTACAGAGGACACACACATACACACACACCAAAGCCTCTCCAACCTCGAGCTACTCCTCTGTAAATCCAGCAGGAGATTCCTGCAGACGCACTTCAGCAGCCTCAGTGCAGAACCGCACCAATCATTGCCAGGAGACTCTCTCGCCCCCACCTTCCTCCTCTTTCTATTTTCTTAGCTCGTGAGCGGCTGGAATTACGTTCACAGGTGAGGGGTTATGAAACACACCTCGCAGCTACGCCCTAATGTTTCCTCTGTCCTGCACGGGTCTGTGTCCTCTCTCTTTCTCTCTCTCTCTCCACATCTTCCCTCATAATTTATCTCTCCCTCCAGCTCTCTTCTTACACGCTCATGGGATCGGAGCAAATCCCCTCTAGCTTGGCAGCGATCTGTGTGGGATCTGCAGTTCCGCTACAGCATGGGACTCCTCTGTACTAGCGAACATCCATCCGCAGTGTAAACTGCTGTATCGGACTTAACCCCTGAAGTGCCGCGTTGAACCAGAGCAGGATCTGTCAATTCTCTTTGCATGCTCCTCTTCTTCAGGTGTGCTGCATTAGATGCATAAATTATGCTTATCGGATCAGTGAGCGACAGGATTACTGACCAAAACAACATTATTAACAATGGATGAGGACTTCACAGTTTGTTATTTTCAATGCAACACCGACACAACCAGATTTCCTTTCTAACAAGGACTTAAGAATTAAGAGGATCCGTTTGACTCTGTGAATAATACACCCACAGTCTGTATCATATAACAAACATTTAAAAGCTGTAGTAACACAACATGGCCGGGGTTGTTTATTGTTGTCTTTGCAGTGAGATCACTTCATCCCATCACAGTCTAGACATACAATGTTTTCTATAGACTTCAACTCTGCATGGTTGCACATTCATCCTAAGGCAACTCTCAGCATCTGCACTGAGTGTCAACAGACGTATTCACAAAAAACAGTCTTTGTTCGCCATGAAGGACGGCGTTTCCCTCTCCTTAGCTCCTTAGCAGCAACAGAAAAAGACAGCAGCAGACACTTCTGTCAGATAATCGTAGAAACACTCAACTGTGAGCTTCAAGATAACTTGCTTGATTTAAACTTAACCATTCAAACTGAGCGTCGCCCGCCACATGTCCTGACATTTGCAGCTACACATTACAGATTTAAAGTCTGTGTGAAGCAAAATCAGCTATTTTCTTCTAAACATTAAATAGGTTATATATGTATTTCCTGAAAACATGTAAAAGCCTTTCAACCATTTAGGATTTAATTGTGGAGCTAGGCTTCACAAACAATGTTTAAAATTTCTGTGTTCAGGATTTAGTGGGCGGGTCAGGAATCATAGCCGGTTACAGGTCATTAGCATAACCCCCGCCACTGCAACCACCACCAGCAGTCAGCCATATAGTTGCAAGGCAACCAGAAAACGATAACTGCAGGCAGAAGTGGTTATCTGTTATAGCAACACCCATAGGCTTCTGGAGAAACAGGTGGAATGATAGCCTGACTGTATTTGGCTTGGCTATAACATTACTAGTCAGTAATACATGTTGCTAAATGGCATAAATGGAAGAAATAAATGAGCATTCTGATGGCGACTGTGAGGAACGAGGCTGAGCTCTATCAGTATCTGACTCAGAGTCGGTTTCTGGCTCTGATGGATCAAACAGGTAGGGCTGGGTCCATCCGATGATGCTGCTAGCGCTAGCGTCCATTGTTACTGTAGGTAATGTACAAAACACGGACGCGGCTCCTCTCCTGCGTGTGGGCGTGGCTAAGCGCCTCTAACTGACCAGCATTTCACAGCAGAGAGAAGTGCTTATTTTTCCATGATTTTGACCCAGTTATATAGACTTAACAATTCTTTTAATATTTCAAATTCAGCTCAGTGGTCAATGACACATGTTTCTGTAGTGTAACAACCTAACTAACACAAATTCATTGCTGCTTTACACAGACTTTTAAATACAGGTTTTGTTGGCATAAGCCGTAAACTTTCTCTTTTAGCAGTCATAACTCATACGTATGCAGTGTGCTTTCAGGTTAAGTGGCAGCTGAGGACAGATCTACATGTGCTGGTGTAGACTTTCGTGACTGTGTAGGATGAAACGCTTGACACTGCAAACACACCCACACACACACATACACACACACCAAAAAAAAAAAAAGCAAAGACAGGAGGGAGGATGAAAACAAAGAACACATTTCTACAAGTGTTCAGCCCAGATTCATCATCAGAACATGGATTTAACTACACACCAAGGCCAAGTGGGTCATGACATCCCACCTATCAGTCAGGATAATGACCGAGCTGGACAAGCCTGACAAACAGCACGTCACCGCTGGCGAAGAGGGCAAGTTAAATTTACATCCCTCAAAGCAGAACCCGGGAGTGGCGACAGATTCCACACATAGTTTGCTCTCTCCACAAGCTTCGGCCTACCAGACACCAAATTAATTATTTCTACATCAACTAAAAGAGGTATGTGGAGAACTGGGGCTGCTAAAGTGCGACAAGTCAGCAGTTTGGCTCTTACTATGTCTTCTTTTGTGATCTTTAATTCATGACTACAAAACACAGGGGTGTGATCACTTTCTGCTATATGAATACATTCCTTAATGGGTCAAGGTGTGCGTCTTGTACGGCAAATTTTCCCCACATTGACATGTTTTTTTATGTAGAATCTTCCAGGAATCCTAGTTCAGACAAGTAGTCATACTCCTTAAGCATTAAAGCTTGTTGACCCAGCATGACGTTAGCATCTTAGCATTATGTCAAACTCTTTGCACTTCTCTGATTGCTGAGGTGTCTTTTGAGTGTTTATCATAACTAAAAGTACCATAAATCCTCAAATAAAGACTGATAATCAATTTGCAACCAAGCCTGTTATTACAGCTGGGATCACCTCTTTTATGAGTGGGTAAAAGCTGACTTCCAGTTGTTGGCAAAGACTGTGCGCTCTCATCTGGACTGCTCTGAGCTCTCTCTACATACATGATGAACTAGATGAGGAGGAGGAGAAGTGTGGAGTTGAATCATGAGTGATGTGATGCAAATTTTACACACTTTATATACAGTTTACTTCCCTTTTAAAAGATTAGGTTCAGATGGATTTAAAGAAAAACTTTTATGTACAGATGTAATATTTTTGGGTCATCTAGAGGTGGAAATGTTGTCATGAAAAATACTCAAGGGCATTTCCCACAAACACTATTTGAACTGTTTACTAGCAAATAGGTTGTTTTCTGCAAAGAGGTTCCTTTGCACAAGAAAAAGCATAATCTGCTCCATTTGAATGCATGATGCATACAAATAACACTGGCGCACAGAGGCACTATTTGCTTGGCAGTTGTTGTTTGTGGAGCATTTAACCTTTGGTGTGTGCTTTGTGAATTAGACTGTTTTTTGGCTGGTTTGCACGGGTTTAGTAGGCACAAAAGCCATGCGATCCTTTTGTGATCCAGACTCTTACTTTGAAGTGAAAATTTGAACAATTATGATTCACAGAAGGAGAGATTTTATTACACTGCCTTTAATATAAGCCCGGTGCAAGTAAATCAAACATATTTACCACTTAAAAGTGGTCGTAACAGAGGAAACAACGACATTCATTAACACAAAGTATCTGGGATGAAAAGTCTCATTAAACACTAACTACAAGAATTTCTGATGCATTTATCTTATGATTATATTATTGTATTGCTCTGCATTCAAAACAAAGCTATGTTATGCCTCAGAACTCGATTCACCTGAAATTTCACCTGTCTGATGAATGTATGCCCAAAAGCAACATCCTTGTATCTCCTTCTTTGGTCTCCACCAGTTCTTTATGGTAAAATGTGACTGTTAATGATCCACTTTGTGAATCAGTGCTGGATGAAGAGCATGCCGTGTTTGGAGGGTTGTTAAAGCTACTGCATAGAAAGGGGGAAAAGCAAATGATACTGTTTTCAGAGGGAAAAAAAGGTAGATTTGCATCAATATTTCTAACAGCCTTTCAAAAATTTGTTTGATTTTTAGCTCAATATGCATAGAGTCTCTTTCCAGGCTCCACAGCTGGAGCGTGCGATTATACTCAGGGTCCAAGTGTGTTCTGAATATATGGAGCAACAAATCAGCTCCTGAACCCAATCAGCCCAGTGGAAGTTATCAGTGCCCCACACAGAGCACATAAGAGGGCAGGAATGTGCTGATAAGCTGAGCCACTGACCTGCACCCCGCCTCCTCTCCGCCACAGTGATTGAAATGAGGACAAACGCAGCCAATAAAAAACAGACATGATAAGGAATGTTTCCATGCTATAAGAAGAAGGAGCTTCATGTTGAACTTTGATTGATGAGAGGTTTTGCGAGCCTCTCCTTCCTGATAATTCCCCACCCCTTTCAAACAGGGATTTACGATGGACCTGATTTATATGGGCAAGCCTCTGATCACTGGAGCTGTGTACATTTTTGAACACAGACTCAGTGTTACCTGAACATGGTCTTCACATGTTGGAAAAGGAAGGAAGTTTTTACTCTGCCGTCTTTCAAATTCTAAGCTGCAGTCCATAAACATCACAAAAACATAAACATCTCTAAAGAGTATGCTAAAACTAAGGTGGAATGAAATGAAGGAGCAGTAGAAGACAGCTGTTAGAAGTCAGACATACAATAAAAAAACACATTATTAGTATGAAAAACAAATTCCTCAGGCTCCAGCTGTAATAACATCCTGTATTAACATTGCTACAAGAACACATTAAGTAGGTTTGATTAGCTTAAGATAGGTGTGCTAAGAAGAACATGATATCGTCACAGAAATTATACTCCTCATTCATTTGGCCAATCAGAGAAAAGCACTGTTCTTTTAACGGGGTGTTTCTTAAGGTGTACACTATGATGTATAATTACTTCTATCCCATTCATCAACAGGTACAGTGATAAGTTTAAGCAACCACAGGAACATCAAGCGGTGAAATCATCAACAGCTTACAGCGATTTAACAGTTCTCTCTTATTCTGCAAATGAAACTGTCTTTTCTCCCAGACAACAGAAGCGGGAGTACAGGTCAAAGTCTTCATACATTTTTAATTGATGTAATCAATAGTGAAGTGCACATTGCCAACAATAAACAGTCAGTTAACCCCTCTGCTTCGCTTCCTCTTGCAAGTTATCCCATCTTTCAGAACGATGCGCCATGATAAACTGGTATTTCCTGGAAGACCTTCCACCAACCCAGTGCTGAGGTTTATTAAAAAAGCCTGGTGTCTCAGATTTTCACTGTGTTCCTACATGCAGCATGATGCAGACATGCAGTCTTATTCTTTTGTCTGCTATGACGCAAGTTTGTATTCAACAACTGGATAAGCCCCTCATTACAAACAGTATCTACTGGAACACAGGGATATAAAACAGCAGTCAGATATGACGTAAGTAGGCAAAATATGAGATAACAGTGACTTCCAAAACCACAGTGACTCAGATGACTGCTGCTCCCACGACAGCTTAGGGCAACGTGATTTACAGGCCGTCATGTATGGTCGCCCTTGGGCAGATAGATATCCTCCTCATCTCTCATCTCAGGCACAACTCTGCCATAAAAAATATTTAAAGATAAAAAGAACATCCAGCAGATACACCAAACATCCTCCGTACTGCCCGTGCTTCCCCTGCTCCATGTGATAAATATGATGCCCTGCACAGCTGCCATACGTCTCACTATTAATAACACATGACAGACTTGGTGATTCAGCATGCAGTCAATAAAATCATCATACTTTCTTTAAAATGTGTTCCTTATAAGATGTTACTGTATTATCTGATTGTCGTTTAGGGGTTTTCTTCAAATGCAGCTTCTGTTAAAGGCACTGTGAGGACTATCTGGAAAACCTAGTGCTTTTTGGGATAAAGACTCCATTTCCCATGAGCTCTATCACCCACTGTCTGAACGATGTGATTGTATCCACCTTTTTCCTGACTACCCATAGTTCATAACAGTTGCCGGTTTTGCTCTTCCGGTTGAACGTTCTATTTACGTCGCCATGGAGACCACAAAGCTGATGGTGTTAGCATAGCTGTCATCCTCACTCTAATAACTGGCTTTTAAAAGCAAGAAAGCGACAAAAGGAACAAAAATCGGAGGTAGAGTCATAGTGCGGATGTTTTAAAAAAAAAGTTTACACTGAGCCCTGCCTAGCATTAATGATTTCACACGAGTTGTTCTGAGCTAGCTCGCTGGTGGCGGCAAACGGTAGTCGATAACCACAGGTAGAACACCCATCGGCTTCTGAAGAAACAGGTGGATTGAAAGCAAATTAATAGTGCTGTTATCATCCTTTAAACGCTATTTTTCCTTGCTCAAGAAAACTTTTTGCAGAATGCGAAGCAGCACAGTAATTTATTTTTGAGACTATATTTCACCAAGCAGAGCAAATGTAACCTCACTCTTCCGTTTATTGATAGACTCTCAAGTTATAACAACACTGCAGTATAACTTCTCCATGTGGTTTGTAATGCATAATGCATAATTTAGCACACTGGACATACTTGAGTGGACAGGTTACCATCATCAACACACTAAATCTATTCATGCTGTAGTTATAAACACTTTATAACAATGTAAACAATATAAAGTCAAACTATAATACCTTGAAAAAAAATGCTCATGTCCAGTGTGGTTAAAATTCAACAGGTGATGGGTGTGTTGTAAGTGTACATTAGCAACAGTCCAGCTGTCACGGAAATAAACACTGTGAGGCGTTAGCTTATATCAGTGTAGAAACTAACTGTGTTTTCCCTCATACAAACACACACACATTGAGAAGCAGGCAATACTATGGCTGCCAGTTGAAACGTTAACAGAACCGATAGATCCACTAAATTAAACCCAGCTAACGTTAGCCAAATGCTACTTAGCTTCACCATAGACCCACTATGGTATCACAAGTTGACCATCAAAACAAGGTGAGCCCCCGCGTGACCTTACCGTTAACTCAGAGATACATTATCATTTTCCCACCAGCCTCGCTTAAAACAACACTCCCCTTTCACTTCTATAAATCCGACTCTTAATTAATCATGTACCCCATTTATACCCTCCTGGTCAAGTCAACCCCAAGCTGGCCGACATTTTGTTCCAGCAGCTAACAAGGCTAGCTCATCCTAGCTCACATTACCTGGACGCTCCACGCACTTGGTGGAAGAACAACCTGTCACCCCGATGACAGCTCGACTGCAAGGCATTTTGTGACTCTCTACATCCGTGTATGTAGGCTCAACAGAAAATATGACAACAAGCTCGTTTCTAATGCTTTAAATTAGAAGATAACGCTAGCATGTTGCTAACCACTTAGCATAGCGCGTAGATGCGGTTTGCTAGCGGTGAGATAGCGAAGTTGCCTCGGCTCGAACCGTTATCGCTCGCTTGTATCCGCAGGGAGACACACATCCAGTCAGCTCATGCGGCTACAGCGAAACATCCAGAATAAATCAAGTAAAACAATTCACCTTCGCGAAAGCAATGGTCCGCGCGACGAGCCGATGAAAATCTCACAGGAAAGGAATGAGAAGATCTTTCTAGTGGGGCTCCAGAGCAGCAGCCGCCGCACTGCAATGGCAGGCAGTGGATGAAGCCTTCTTCTCCCCCCCTCTGCTCTCACACTTCGGCTGCCGTCACCGCCGCGGTGACAGTGACAGGTTCGCCTGGAAGAAACCATTCGGGGTTGTCCGCGGGGGGGCATGGGGGGAAAGGGATGCAAAGATGCTTCCACAGCTGCAGCAGCAGCAGCATCGAGCGCCATTCCAGCGCGAGAGCCTCCGGTCGACGATGAGGATGAAAATACAGCAACGAAGCTTATATGGCGCCATATGTGGATCTGTTATCAACGTGACATTCGTTCAAATACACACAATAATAAAGAAGCCACCCTAAATAATAATAATAATAATAATAATAATAAATACATTATGTAGATATAAATAAATAATTATGTAGATATAAACAACAATAAAAAACTCAAATCCTCAAAAAAGTCAATTACTTATCAACTCACGCCCTCTGACGAAGTAATATCACTGTTTTCAGTAAAAGACCAAACTCTTATTACAGTTTTATATATTTTGACAAATAATTCGAGTAATCTGTTCTTGTTTGAAAACTGTACGTTTGACATTTCAAATAAGAAGTATGTCCTTGGTGTGTTTTGGCTGACTTTTTCATTAACTTATTTTTGGATACAAAATTACTAGGGATCTATTTTTGTGTGCACACATTACTGAGTTAATCAGACATCAATTCTGATAACAAGGTGTGATTTTGTTGAATACTCTTAAAGCTTAAAGTCTCATTAACATTTGTATCATGTAATTAACGGGATACATTATTGTTATAGCAAGTTATATATGCTTAAAGTAATTAAAATATCTGTTTTGGCAATCAAAATAACCCTCCTCTCCTTAAAGGATTTTCTTAAAAGTTTAGTGGGTATAACAGACGTTTATGAGCCTTTTGTGCATACTATCAGGGTTGCAAAACAACATTTGAATATAAAGAGCTTTTAACAAGTGTTTTGATCAAAAAGAGAGCTAATAAATCTGTGAGGGTGCAGTTTGCAGTTGAGGAAAGCTGTGTTGTTCTCTTGCAGCTAAAGAAAGGGGCATTTCAAATTGCCCTGTTTGTAATAATTTTAGCTTTATTCAATGATGTATACAGACTTCAAACAAAAATGTACCCTGGCACCTTTAAACTCAAAGTTTACAACAATCATTATTTTCTTTAACTCCTCTTTCAACAGCAGCAGGACACATTAAATTTTTTAAAACCTGTATATAAAAAAACGATATGCCACTGTGAAAGAAATACTCCAGACAAGGACCTTCTAATGCTACAAAGGTCTCAATATTGATTTGACAAATTGGATTTCAAAATATGAGTTGGGTTTGATTGATTTGATGTCTTTTGAAACAAAGGACCAGCCAAGTACAAGACGTTTATCTCTTGTATCGCCCCGTGTGTGTATATGTGGAGGTACCGATTTATTAACTGCAAACCCACGGGATGAAAATCAGAGCCTTATACTATAAAATCTGTTCTATATTTACTTTACTGTATATGGTTAAAAAGGGTAAAGATGGCATGAAAAAGAACTGTGTAGTTTTCACTTTTAACTACAGAAAACAAACTCTTTACAGGGAAAGCTGAGGTCGGCGCCTTAAGTAGTAATGACATGCTGCATAAAGCCATTTAAAATGCAGAGGATAGAACTAAAATCCAGCCTACAGTCACGATGCTCAATACTCCTTCCCATGGGGTATACAGATTGAATCAATATACAGTAGAATGTAAATTGTGCACTGCACCAAACCACCGCTCTTAAGACTCCATCCCATGCACTTTTTAAGTTTCCGTGCTGGCCTTTTCTATAAGTACATCACTCTCCCTGCAGCAGCTTCTGTTGTGTGTTTTATCACTTTGAGATCGTGTGACCGTTCTTGTCACCTCTACCTCTGTCTCTAATGAGCGCAGGAGGAGATAGGGGCAGAATGTAATGCCGGAGGAGCACAGAGGTCCTGCAATGTTGCTGACGTAAGGAGACTCGGGGCAGATTCCATTGGAGGATCAGAAGGAGAAGAGTGGAGGAGGGAGAGGAGGGTGGGGACATCGTAAATGGAAGAATGAGGGTTGGCCAAGGTCATAAGAATAAAATAAACAAAAGCGGTCATATATATCCTGTGAAAAAAACAAATAATAATGAATAGCAGTCTTAAAAAACAGGGAAATGAGGAAAACCCACAAAAAAGCAAATGCATCTGACCTCTACCTCATAAGTCCATTAGAACTATAAAAAGAGAACACTTGACAATATGTGAGGATAGTTTATGTCATTAAGAGACGGTAATGGCAATTGTAGAGTAGCTGACATATGCAATTGTGCTTCAAAGGCTGGAACTAGAAAGAGGCGAAAAATGAAGAGACAGTGCCAAATGGAAGAAGTGGAAGAAAGAGTGGAAGAAAGTGTGCAAAAAGCTGGAAAAACTAGAAAATCCAAAGTCCAGCAATTACAGCAAATGATGCGAAGTAAGAAAAAAAAAAAACAAGCAAGCACATCTTCTGTGATGAATTTTCCTTTTGCAGCTGTTTTCTGTTTTTGTTTTTCCCTTTGCAGCACATTTGCTTTTGAAGCAGTTGTTTCCACTTTTTCACAGCATGTTCTTTCATTTACTGTTTCTGTTGTTTGCACTGGTTTCAGGCAGTTGAATATGTTTAATTAGCATAGATTGTAAAGTTCTAATCTGTAAATATTTTTGGCCTTTTCGGCAGGTTGCCGTACTACTGTCAGGCTTTAACTTGCCACGGTACTATTGTCATGATTAGTTATCATGCATTACAGTATTCGCTGACGTACTGGAGCAGAAAAAATGCAATTAAGCTCTCAAACCCCTCTGGAAGTGCATGAATGTAAACTTTTTCTTACAGTCTGCATCTGATTTAACTGGCTGTGATGTGAATTTATGCTTCTTAATGTATCTTTGTTCAAGCCCTTGAAATACCCTCTGTTACTGCTTCCACAATGTTTGCATCACTGGCTCCAGCAGCACAGAGGGAGTTTCACATGCCGTGCAACAGAATTATGCAGCCCCCTTTCTCACTCACTCTCTTTCTCTCTCTCTCTTTCTCTCTCTCTCTCTCTCTCTCTCTCTCTCTCTCTCTCTCTCTCTCTCTCCATCAGCACATTTAGGAGCACAGACAGGATCCAAAGCATGAGTATGACTGCAGGAACAAATCACACGAGTGGAAAAAGCAAATTAGAAATTCACAGCAGGTCGGGCTTTTAGAGTGCACCGCCCCTGACGCTGAGCAAGTCACCTCTCAGCCTTACAGGTCAGGCAAAACAGCCAGCTAAGCAAAGGTTGGTGTGGCTATCCATGAGCTTTAATGACTGCAGCTATCAAGTGACATGACAGACGTTAAACATAGCTCTGCAGCAGGAGAAAATAAATGCTTTTGTCCGATAGCTGGGTGAGAAATAGATGATATTATGTGACATAGTGTTGCCAAACGCTGCAAGATGAAACAGGAAACTTTATGCTTCTTATCTTGTTATCTAGTCTTTGGTTTTACAAATTGGAGTACATCAGTGTAATCTCATAATGGAGCAGGCTGGCTACAGCACAGAGGCTTGTATTTCTGTGATTTCTGTGTCGTCCTCTGTCAGTATCGCTGACCTCCAGCATGAGGAAGCAGCACACTCAACTTGACAGCCAGGCCATTAGTTCTGGACAGAAAATTCCTCACACCGGGTTTCATAATAAAGCCTCGCTGCTACAAGGTGCAGCACGTTCAGAGAGGAAGAGAGAAGGCTCCATGATCCAGCGAGCATGAGATTTCTTGTAAAGTCAGCAGTTAAAAAGACACTTATCAAAAGATGTTTTATAGAAGGACGAGGTGTGACCTCGAGGAAACAGAGTTGAGGACGTACAGCAGTAAAATCATGGAGGATGCTTGATGTGGCTGCTGCCTCCTGATCTCTGTCCAGGTTATTATCTAAATTTACAATATGAGATCATAACACCTCAAAATAATATCTCATCTTTCATCTAAAGCCAAATATTTAGATACTACATAAAAATAATACTCATTCCACCGAAAAAGTTCAGGCTGTAAATATACAGTAAATGATTGGTTACTAGTCTCGTTATTACAGTAATTTTCTGTTAATATCTCAAAGTAATTTACTATAAATTTGTCAAAATAACTTACTGTACGCATTTCACAGTAAAAACTACAGCTTTATACTGTAACTTTACAGTTCCAATGCACAAAGAATTACTGGGATGTGACAATTTATTGTATATTACAGTTAAATGCTGAAAAATCCTGATGAATATATGTCTTAAAGGTAATGTGTATAGGACTTCTAGCCGTGGTCAATGTGCCGTCCTTGTCTTGTATTCCATAGCATTGTTTATGTTCTCCTAGTATTACAAACAGCTGTGCCTATTTTCTAGCCTTTGGCTCTTACTATGTTTACATTTCTCTGCTCTGTTTGTAAGTTTACACTGGACCTTATACACCCCAGTCCCGTGTAGCACACCTGCCTTGTTTGTTTGTTGTTTGATTTGTAATAGTTGCTGCCACTCACTTTTTTCAGCACTTTTCCCGCAGGAGTATGTCGTACAGCTGTTTATCTTGTGTCAGTGGTTGAATGGCAATAAAGTTGACTTCACAAAGATGTAAGTAAAAAAAGATCAAAGTGGGGCACAACTTTCTTTCACTAGAGCAGGTAACCCATGCGCAAGAGACCTGGGCTTTCTTTGTCCTTTAAGCTTTCCTGTTGGATAAGACAAAAAAGACCTCCAAAAGAAAGTAAACTACAGTAAAATTACCGTAATTAAAAAAAACAGTACGTATCTACTGAGGATTGCCACAATACATTATACTCTCACAACTATATGTGTATTAATGTATTAGTGCATGCAATCATGGACACAACACTTTGCAAAAACAACAGCAAAAGATACAAAATACAACAGAAAAAAAATGAGAGCAACACACTTTCTTATTTCATAAAATAATACATAAATCTGGCACAAATGTGTTCACTATCTCATCCGAGCACACACTGAGCGGCCGTAAAGCACCAAATTCTTACTTCAAACGGATTCTTAAGTTTTAAAGGTGCAAACAGGATCCATGTTCAGAAAGGAAGCCGTTTTTTTTTTTTGCAAAGATTTCCTCAGATGAACTTTTAATCTTCATCTCATTTTTTTCCCACCAACAGCTGAGAGCTCAGACGTATCCAGTGACACGAGATGACCTCACATCCCCGGCCCTGCGGATCATGTGACAAGAGGCCAGTGACATCCAAATCCTCTCTGCATCTAACTACAGCATCATGTACAGTAGCAAAGAAGCAATCACCTAAGTATGTTTATCCCAGGAGGCGGCTAGGCTCTGATGCTAATAAAGATGAACTATTCCAATCAGTTAATGTGGATGCAGCAGAGTGGTGAACTGAGTTGTTTTTTGTTTTTCAACACCAGATCACTGATTGCAGAGATAAACATGAAGCTGAATTCTTTAGGGGTATAAAAGCTTTTAAAGGATTCTTGTCAGTCCTTTAGAGACTTGACAGACAGCTGAAAACAGGCAGAAGATTAATTATCTGTTCTAATAAAATGGAAAAACTTTAAGAGTCAGTTGAAGGAGACTCACTTATCCAAAAGCTACAGCACTGCATGGAAAATAAATATTATATCAGATTATTTTAATTTGTGTGAATTCACTTCACACAAAGTGTGACCCCTGATGTGAACTTCCACTTCAAATATTAATTAACGATTGATTTTTTTTTTTCTTTTCCATCAAGCAGGGTTTTAAATGAGTTTGGATTCATATGAGGCTGTCTATTCATGACTTTTCCCCAAGAGAGCAGCCTCGCTCAGGATGAGAGTGAAGCAATTAGAGGCCTGTGTGGTGCGGGATCAGGTGCTCCCCTCGGACCAGGCCAGGGGGTATTGTGGAGAATAGGTGATGGGGGTAAGAGAGACAGGAGAGAAAAAGGGTGAAAAATCACCCAGGGGTACTTTACTGCACTGCGGAAAGAAGCAAGACAATATTATTAATATGCACCGCCTCAAATTTTAACTGGAAATTACTTTTATTACAATTTTTGATGAATCCAATTAAGAAAAAAGTACTATAACACAGCAAAAATGCCAGTTTTCACCCCTCTAATACATCAGATTGTGAAGGATTAAACTGTTTGCCCGCTTGACTTCCAACCATCCTCTTCCCAACAGCTCTTCCCATTTTAGCAGCTGCTCTGCTGGCAGTTTCTAATCATGCAATTAATCTACAGAGGCATTTTCTTCCCACATATGGAAGCTAAACATTCATCTAAATCCAAGATCTTTCCTGAACATTCACCCCTCCTCCCTCTAATGCGTCAGCCATGCAAACATAGATGTTTCTCTGCACATAAAGGTAGTAAAACTCTGCCCTCTGCAGGGCTTCAGCTGAACACTGTTCATCTGCGTCCAGCACAACCATCTTGAGCCGTATCCGTGCAGGAGGATATCTATATGCAGAATTATTTACAGTGGCATGAAAATGAGCGTGAGCAGAGTGGATCTGCGTGATTGCAGCTCCTGCTGGCTGATGATGCACGTGTGAACTGATGGAGGGAGACACAAGAAGGAGACGGGGTTGTTCACCCACGGGTGCGCCATGATAGGATGCTCCTGAGTCTAAACAGCATATGGTGCCTCCCTGGGCATCAACACACATCCTACATGTCCAGCAACACGGCAGGCTGTGTGATACACGCACACACACGCACAGACACACACGCAAAAACTGAATCAGTCAAACACAATGCTTAGTATTGCATGAGCACATACATAAATGTTTTTTTCCATTTATCTTCACACACAAAGCTCACATTTTGGCCCAATTACGGAAGTAAGGATCAGAAAGCATTTTAAATTTTAGATATTTTTTTTCTTAATAAAAAGAAATCATACAGAGTAAAAGTCAAAAATGGTTGTTATTATTATTGACATCACTCGAGCTAAAACAATGAATCATTTCCTCTGCTGGCTGATTATTGATGAGCTACATATACATTTTGAATCATTTGTTTACACACTAAAGGAAATAAAGATGTGCTGAAACTAGCTTGTACATTTAAAGCATTTTTTCCCTTTTCTATTTTCTCTTGGTTTCCCTTTCAGTTGGACAATAACCGGCATGTTTTTCAATTTTATTTTTTTATATATATATTTTAATTTTAGTTTGAATATCAGCCTCCATGCTCCTATATAAAAAAAGCACTTTACACAGAATTTACCCTTAATTATAACCATGTGAAGTGGGGTTGCATGAAGTGCTGGTCAATTGTACGTGTATTATCAAAGAAGATGCCGTTCTGCTCGACCTCTTTGTAAAGAAACTGGCTGGAGAAAAAGCACTGAAGCTAGACTATCAATCACTGCAGATGAGGTCAACGCTATGCTGCAGGCGGAAGAACAAATATGAGCCATGCACACGAAAACTGAAAAGAAAAAGCAGCAAAGTGAAGTAAAAATAAAAAATAAAATCACACTCTCCCTGGCATTAAATTTTTAAGTTGTGGTTTTTTAAACTTATCTAAATTGCACGGGGGAGTTGACTCTTGGTTGAGCCTTGCTTGTGTCTCCTGACAGTTTTTTTAACAAAGGGGTTGAGCTAAGCATCAACCACTTTTGAGGTAATATATTTTAAATTGACCAGTGCCTCATACAACCCCACTCCAAATTGTTAAAATAATAATGCCCTTTAATGTCAATTCTGAGTCAGTTTTTATAATGGAGCCTGATGGCTGATATACTTAAACTAAAGTGTGAAAATTGTTAAAAAAAAAATTGCTGAAAACATGCCAGTTATTGTCCAACTAACAGTGAAACTCCTGAAAACTTAAAAAGGAAAAAATACTTGAAACTTTCAAGTTGGTTCCATTGTATTATAACTTTTTTCCTCAAAATTATGAATTAGAATATAGGTATGATTCACCACTGATCAATGACCAGTTGCTGCAACAAAGCTCATTCATATTTCACAGCATTCTCAGTCTCATACATGTTTCTCTTTGACTCCGTCTGCAGCTGTTGATAAATGAGTTTTGGTTCCAGTTCTCCAGTCAGGCAAAAACCAACCAGCATCTCCCCTGTGAGTAATACACTTAATATTGACAAGTACCTCATGCAACCACACCACAAAAAACACAAAAACACCCCTTAAATAAAGACGCTATAGCTTTACATGATTGTACTGTATCTTCTGTTCTATGTTTTCAAGAACTACATATATTTTTACACAGATAAAAAAAATAAATCTAATTATGCCTCTACACATATGCACTCACAAACAACCACATATGCATGTATTACACATAAAATCTCTCCCATAAGACCTTCAGTTCAGACCTGTACTGTAATAATGCTCTGACTGCTGTTAGGAGGGTTTCTTCTTTTAGGCTGTGAGTTGCACTAAATATATGTTTAAATTTTCCTTGCCCTGAAATTAAGATTAATAAAGTGAAATAAAATAAATAAAGCCATTTGTTATTACTGGATAGCAGGTGTTTTAGGCATCAGTAGCAGAAAAACAAAATCAAATCCAAACCATAGATTTTTCTTTTTTTAAACCTTGCATCAGAAGAGACTAAATGTCTGCTCCGGAAAAGCAGAAGAATCCATCAGCAGACGATGTAATCCACCGAGCGTCCACAGCTGAGGACATCAAACGCTGTGATTGATTAAGTTGTCTCAGGACAACCTTCCCAGTGTTTTATTCCCGATGCTTGACTTCCCCTCCATGGCCACCATCTTGAATCCTACAAACATTACATCATCCCACTGCTGCTGCTTGTCCTTCACATGACCCCGTGCTCAAGTGCTCAAATAAGGGGAGGGGGATAACATGAGCACCGAGCCCTTCTTGAAAACAGGCCAGAGTCATAATGAAAGCTTGTTATGGTGGTATTAATAGACCCCGACTGTATTTTTGGAAGGGAAAACATTGTACACAATGTTGGTTCAGTGCTACACTTCCACTCATCGTCAGCTGCTGAGGGTGCTTACTGTCCAGGTCTCTCCTCTTGTCATAAATCATGTGGGAAAGTCAATAGAGTTGTTGGGATTTATGTGGGTTTGAGTCGTCTCTCTTGAAATGATTTGTCGTAGATGAGGGACACGAGCAACGACCATAAAAACAATCCCGAAGCACGAGTCGTTTTCCTCAAATCTTCCTCTGACAACCAAGGTCCCTGCTGTTTATAATCTTAACACGGCATCTTTTCAGAAGTGAAAAACGGCTAATATCATCCAACATATTGTTAAGTTTTAACCGCAAAACAACACACTATTTATACAGTTTTCAGCTTTTAATTTCAAGCTGTGAAAACGTTTAAAATCAACCTTGCAGAGGCCGTAAAGTCAGCATATTGCTACAAGATGTGTGACATAATAGTATGACACACACACACGTAGAGGCGAGCCTTTAGTGACCTGCCATATGTCCCAACAGAACACCCATAGGCAGACCTCGCTCCAGAGTCCCAGCCTCCAGAAACCACAAACCTCAACATCTGCCATCCTCTGTCCACACCGCCTGTTCAACCAGACATGCAACACACACACACACACACACACACACACACACACACACACACACACACACACACACACACACACACACACACACACACACACACACACACACACACACACACACAACCTTCCTCCATCACCTCCAACCATCCCCCTGTGCTTATCACCTATAGGACAAAGAAAAGAGCATCCATTTGACTCTGTTCATACATTACATAAGAGACCTGTCTTGCTGAGACCCAATCACAGAGCCCCCCCTACACACACACACACACACACACACACACACACACACGCACATTCATCGAGGTCTCCGACAGCGTTAGTCGTGATAAATCTGCACCCCCCCTCCCCTCCCTCTGCCTCCGTGTGGTGTGTCTCACTCAGGTTCTCTTCTCCCACCCCTCATGCACCTCCAAGTCTTCATCACACGGGAACAATCTCCCTCTAACAGGCCCCTGAATATGCAGATTGGTTAATTCAGCTGCAGTTGCTCTCTGGGTAAATGCATCTGCAGCACTTTCCCAAGACTGAGCAGCGAATAAATGCTTACGCTGGGGCTTTTTTTCCCTTTTTTTTTGTGTGTGGCAGATAGGGGGGAGTGCCTCGGTTCACGGCAGACTGCAGCCAAGGATGAGATTTTAGAAGCAGAACAGGGCAAGCAGAACTAATAAGAGATTAAGACTTTGACCAAAGCAGTGCTCAGGGCCTTGGTCGGCGACTGATACTGATCTGTCAAGGAGTAATTAATTTAATTGCGCTTTTTATCTTGGCTTAGCTGCACCTGCTCCTGCTGATACACTCTTACAGTTTCTCTGCAACTCACCTGGTTATAGCCTCTGCAGCAAATATTCCTTTTACATTTCCGAAAACAGCTGAAGGGGCAGGAAAATACTGCAATAAAAACACATCTTTCTCTCTCAAAAATAAATAAACAAACAAACAAATTAATTAATCTAATGAAACAAAAACAGCAATCTCAAATTAGCATCACACCAGCAGGGACTAAGAGTAGGGTACTGTATTTTTCATCATCTTCAAAACCATTAATCCCTTTAAAAAAAGAACACAGCAGGAATATCCCCTTGAAATGCTACTTTTTGTCATGAGAAATCCCCTGGGGTTTCTACTTTCACAGCAACAAATAAAAGTCACACAGTGGTTGAGTATGAGAGGTCTATGGAGTAAATAATAAAGAGAAAAAGAGTTTGTGTTACGCCTGAACAGATGGACTAATGCATCTCCCTAAAGCATTGAGAAATCCTGTGAACGCTGCTGCTTTGAGATGAGACGAGCTGTTGTTGATGAACACAGAAAAATAGCTCCTGCAATACACCGAGGCATCGAGTGCATAAAAGACTGTAGTTAGTCACCCCCTCCTCCTCTTCTTCATCTCTGTTGTGCTTTCTGCAGCTTTAGCACTAAAATCTGATTCAAGCTTTCTGTGAACAAGTGCGCTGCTTGCCAACACAAATGACAGCAGGAGTGGGCTGGGGGCCAAAGTCCTCCCTTGACTATCAAGAGAGAAAAGCAATCAAAAGAAGCAATCAATATAAACAAAGTCTTAACTACTATTGATTATTTAGCTCTACGCTGATGGGCAATGATAGTTATGGACCTAAATTCATACACTCAGTTGATTAATATCTTTAGTTCTCTGTTGAAACAGCCAGTCAGATGAGATCTTTTTTCACATTACTGCAGATCATCCAGTGGCTCGGAGGCTCACTGTTGTGTCTGTTGAGATATTTTGGTAAGGACGCAAAGGAAACAGCTCCTCAGCTCAGCATCCTGCAGTCTCATCACTCACTGTAAGGCGGACCGTTACTTCCATCAGCCGCATTTGAGTTTGGGCAAGTCAGCAAGTTTTCCTCCAGTGCACACACAGCCTGTACAAAAAGAAATATACCATGAAGAGGCCAGGAGCCCTCAGCTGAGCACTCTGTCTGCCCTGAGATGGAGGCCTCTGGAGCCATTTGAAGGGTCCTCTGAGTGGCAGGCCATGAAGACAAATAAATGTGATGTGGTGAGGTGATCTACATGACTCACAGAGCAGAGAAAGGAAACGAGAGTGCGGTGACACTACACTGCCTTTTCCATTCAGATGAAGGCTTATGAATGCTGCGCATGGCTCAGAATCAAGGCCACCACTAATCTGTCAATTACAGCCTAAAAGCATCCACCTCCAGCATCGCAGAGTCAGGTTTACATGCAGGGAGCAGGATGCTGGTTTTGTAATAACATTTGAAATGACTAACTGAATTTGTTTACATGACAATTTACTTTTTAAATAAGCTCTTGGAAAAGCAAAACCAACACTTTTATATCGAAAAATATTCCGACAAGCATTAGATGGATTGTTATGAGATGTTGGCTTACTGGTCTACACAGAAGAGTTAAGCTTTGCATAATGTGATTCTGCCTTTAGTTTAAAGAGATAGTTTGATCATTTTGAAGAGGGGTTGCATAAGGTATTCATCAATAGTAAGTGTCTTACTCACAGGGAATCCTTGTCAGCAAGGCCCTATTGTTGAGTCACTGGGCCGAGAGCCAGCAGGCGGAGGAACACGTATGTGTTGCGTCCACAAATAGTGCCATGGTAATAGTGTTAAACAAATCCTGACAGCAAAGTAAAGTGCTGAGAAGTTCCTACAGTGTTCACTTGCACCTACAATGTCTGGGTCAGTACAGTTAGCAGAACTGTGTGGTAGAGTTGACCTCGCTGACCCCAAGCCTAAAACTGAATGAAACTTCTCAATAATAGGGCCGAGTGCACCGTCCTCTCTATGAGTAACAAACTCACTAAAATTTGAAGTTTTAATTTCATGATTGTCAAATAAGATTTTATACACCCGGCCTGCATGGGCTTACATGATACCATGAAACCTTGCAGACCAGGGTCAAAGTGCACAGCTCGTCTTTTCATTATTAAGAGGTGAGGTCTGTATGAAATATAAGGGCACCGGTACATATGGTCTTCGGGTTTACATTCATCTTTTACTACACCATGGTGGCCAAAATTGTTAGAACACCTGACAGATCTGAAAATTATTGACCTTTTTTGCCTCCAAAACATGATCATATAACTTGCAGATGGTTGCTCTGAGCACAACAAATATTTGGTAAAGTAGGTCCTGCTGTTTTTATCTACTTCTGACTTTAACACTTGTTTTTTCCACCTTTTGCAACAATTAAATCAGCACGTCTCTGGCTTAGTGTCAATATATTTCCTTAGAACTTCAACAGTAACGTTATCCAAAAGGCTTTCCTTTGAATTTACACTAGGTCTGTCCAGTTTATTTTCCAATTCACCCATATTTGCACAATGGGGTAGAGGTCTGGATTTGAAGGGGCCAGTCTCCTGAATCTGAATCCTGAATCTCCTTATGATGGGTCTATTCTATGGTACATAGAGCGTAATGACAAAATGATGAGTTTTTCAGATATCTGATTTGATTTAAGGGTATTTATATTGTATGACTTTTGGGGGGTTATTTATTTATTTATTTATTTATTTATTTATTTATTTATTTATTTGTTTGTTTGTTTGTTTGTTTGTTTGTTTGTTTGTTTGTTTGATTATTGCTGTTTTCCAGATGGAGTTCTATCATCCAAAATTTGTCATTCTTGTCTACTGACTGCAAAAAAAAAAAAAAAAAAAAAAAAAATCTATGTATCATTTTTTTAAGGTGACACAATCAATAAAATCACAGACAGAATGCCATGTCTTCTCTTTTTTCCCCCAGACTTTTGAGACAAAATTAGCTTAGCCATTTCAGTAATTAGGTAAGTTAAATTAAAAACATCCAAATTCCAGTTTCTGTCATCTGTACAACACAATATCTCAGACAACCAATTTCTCAGTAAGTCTCTGATGTCATCATATTTAATACAAAGCAAAAGAAAATGGATTCACTTTCCATATCATCGAAATCACACAATTCACAAACTTACTTGCAGCTGTAAAGTGTCTAATTAATCTCCTCCTTAAAAAAGGAGCTGTCCCTTGAAATTGGCGAGCATGACTTTGGATGAAATGTCATAACAGCAATCAGACGTTTGTAACTTCTTAGTCCTCAACACTCTGCTTGCTGTAGGTCAACTCCCCACCTGAATCCATTGAATGAATGTCATCCCTACTCTTCCTGACCTCACATGTTCCCTATATCTATCCTATCCAATGATGGCAAAAAGAAAGAATCTAAGTGCATAAGTGTCAAACACCCAATTTACAATCAAATGTCTGCAAAGCTAGCAACATTCCCATCAGCCTCAGCTGCATCGTGCATGCTTGCGCAAGCCAACATGCTCAGCTAAAAGATAGTGAACAAAGTGAACATGACATCTGCTTAACATCAGCATGTAAGTGTTGTTCTCATGAGCGTGTTAGCATACAGCTTCACAGATCTGCAGGCATACTTCTGGTGTCATTAATAAATCAGTGCATCAGAGAGGCTTAGAGCTCTGTGACTGTGACACCACTTAGCTTAGCATCCTACCGACACAAGGGTTTAAGTTAAACTGTCAGAGTACACAACAGAGCTTTTTCTTTATCAAAGTCTGTGAGAGGAGCTGTAAAATATGGTACAGATATCAAAAAGCACACTCTCAAAAGCTGTATTAAACTTGCTGACTGATACTTGTATCAATAATTCAACCAGCACGGAGGTTCTTCGATATCCTTTAATGAGATGGGGCGTTTGAGCTGAATTCACAGTCAGGTCATATCTGAGCTGTCATCATGATATAATTCCCTTGAGGCTGAGGCCCTCCAGCAGTCTTCTATAGCTGTCTGAGAACAACAAAGTACACACGTGCACTACCATTGTGTCTGCTTTGATTAGTGTAAATCACAGGTGAAAATTTAAAGCACTCCTTTCTGCATCAGTGTTCCTTTTAAGTGTAAAAACCACCCAACAAAGAGAAGTCAGGATAATTTACTGTGACTCAAAGAAAGAAATCCCCTATGAGCGTTTAGGTACAATTTGAGGCATTTAAAGATCAAGACACCTGTTTGTGTGAGTAAAATACAACATAATGTTTTTAACCAAAGTTCTTTGAGAAACCCCAGAAGTGACTACTGAGTGTGAAAAACTATAATTTCAGAACATGTGACATTACTTTATCAATAATGTATCAGGAGGGACAGAGGAAGTTGTAATTTATAGAGACTACTATATGCAAAATTTCTTATCTTAGGGCCTGTGTCCACTAGCAACATTTCTGACACTGGCAGTGTCTCATTTTCAGAATGCGTCTCACTGGTGCCTACTGTTACTAGTTTACTAAAGTTGTTTGAGGCTGTTCTGTTTTAAAATGTTCTGGCTATATCCTATTTGACTTTAATCAATACATTTTATGAAGTAAACTCTATGAAGTAAAATAATCATTGCTGAAAAATTTGAGAGAAGATCTCACCTCTCTTGGTTTAAACTGATCAGTTGTGATGAAGTTTAATTGGCAGCTGTTTTATGCACACAGTGGTGAAAGATAAAGAAAAAAAACAGTGGACACTAAGGACATTTTTGTGCTTTGGATGCTGTGCACTGTAAACACTGATATTCCTTGATTCTATGAATAAAATACGTGCTGTCTAAAAAAAAGAAAAGCTTTTAGTGGACACAGGCCCTTTTCATCAAGGAGAAGAACATGTATGGGTAGTTTTCTGAAAATCAAGAGAGATTAAAATCCCCCCACAGATTGCAGTGGAGATGTTATGTTTCAAATCACGTACTTCTGTATATACACTTACAATATTTTGAGTGCATAAGTTTGTTCGCACTGATAGTATGGAAAAATATAGTGCACTTTGATTTCTCAGCTGGCGCACTCAAACCGGTCAAAAAGTTGAGTGGAAACTTCCCACCCTCAATGGTCACCATGTTGGTTATGTAGTAAACAGACACGAACGGATGACTGTTATTAATGAATAACAGAAGAACACCTGTGAACAGTTACAAAATGTGATCATCATCTCTTGTAAATGCGAAGCAGCAGTGTTTGATCCAAGAAAACCACGCTGTAATAAATTTGTGCCCTGCTCTAGTGAGTACATAGTGTACTTCATATTAGTGTGCTAACAAAAGTATCCGATTTGGGACACAGCATCAGTCTCATTTTCAGTTAATCATGAAAAGAAATATATACCACAGGAAAGTGAAAATGTGATTTGTGGGGAAAACAGAAATGTTGACGCTACTTTCATGTTTTTGGATAGTATACTGGTGATTCCAGCATAAAGAATGGAAACATGTGGATGTAGCTGGATTGACTGTCTATTGCTTACAAAGTAAATTTTTTCATCTATGTAGTCTGATCTTTTCACAAAGTACAAATTCTTGTTTTTACACTGTGGTTGTTGGTGTTGATTAAACAGGGCGGATCCAGCTGTTTCCCCTGATTCTAGTCTGAACGTACTGTAATGATACATACAGCAAAGCAGATACAAAATTCCTCTCTATATGAAGCCCGTGTTTGAAATGTGATGCAGTAATAAAAAAAAGGTCAGGACTGATTAAAAATCAAAATTAAAGATATAATTTGACACATTTAATGAGCCAAAGCAAAGCAAACCTCATGCCTGTTTAGGAGCTTTTCTGTTTTACCTTTTTAAAACAAGTCATCACATCAGGGGTAGAAGAGAACTGAATGTTCAGAGGACACAGAATCAAGACTGCACAGCAGTGAATGTGCAGAGTGACCCACATAGGATACGTACAGGGATAAAAACTTAGTGCTGCCCAAAGGTCAATCATTGTTTTTGACTTGTTTTTAAGCAAGGAAGCAAATCATTTGTGCAACAGGCCCAGTTGAGGCTAATTCTGCATGTCCTGCATCTTTTTGTTAATCTGTCCTTAGAAAAAAAAATACAGTCTTATATCTTTTGTGTCACTTTTTGCTTCCAGTTTTTGAGTAAAGATTCAGTTTTTAATACATTTGTTTTAATGTCACGCATCCTTTGTAAACAGAGGATATAATAATGTGTGAGACTGTTTTTCACCTGAGTTTTCATTACTGAATGTATGTTTCTTCTGTTTATTTTGGACATTAATCCCAGTGTCTGCATTCACCTGATACAGCCTGTTAATGTACTTTGTTGACCTTTGAGTCAGTTTACTTACATTTGAGTCAAGGAGATCAATGCTGTCAAGACTCTTGCTCCGGTGAATGCGGCCCTTGATGCGACGGAGTGATGGTTTGCCCTGATGGGTGCTGGAGGAGCCTGCAGTGACGGAGCCGGCGGTCGGGCTGGGGTGTATCCTGAGGTTACAGGCATTGAGAGAGAGAAAGAGAGAGAGAGAAAAAAGGAAATAAAACCACTACACCAGGGCGAGTATGAATGCACATTCTGCTTGGTTGTTGTTGTTTCACAGCATGACACTTTGCCACAGGCTGAACCGAGGAAGACCACAGCCAATGGTCATGCTTTTCAAAAGGCCACAATCCCCAGCTGGGTATAATGGCATTTAAAGAAATCTATAATTGGATTTAATGTCACAGCAGCCCTGTAGGGGAGCTTGTTGGAGCGCAGGAAACGCTGCTTCTTGAAACGCGAAGGGGCCCATGCAGCACTGTGGGCGACAGCAGCCAGACTGAAGCTGGGTCATGGTGAGATGTGGGGAGGAGGCACACTTGGCTGACCTATCACCAATACTCTCAGGACATGTTTTACCCTTCACAAATGACATACTTGAGCAGCACTGTTGGACCCCTGCTGACCACATTGCAACACTGTGCCTCTCATGTCCTTTGTGTTTGGCATGTTCATCACTTAATTGGTGTGTAATGTGCTGTGTATGGCATTTAATTAATCTTCTCACTGGGATGATTGAAGCTAGCTGAGAATTTTGTTTGTGATACATCTAAAGAGGTGTAACAGTACTTTTTGCCACCAGACAAATCTGTCTCCTATTTATAAAGCCTGTGGGACCACTTTCTACAAAGGCACAGCTTCACACATGATTAATAAATCAATAAGTAATTTTTTAAAATCTATCAGCCAATG
The DNA here is from genome assembly GCA_030710495.1 of Labroides dimidiatus. Classification (NCBI taxonomy): domain Eukaryota; kingdom Metazoa; phylum Chordata; class Actinopteri; order Labriformes; family Labridae; genus Labroides; species Labroides dimidiatus. The sequence continues at coordinate 23,573,355 of CM061147.1, read as the reverse complement.
AAAAAGCAACAGTGTAGTTGCCAGGGAGTGAAAAGCTCTCTGGCTGCCGTATTTCACTCTCTTTATTTGGCAAAAACATAACAGTCATGATCATCAATGAGAGGAGGTCTTGCTTTTTTATGAATGAGGTGGTTCAGATAATTTGAAGTGGTACTTTTCAATACTGGAAACATAATCAAAGACAGATAAACCACACAGAGAACAAGACTCTTTTTATGTGATTGGACACAGCTTTGAGATCTCCGGATGTGTGAAACTTTATTCAGTGTGAGTTGCTAAAGCACAAAACAGCTGATCTGCTGCAAATCCACGGAGCTGCATATAGAATCTGTACTGTAGAGGAGAGAACTGTGCCAAAAGAAAGGGGTGCCTGACTGCACGATAAAGCCGTGATGACACTCTAAGGTAACATCAGGTAGAAAGGATATTTATGTTTAGAGGTAGGACTCTGCCATTTGCATAGACTGTTTTGAAGCCTATTGTCAGTGGGTGCTATTGACAGTGCTGGCTCAACCTAGCTTTGGTTTAACTAATGTGAGGTTCAGAGACAGAAAACTTGTAAGTTAAGCCATCACAAGTAATAAACAGCCTATTTCAATAGAGAAATGAGCTTCAGGGCCATTCTGAACGGGATTATTTTTGCTGTACTTTTTGTACTTCCACATTGGTTTCATACTTTAAGACTTCAGATGCCACTTATCCTTTCACTACAACATTTTGCTAATTGTCTTTTTAGGTCTTCCTTTTATCTAAATCTTATTTTTTTTTATCCTATTATCTCTTGCTCTGTCGCACTTTGAGATTGTTGAATATAAAGTGCAATACAAATAAAATGTATTATTATTATTATTATTATTATTATTATTATTATTATTATTATTATTATTATTATTATTATTATTATTATTGTTGTTGTTGTTGGTGTTGTTGTTGTTTTTCACAATTTACAGTTTGTTTTCTCTGCCAGCTTCTGCAGACCAGGATGATACTGAACTCAAATACTTTTGGTGTTATATTCACTATCACAAGTTCCCTTTAAACATACCTTCAACTTCAAATAAAGTCACGGAGAACAGTTTATGAACATTTTAATACAGATTTATCCTGTTGAAGGCAGTCTCTTAATATCTATTACACTTCTACTAACTCTTGTGAAAGATTGGCGGTTGCATTTGTTATAAAAAAAAAAAATGGAAAAAAAGCACAAAAAAGCATGTTTGTTATCAATATTCTTGTAAAATGAAAATCTTTTAAGATGTAAAACAGCGATATCAAAATGACACCTTTGGCTTTAGTAAAGTGTGATCCCCTGGTTTTCTTAAATGTTCTCTCGCATTATTTTAGGCAGTGCTACAGCGTTTTTCTATTTCCCAGCTCTTTGTTTCTTAAATTAGTACAAGACGAAGCTTTTTTCACATCAATACACCACAGACTTCCAATCTGCACTTCAGTAACTGCCTTCTGTACGTCACCTCTCTCCAGTCCTATCTCTCAGTGCCACAGAGGACAGTCACTCTTAATGAGGATTTACCAAACACAATATTCAATGAGGCAAAATCCTGTCGGCACAGTGCGGCTCAGGGATAGTAGATATCCATTAGTGTGCTCAGCAGCAGGAGCTCCTGAGGTTTGGGGACTCAGCCGAGGAAATTATGTGAGAGCAGAGTGAACGAAGATGGGAGGAAAAAGAACATCACCTTCCTTTCTCTGTGCATTAATTCAATTGTTGCCTGCAGCGATGTGAGGTGCTTACAGGATGGAAATGCAGAAGGTAAAAGCATTCTGCAATACGTGCAGTCGATTACAAGCGTCTTCAGATTGTTCTCATAAACAATACAGCAAACATGAGTAATGAGAAAAGCTGCTTGGACTGTATCTCAGCCCGGTGCAGTCCTGCGCATTCAGAGCCTCATTTCTTGGATGTTGATTCTAATATGGATTTCAGCCAAAACACTCGAGGCCACAAAGGCAGATTGTAACATCGTGCCAGCAACTGTGCAGCTCAGATATAATGTGCTGTGTGATTTCACATCTGTTGTGTGAGGTATTCTTGCTCTATACGGAATATTAAAGTATATGGTTTTCCACTGGAGGGATTTTTGGATTTAATATAAAGCTCAGAGATGGTACATTAACATTTTCCTTTCCCTCACAACAGCCAAAATGTGCATTTTTGACTTCACATGAATGAGCAGCATCTGGCAAAGGCTATGACCCTGAAAATGTTGTTCAAAGTCAAAAGTTCTTTGACTTTTTTTAATCATAGAAAGTCAGAAATTTTACACAAACTATTGCTTGCTTTGCAAAATATATATAAATTTTTATTGGGTTAAATATAGTTAAATGGAATGGTGGATACTTTTTTCATAACTTTATACTTGATGTAAAGCTATTATGAACATTTATTCCATATTTAGTGTCAGGATGTGGAGGCTACAGTATGTGTAAGCACAAAAACACAGTTAGCCTGGCTCTGATAATCAAATATAGCTTTACTCACAAGCAAAAGTCCCTTTTAGACCAAGTGTTGTATAACTTGTTTAAAGAAAAACTGGTTTACAATGTGCAGGACTATTTCTTGATCTGATTTGGCTCCTTAGACTTTTTTCTTTACTATAGTGACTGCTCTAAGACAGAGGATATTTGTGTAAAAATATTTTTAATCGTTTAAATTCGGTATTGTTACAGATAATAAATACAACACATAAAATGTGGATCGTGGATCTTTTAGGGTGTATCTTTTACCTTCTGAAAAAAGAGGAGCTTACTGATACAGCCTCTGCTTTAAAAATTTATGATGGACAGACATGAGAGCAGTTTTCAAAGATTTAAGAGACAGTTGTTAAAAAGAAGAGAGAAAACCAGACTTGAAGCAAAAATGGAATGTATCTCAATCACTTCAATTATTGTTGTGCGTTTATATTTTTTTTTCATTTGACATCTTCGTATTTAATCCAAGATGAAAAAAGACAGAATTTCCATCTTCCTTTTCTTAAATTAAAAATCAAGTGTAAATAATATCTTACAAAGCTATTTGTTCAATACCCTCCCTCACAGGGCAGCCATTTTCCTCTTATACTATGCTAAAGGCAGATTGCTAGCAAGATGCTTCTTAAATATTACGGTAGTGTTTAATGTTGTGTCATTGTTTCCACGTTTATTAGTTACTAAAATCACAATGGCAAATTAAATTGCAGAGGAAATAGGGTTTTATTACATTGTATAACAACATATTTTATAAACCATAAGCTATAGTATGACTATCAGTATTCACTTACTTTTCAGCTAACTTTATGGTGAGCTCAGAAGTGTCTGTAGGCCAAAATCACTGATACTTTAACTTGATTTAACAACGCATTTTTATCAAACAGTACGCTTATGTTAGCCAGGAAGTGGCTGAAAGACAACATTATGCCATTTTACCTGGTGACTAATATTTTCATATTAAAAGGCAGGCTACTGTTAGCTGGCAAGTGGTGGAAGGCTAGCAGTATGCAATGGCTAATTTTAGCTGATTTAATTACACATCTGTCAAATAGCAGGCTAATGTTAAATAGGAGGTTTGCCTCAGCAGTTCACCATTTAATAGTTTCATTTGACTTACTAACAGACTTTATTTTACTTTTTCAATCAAAAAGCAGACTTGTGTTTGCTAGAAAGTGCTCTAAGCATGTAACAGTTAGTTATATCTGATTTAGTTACACATCTTAATCAAACAGGAGGCTTACGTTAGCTAGCAGTAGGCCATGTAATAGCTCTATTTGACTCAAAGACAGTATGTATTTTTTAAAAAGCATGTAAGCTAGCAAGTAGCTGAAGGCTAGTCCTAATGAATGGATGGCTTTATGTGACACAGAAAACATTTTTTTTTTAAAAAAAAGCAAGGTAATTTTATCTAGGACGTGGCTAAATGCTAATAGAAATGTGAACATCTTACTACCTGAAACACAACTTGACTCTTCATCAGAGTAAAATTACTGCTGTGTGGGTTTGAATCACCACAGAGCGTTTAATAAGCTTCAGTCCTTTATATGACATTTCACTTGTTATGTGGCGAGTTCATGACACAATAAATGTCTGTTTGACTCTGATGTTGTGACAAAACAGAAAAGCCTTCTACCTTTTACAGTCTGAACAGAGAAACGTCAGAAGGAAATGAATTCAAATCAATGTTAAGACAGAACATGATGGACTACACTGTCCACGACCAGAGCAGGCTAATGTGGTTTGAAGATAAGCTAAGGTCAAACAGATGCCTGATGCTACTACAAAGAAAGGACAGGACACACACACACACACACACACACACACACACACACACACACACACACACACACACACACACACACACACACACACACATATACACACACATAAGTAAGTTGCAGGACTTTATGCTGCTCCTCTGTTCTCTTTTCCCCTCAGTCTGCCTCCAGGAGCCATCAAGTACGATTAGTTCGAGCAATAACAGCTACTGCTTAATCAGCAGGTCAATAGGCAATGTTACGCTTCATTCCTCCCATCCTAGCCACTGCTAATATAACACTTAACAAGAAGAGCAATCCTGATCGGTGTCTGATACACACACGAACAAAGACATAATAAAACACAGAAAGATACAAACACTTTAAAAGGCAAAGTCTAAATGAGTTATTTCCACTTCTTAAGTACATTATCTGCCTGCTTGTTTTCTGCTTTGGAGAAAAGGTGCATGCGAAGAATTAGAGGACATATTACGTAAAGTGTAAACTGTTGTATTATCCCTGCAGGCCTGCAACAGAGTGTAAAGTTCATTAAGCCAGGTTAATGCTAATCTTTGGTTGTGTGCAGGGGGGAGTGTGTTTTCAAGACTGCAGGCGAGAGGAACATCTGTTTGCAGAAGACCAATCCTAATTTAGAGAGCTGCTGCTGCTTCGCAGTCTTTATCAAAAGAGAGCAGAGATGTTACTCATCATCATTTTGGGGAGAAAGGGACGCACATGGCACGCATGCATGCACGCACACACACACACACTGTTTCTCCTCTGTGGATGGTGAAAGTGTTGGGGCAGAGCTGTGTGTAATCTCGCCAACACACGCTGTGAGATCAACATAACAGGAAGCAGCTCTGAGCAGAGATGGAACAGAATTAGTGCTGTAATTATGTAAAAATCAACCTTAAAAACAGGATACTTAAAATTCAGGATTAAACTATGCAGTGCAGCCTTTTTTTTAATCAGTATGTCTGTTTGTGAAGCTGAACACTTTATCAGCCTGTGATTAAACTTTGTGTAATAGCTGCACCTCAGGCAGAGTGCATCTGGTGTATTTTTGAACCGATTCAGAATGTTAATAAGCAGAAACTAGCCTTAAAGACACCTGAAATTAAACAACCAATAAAGTTTAGAAAACATGAAAAAAAAAAAAATCCTCACAAAGATGAGCTTCATTTTTTCCTCAAAACAAAAGCAAGTTATGAGAAAATGAATAACTGCTTCAATAACAAAACTTCTACGCAACACAGCTTACAGTAACACTCCACATTCATCTTAATAAAAATCTTTTTACATGATTTATTCGGTGTCGAAAAGTGCTGCAGCACTTGACCTGAAACTCACCCATGTTTGTGACAAAGTTAAACTATTATTTAGTCATCAGTGTCAAAGCGCTGCACATCAGTCAGGTGTTACAAGGTCTCTACAGTGGTATTAACACAGAAACAAGCTCATCAGATGAGGACGCTGCAGGACACAGAGGAAATATATAACACAGCAAGGTCATTATGTTGAGATATTTTCTGATGTGACTGCATTTATCTGTTCAGGATGAAAAAGAAGAGGGGAAACTTAACGACAAGTTTACAGACATTAATATAATTTAAAATTACAACATATGAGGGGGTGACTGGGGCAGAATGCACTTGTTAAAAATCATCCCTTTCTTTTTCAAAGCTAGAAATGTCTCATCTAATGTCTAATCATCCAATGTTGTTTTGTGATTGCATAATTTTATTTTATTTTTTCAATTAAAGATTATGTTTTCGGACTTTGCCTGTTTTGGACGGAACAGCTGGACAGAGACAGGAATCACTAGAAAAAACAGAGTGGGGATGACAATGCACCAAATGGCTGAGGCTCCGGGTCAAGCCCAGGGCAAATGTGGTGAGGATTTTGCCTCTGTGTGCGGGGAACACGCTGTACCAACTGAGCGGCAGCAACTCTCATTTGATTTCTCGATTATTATTATTTTTTAATTTTCAGGGCTTTGCTCTGTGGAGCGTTAAGTTTTTGAGAGATGCTATCAAAATCCACGTAGAAGTTTTATGATTACATCCTTAATTCGAAATTACAAGTTCACCATACCAAAAATTTACAAATTTTAATACAGTGTAGTAAAAAACACTCTTGATATATATGTGTGTGAAAAAATAATAAAATAACAGATTATAAAAAAGGCTGCACAAATAATAAATGAATATGTATCTTATATAGTCTTAAATACAATAGCCAGCTCTAAAACCAGATTTAAATTAATCTACTGGTGTCTCATTATATCAAAGAAGGGTTTTTCTTATCTTCTAAAATTGGTAGATTTAGTTTTACGGTTGTGCAGAAACAAACATCTCTTCTTTCAACTCTGAAGGGCCATACTAGAGCGTTTTTTCTCGCTATTTAAAAATTGTCACTCTGATTTCCGCGCTTTAAGAAAATAGGAAAATTACACTGAACACAATCCAGCAACAATGGTAAATCACAACACTGAGCCTGCAATATTTCGTTCTTGTCCAAGGACAGTCCTGTATGGGAAGTTAAAGTGTCAGCGTTAATTAAAGTCAAACAGATTAGTCCAAAGAGGCTGCACTACTTTGTCCCAGGACTGGAGTGTAACTTGGAAAAGTCTGATATCAGATGAACTAAATCACACAAATAACAACAGTTCCAGTGTTGATGTCACTACACTTAGACGTCCTGTTAAAGAAACTGTAGCTGTTCTTAAGGGTGCAAAAATCTTTGTCAAAATTTTAACATTAAAATTTTCCTAAAAATATATCCAGTGAATAGAAGATGCATGCAAATCCCTCAAAATGTCTTTTAAATCACACATGATAAGAAGTTAGAAATAAAATACTACTTACGAAAAGGTATTGCGTCTGATTTTTCACTTTACATCACATTTGTTTGAGCGACTGCTTTTCACCCAAGCTGGTTCAAACGCTCAGTCCAACATGGTCAGAGCTTTCTCTGACAGTTACATAACCAGTTTAGCCTTTTTCAAAAAAAAAAACCTACATGCATATGGAGATATAAATATCAAAACAACCCTGAGAGAAGAAACATGAGGGGAGTCCTTGGTCTCGGTGTAATCCCTTATCTCCTCCTGGGGGGTCAATTAGGCTAATAAGAGGATGACTCATGAATATGATTAGCTGAAGAGACAGAGATAGAAAAAAAAAACTGCATGTGATAAGAGTGTGACCCCAGCTGAGGTCACAGCGGCACTTTCACCATTGTGACATTTAAAGTGTTGGTTTTGTTCTTGAAGATACTCAGTAAAAAACAGGACAATCATTTTAAAAATGAAACATAAAAGACGGATATCCGAAAGGAAGTTCCCCATTTATGAATTCAAGTTGTGTCTGTGTGGGTATCTGTAAATCTCCTCTGATCTGGATAATCTTTTTCCAGACTACATGATGCTTACAGATTTTCAGAATCTGTGTTTTCAGCGACAGAACTGGATCAGGAAATGGTTCAGTTTGGTTTTAGAGAGGTGATGATAACAGTTTAAGCCTCTAACACAGCTGGGGTCGTGCCAATGTGACGGCATTATGAGGGGAAATGATCCACACTGAGTGATACATTTTCCAGTTTGTAGGAAACACTTTTCCTATCAGGCTGCCATTGAGCCCATTGACTCCTAATTAACCAGCTTTGCTTTCAAACAAGATGGTAATCCGGCTGTAATTAGGGATACTATGTCACACACGTTGCAGCCCAGGCAGCAATCTGCTTACAGCCGAGGAGGGGAAAAAAAAAAGGAATGAGAGGTCTTGAAGTAAACAAATGAACAAGGCCACAGGAGGAGGGACAGAGAGATGTGGTCACTGCATTATACTGAGTAGCATTCAGGCACACTGAGTAATGAGGACACTGGAGAGACGAGACACAAACACACACATGCTGAGAGGAGAATAATGGTAGAAGATGTTTAATGAGAGGTGTACAGAGGCCTGAAGAGGAGCATTTTTCGTGCTTTTACATTTTATTCATTTCTAAGAAGAGGAAGAGGAGAGACAGAAGGAGGAAGACTGATGGTTTTCCACATGGTTAGCTTGATGGTGACACTTCCAGGAGTACAATGGAGGCCGAGTGTTACATTAAAAGCACATGTAGTTGAAGGCAAAGAAACAATGAAGGGGCTATGACATCACTCCTACGCATTCAACTTTACAAAGTGATGGAGAGGAAGGACACAGCTTTAGCTTGAGCCATGGACTTCACACACGCACGCGCGCGCACTCACTCCTTGCATGCGGAGTTGTTGCCTTACATCCCGTGTATGGGAGAGAGAGAATCTATCAGTGTGTGTGTGTGTGTGTGTGTGTGCGTGTGTGTCGACCACAGTAGGTTAGAGATGATTCCAACATGGTGCAGACCGGCTGCAGTGGCTGAAATGAATATTATGTCATGTTTTGGGAGAGTGAGCGCGCGCGCACCGTGGTATCATTTTGCAAACAGCTCGGCTCCCCTCTTTTCAATTTTTCCTCCCAACCTGCATCATCATCATCAGCAGCAGCATCATCATCATCCGCACCAAGATTCATACTCACCACATACGCTTCCTGGGTGGAAGACAATGTTCTTTGTTGGAGGCGGTCACCCCCAGAGCCAGCTGCATTACAGTAATGTATTTCTGATAATTCACCATGGTACTGTCCACCGCTACTGAAAATCCAACCCAAAGAAAAGCACAGGTGACCATATATTTCTTTATTTCCTGGCATCCGCCTCCGCTGCGTCTTCCATGCTCAGCATCACAACGCCATTTCCAGCGCTGAAGGACTGACAGTGAAAACACTCCCCAAGGAGCTGCTGAGCGAAAGGTGCCGTACCGCTGCGACCCATGTCTGCAATGACACTCTGACCGTGTTTTAGCGCGCGCGACAACACCTCGGATCCATCCGATTTGTAGCCTTCTTTAATTTGTGTCTTTATTTTTTTTTTCTAATACGGTCAGGATTTGGGCATGATCTCCTTCCTCCTGCCTCCTCCCTCCTATCCGGAGCTGGAAACACTCTCTTTAAAAACGCTGCAGAGTCCAGGCGTCCGTGTGTGTGAGGTAGGGGAGAGAGTGTGTGTACAGTGTAGTCAGAGGGGAGCGACAGTGCAGGAGGGGAGGAGGGAGAGGAGAGGAGGGGAGAGGTGGAGGAGGAGGGAGGAAGCGAGGGACTGATTCATTTGGAGGTGCTTGGTTGTAGCATCTGTTTCAGAGGTCCACAGTTTGTCTGTATTCCTACTTGTTAACGGCTGCCTATTTGCAAAGTCAGAGTCAGTGTTACGCAACACTTCCTGGAAGCAGCAATGAACAGGGGCGTAAGTAATACCACCCCGACTGTTGGTGGGGGTCCTCTTCTTTTTTTGACAGTTGGATTTTTTAACAGACAATATTTTACTGTTTCATTATTTGATTTTAATACTTTACTTTAAGTGCGATTTAACCCTGTTAAGCCTGACCCATCAAAAATTTTTGGAACTGAGATGTTTGCTAACCCTTTTCATTTTGTTTATGATGTGGCTTTTGTATCATATTTGACACATCGGGCAGTTTTGTCAACTTTTTTATAAGTACATTTTTTAGTAAATATACATTCTTTCAATGTAGAAAATACTTATTTTAAAAACTGAGTAACAATTTAGATGTCATTCTTACCGCAACTTCTTGAAAATTAGCAATGGTTTGTGTGGAATTTGTGGATGATTTAATGAGAGCAGACATTTTGAAGAGGACCGAAATGCAACTTCAACTGCCTGTAGTGGATTGATAATCGGTTAAAATACATTTTCTTGAAATTTTAGCAGGTTTTTAAGGGAACTATTTATCATGTTGATGAGAGAGGTCTTTGAAACTTATTAGTAAATATGAAACATGTTCGGCATTATAGGGTTACAGAAACCAATTCTCAAAAAACAGCATATCACAAATCATATCCCTTGAAGTGTTGTAGTGTCTTGCAGTCACATGACCAGCACAAAAGCCTTGGTGGCAAAACAAGAGCATGATAAAATTCAACACTCTCTCTGGTTCAATATAACTTAACTTTAAGGGCTGTGGGGTGAGACCTAAGAGCAACCTTCGACCGTGAGAAATGAAGCCCCAGGCAGAAGTGCTTAAGTTCTTCAAGATGCCATTTGAGGCTGGCTGCAGAAACTTTGGAAACGACATACACACCAAAAAAGTAGGACTAAACGATTAATCAAATTTAAACCGACATCACAATGTAATAGAAAGAAATTTTCAAATTGCAAAGGCTGCAATTTAAAAAAAAAGTTTAATGTACACAGATGCAACCTTACATGACATGCATGCAAGCAGGGATAAAGAAAACAACTTCTTCTTTAAAAATGGCTTCAGCAGAAGAACTGAGAGAGGACAGAAGAGGGGACTTTGGTGTCAAAGAGGAATGGCATATCTGGACCTATTTTGGATACAGGAAAATAGAGGCAGCACAGCGTAAGGTATTTGTGCAAACATGTCTGGCTGTAGCTACAACGAAGGGCAAAATAAAACCACATGCTAAATCACAATTGCAATATTGATCCAAAAGAAATTGCAATTAGATTATTTTTCAAAATCGTTCAGCCCTACAAAAAAAGCAGATTTTACAGTTTTACTGCCAGCCAATAGGCAAAAGGCCCACCTTTCTATCTCATCCTGACTCAAATGAAGCTCATGATTTCAGCATTACCAGTGTGGCCAATGATAGGCGTCAAAACTGTGTGTCAGAAACACATGGGTGATGTTACAATCATATATTATACACTCTATGGAGGGACTTTCATTATCATCAAAGCAAAGGAAACAATATTATTTATGGTAAAACAGTTTCTCCTTCCCAAAAGTTCACAGCTGAGTCTTGAAACTAAATATTAACACTCTCTCCAACTTCCCTCAATCCAGTAAACTGGACCTTGCTTTTCACGGGAGCACATCAGCACAATATTTGGCTGACTCCTCCACCTCGATTCTACCCGTTACTATCTTTTTTCAACCATATTCCCCTCCTGATTGCCCCCTGTTGGCACTTCACATTCAAACATCTAGTTTTCATGTCTATATTGGAAAAACTATGACAATGAAATCCTTTTCCATCCATCCTTGCATTTAGCTGCTTTACTCTAAGTCTGTCATAACTGAAACTCATTCAGTTTTGCTTTCATTGATAAACAAAATGTGCAAATCAGTTGTCTTTTGGATGTCTCTGCTCTGTTTTCTTTTTTTCTTAAGAGACATAATTAAACAAAAAACAGTGGCCACAAATGCGAGTAGCATGTGTGCTTTTCTTACTTTATGATGTCATAACCAGAGCTGTAACCATGGAAACTGCACACATCCTCCCTTACCAGAAACTCTCAGCCACACAATGTGGTGTTTAAACGCTGATATAAACACTAATATGATGTATTTCATGTGTTTAGGTGACAGGCACAACAAAAAGCTTGGTCTGTGTCGCTCAGGAGCTTCAGCTGCATCGTGACATTTCAAAGACCAGTAACGAGATTTTAAGTTCAAATGGTGGAGAGCCTGTCTGCTCCGTCATCTCCAGACAGTGTTGATGGAAAGTGAAAGTGCATAACAGCATTACCAGATTATTGTTCCTGTAAATCCTTTGTGATTACTCTTAGCCGTAAAAGTCTGACGTAGTTAGCTTGGTTGTAAATAAACGGATCAGCCAAATATCATGGATGTCTGACAAAGCAGAATATATATATATATATATATATATATATATATATATATATATATATATATATATATATATATATATATATATATGGAAGATTTTTTTAATCAGAATTTTTGAAAAATATCATAAAACAATCCAAAAAAAAGGTATTTTTATTTCATCCAATACCTTTTATAGCTGAAAGTTTATATTTTAAAGAATTTCATTGGGTGCCCCAAGAAGGGCTACGAGATGCAGTAAAATTGCAGGCTCAAATTCTGAAGAAGATATACACACAGAGTCAGACTATTCTGACTGTAACCATCTCAAGGGTACAACCTAGCGCCATCTAGCCTCAGATATCATCTGTCCAAGTGTAGAAGTAGAAAATTAAAGAACTCATTCATCCCACATACCATCAGCCCCCAAAACAGAATCATGTGACTCATTGTCTTCTGTTACAATTTTTGTTGTTGTGTAGGGGATATTTGTTTTTTACCTGTTTTGTCCTGCTCGCTACAAAACAAATTACTTCATGTGGATGTTAAGTTTATCTTGAAATTCACCTCTTAGAGAGTAAAAATTATTGACAAAAACCTGGAGGACGGATTTTTTTTTTGTTTTGTTTGGCCTTTTCTCTTTACCCACACGGCATCTGGACATCTTAAAACTTCTCTGAGGAACATTAAGTATGTGTTGATTTGGCACCACCTGTGATCAAAGTGGTACCTCTTTTCTTAAATCTCATCCTCGTCTTCTTTCAATAGCTAAATGTTTAAATAAAGGCTGATTCGGTTGGGTGCTGTAAATCACAGTTTGACCTATTTCAAAGATTTAACTTGAAATAGAATAATACACTTTGCTTCTGTCGGTCTTTTTAGATTTAAAAGATACATCACTGTTAAATTTAGTCTGAAAACTCCACACAGGAGCTTTAACAGACTTACTGGTTTCTTTAATGGGAGACAAGAATCCATTAGATTCTTATTTATCATGCTTTGTCATACTGGTGTACGATGGAATCGTAAACCAACTTCTCCTCTGCACCATGATGATTTTTTCGCTTTGTTTTTGCCTATCTTTTTGCACTTGTGTTCTATTTTACACATCCTCCAGAGGTTTCTCTTACTTCTCAAAGGTGTTTGGAAAAATTAATTTGATTGGCCTAAAGTTATATAAAAAAAGCTTTACTTCGAGAATGCTGAATATTAATCACTTCATTGTATTAGACGATTATAGAAACATGTTTCATTATTTCAGCCATCTGGCTGTTATTAAAACTTTAATCAAACTGTTTTGAAGCCTAACACTGAAAATGTGTTCCTCAGTCCTGCAGATGATGATTCTGTGACTCTGTCTTTCACCCTCACAGAGACGCAGCACGCAGAAGCTCTGTGTCAGTGAACTGTGCCCACAGCCGCCGTCATCAGCAGCAAACAGAGGCTGGCGTGGGTTGTTTTTCAGTCAATAGACTGACACACTGGTGCCGTTCTAAGCTTCAGAGTAAGTCGATTAGTCTAGACTTTGAAGTCTTAAAGCAGAGAGATGACTTCTCACCTGAGAGGAGCAGTGCACTCCTTCCTCTCATCAGACCAGACAGACTTAAACACAGAGTATAAACAGCACAGGAGGTCTGAGAAGGCCGCAGACTGAACACAAACGGAGGATTTCAAATTTATCTTCTGTGAGGGATGTGATGCTACATTAACTGTTATGCGATAAAAGGATTATTTAATTAAAAATCAGATTTAGATTAAGCACATTTTGTGTCCCATAGAAGATTTCCAGCGTTCAGATAAACATGAGCAGCAGAGCTCTGACACCGCCAGCGTCAGGGGAGCAACTCCCTCTGAGGCTGATGTTGCTAAAAATGACTGAACCCATGACTCTGTGGTGTTGTGTTGATGAGCATGTCTTGCACATTATGCATGTTATACAGTATACTTTTCTACATCAGTGCAAAGCTCTCATATAAGGAAAGTGTTGAGTAACCATTTTAAGCCATGCGTTCAAACACTCTGGATTGTGTGGTTATGTTCAATAAAACACTAAAATAAGAGTTTAAAATTTGATGAATGATATTTTAATGAACATTCAGGTTTATGTAACTGTGTGTATTTAATAAGCAGCAACAATAGCTTCAATGCCTGACATAACAGACAGAGGAGGGACATCAAGCCTTTTGAAAATGTGAAACAGCTCTTTTTGTGGTCGCCAGCGAGTTACTTCTGGGTGACTGGAGGCAGAAAAGCCTTCAGGGCATTAAGGGACCTAAATTCATCCACTGCTCATATGTCCAATTTTTTTATGCAGTACCTGCTGGTGTAAAAGACTTCGACCCTTTTCTAACCACTGAAATTATGAGAAATGCATTTTAAAATAAACAAAACTACACTTGTGACCAATGTGAATACAGCAGAAACCAGGGATAATTTCTGCACAGGTCCTCGGGTTAAGAAATCAAATTTGTAAAATCATAGAAAAAGAAGTGAAAAGCTTAGCTTCCAATTACATCCATAAATGCTTTTTTTTGAATATCATTAAGTATAAATCTTTAATCTTTAAACTGAGCAAATTTCAGACTTCATCATTTTAAGTCTCTAATATTAATTTTTGATCCACTGTTTGGCTAAAGTTTAAATCAATGTAGTAAATGGAACCCAGATCCAGCGGTACTTTACAAGTTCAAAAAGAAATTGTGAAGTACCAAAAACTATGGTTTTTTGAGTATATACGAGGACCCCCCCCCCCCCCCCCCCCAGCAAAAATATTTACAGCAGAAATAAAGATATTTATGGCCTGGTACAAAAAACATGTCTCGCATCTAAATGGCTAATTTCTCTAATGAGTTTACCCAATCAGAAGCACATCTCAGCTGACTGACAGGCAAGCGCCCTGTAGCTGTTGGTGTGGAGGCTCAAAGCCCGCCTGATTTCCAATATGGCTCCTTCTGACGATTTGCTTCAAAACCCCGATTCAGAGACAAACATGTGACATCAAGGAGACTACGTCTGTTTATTGTACAGTCTATGATCTTGCTGCTTTCATTCAATCCCAGTTCTTCTGCTGCTTCAGGAAACTCTGTGACAAGTGGAAAGAGGGAATCCCAGTAGTATGTTTGAAGTTTGTGCAGCAGATTTAGGTAAGGAAGGAATTCTCTGTGGAAACCCTTTCATAAATGCCACACCTTTTCATATTCTTGTTTCAGACAAGCAAAGATGTAAGTTAAGTTCAGTTGTCACTTTTTAAATTTTTTTTATTTTATTTTATTTTATTTTATTTTTTTGGTCTCATGGTTGATGTGCTACATTTTTTCTCCTATATTGATTTGATCCCAATTAATTACAGTGAAACTGCCAACCATACTAGGAGTAAGTACTGATTTGGTCAAAATGTACTATGTGAAATAGAGCAAAATCTGCAAATTGCCAAAAATGCCTGAATGTCCTACTGATTCAGGAAAAGTTCTCACAATGCAACGGCCCAGTCTAAAAATGAAGGGATGGGAAAGAAAAGCTGGGGATTCTTGTCACATCCAGTTGTTACAAAGGTTTTACCAATCTATCAGGTACCTGTTCATGTCAATAAAGGAATAATGAAGTTCATATTAACTAATTATTAACTTGTTTCAAACCAAACATGGATGATACGGAAGCTTCTTTTCTTTCAGCTGCACACCTGCGTTCTAAAGCTAAAAACCAGCAAAGTATATTACAAAACTGACAAGATCTCTTTGACATGCACTTACGGACATCATCTCAACATTTTCTTCATCCTTTAAGACAGATACGTAAAATTGTGTCATATTTAACGCCTGTATTCGGGGATCAGTGACCTCTGACCTTTTAATTCTAATTAGTTCATCCTTCAGTCCAAGGGGGCTTTGGCACCAAATCTGAAGACATTCCCTCCAGGTGCTCCTGAGTCTTCTCGTATACTAAATTCATTGGTGTGGGTCAGACAGAAGGACAGAGCCCTGAACAAGTGGATGGAAAAATAACGCACTGAGGGAGCACTACAGTTCAGTATTTCAGCTTTATTGAAAACATAAAACCTTACTCTAGGTATAAGAAAAACTTGCTAAGTGAGAGGTGTAACCTTAATAAATGTCGAAATTCAATCAAAGAAGATGCTGAAGTTACTCAGATTTATTCTGAATGAGGTGTATGGAGGGAATTAGTTAGAGATGCTTTTTTACAATCTTACAAACAAATGTGAAGTTTAAGTGTAAATTGTCAAGCTAGATGTATGCAAAGCTTCAATCTGTGTAGTAAACATGTATTTGGGGCTGCAGCTAACAATTATTTTCATGATTAATCTACCGATAATTCTCTCGATTAATCGAGTAGTTGTTTAGTAGTCCATAAAATGTTAGAAATGGTGAAAAATGTCAATGTTTCTTGGACTCCTAGATGACATCATCAAATGTCTTCTTTGTAAACATAAGATGTTCAGGACTGTCACAGAAAGGCAAAGAAATCGGAAAATATTCACATTTATGAAGCTGAAATAAGGGAATTTGGACTTCTTTTTCTTAAATAATTACTTATAATCTGATTGATCGATTATCAAATAGTTGAAGGTTTATTTAGAAATTGATTAATAAATGATTATTCAATTAGTTGTTGCAGCTCTACATGTATTGAGACAGTCCAATGATGTTCTGAATGGTTCACTAAAAGAGTAGCCTGATAACTAAACAAAAATCAATCTACCAAAAAGGACATTTAAAAGACGTACTTGCCTTTTTTTCCTCCAGGGTTTTTTTTTTCTTTCTTTTTTTAAAATTTTCTTTTTTCTTTTCTTTTTTTTGTCTCTGAACTCTACAAGTCTGATTTGGGCACAAAATCCATATTTCATTAATAATTTGTCTCATAAATAGAAAAACCACCAGTCAACAATTTTGTAGCATGGCAACAGTGGAGGAGTGTTCTTGAGTGATGGGTTCTGGGGTGTTTTTTGAAGTCAATATAAAGCCTGTAAATAAACATAATACCTTCTTTTTTAACTTTGCAGACTCTTAGGTTTAAGATAAAGATAGATACTTTATCGATCCCGAGGGTAATTCAAGTCACTCCAACAAACTTTTACACAGTCTTGGCTGCACACTGTCAGTAATTTTGCTGCTTCCTGTTCGTTTCCTCCTGAATCCAGTCAACACTCATCTCATGCATCCCTAATGGAATGATCAGAGCAGAGCTGCGCGGCTACAAACCCACCAGCAACGCACCCTGTCACCTCCCATTGACGAGGCCGCCATTCAGAGAGCTCTCATGATTAATCAGACATCACACACCGTCATTATCAGGCATGTCCGACACAACAGCCATCAAAGGATGGGAAAACACACACACACATACACACACACACACACACACACGGACACACACACACACACACACACACACACACACACACACACACACACACACAGATCAGAGGAGAGTGTATGGGAACCAGCAGCAGTGTGTCAGTGGGGAAGCATTGAGACAGCAGTGGGTCAGTGGTTGTGCTGCAGTCTGAAGCCCACTGCATACCCATGCACACTCCACTGCAGCACTTTGATTGCACGTTGGCATCCCCCACTCTGCATCTCCACACTGATGCCTCAGAGCAGCCTGCCCCATCATTACCCTTCTCACATCAGGACCCACTGCTGACATCTTCTATCCCACACTGCACACGAGAGACCCACACGCACGGCAATAACACACTAAAGCACTTTTTTTCCTCCTTGTGAGTAAATAGGACAGACAGGGCTGCCCTTCTTTCACGTGTCCTTACACTCTCTTGTCCACTTTATTCTGTATAGAAAACAAAAAAAATCAAAGCTGGTTTGTAGGACTCAGAGGCTGCTCCCTGAGGAGGCAAACCTGGACGAAAGCCCTGAGAACCACTTCCGCTGTAACACTGTGATTTATTACTTTTGCACCAACAAGGAGGAGAAGTTCACAGAGAAAGTCCTCTTCACATGAATGCACTGCACCAAGAAGAACAAGAGTAATGAAACACACACACACACACACACACACACACACACACACACAGTCACACCTCAGCGCTGTCGCAGTGCTTTCTCTCTATGTGCTGCGAGGTGAGTCATCAGCACAGAGAAGCATAACCTCACAGCTCCAGCTAGTCTCTCCTCCTCCTCCTCCACCTCCTTCTCAACCTGCCAGCATCTCATTTTCTCCACTTATGGATGAAGGCAGTGTGACTTACATCATTGCTGCAGCCACACATATGCATATAAGGCCAAGGATTCAAACACATGGCATCCTCTCTCTCACACACACACACACACACATCCTCTGAAGGAGGGAGGGAAATATCTTGCAGTTATTGAATCAATAATCCTGCATAAACATGCACTCGATGCACATAAATCATCTCTTTAATATGAGGATTCAAATTTAAATGACTCCTTAAGAGGTTTTACACACTGTTAAAAAAATATAACACTTCCATGAAAACAATATGGCAGCCAGCGGCCCTCAAACTGGATTCACTTTCACATCAGTTGTGCGCAGCTTGCTCTGTGATACATGGCTTCTTTGTGCCCTTTAAGACAAGAGGCCCTGGGATGTGATTAAACGCAGCATGTTCGCTCTCAGTCAGCAGGATGCCGACCAGAGGCGGACACGAAAAAGCCAAACTAATAAACACAGTGTCTCCTCTAACCCGCACGGCTGACAATCAATCTGCTCTTCTGCTGCGTATCTAAGAAAGTGTGCAGACCACAAAGGTTAACAAAACTCACACACACACACACATACACACACACACAGGACATCATGTGGTGTGAGCAAGGAAGATCTTCTCGGGGTGTTTCCACATTTTTAACAAGCAGACGTGCTTCACTCTGTCACACGGGGACACATGCTGGCACACAGATTCTTAAGCCAAAGATTCAAGACTTGGGGCGGTTTCTGTCCTACTTCTCTTGAGAGTGAATAAACAAAAGATTACGCCATTTTTATCTGGAAATATATGCAGGCAACTTTGCCAGGCACTTGCTTACTGTCCCTGAAATAAACAGGTGAAAACAAGACAGAATATGAGCAACAAAGCAAATAAAATTACAAAACACAGAGCAGATATGTATAGACAGGTTAGAAACACATGCGTCTAAAAAAAACACAAAGTCGTCTGCGTAACAAAGAACCAAAATTTCAGGATGACTTACATTTCCTCGTTATCCTGCACCATCTCCTCTAGCCCTGTGTCCATTCTGCTTGTGTGCCCTGCTACGTTGAGTTGTGTGTGTTGGTCTGTTATTATGTGTGTGTCAGTGCCCACGGCCACACCACTGGGGTAGCTGTCTCCGTGCTGACTTAGCTGTCATACACTAAAGAGGCCTTCTTAACGGTCTGGGGAGCATGTCAGCTTGTCTGTCTCGTCACTTCAAGTAAACCAACTCGCACATTAATGCTCACACATACAAACACATAAACACACACACTGTCTTAACACTGTGTTAGCTGAAGCAAGGAAACTCTCCAAGGAATTCACATACACACACAAACACGTCCAGAGAGTCACTGTCAGTCAGTCATGATGCATTCAGAGGCCTGACGTGCACTGACAAACGCTTCCACTGTACCCGCTCAGTCTCTTCTAAAAGAATAGCTCAGCAGATGTCATTTAATCTTCTTCTTTCTTGGAGTCTCATTTATGTACGCAGTTAAATATAACTATTTAAACACTAATAAATTACAGAGCTGTTATAGCCTTTACTTGCCAGCATTTCTGCCGAGTTAGTCAAATGCCAGATGGTGGGAAATTAAAGGAAAAGTGTCCTCTAAAAAAATAAGTTTTTCTTTTTGTTAACGGCTCTTTTGCTTTGATTCAGATGAATCTCTTGTAGTTATGATTTTACTGATATTTATTTGCTATCTGTTTACTTTAACTTCAAACCTGTGTGTGGTTTCTCGTCATCTGCCACCCAGCTGTGTAAAATAGTTTATTGTGATTGGTCAAAATCCCAAAGAAGCAGTCATACTCAGAGGCAAAATTGATGCACAGAACACCCTGATCGTACACATCATGTCAAATCAGTTGTGAATTAAAAGGTTAGTTTTGTGTAATGCTCTTATTTTATGTTAACAATAGAAATGTGAGACAGTCTGTATGATAGAAACGCAGTGACACAAAAGAAACAGTTAAAACTTGTCACTTGTCATAAAATAGGTTTACATCTACAAATTATCAAAGCCTATACAAACCACTGATTAACTTTACACACACACATGGATTATATGGAAGTGGTTTTTCCACGAGCCGGAAAAATAAAAGGTCAATTCGTTCTGGATTTACAGTATTTTCAATAAACAATATACCTTTTGATGTGAAGTAGGCAGTTTGGAAAACACCCTTTGTCATATGGAAGAAACTATCTTGAGATGATTTGAGTTTTGTGACATGGAGGGTTATCCTGCTGGAATTATCCATCAGAAGATGGGTACACTGTGCTCATAAAGTCAGCAACAATACTGAGGTAGGCTGTGGACTAGAATCCATGCTCAGTCGGTACTAAGGGGCCCAAAGTGTGCCAAGAAAATCTCCCCCACACCATTACACCACCACCATCAGCCTGAACCGTTGATACAAGGCAGGATGGATCCATGCTTTCATGTTGTTTACACCAAATTCTGAGCCGATCTGAATGTGGAGCAGAAATCCAGACTCATCAGGCCAGGCAACATTTTTCAATCTATTATTGTTCAGTTTTGGTGAGCCTGTCCAGTGTAGCCTCAGTTTCCTGTTCAAGATTGGACATGCTGTGTGTTCAGAGATGGTCTTATTGAGTGGTTATTTGAGTTACTGTTGCCTTTCTATCATTTCCAACCAGTCTGTCCATTCTCCTCTGACCTCTGGTATCAACAAGGATTTTTTTTTTCCCTGAGAACTGCCGCTCACTGGATATTTTCTCTTTTTCAGCCATTCTCTGTAAACCCTAAGGACAGCTGTGTGTGAAAATCCCAGTCGATCAGCGGTTTGTGAAATACTCAGATCAACAACCATGTCACGTTCAAAGTCACATAAATCACCTTTCTTCTCCATACTGATGCTCGGTTTTTACTTCAGCTGCTTGCTTACATGCATAGAGTTGCTGCCATGTGACTGGCTGATTTAATATTTGCATTGACAAGCAGCCAAACAGGTGCAGCAAACTAAGTGGCTGCTGAGTGTACAATTTTAATTGCAATCAGAGTAAGAAGATGAAAGGGCACTGATATTTGTTGTTGAATTATTTTCCTAAATAAAAAGAGCAGCACTTTGGTGGAATTTCGGCCTTTTATGTTTTTATCGAACAGCATGATACCAACACGTATTCCCATGCATATACTGCCTGCATAACGGGCAAAAACCGCTACAAAATGCAAACATGGGACAAAGGGATGCCAATATGAAACTAACAGCAGCACAAACAGCAAACATGACGGTGTAGATTTCATACAGGGTCAAGCAAACACAGCAGCATCCAACAGCAAGATGGGTAGCCATAAGCAAATAAGCAACATAGCAACCAACGAGACCACTTAGATGTATGAGATCAGTCCATAATCTCTCATACAGATGTTTAAATGTGCTCAGGGAACAGTATGATTTAGAGACTTTAAATACACTTCAAATATCAGAGGACTCTGTGTGCTAATCATCAGAAAATAGGAAAGCAAAGGAAGACAGATGCCTATTAGAGGATTCACTAGGAAAAAAGTGATATTGTAACTGCTAAGATCAGATCATCTTCCTTGGCTCATCGCGTTTTCCAGATGCAAGTAATTTGCACCATCTTTAAACCACTGAAGATGTGAGCATAAGGATCAAAAACATGTGTAAAGATCCTCTAAAAGCACTCAAGCAGCTTAGGGATGTAAATGAAAGTACATTTGAGCTGCTGGCAAATCATAGCTCTCTGGTGTCTCTGCTTTTGAGATGCCAAGACGACTCAGACTTAACCTCATCATAGAGATTTAGTTTATCTAATGTGTTTTGGAAACAACTTAATAGAGGGGTAAGTAATCCAGCAGAAATTAAAGCACTCTAGAAGTTACGTAATGTGCTTGATACGTAGAAGGGCTCCCACCTGGTGTCAAATACAGGGTCTGTGTACTTTGGAGGGGGGCACAGAGGCTGGTCTCGTGGGCTGTTTGGAGGCACAGGGGGGCCTCCTTTCCGGCTGTGTCGTTGGTTATCATCTGAAAGAAAAGATTCGGGTACATGAGTCTCTTTATACAGCTGTTAATGCACATGTCTCTGTGAGAAAGCAGCAGGATTTAAACGCTCTAAATTGGAGGACTTTAGCCTCAGATACACTGACTCAACTCAGTGTTGGAGTTATTTTTGTGAGAGAGCTCAATTTTATGGAAATGTAAGTAAAGTGTATTGATTTGGAGTAATGCAGCACAGAGGAGGCCCTGCAGACTGCAGCCACGTTGAGGCCATATGTTGTCAGAGGCTAGTTAGGAACGCTGGCGGCTCAGTAATCCCCTCAGCCAACCAGATTTAAGGAGCTATTTTTGCTAGCTCTTAGTCTGTGTTGCTGGCTTACTGCAAAGTAGTTTTCTTCCCTTAATTTTTTATTTATTATTATTATTTTTTAAAAGAAAAATGAAGACGACAATAATGAAAATACAGGGGGAAAATACTTAAACTACCACTAAAAGTGGATAAATTGTGTCTCTTTTCTCTTTTAAACTGTTTTTCTTAGTAGAACTGTAGGCTCAAACAGCTCTTTAAGACTCCACATATTTGTAGTTTTTAATGTAATAGTGTCTGATAATGTCTCTACCTCCATCAAGCAGGAAACACGTGAGCAGGTGGGGACACACTTCCTCCAAAACAGAGCAGAACGATCCAAACGCAGAAGGCCCTTTAGAAGACAGATGGTCCAGGAATATCTCTGTCCGTTTCTTCCTGGACTCATGACCCAGAATCTCCTTGTACTCCCCCAGCGAGAAAACCTTATCATACACCAGGTACGGCAGCACTGTGTTGACATCCAGCTCACTCAGGATCTTCTGTCTGTGCTGTTTCAGGATTTTCGCCGCCCATCTCTTCCTCTTCCTGGTGCACGGCCTCTTGCCGCTGACCCTCTGCTGCCTCTTCTGCCTCTTCACAAACCACTTCTTCGTGCCGCTGCCGAACATCTTCACATTTAAGAGACCTACCAAAACCTCTTCCACGGCCTTGTCAACGCAGGTCCCAAGGGAGGTGAGGTGCATATTTTATGCCAGGGCAGCGACCATGCCACATATTTCTTCAGGCTGCCGCTTTGTTGTTGTCGTCTGAGTCGTTTATCCGGGGCAGGAAGAGACAATCTGGACAGTGGCTGATTTCTAGCTAGGTACTTACTGACACTAAGAAGATTAGGAGCCTCTTAAGTAGACCATGCACACACAGCTCACCACTGTGCAGACATCCCAAACAAATTTACTCTATTGTACCTTATTTGTTTGAGGGAAAACATTTAAGCATCTTGAACTTCAATTATCATTTGCATCTTTTATTTAGAAATATTTCCGATAAGTTTGAATTCTCTAATAGTTTTGTTTAGTCTATTTAAAAACTAGGTCAGACTCTTAATCAGGGGGGCAATTTTTTTTTTTTTTTTTTTTTTTAAGATAAAGATGTTTTTTTTTTTTTTTTTTTTTTAAATTATCCATGTAATTCCACAGAAGCCCATATCTGTCAGTATTTTGTGGTTGTTGTTGTTTTAAAGGAAAAGTAAAAATAAAGATATCTGAAAAATTGTGAAGTCTTAAAATAAAGATAGCATCTAATGATAATAATTGCTATGACATAGCATCTCATTATCATGACTCACCCACTGTATTTATTTATGAATTTATTTATTTTTTACTTTTCCTTATTTTTACTGGAAGAAATATGCGTCCTTATAATTCACAAATGTGTGCTCTGATTTATAAAAAAAAATATTTTCAGTGATTTTCCCGCAAAGGATATGAACAAGATAATGTGTGTGTGTGTGTGTGTGTGTGTGTGTGTGTGTGAGTGTGAGTGTGAGTGTGTATTTGTACTATCATTTCAGGCTTATTGAAAAAAAAAATCCTGTTTCTCAATGTCTCTTTACACCTGATGATAAGTCTTCATTTCCCAGCACAACAGCGCAAGCCACATCAACATTAGTAATCTCTTGCTTCATCTGGACAAAAATATTCTCCATTCGGGGTTTGTAAATGCAGGAAAATTATATTATGATTTTCCAGTGGCAAGGTCATAATCTGGATTTTATCTCCTCTCTTTTTCATTTCATTCTTAAGATAAGATAATCCTTTTTTGTCCTACAGCGGGGAAATTTACAGCATCACAGCAGCAGTATGTTTGTTTAAAAAGCAGAAACACAACATCTTGCTTTAAAGTTGTACAAGTAGCCAATGCACAGACCATACATGGATTTTTTGAGACGTTGCTGGATTTATTTTTGATTTATCGCACACTTGAAAGAAAATGCAAATTAGAAATATTTCAGGATGTGATTAATTTCTGTCATTTATAATTCATTGTGAAGGTGGAAGCTGGCTCCCAGATCAGAATTTGGACATTCCTGCTTTAGATGTTTGAATGGGTAGAAAAAATGGGGGTCTGAAAAGAACACTTCTAAGGTTCAAATCTAACAAAATTTCAGAATTTCACCTCACCTCTACCTGGAGAAACTCAGCGCTCCACTGATCCTCCCTCCTGCAGCTCACCTCACAGGTTATAGCTGTGAATGTGACACCTGATTAAAGCAAGATTAAAACATTTTGTCATGGGCATTGACCCAATACATTGAGATGTCAGGCTCGCACTGATGAGAAGCATTAACATATAGAATAAAACAAGGGCGTTTAGAGGAGAGCTTAGTGCTCTGCACTGAAAATCTATTAAAAAGCAGTAATGCAGCACAATCCAGCATGACCTTGAATAACATTTCATCCAGCTGTGTTAGGCAAGATGGTTTATTCTTTACCAGAAGAGGGTGCTATTTGATCAACGGGCTCCAGACTGTAAATCATAGAGGGGAGTCATGTAATCCCATCAGCAGACCAGTAAAACCAGTCAGCCTAGGTCAGAGTGACAGATCAGGGTCGTCTAATTGGGTTTATAAAACCACTTAAAAGTAGAGCACTGTGAGCAATCGAGAGAAGAAAATAAATCACGCAACAGAATAAGCTGCTGTAATCCTCCAAAAGACAAACTCACCAGACAGAAAATCTTAAAGTTCAAACATGAGCACATCTGAGAGTTAGTAGAAACAACTGGATAAAGACATGCTGAGAAATGAGCTAAAACAATCATCTGATAAGGCACAAAGAAAAAAAGCAGAGGAGGAAGTCAGCAGCAGAATTTTAAAACATCTTTTGCTCAAGAACCTCGCAGGTCCTTACGTAACACATACAACTCTGCCTCCTTCTCTGATGAGGAGGCAGAGTTCAAAGATCGGGGAGGAGACTTTCTCTTTCCCTGATGAAGGTCTCAGAGGTAGTCAAAAAGCTCCACAGTGGCAGGCAGAAGGTGTAGATGAGATACACCAGGAAAAGCTAAAAGCTCTGGATGTTGTGGAGCTGACACAGATCTAGAAGGGGTTTAGGACTTTGCTCTTGCAGTCTGCATGTGTTCCTTGGAATTGTAGAGGGCTTATGACAGTGTCCCTGGGTCTTGTCGAGGCCCCTGAATGACCAGTTTTATAATGTTGAAAAATGTAAAACCTTTTCCAGATTTAGATTCAGAGGTCAATGTTCTTTTTTAGCCATTTTTATCTTTTGGGTGGAGGAGCCAGCAAATAAATCTAGTATGAAGTAAAAATTTCTCACCCTCAACTGATAAAAGTTGTCAATTAAAAAAATTTAAAAGTTGATTCTGTATTAGGTACACTTTTGTCATTTGTTTAGGTTCCACTCCGGTGGAAAGGAAGCTCATTTGGAATAAAATGTAATCTTTAATTACATGAAGTTACCAATCAAAACGAAAATCTCTACAAGATTGAAGTTGACCATTTTTTTCCCATCCAACCAAGTTCTTCAACTACTCATTGTACAGAAACTCAGCCTGCGAAGCGCCTCTGATAATTGTTGAGAAATCCACACTGCAGTTTGACTTCAGACCTTTTTTATATCAACTATTCCACAAGACTTTTAGATTTTGACAAGTCAAGTGCAGAGCTGTACTTTATTTGCTCAGCATTATATTTACTCTGCAAAAATCTATCAACAGAATATTAATCAGTAAATAAACATATTCAGTCGGCTCGTCTGGGGTGGTGCAGCGTCTGTTAACTGCACCCACTGAATAAGATGATACATGTCATTTTATTACATTTACATGTATCAGTTTAAAAAAATAATAATCATCCTAACACAAAAATGCACCAACAAATAAATGTCTCTCTTCACCTGTTTGTTAGGTTTTGGGTGGAGATGTTGTCTGGCTCATCACTCAACCAACAAATCAAATTAAGGAGTTTGAGGTAATTCAAGTGTAATGTTTGTCCAAAAAGCTAAAAGTAACAGAAGGAGCCAACAGCAGAATTTTTAACATCTTCTGCACAAAACCCCACAGGTCCTTACATAACACACAGGCCAAGAGAACGGAAAAGCTGCTGTAATATCTTTGAGCTCAGAACAGCACTTCAGAATTTAAGTGCGCTTTCTGCTGATATTTAAATGTCACAATTCTGTCTTTAAACATTCATCGGTTCGTCCAAGACACGCTACACAGAAAACAAGAACTTAGAAACATAAAGTCATTCCTCATAAGAGCAGCTGTTGTAAGTTAAATAACAAAAGTTGACTTTGCATTTATTTTTAATGAAATCTTGCATAATTAATACCACCCATCCTTGTCTGATTGAAATAAATGTGACAATTATTAATATTTTAACAGAATAATATATTTAGAGGAGACACAATTGAACTTAACTGCAAGACACAAAACAGAAAGCAAAAAAGTGTTAGCTCCAAGATTCCCTTTGAAAATTTACTGACTAATTGTGAAAGTAATACGATTCTCCAGCTCATAGCAGCTCATTGTTAACCTCTGTAACTCCCACGTGAGTCAAAAGTTCTCATAGTGGTGAATAAAATGAGCCTGATCCCTTTTGTTCATCTGTTGACAAGCTTTCTCCACATTCTTGGTCAGTCCAGGTGGTCCACAGCTGAAAACACCGATCTTAGCCACCTGTAGGTAAAAACACACATTTAGGAGTTGACACTGATCATTTTGTAAAAGGTGGGGAAACTCTGAGATGAACAAATATGGATGAGGACGGATGATGAGCTGACCTCAGGGTGAACTTCCTGCAGTGAGCTCAAAAAGGAGACCAGGGGTGGGCGGCCGAAGTGGGTGATGGAGCGAAGGCCGGTGAAAAGACTTCGATTCCACACCCTCTGAAAGTGTCGCTCACACACATACTGTCCATACGTAACAAGGACAGTATTGAGGGAAAGATTTCATTACCATCCAGTCTTTAAGTGTTCACTCACAATCACACTGTTGCACTAAATGTGAAGCCACATTTTGTGATGTTTTTCACACTTGTAGATAGGAAATGTAAGCTTTACCAGCATGGTGGTGCGGAGGTCAAACTTCTCAGCAACCTGAGTGATGTAAATGTGGACTGAGACCAGCTCCTGTGTGTCCATCTCCTCCACCTCCCTGATGATGTCTGATACCCACTCAAACTGACGCTGCGTTCGTGTCACCCAGATGAAGTACACCTTATCGGGTAGAAAACATATATTAAAGTGTGAGCTTTTTCTGAGCAAAATAAGGAATTCAAAACAAAAAATATGCAGCACCTTTTTACACTGAAACTTAGACTTGATGGAGGACTTAAACACGAGGTCTTTAAGGATGGAGGTGAACGGGGTCACTCCGATGCCTCCTCCAACTAGAACAGACACCTCAAAGTCAGTCCATTCCTGGTGGCCCTCACCAAATGGGCCATCCAAGTACAGCTTGGGAGATAATGAAAGAAATATTAGTATCTTAAAAAATAACAGGAAAAAAAATTCATCTGGAAAAGCTGAAGCTGTAACCCACCTTTGGATAGGCTCCAAGCTCCATCACATTTTCTTCAGTGTAGAGCTCTCGGAGCTGACTCGTCCAGGGCCCCACAGCTCGTATGTGCAGGCTCAGGGTCTCTTCGTGAGGCGCTGACGTCAGTGTGAACGGATGGTACTCATCTGTACCCAACATTAGGCATGCAATACGAACCCACTGGCCAGAACGATACACAAAGCCCTGTGGTCGCTTGAACTCCAGATGTGTCACACCTACAGGTATGAAAGCCACAGGCGTGTGAAGTCAAACGCAGTCATTACGTGATTTCAGTTATGAGGGAGTTTTGTCAAGGAGGGGGATTAAATCTTTTTCCAAGAAAGTCATGTGGTACCTGAAGGCAGCAGTTCAGCTCTAAGCACCGGGATCTCGGACTTCTTCCTGCTCAAGCTGATGAGTTTGTCGAGCAGGAAGAGCAGCGCAGGTGGGATAAGGTAGATGTAGAAACGAGGCTCCTGGATGAGGGCATAGCTGCCATGAATAACCGTCTGTGAAATGAAAACAAAGCTTGCATCACAGACGTTGTAAATCTGTGACTCCAGAGAGGATAATTAGAAGCAGAGAAGTACTTACTAAAACGTAAACAACAATGTAGAGATAATGTGTGATCCAGAATCCACGGAAACTGATGCGGCGGAAGTAGTGTGAGGCAAAAACATACATAAATGCAAGAGCGAAAAGAAGCAGGACGCCAGTGAGTCCTGGGAGAAAGACAAAGAACGACAAAAAAGAGAATATATCTTAATTATTATCTAGACATACCAGTAGTTATCTTAATTAAATACAAGCAGCTCCTGTACAAAGGAGATCAAATATCAGCTTTCTTTGATACCTGGGACAGTCTCAAAAAACCACCAGGACCATTTCTTTGGGAGTTCAGACCTAAAAGTAAACACACAGAGATGGTCGGGAAAAAAATCCAAAGCCAAACGTGCAAGATTTGAAAACAATGGAGATTTCTCAAATTTTACCCGTTATTGTTGAAGATTTTGGGGAACAGGCAGGACAGGATGCTGAGGTCACTAATGGAGAACATGTAGATGTTGACCACATGGCCCAAAGTATGAATGACTACAGTCAGGAGATGAAAAAGAGAGAGCTTTTATAAATATTTATTTATTCATTCTGTTTTGTTTTGTTTTTTTCCTCCGCGCTGTCATGCAGTGATTCCTCATTTGTTCACCAACCCGACAGGATGACTGCAGTCATGGCCATGAAGCGATGGAAATCAATGGCAGCATCAAATGGGATGTATCGGTTGAGGAAGGTCTCTCGGCACAGGGTGATGAGGTTGCGACACACAGTGAGGAGCATGTAGGGGAAGAGGAAAGAGATGGCAGCCGCAGTGCCACGAGCGACCACGATGCCTACCTCTGAAATCTCAGGTATGCCTGTGGATTCGCTTTGCAGTGCGTAGTCTGAAACAAACAGTATGCTCACATCACAAAAGGCTTCCACAAACTGATGGGACTTAGTGAGGAAGTTCTACTCACAGTAACATCTTTCCAGCGCTACTCCTGCCGTGATGCCGTAAACAAAGATGAAGCAGACGATATGTCGTCTGTAATTTTCGATGAAACGTTTGAACTGCTGGATTTTCTGCTGGATCGGGTTCCTTATGTACTGCTCACGCTTGGGTTTCACATACACATCTGGAGTGTTGAAGCCTGCCCTGAAATTTTTAAACAATCAGACTTTGAATTTTTAAGCCATTTTCATTTTCATCAGCCACTCAGGAGCTGAAAAGTTAAACAAAGAACAAACTTTTTTCGTCTTCTCAGCTCCTGTCCCTCCATCTTGCTCCTGCAAACAAAAAACGAGACACTGATAAGTCAGGATATAAACATAAATCAAAAAACATCTTAAAAAAGCTGCGGTGCAGCTTTTTTGTGACAAGCAACAGCTGCTGTTGGTGATCTGGATGAGTGATGACAGCCTGTGTGTCCTGTTTTCTTACATGTTTCCAGGGCAGATGAAAGATACTCTCATGTCTCGACTCAGTCGCTTCTTCCCCTGTTTCTCCATACCTACCACACACACACACACACACACACACACACACACACACACACACACACACAGAGCAAACAGTAATTCATCAGACAAGGTCATAGACTTTAAATAGATCTTCTTGAAGTAAACTTTCTTCAACCTTTGACATTGAGTTGAGCAAACTGCAGCTCCTTCTCATGGTCCCGCAGGAGGAAATGGAAGTCCTCCCATGTGATTTTCTCCTGATTGTCAAAGCCTGCCGCCTGCATCATGGCCTTGATGCCGTCCTCTGCCTGGCTCTTTGATAGAGCGCAGTTTGAGATTTCAATGAAAGACCTGCAGTTCATCAAAAGTGCCAAGATGAACCAACTGACAGGAAGTAAAAAACTAAGTGCAGTAATAAAGGAAAAAGTGAAAGTCATTCAAACCTGAGCATCCTGGCAAATTCTTCCTTTGATAAGAAACCAGTTCCCCCGATGTCATGCATGGAGAACAGAAGTTTGGACTTTTCCTCAGGAGACCCTGGTTAAAAACATAAATGCTCGGTGATAAAAGACAATTTTCTTACCTTATTTACAAATCAGACATCTCATCTCTGTAGTTAATAGCTTATTTTAAAGGTGTTGTGAGGACTAACAGATCCAGGATAAAGACTCTTGCTGTGTCCCCCACACTTTGGAAAGTACACTTACATGAAGTTCACTGCTTACACCATGCACTTACTGGAACAGTGCACAAAATCTTACAAGGTTGTGTTGTCCCAAATCAAACACTTCAGCTTTGTACTTTGTCCCGCCTTTCGCCTACATAGCCAATATGGCGACCGTTGAGAGTGATGAGAAGTGTCCACAGATTCACACTCAACTTTTTGCCCAATTTTAGTGCACCAGTTAAGAAATCAAAGTGCACTGTGTTTTTCCATACTGTCAGTGTGAACACACTTATGGACTCAAAGTAGTCCGTGTAAGTGCAGAAGTATGTGATTTGGGACACAGCACCAGTTTCCCATGACCACTATCACCCACTGTTGTAAAGATGTGCGTTTGTTTTGAAGCAAATAAATGGAGAGCAGATCTTTCTAACACAACTTTTCTTTGTTCAAAACTACTTTTCACAGGATACAAAGTGACAAGTATTTTATTTATTTGTAGTAACATAGTGCTATTGTTTAAAACGTGACAACAACTAAACTTTGTAAACTCAGTTTGTAGCGTAGTTTAGTGAACAGAAGATGAGCAGATCTGTTAAGCTCGAAATTATTTTTCTGCCAAACTTTGCAGGCTGACATAGCGTTATCATAGGGGCTTTTGAGATAGCATTAAGAAATAGCAGATTTTGGTAATCTGATAATCTAATTTTAAATCATGGATTATGAACAGGTAAATATATAAAAGTGCGACTTTATGAAGATCACTTAATAAAGTCCTCACAGGGCCTTTAATGTGCACATTCACAGCAAATCCTTCCTTGTTTCCAATTTTTTTGCACACGAAATAAACTGTTTACGACAGCAAATCTAGATAGATAAACACCTTCAGCCTGTTTGACTCATACTTCACTACCTTTCATAAAGATGACCATCACATCCAGAAACTCTTGAAAGGAGAGGTATCCGTTTCCATCTTTGTCAGCCAGAGTGAACATGGAGTCCACAAACAAAGAGTCACACTTGAGGCCCAGAGCATCAGCAAACTCTGACGCTGCCAGCTCACACTCCAGAACCTCTTTGGCTTTCTTGCGGGAGACTCCACTCATGTCCCCGGCGTCACGCTTCTCTATCTCCAACACCTGTGCACCAGAGAGAGCGTCACCTTTGTGTCATCGGTAATATTAACGTAAACTGAGGTTACTGAATGCTCCACACCAATGAGGTCACCATCATGAACAACAATTAGCTCTTTTGGCTGGAGGTTTGGGCTAATTCAACCTCAAAGAAGCACTCATAACAGTTTTGTGGCTGACCTAAAGCTGCTGGTGCTGTCACAGAACAGAGGATGAGGTCAGCAGCTCGAGGCTCACAGTACCTGAGAGAAAGCATGGCGAATGAAAGTTTCCACAATCTGAGCCCTCTGCTCTCTGGTTAAAGCCTCCTTCAGCAGTTCCTCTTCTTTCATCTCCTTCACTCTAATCTCCTGCCTCACGTCAGTCACCCCAGGGCGCAAATGCTTGACGAATGCTGCACGTTTGCTCTCGTCATCAAAAAACAGCACCTGGATGTGCAAACAGGGAGCATCAGGAGAAGATTAAGAGGGCGAGAGGGAGATAAACGTGATGTAGAGCAGGTACATCTGCAGAATCATGCTTAGATCAACGACTGGGTGAAAAGTAAGAGCAAAGGGGTGAAGCTGAATGTGCTAAAACAGCAAACAATCTGAAATGTGAACACAGAATTTGGTTGTAAATGCTGACACAAGATGCAAGAGCAGCAACACTTATTTTCAAGTTCCTTCTTACATCTTAAATTGGTTTTGTTTCAGATCAGGAACCTGAGGGAACACATACTCTTCTCTGAAGTTTCCAGCTACTCACCAAGTCATACTCTTTGGAAACTTTGAGCAGCATAGCTCTTTGGTGACGGTTGTTTGACAAAAGCACGTTTAGGTAAGCCTGGTTGCTGAGATTGATGCAGCGGTGAGCAGACGCAGATCTGTCAGAGACCTGGAGCCTCCTCTTGTCATCGATCTCCACGCTGACAGGATGCAGAGGTTTTTTACGGCCTTGCCACTCGTAGGCTGTCGAGCAAAACAAATAGTTGTTGGGGACTTATAAAGACTTCTATCAATTAAGTATTGGGGCTCAAAAACGTAATACCACAACAAAGACTCATTCTTCTTCAACCATATTGACACTTTTTGACAAGTTGTAAATCCTGACTCATAAAAGGAATTAAAAGGACATTGCTAAAGGTTTTCTTACCATGGATTCCCAGAGCTGGTTCCTCTGCTCTGTCCCCAACCTTTTTTATTTTCTGGAACTTCCTGTACCTGTGCTTGCGCAGATTTGCCACCATACATGCCACTAGAAAACTAACTGTGAGAGTAAAATAACCAAAGCTTATCATCAGTTTCACATTGAAACGGCTGATTAGTGATGCCTGCATTGTTTTAAAGCACAAAGAGATTCATTTGAGGGTTAAATACAGACCAACAGGCAAGAGGAGGAGAACAATGATGAATATCCCGAAGCCAGCTTTGCTCCCATCAAAGTAATTAAGTGTGGTAGCTTTAGTGCAGGGATGGAGCATTGATGCATTGAGCTGTGTGGGCTGAGGACAGGGGTCACCTGAGGTGAGCAACAGAGGGAGGGACTCAGCCTATTCTTCAAATACTATGTTGTATATGCATTTATGAAATAAATAAAAGACATTTTCATACCGTTCATCCAGACAAAGACATTACTCTGTAAGTCAGTGGCTTCTGCACTCGTAACAGCGATCAAGACATCGTGGAAGGTCACATTGCGGATCCTCTCTATTTCTTCATCTGTAAATAAACTGGGAGACGCACACAACCGCTGTATGATAACTGACTCATGTGGAAGGTCGATACTGTTACAATCAATGTTTGAGAGACAGTTAAGAAAAGCTGCAGACAATGAGCAACTATTTTGCACAAAAAATGAGGACCTAAAAGGACATTTTTTTCAGGAGGAAAAAATCTTTCTGAACATAGATCCATTTTCTCCCTCAAGATTGGAAACTAACAAGTCTTCTCTCTGACAGGGCTGAACCATAAAATCTGCCTAACAAAAGTAATCAACAGAAATTTAAAATAACTAAACCATAATTTCATAGATAGATGTGTTTCTTTGACAAAAAAGAAAAAAGTCTTTTTTTTCCTGTGTGTGTGGAAAGAGGAGAAGGATGTTTACCATTTCAAACCACTTGATACTTGTTTTGTACTTAAGAGCAAAGTTTACCGGTTTTGCTTGTTCTCAAACCAGAAGCGGTCTCCATTTCTAATGCGTTCAAACTGGTCCAGAATGATGCTGGAGAAAACTGGACCTGGACCATCCTGAGACTCCAGCAGTCCTCCAGGGAATAGCTCCACTTTTGAGATGTCACCGTCATACAGTTCTGCAACATCCTGTAAAAACTGTTGAGGACGAAAAAAACCCTTTAATTCTACCAGTCTTCATTTTAAGGAAGTGTTAATGAAAGGACTCTCTGTTTTACCTGTGGGTTGGTTTTGTTGAGCTCAGGGTTTATGTCTCCAACAGTATTGACATGAGGGAGATCCAGAGCTTCTCTGACCTCAGTGTAACTACGCAGACCAAAGTCTCTTCCTCTTTGGATGGTGACAGCCACCAGATCAGTCCGACTGAACCTTATGGGTCCATACATGAAGTCTGCAGGGTGTGAATTAGTTATGATTACTTTACCTACGTCGTTCATTCACATTTTGTTTGCAGTAAACCTGATTCTGATTTTAGAGAATAAGAAGGTTTAAAAACCTCTCAGGTCCTCCACAACAACATGGTCTTCTTTCTCTGCAATTTGAGAAGCCATGCCCATGACGAGGTCGTCGACATCTTTACTTGTCTCCATATTGACTCTCTGAAAAACAAAGAAATGATGAAAGAAATCCTGTATTTGTATAATCTCTCCTTAATAGGTTGAATTAGTGATCATTGATTATATCTAAATGATAGAAAAAGTCAGTGGTGATTAAAACTTTTCACATTTTAAAGAATCTCACCTGTTAGTATGTTGTGTATCACTTCCACTCACGTGGCATCATTTATATTTTCACATACCTGACGTTTCCAAAAGCTGTTACAAAGACGTACTGCTGGAGAAAAGCTGCCGTCTGCATTGACGATCTCACGATAATGGCAGGTTCTGTTTCTGTGGAGTAAAGAATAGAAACTTTGATTCCTATTCGCCGTTATATACTCTGTTTAAGATGATATCTTGCACTGTTTAAAGTAGCACCTGATATTTTTACTCTTATCTTAAGTCCTTTAAACAGCCTCTGCTTTATTTCACATTATGCCATGGTGGGAATATGAACAATACCTCATGTAAACACCAGGTGGTGCCATCGTGATGCCAAATCTCATCGCAGCAGCCTCAAACTCAGGTGAGATCCCTGGATCAACAAACTTCTGGTAACCTGGATGCAAATAAACTTTGATTGATGAGCCAGTTTAGACCAGGACAATGAATTAAACACTAGCTGGAAAAGAAACTCTCCTCCAGCACTCTTTGAAAGCATACAAAAAGCCATCTCTGTAAAAAAGAAAAGTGATTAATGTGATTCTTCCTCATCTAACCAAAGATTTTTTACTTTCTTCAGCTGCGGCTGCTCCGTCAGCAGAGAGAGGAGACTTATGGTCGATGCTTTGCTGACGGAGCGCATATTTGTCAACGATAGCTCACCTCACCACGGCTTGTGGTCACTCGTGCATTACCTGTTCTCCACCAGTTGTACGCACACGCACTCTGGATGATCCTTACCTGGATAAGGAGGAAGCTTTTTGTCTCCAAGAAACCCAGGTAGCCATTCGTAGAGAGCGATATTCTGTGAGGAAAAATACAAGACAAAAAGATTGTTGTTTGCACACTACAAAAAATTTTTTGAAACAAATTATGATGCATACTTTATGTATTCAAAACCAGATTTAACAAATGGATCTTTCAATTTGAACTTTGATATGACCAAAAATTTATAATTTGTTGGAAAAGGCTTTTATGATCCCTTTCAGTTGTATAAATCAGGTTATTAACATTTGTGTAATGCTGTTAAGAACAGTAGCCAAGTTAAAGATGATACATCTTACAGCTTTCATCCATAAAACAATGACCTCTTGTCTTCTTTCTTTTTCTTTCAATGCTGCAAATTAAATCAGCACCTGTGCAGAGAGAGGATTACACACAGACTTTTCCTCTACCTGGAATGTGGCCACAACAGCCTTCCTGGCGTTTTGAAACAGCATTTCATCTGACCACTCTGGGTGTTCCTCCTGCAGTTTGGTGGCGACATAATTGTGGTAGCGAAACCAGATAATCCCCTCTGCTGCTGTGAACAAGTTCTCATTGGCCCAGGCATTGCCCAACACTGGGGTCATAAGATGACACAAATAACAGTGAATAATGCCATGCCAATTTGGGTATTAGAATGAATGTAACTACACAGCAAGAAACAGAAAAGACAGATTTATCCAATAAAGGTTATGCATTAAATTCAAACATCCATCATGTTAATATATAACGGTGTTTGATCACTAATGAAGTGATCATTTTGTTAAGCATTTTCATCAGGATACATCCTCCACCTCAGATAATAACTACAATCCTTCAACCAACACAAGCAACATACCCCTGGCTTTAAGACACCTTGATGGCATCCTCTTTTCTGTAGATGTGAGGATTAACTACAGTGAGCGTGACAAGTAACTGACACAATAACAAATGAGTCACAACACATGACAGGCAGGGCCTCTTTCTGAGTTAACCTCAATTGGGGTAAAAAAAAATATTTGCAAGAAATGTTTGCTGTTTGTTGTTCAACTTTTTGACTGCTTGCAAAATGGATTATGTCTCTATTGCCTAATAAAGTGTAAAAACAAGTCAGGTGATAGGTTATTTGCAGGTATTACTGAGCAAAACAGAAAATAATTCAGTTAGACAGATTTTTAAATGAAGGGGTGGTGGATTTGGGGATTTATGCATAAACCCAGCTATTTTATGACGCTACATCAAAGAAAATAGTATTTTAACTTAGAAAGGGCGTTATGCTGAGCTTTATGGGTGATACTGATAATACAATAACTAAGCAAATCACATGCAACCATGTAGTTGTATGCACTGCACTCCGGCTTAGAAGGAAATAGTGGGAGTCTCATTAGAAACTCTTCTTCCTGCAGGTAAGACCAGAAGCTTTTTCTCACCATAAAGACCACTTGGTCCATTTTCTCCTGTTGTTGGGTCCGCAGCGCTCCACATAAAACTGTGCCCTGTTCCCTGAGCTGGCATTTTCCACTCAGAACCAGAAGCCAAGAGCCCTCCAGAGAAGCTTCTCAGAGAGTCACACCAGGACGCGGATGGGCCATAGATGGAGCTTCCATCTATCCATGCTGTCACCAAATTCACCTGCATTTTATTAAAAAGTCAAAAAGAGGGTAACATGTTTTACATGCATGTGTTCTTAACTTGCTTTTTGCTATAAGCTGGGGCTGAGTTTTTTGCAGCATCTTTTGTGGCCACTTTATTGACTGATAAGTACCTGTTTCCGTGGGTTACTAGGACTTTGTCCAGACTCCTTCTCCCATGAAGCTCTCTGAAAAGGTAGCAGGACCTTCCCAGAGGAAGTGGGATCAAAAATAGGGTCTCCCTTAGGGACTGGGATGTTCATGAACTCGGGGGGACAGCCTGGGGGTCTTGTGTCAAATATTTCAAAAGCAACATGATAACCTGAGAAGAGACACAAGTCACTGCATTACATTTTTCAACTAAGTGAAAAAAAATCCCAAAAGTATAAATTTTAAAGATATAAGCTGGATTACTTTACAAAATACAGTTAAAATAACAGTTCGACTATTGACGTAAGTATTGACGTAAGACGTACCTTTATTTTAGTAACATACGGAAGAACATTAGTGCGTCATCTTTGAACACCCCTGAATAAGCCTTTTTATGTACTTTTCTGTGAGTTAATTAATTCCGAAACATTAATTCAATATTTTTCAAACATTTACCAAAAAATAGAGAGAGCACAGTCCGGTTCCGAGTAGAAGGAAGGCCGGAGGGTCCAGCAGTCAGTAACCTGCTCAGTCTGCGTGGGTTTGGCAGCAGCGGCTCTTTCACAGGTTGGTAGACCCCGTCCCAATATTGCGCAGGCACGATACGCACGAGTGGTGAACCTGCGCGAGCACAAGTCAAATGTAGGTGAACGGAGTGCAGACGGTCAGGTGACGCTGCCCACTTTAGCAACTTACCGGCAGCTCCGCGTCTTGGGTTCCCCAAGCTGTTGTACCAGCCATCAAAACGAGGAACTTCCCAATTCCCTTCACCTTGTGAACCTGTTACGTGCATGTTGAGCTGAAACAGCGAGTCTTGCAGCGATTTTTCACTGAGGGATATGAAGAACAAGTGCAGCCTACTTACGTTTACAGACACAGAGCACCAAGCCAACCACTGCACAGATACTCCAAGCCCGTTTACGTAAATCCATTGAAGCGAGAGATGCTCCTGAGTTCAGTCAGCAACAAAAAGAAGTGAGGACTTCTGGAAAGATAAGCTGAAGGTAACTAACTCAACTTTATTTCATGCTCATGTTATATACTTTGATTAGCAGTGACTGGAGACCACCTGATTATCTCTTTGAATGAACAGCAAAAGTTTGCAAACCTTTAGATGCTCTTCCTTTTGTCTCTTGTTCACAGACACTATCAGACTGCCCTGCTTCCTTATTTCTCTATTTATTATATGAGAACATGACATAGTTGAGACTTACCCACTGTTGAGTCAGAAATGTGTTGCCTGTCCAGGTGAGGGATGGGGCAAGAGTAAAACTAGTATGAGTTTCAGAGCTTATCCCAAAATGTGTGTGACCTAGTAGTCTGAATGGGAATGGTCATTGTCTGTGGATCACACCCACTTTTTTTCCACAGCGTTCATGTCAGTACATCCTCCTCCTCATTGACCCGAAGAGGGACAGTGGTATAAAAGAAGTGTTTGTGTACTCATCATTCACACTTCACTTCACTCAGGTGTTCTTCAGCCTGAGCCTTTTGCCTTTGCAGGTAAGAGAGACATTATGGACTTTTACATTTTCTATCTTATTTTGCTTCATTTATTTCCAAACAAATTATTCAGCAGCACCTTTCTTTAGTTATTTGCAAAAGCCAGGTTGTCACATAAGTACAGCGTTGTTACGTTTACCATTGTTCTATCTCTTATCAGGTGGAAGGAACACAAGCCTCTATCTCTGCATCTGGAGGAAACTGAAAACCCTGCCACTAACACTGTCGTCTCTGTCACACCGTCTAGTCTCAGCTAGATCCGGAGCTAGGATGACTTTCTACGTTGACATTTACCCATTCTACCCTCCACAAAGATCCTCCTTCATCTTCAGCGGCCGCTTGCTCACTGTTATTCTGGTCTTCCTCATGTTAGCAGCCAGTCTGCTTCTCATTCTTCCAGGGATAAGAGGGAAGTCGGTGAGTGCAAACATTTGGATATACTATTACTCTCTGTCTTAACTCTTTTCTTCTTCACTTCATCTTAAAAAAACACGATCCTGCTCTTTGTCTTCCCGTTAGAGGCTGTTCTGGATGTTCAGAATAATCATCAGCTTGTTCATAGGTGTGGTGATAGTAGGTGAGTTTTGTTTTTATTATATGGGTGATTTATCAAAGATTTTCTCTTTTCTGCTACATACTGAACCTTTGTGTTCTCTCCTTTGCAGCACTCAACTTTACGTGTGACTGGGCTGAGGCCAAAATGACCACAAATGCCACCTACAAGTCTTTCAGCAATGCCATGGTTAATGCTGACATTGGTTTACACGTTGGACTGTACGGCATAAATGTCACACTAAAGGGTTAGACTCCTTTACCTTCCTGTGCATTTCATACTGTCATACTGTCTGAATGTTCAAATAACTGTCCTGTTTTTCGATCTCTGATGAAATATTCCTGCAAGCTCAGGAAGCTCATAATAATATATATCCCCCCTCTTTTTTTCTCAGGGAATCCAGTTGTACAGCTGAATGAAACCATTAACTATAATGAGATGTTCAGCTGGCATGACACAATTGAAGATGAGTATCAGGAAGCTCTGGAGAAAGGGCTACCCAACCCCATCCTGTACATCGCTGAGAAATTCACCCCTGGCAGCCCATGCAGACTCATCTATCAGTATAAATACTCAGGCAGATACGCCTCTGCAACCCTCTGGTAAAATAATGAATTCACAGATCAACTTTGTATTCATATAAAAGCTCTTTTAGAAAGTGAAATCTGATTTGTTGCATCGATTCACAGGACTGCATTCTGCAGCTGGTTGCTGGCCAATATTCTCTTCTCCCTGCCAGTCATTCTTTACGCTGGATACATGATGTTAGCCACTGCTGCTTTCATCTTCTTCTCCATAGCTTCTTTCTCCACCATCAGGAACGTGCCACAGTGTGTTTTCTCCATAGGAACTGACTCATTTGAAACAGAGTACAGCCATTCTTTCTGGCTGGCCCTGGCTACAGGTAAAGAGCAGAAGCTGCACCTTTAATTTATATGTTTCTGCGCCATTAAAGTGCTGTCTGTGATTCACACTGACTGGGAATGATTTGCAGGTTTGCTGTGCACTATTATTGGGACTCTAGTGGTGATACTTAATTTTATGATGCCTGAGAAGATGAAAGAGGCTTTCAGTGTTGGTGTGGACAAGTATGAAGATGAGGATGCTACTTATGGAGAAGGCTACCTGAACACAGTTTTCCTTGATGGAGTGAAAAGTTTACCTCTGACATCAAAAACGAAGGTGAGTATCTGAGACTGAGGGCATGGCATTAACATTTTCATTCATCATTCATTTATAAGCAGCAGCAGTTTGTTATTTATCGTTGAGCTCTTGACTCTGTTGCATAAAACATACATCATTCTACTTTTGCACATTTTTATGGACTGGAACTTATGCAGTATTAATGAAAAATACATGTGTAAACTGAAATTAGTCATTCCTACATTGTCCAGCACAGCATAATCTCAGGAAATGTACATAATTCCTGCGTGCAGCATTTTTTATTCATGTGACCTTAATGTCCTTTCTTTTTATTCTTCCTATCAACAGTTGTATGATGTAGAAAGATGAATATGCTCAAAAATATAACTTTGAAAGAAAATCCATGGGTTTTTTTGGTTTGTTTTTTGTCACTGACTGATGATTTTATTTCTGTGTTTCAGGGAAATTTATGAGCCACTTTGTCTCAAGAAGCTCCTCCAGACAATATTTGAAGACAGTGTTCCTGAATGTGTTACAGATTGGATGTTTTTATTCAACTCCAATTTTTAATAATCAATTTGAGCCTTCTGTGTTATATTACCATAAGTCACTAAATGTAAATAAATTTTGTAAATATCGCTGACACTATGCTGTGGTTGTAAGTATTATTTAGGAATGTATGGGATCCATACAACGTGTTTATAATCTGGATTAAAGGCCACTTTTGAGATGAAAGATGACAAAAAACAGCTCCTTTGTATTGTTACCTTTATGTTTTGACAGCCCCTCCTGTATGATCTTGCGATGCTTTCACTTTGCCATGACATCAAAACATGGTCCAAACTGTGCTTGTCTGTTTGGTGTTTTTCCACAATTAAAGAAGCTGAAATAAATGTGAAAACAGAAGAGGAGGAAGGAGTACTCAATGCTTGTATTATACTGCTGTCATTTGCTGTATGTCTTGTGTGATTGTTGCCACCATTGTTTCTCAGTGTTGCCTCAAAATAAAGAACAAACAAGGATTGAGCTGTGAGATGGTATTCTTACTGTGTTACAACATTACATTCATTCAGTAATGTGTGTTTGATACATTCTTGTACTTTACGCTTCAGTAAAGGTAAGGATCCCCCATACTGCATGTCTTTGAAAAGTAGGTGTCTTTGGCCTTCAGCATCCCCATAATACACATAGTTTGGTGCTTTTTACAGCATATTATTAGCTTCTTTTTAATACTTAATGTAATAGATTAGATTATCATGTCAGATTGATAATTAATCCCTGGTTGGTAATTCTTCATAATAACATGCATATACTGTAGGTGTAATATGGCCTTCCAACCAAGTCCTTGAGTAATCCAAATTATTTACAGTAGATACATTTTTTAACTCCATACACATTATAAAAATGACTAAATAAAAAATAAATGTACTAATTTATCTCTTCATAAGAAAATAATCATGACCTTAAAGCTACTTCTCTTCAACACCAGACACTCACGCACAGAACTACAGACAGAGTATTCACATTGTAAGGCCATTATGACAATGTAATTCAAGATAAAACCTGAAAATGAGGACTGGGTGTTCTTGACAGCACTGCAACAAGAGGCCAAAAAAATTAAAATGATAGAAAAATAAATTATCCTCGTCCCCACTGAGCCAACTGTCCATCATCTGTCAGACACCTCCACATAGCCAGACATGCAGAACTACAGTGGGCTGATCCATGCAGCATCTCTAGATGTAGATAGGCGTCTCCTGTCCTGTCAGCAGTCTGAACATCACAGCAGGCATCGTCTTCATGTTGATCTGCAAGACAGATGAGAAAGCAGTGGCCGTAATTACCCTGTCAACTCAAGAGACCATTTAAAAGGGCACAGTCGTAATCACATTATTATACAGGCCTATACAGGCCTAATTTATACCTGTATGAGCCACATGAAAGACTGAGCAGATCCTGTATACATTACATGCATGTAAGTGGCTTCAATGGAAATATATATGGGGAAAAAGGAAAAAATTCAAGAGCATGGTATATTAACACAAGTAAGTATTAAAAAACATTACATTCAAAGGAAAACTTTTGGCTTGTGTTGCAGAAGGCACAGGACAATATTAGCGCTGAAGTTCCAAGGAATTATATGAACACTATACCAGAGACGTGCTGCTGTCATTGCAAAAGATGAACAAACAAAATATTAAAGTTGAAAGTTGATAAAAAGAGCAGATCATTTTTTTCATGATCATGTTTTGGAGGCAATAACGGTCAACATTTTTTAGATTTGTCAACAATTTTAGCCACCACCTTAAATGTCATAATTTTTCAGAGGGTTATTGTAGACTGTATGGTTATACACCTTAAGGTCAGTAGAGTCACTTTCTGGCTGTGTGATGATGTCTCCCAATTCATTAACCCTCATAAAACCCAAACATACAATTTGAACAATTCAATTTTTATGAAAATTTCAAACAAGGTATTAAGTGCATTCTTGAGCTCAAGAGGTTTAAGTTTCTCACATTAGTACAAAGCAAGGCGAGCTGTTTCCCCTGTTTTAAGTATGCTAGGCTAACCACGTACTAACCACCTTGTTCTTACTGTAGGGACATGAGCAAACTTCACCCGCCCTCTCAGTAAGAGAGCATATAAGTGTATTTCCTGTACATAAAACCTTACTTTCAAAAGGTTGAATTATGTATTTTTATTATAGGACTATAGGACTCTATGCATTCACTGTATTAATGTAGTATAATTGTTAAATGCGTGTTGCATGGAGGGGGCAGTATATTCTAGCCCTGTCCTTCTCTATCCACTACCCTATACTATCTGATTAAAGGCATAGCCCCCCCCCCCCCCAAAAAAAAATGTATGTTGTGGCACTTGATGTAAATTATAATCCTTCCAAGGTAATAATTACAAACAGATGTATTTCACGTTAAATCTACCTTTTCAAAACGATCTATGTGGTTTATTGATCTGTATGGTGTAGCAGTCAGTGAAATATGCTATCTTGGGACACCAGAAGGTCTTACCTCACCCACTGACACAGACAGGGTTTGAACAATCTTCTCATGTGCCATGGCAACAACACTCTGACCATTTATCTCAATGATTCTGTGTCCAACTCGAAC
Source organism: Labroides dimidiatus (assembly GCA_030710495.1). Lineage (NCBI taxonomy): Eukaryota > Metazoa > Chordata > Actinopteri > Labriformes > Labridae > Labroides > Labroides dimidiatus. Next base: position 23,529,806 of record CM061147.1, on the reverse strand, counting down.
ACCGCCCCGCTCAGCGATGCCACCTCGCATTAGGCTGCAGATCTAAGGATGTAAAACAGACACATCGTGAAACGGCATAGGATAGAGAACAGCTCTCACTTTGAAAAAAAAAAAAGTTGCATCTTTAGAAGTAGCCAACCATGCATTTTAAGCTTCATGCTTTATGTGCTTACTCACAATGCCATTCTGCACACTGAAGCCGAGCTGGAACTTCAGATCAGGTCTTTTGATGAGGACTGTGGTGACAGGAGGGCAGCTCACAATACTCAGTTTTACCTTCACCTGATTTTTCAGACCCTGGAAACATATATTAATATTACAGACATTTAAGTCAAAGCTCAGGGAACAAATCAGTTTAATCCTGCCTGTAGCACAAGTATGGTCAAATGTAATATGTTTGGCCACTGGAAAACTAAACTAAGACTAGATATGTGAAACTGAAGGTCAGGTCTGTACCTTAATGATGCCCTGACAGGTGGCAAGAGGCAGCCCCACCAAGCTGGTGTCATTGATGGACATTATCTGGTCCCCAACACTGAGTTTTCCAGAGCGAGCTGCAGGGCCACTGTTCAGCATGCTAGCAAGGATGACAGTGGGCAGAATGGAGCCCCAACCAGACTCCACGATCACCACACCGAGGATCTCCCCTTTCTGCTTCTCCACGTACAGCTAGAAGGGGAAAAAACACATTTTAGAAGATTTGTGTGATTCTGTTACAGCTATTTATGTTTATGAAATCCATCACTCTTCATCTGCAGTCCAGGAACACAATGTGTCACACCTCTTTACAGTTGTCTGAGTTTGAGAAATGGACGAGGTCATCGTGGTACATTTCCTGGGAGTTGATGATGTCACTGTATTGTTTCTGGCTCAGGTCGGTCGGGTTGATGCCATTGGCTCGCAGGAACTCCCTGTAGGCCACGCTAAAAGCTTGACCGATGGACTGTGCGATGAGCTGTGCCTGTGGGAAGGGGTGAAATTTAGGAAACCACTCAGCAGAAAGGCTTTCCCAGATGAAAACAACATCAGAAATTCTCATGGTGTAACCCAACACAGAGAAATACTTTCAAACTAAAAACTGCTTGAATGTGCACTTTAACAAACACTCACATCCTCTGATTCAAAGACATAGCAGATCATCCTGTACTGATTCTTCCCTTCGCTGGAGGAGTCTGCAGATTCAGAGAAATCCTCTGATGAGGCCTGAGACATGCGCCTACGTGCCATCAGAACCACAATGCTGCCAATGTCAGCGATGTAGGAGATGGTTCGCAAGGCGCTGTCCATCATTGTCTCCTGTTTGGAGAAAAAAATCACCCAAACAAATGTCAATCATTGCTTAATGTGCCTGAAAATAGATTCACTGACATGTTTTGCACAGAAGATAAACATGGGTCTAACCTGGGTGTCTGCATTCAGCACTTTGACAGCCTTTGTGGAGATAAACAGATCCACTTCTGTCATCATTTGAGAGTCTTCATCTTGGCTCTAGGAAATAAAAACACATCGGTGAGTTTATGCTTCTGCATTTTGATCCCACAATGCATTATTTCACCTCAGCATCAACACACTACTTTGGCAGGTGTGCACGAAAGGCATGCAACAGCTCCACCATGTGGTCAAAAAGGATTCTGTTGCTAAAAATGAGCCTCACAAACATGCTGGCCTCATGAATACAACAGATACAGAGCAGAGGACTCCTCTGTTATACCAGGGGTCATTATTACAATGCTTAAACCTGACAACACTCTCTTTAGATTTAGAGAGATGTCTTTATTCCTCTTATAACAACAGATCTGCAAGGAGAAAGTGTTCAATAACCTCTTTGTCTTGACTTCAGAGTCTTGATTACCTTGATATGACTGACAGCTTCATGGGCCTGGGACATGCGCACGGACTTGGATGGATTTTTATCAGACAGCACCTGAGTACAGCCAAGGTAGTTTGCAGCAAAGATGATTCCATCAATGAGATCCTCTGGCTCACAGGGACCTGGGACTGAGCAGCAATTAGGTTTAATGTGCTGCGCTGCATTAGGGAAACTATCAAATGTAAGAATGTAAGAAGAATTACCATCCTCAAAGCTGGGGAAAGCAGCAGCCTCTTGTGTTTTCTACAAAATAAGTTAACATGCTGATTAGTTAGACATAAAGCTTAAGAGTTTAATCCACAAGAAGACATTCAAGCTATTCTTTCAGCACTGATATTTTCTTCTTCTGTTGCCTCTATGCAGTAGCACAAATAAACCCCATTTTTCATATTATGAGGTTAGAAACAGGCTGCAGGGGAAATAAGTATCTGAATTCAGTCAGAAATGTTTGCAGAAACCTTCTGCTGGGTATGAGGTCATCACCTGAGGTGTGTTGCTCTCCTCTGCAGGGACAAGCTCTGGACACTGAGGCCTTTGAGGCTGCTCCGGCACCTCCTCAGGTATCACAGCTGTGCTTGGCGGCTTCTCAACCTGCTGTATACAAAACATCTGCTTTAATGGCAGCTTTTAAAAAAAGGTTTCAAATGTTTTTTTGTTTTCCTGTGAAGATGATAACCCCATGGGGGACAACAACGAAGGCAATCTGTTGCAAAGCCTGTGATCAGAACCTTACTTGTTTGAATGTGTTGGTTGTTAAACACCATCCACAAGGGATGAGCGGTGACAAAGACCTGCCCTGTTTCATACCTGCTGGGGCTTCTCTGGCCGTCTCTGCTTCTCCTCAAGTGGCTCCTTCTGTTGCTCTTGTGTGTGAAGAGGAGCCAGGGATGGTTTGATAACCTTGTTGTCGTTTTCTTTGCTGTTTGAAGATGCAGGACAGGGTCTGGGGACAGGCGGAGGGTCCCTACGAGGCGGGGCCTTCTGGGTGTCTGTAGGTGACTGAGCGCTTGACTGGCGAGATGGCGCAGGAGGATGCTGCTTGCCAGAGTTGGGCCTAGCTTTAGTTCGCACGGCGGCTTTTTTGCAGTCCTTTGCCAGAGTCTTTGGACGCTGTTCTGTGCTGTTTGAGGAGCATCCTTTGATTCCAGAGACAACATGTTCTGTGGTCTCTCCTGTAACTCTCCTCCCTCGTCCTTTACCCAGTTTTTCTCTTTCCTTGTGAGGCAGCTCACACCTTTTAACAGGAATATTATGGTTTCTTGCAACTCGAGCATCATCCTCTTTTTCTCTCTCATCTCCTCCCTTTCTAACTCTCTCATTTTCATTGTCCTGATAAGTGATAGTCTGTCTAGCATTGCTCTCCTCACTCTCCTCTAAATCCTCGATAAATTTGGCCCCATCCAGCACCTCCTCTATCTCCTCCCCATCACTGAAGAAGAACCTGTTCTCCTGACCTTTTACAATTTCTCTTCCAGCTTCATCACCAGCAGTCGGGGCACACTGTGATCTAAAGCGATGGCTTGTTTTGTGAGTTTTAGAGTCTGCTTGTGATCCATCACATACTTCTGTGCTATGATGAGGCCTTTGGGTGAACTGGTCACTGCTGTTCTCATTAATATCTTCAGCTATGACCTGCTTAATAAAGCCCCCGCCTTCTGGAGGCAACTGTTTGTAGTATCTCATGTCCACCACACCTTCTCTGTTCAGGTGCAGCACCTCATCATAGTCCTGCTCCACATCAGATCCCACGTTGTCATACTCGGAGCAAGTGTCCTCCATGTCCTCAGGACTGGGGTCACAGCTCATGTAATACTGGTTTTCAGGGATGGGAGGAGTCAGCTGATCATTGTTGTCATCCTTCAAGGTACACTGCGGTTGTTCGGAAACCTCTCTTGCCAGGCCTTGCCGCTCCTCTTGGCTTTGTTTAATGAGTCCTGGACCTGGGCACGATGGAGGGCTGGAGGCCAATATTTTGGAAATGGTTCCTGGCCTTTTTCCATGAGCCATAACTGGCCCTGTAAGCCCAATGCCCTCAACCCTGCAGATATTAATAGATGACCAAAATTAGATGTTTGAGATGCTTGCAGTATGCTCCATATAGATTTCCACTGGACATCTTTGCACCTTGCTAACCTCTAAAATCTCCTAATGCTTTCTTTTTGCTCATGCACTACCAGATAGAATTAAAATTTCAAAAAATAGTTCACAAAACAAAGACTTTAAAAAAAAAAAAAATACACCAAACGCCATATTATAAAAAAGAATTAAGACCTCAATTTTGCATGGTAAATATAAAATCTCAATCTTTTTGTTCATTTTATATATTTAATATTGTTTCTCTTTCATCTTGGCTTCTTGTGTGTGCTCTAACTTTTGATATCCTGTAGATTAGAAAAACAATCTGATGTAAGGCAGGACAGTAGCATTAAATGTTTTTTTTTCCATCTATAAACCATTGATACCTTTTCTATTTGACTTACACCCTCATAAACAATCCAACTCTGGAACACTCAGATCATACAGTTAATGTGGTTGTCAGATTTATGATTCATGACTTCTGTGCTTTGAGGAAACTAATTGTGGAAAAGCATCTGAAAAACATCTTTAAATGGGTGTTTGCTCTAGACTAAGGCGAGCACAACATCCTGTTTCCTGTACTCACAAAAAAATAATACCACAGTTTTGAAATGATAAAAAAAAATTCATGTATCTCTTTTTTTGTCATCTTTTGGGAGATTTTTTTTTAGATTAAGAAGAAGTTAAATCCAGCAAGCACATTCATTTTATAAATTGAAATAATTTTTTACTTTTTTATTATAACAGACTCATAACGTGGTCATTTTAACATATATACATTGTGGAGTGTTAGTCAAACAAAGAAAAACCTGTAAGTGTCCCTATCCAGTGCTAATGGGAAAATCATACATATTTTAGATTTTTTTGTATCACAATAGATAAACCTAACATAGGCTATTATAAGGAATCAATTGTTAAAATGACTGTAAGTAAACAATAGATAGAGGCTCTCTGATACTGACATCTGAAAAAGGGCGTGAAGCAAGATTTAATCAAATCTTGAAAGAAATAAAGAAAGCTAATGTGCCTCTTAAATATGTTGCTGCAAAACCAATGAAATATAGCAGTTAAACGTGTATTTTTATCAGTCTAATCATTCTTGCAAACGAAAAGCACATTCCCAAGGAACAGTGTGTTACAGATGTGCATAGTCTGAGAATGAAAGGTTGAATCACTTCAGTAGTACTTAATGTATTTTTGATATCAGACTGAACACAGTCTTATGACAAACGCCCTATACAAACGTGTCAACACCCTCATCTAGAGCATGAGCCATCTCAGTAGAAGCTAAGCTGGAATAACAGTTTGAGCTATCTGGGCGCAACCATTTGAGGATGATTTAGGGTTTACGCTATAAACACAATAAATCCCACCCGTTCAGTGTTGATAATGCGACTAAGATTATGGTATTATGAGGGGGAAAAAAGAATAATCCCCACGAATCACCCTCAATAAACGCGGACCTAATAATGACCTCTCCATGGTGCTGAACTGCTAATTAAAAACAATAGGAGTCATAATAGGCTTGGATGGAGGTTTGGTGCTATTCAAAAGAACACAACACGCATTTTGCCCTGCCCTTTGCGTATTTGTGGTGCTATTTTATAATCCAAATACGCCGAAGTTTTGCCGCAGCTGCAGGAGTGGTTGTTGTGGTTGCTCTGGTTTCCTTACAAGTGGACGTCGCATTCCGTCCGGATAAATATCGATAAGATAATCGGATATATGGTTTTTCCTGCGCACTTAGCCCGCAATGATGGAGCTGACTCCCTTTTCAAACACCGCTGGTTTCCCCATCTGTAGTATAAGCTACCATCCTGCTGCTGCAATTCACATCGACCTTGATTTGAAGCATCGAGACTGCACCATGCTGACATCCAGTTTATGGGCTGATGTTGTAGCAGACATCCAGTATTGTCCTCAGCCCTGTTATCGGAATGCCGGATAGGCCATTGTGCATCACTTAAACCTTCTTATACATTTAGTGCTCTCAAAATCCTGCGCAGTACTCACCAACATACGTGCTGTCGGTGGCTCTTCCTGTGAAATGCCCGTGTGCCGATCAGATCAGATTGCTCTCCGGAATGGTGATTTTTGAATAAAAGCCGCACAGCAGCCCAGGAACCTGTGTGAAAAATACACCCCCATCATGTGCTCTCTGTTCTGTCCCCAACAAATAACTCAGGGACTGAGAACACAGCAAAACATATGTCACTGTAGCTTATCTATATCACATATTTAAAAAGCAGCAAACCATCAGGGCTATTCTTTAGTAGCCTGTTAACAATTTAATGATGTATTGTTATAAAGTCGAGTAGCTACATTACCCTTATATTTTCGTGGTATGACAACTACTTAATCTCAAAACGTGTATGTACATCTAATGGATATGTCATGTTATGATTTTTTTTTTTTTTAATTTGAATTACCACACATCAAGATTGAGGTAGCAAAAGCGAACGACACTACCGATGTGTCATTCGCGAACGTTCCGGCTTTTAGAGCCGGCTCTTTGAAGTAAACGGTTATTTATTTATTTTTTCGCTTTTTTTTCTGTTACAGCTACACGTGATTGGTCAAGAGGTGACATGGAGTATGTGTGTCCACTATATTGATTCGTTCTTTTTTTGTTTTTCCACATTTGAATTTATATATTTTTTGTTGTGCTATTAGCATAATCTGTATAAAATATGGACGTAGTCTCTGCGACGTCATCTGTTCCTAATACAGTCAAATGAAGCCAATCATTGGACAGGGCCATATTGGATATGATGCGGACTTTGAGGTTCCGTTCTAACAGCTATAGGGCGCCTGTCAGTCACGTGAACTGAGCTAAGTCTCTGATTGGACACACTTGTAATCCCAATATCGTCTGAACGGCTGATTTAGAAAAAAATTAACTCACCGTACAGTGTGTGCTGATAGCAACATTAGTGTTTCAGACCCAAGCCTTTTTTTTAAACCAGGCTGTAAATATTCATTTTAATGCCATAAAAGTCTTTTTGTTTGTTTGTTTGTTTGTTTGTTTGTTTGTTTGATGTGTACATGACTTCCAGTCTTTCTGCAGCCAGCCTCTAGCAGATTCTCGATGAACAGCAACTTTAAGAACTGTACATAGGCTCCATTTTTCTCTGCCGGATGTTGCTCCTTCGTTAATAGCTAAGCTTGTCTATTTTGTCTCACTGTACTTACAGTTATTTGTTGGATACACAGTTTAACATTATCTTGGAAATAAATTGACTTGAGCACTAAAAATTTTTTAAAAAATCAGAGGAGTTACTTGAGAGCCGAAGGAACCGACTCTTTTTAGAGAGCCGAGCCAAAGGAATAGGCTCTCTAAAAATGTCTGGAAATCCCAGGGCTATGCTACTACACCCTGAGAGAGATCTGCGCTCTGTTGGTCGAGCCTGAGAAGCGGGATTGCAGTCCTACTGCTCCTGACACATAATGAGCTACCGGTATGTTAACGCGTGTTTTATAACGTAAACAGTTGCCGTTTTAGTGTTTTGAGATTTTAAAACGCTTTCGACACGTATTAATTTTCTCAAATAGGTAGCAGTTCATATGTAAGACTTAACTTCCACGCTAGCGTTAGCATTTGAAATCAGCTAAACTCATAGCATCATTCCGCCAGTCAGACTTCGAGTATGCAAGAGTGAAAACAAACATTTAAAGGATAAAGTGTTCATCGATTATCAGTTCCTTTGCTAACGCCATGACCGACAGAGCAGACAAAGACACACCAAAGAGAAGTTTGTCTTTGTCCAGGAATAAGAAGAAAAGCAGTGTCAAAGCTGGGATTTCTACCAATGCTGCTACCACAACTCCAATCACCTCCTTCTTCAGCAACCAGCCCCCACCTCTGCTGGCCTGCCCCCTGTGTGGCAAGCAGGTACCCAGATTCAAGATCAATGAGCACATTGATTTACAGTGTCAGAACTTTGAAAGAGGAGACAGCAGTGCAGCCTCAGCAAGCAGTAGTGTTGTGCCAAGCATCCATTTGTCACCCAAGAGAAATCCCACAAAGTCCCCAGAGTTTGATCCAAACAGGGAGGAAAAGGGGGAAGAGACTAAAACCAGCCCTTATTTTAAAAAGAACAACTGTCAGCAAGCACCTCGGGAGGTGATAAGTAAACGTGTGGTCCGGGCATTTGACTTGGGAAGTCTGGCCTCTAAGTTAGCTCAGAAGTGTCATAAAGTACCCGAGCGGACAGAAACGGAGGATAAACATGCACCTGCAAATCCTGAGAATGATAAATGTTCATCTGATCCTCTCAGCAGCTCACAGAAAGAAAATCTCAAACAGAGCATAGTCAACCAAAACGACTATGCAGCAGTCATTGACCTCACAGCTACCAACACAGACACAGCAACAACACTGGATAATAGATCAAGTCAAAGGAAAGACCGCACAGCAAGTCAATCTGAGATGGTCCAAAATGTGGTGACACCAAAGCTGCAGTTCTCTTTCTCAAAACTTTCAAAGAGGAAAACTTCCACAAGTGAAGCAACTGTCTCTAAAAAGAAAGCAAAATATGAAGAGAGCAGTAGAGAGGCACAGAAACATCCATCAAGTGCAACAGAAGAAAAGAAGACTGATACTGACCCACGTTTAGAGAAAGCATGTGAGGATAATGATGCTGGTTCAGCCGCAGAGCCTGACGTAGTGAGCGCTCAGAGTGACCAGACAGTCAGGATCTCTCCACCCTCACGGCTCCCTTACTACCTACGTAACTTCCGGACTGTTCTTGAGGCTGTTCTGGAGAACGAGGATGACAGGGTGCTGTTTGACCAGCATGATATGTCAATGGTGCATGCTTTTGAGAAGCTGTCAGGTATGCTAGAAAACCATCATACAGCTATTAATTTGAGATGAAACAAAGGCCTCATCATTAATGTGTGTTTATCTTTCTATAGTTGAGGGGCAGAAGCTGTATGTGAGGCTCTTTCAGAGGAAATTAAAGTGGCTTCAAGTCAATAAACTGGATTACGAAGAGATTTGCAGCAATCTTGGACCTGTCTGCAATGAGCTGGTTCAAGCTGGGTTTCTACAGTCAGGTAATCTTTATTAATGTACTTTGTGGAACAATTTGTAAGATTCCTCAAAAAGTTTTATACAACTTAAGTATAACAGGATCTTTGTGTTATCCTTCTACAACTCCTCTTGATGTCCTGTTGTTTATCTTGTAAATAAAAGAGAGTGATCTCCAGGACTTGGGTGAAGCGCTAGAGCTGCTACCTGCTCCTGAACTCAAAGCTCTGGCTAAGACTTTCCATCTGGGCAACTCTGGAACTCAAAAACAGCAGCTGGTGGACGGGCTTCTCCGTCTGAGCCGGCAAAAGTCACTGTTCTCTCTGACCCCTGCACAAAACAACATTGGTGCTGTCATTCTGAAAAGGTGAGATCACGTTGTACATTTTGCATTTTCATTGTAATAGTTGTGTATTCATCTCAACATCTCTTTGCTCTTAAAGGGCGAGGCAGCTGACAGGCTCGTGTGTGCGTCTGTGTCGTGGTCCTCGGGCGGTCTTCTCTCGCATCCTTCTGCTTTTCTCTCTGACGGACACCATGGATGAGGAGGAGATGGCGGCTGGTGGGCAGAATCAGCTCTTCACTATCCTGATGGTTAACTCTGGACGTTTGGCCTTTCCTGATTATAAAGTGCAGCGTGAAGCAAAAGTGTTCCTGGACAGAGAAGATCTCATCCTGTGAGCACCGTTTAGAAAACTTCTAGCTTATTGTGTTTTAATCTCACATGATAGTGAGAAATCACTTCTCTCATTCTGTCCTCTAAAACAGATACGAAGCATCCATGCGAGCCCTGCTAGAGATTGTCTCAGCTATGCAGGGGGGTCAGTGGGAAGAGGCCATGGAGCTTTACACTGCAGCCAAAAGTGTCTGGCAGGAGCTGAAGCAAAACCAAGACCTCAGGTGGCACAGAGCTTTGATCATCCTAAAAGACAGCCTACAGAATGTTTACCGTTAACATTATTATTGTGTTATCAGTCACCAGGAGCAGCTGCCTGTGTTCCTGCGCAGCTTCACAACAGGATGGGCTTACACTCGGATCTTGTCTAGAGGGGTGGAGATCTTGCAGAGGCTACGTCGATATGAGGTGATTGTCTCAATTCTTCACAGGATTTTTAAGTTTAGAGTACGTCCCTTATAGAGTTTCTTTGCAGCATTTGGAATCACAGAATTGGATTTTAGTCACTACAAAGCCAGAACAAAGAGGATGAGAAAAAGTTCTATTTAAATTGAAGTGCTGTAGCATTTGAGTCCCACTCCTATTAATGATGAACTGACTTTTTAATATACTACATATCCTGGAAAAAGTAACATTAACAAAGTAACAATATTCTTAAATTTTGGATTAAAAAACCAAGCCAGGTGTAGTCTGTCAAATATGATCTTATTTTTTTCCCCAGGATTATGTAAATTTAAAAAAAAAAAAAGAGAAATTGGAGATGTAGAGCTTGTTGAATTCCTTAGTAAAGATGTGATAAATCTACCTTTTTTATGTTACACAGGAAGCAGTTGAAGAGCTGCGTTCATTACTGCTTCAGTCCGTTTACTGTCCTGATAGTCGAGGACGATGGTGGGACAGACTGGCCCTGAACCTTCACCAGCACCTGAAGAAACCAGAACAAGTGAGCAGCACAGCCTGTTGTGGCACCAAACTCCTAAAGTTATTATACTCTTTTTTTTAATCTGATGCTAGTCTTTCCTGTTTCTTCTAGGCTATTTGTGCTATCAAAGATGGGCTTTCAGACCCTCTGGTACGGACTGGGCATAAACTCTCACTTCATCAGAGAGCTGTACGAATGAAAGAATCTGCAAGCTTCAAGAAGCATCGCCTCAAACTAAGAGAACTACCGACTGTCCAGGTCCAAGATGTCAGACATGTGAGTGCAGCGCTGTATTTTTAACTTTCAGAGGCGAGGAAAACATTTATTTGATAGTTGTGTGTAAATAAACGTTTCTTCTTACATCTGTAGGTTACTATCAGGGGACAGCTATTTCCTCATGAGGGCGGTACAGGGAAGTCCAGGTTCCTCATACCAGCTAATGGAGATGGGGAAGAGGCTGGTGATGCTACCGTTATCTGCTCTGTGGAGGAGCTGTCCTTAGCGCATTACCGCCAGCAGGGCTTTGACCAAGGTGAGCAGTTTTTCATCACTTATAATAGTAAAAGTATGTAAGTTTCCTTTTATACCCTAACATCATTTGATCACTGTAACAGGAATCCATGGAGAGGGCTCAACTTTCTCCACGTTATTTGCTCTTCTCCTGTGGGATGTCATTTTTATGGAGGGTGTTCCAGATGTTTTCAGAAACCCATACCAGGTAAAGTAAACTTTATTCTACATTTAGATATGTAATTGCAGACCAGCTATTCTAACTCCTCCTCCTGTTCTCTCATAGACTTGTCCACTGGATCTTTACACCGACTGTTTCTATGAGAACAGAAAAGATGCTATCGATTCTCGTGTGCAGTTAATTAGCGAGGCATCTTTGGAGACTCTGCATGACATGCTGGAAGATGTCTGGACTTCCCAGGAGGGTAAAGTGTGTTCACTGGTCAACTGGGAGCGTTTCACATCACTTCAGCAGGCGCAGGTATTTCCTGTCACTCTTAAATTTAAAGTCAGTGAAAGGAACCTCGGTTATATTTATGCTATTCAGTACCTAGCACAACCAGAAATTGTACTTCTACTAAGATGAGGTGTAGTTTGCAGTAATGTGGAAGTATACTTCATATATTCAGTTCGATAACCTGGGATATGTTGATTTTGTTTACGTAATATTAAAAGTTGTAGCATGACACTATCCAAACCACCTCAACACTGTATTTGCAGTCCCTTGTTTCATGCTTGGGTGGAGCCTTCTTAGGTGGTATAATATCCAGGATGTCAAAGGACTACAGACACTGTCGTGGAGGTTTGCCAGACCTTGTGGTGTGGAGCACTTCAAACACCACCTACAAGGTGAGATCATATCAAATCCTCTCTGAGTTCTTCTCTTTCTGTGGTATGTGCTTTTTAGAATTATTTCTGCAGGAGTTATTGTGCGCTGTACGATATGAGACTAGGTTTGTGTTTGTTGTAGCTGGTGGAGGTAAAAGGGCCCAGTGACCGGCTGTCCCAGAAGCAGCAGATCTGGCTGGATGAGCTGCGGAAACTGGGGGCTGATGTCGAGGTGTGTCATGTGGAGGCAACTGGAGCCAAAGGAGCTCGTCTGGAATAAACAGTCACAAAAAAAGGACTTGTATGCTTTCTGGACCAAACAAGGTCAATATGGACTGGGTTTGCTGAAAGCATCTGATCGTATGATCTGAGTGCCTTTTGATTCTAATCCTCATCATAAACAGATGTTGACTATGTACTAAGACTTGTCCAATTTTCCATTTTTAAACACTGAATTCAGCATGAGTTTAAGGAGTTTCAGCCTCTACATCAACAGGAAGAAATACATCCAGATGAAGACAAGAACTCCCAGGATCATAAAAAATAGCTTGAAACCTCATCATCCGAGCTGATGCTTAACAGGAAATGGCCTGATCAACAATACCAAACTGGTCGAGTTTCCTTTTGCTATTTTCTCTTGATCTTAGGTTGCTAAGCAACAGAAAGTCATGATAGGTTGGCTGCTTGTGAATTGTGAACTCTACGAGTTATGCAAGTAATTACTGTCGTAATTGGCTTGTTAATATGCTCTACATTGTTGTAAGAAATATGAGCTGGTGTTAAACAGGAAATGTTATGAATGAAGGGCTGCAATAAATTATAATTTTCATAATCAGTTCAGTTTCTGTTTGATATTTATTTATTTATTTATTTATTGCTAAATGATCATTCAGTCAATAAAAACACCAGGAAAAATAAAATAACAGATTAATAACAAAAACACTAAAAAAAATACCAAATCATCACAAGTGAGAAGCTATAAAAATAACTTTATATAATGCTTCACTCCCTATTTTCATGTCAGCATGAAAAGGCATAAACAAGGAGAGAAGTAATAGTAGATAGGCAAGCAAAGTAGGAGTAGCTACAGCTCTACTGACATAATGAAAATGAAATGTGTTCCAGTGTTTCCAGAAACAAATAGAAGTACCTTGTGTCACTTCATGTGGGTTGAGTCAGCTGCTTCATGGTTTTATTTTCAGAATCGTCACATAAATTTGTGCATAACACTTCTCAGCACAGCATGTAAAGTAGGGACCTTTAAGAAACAAATGTATAACTTGCACTGAGAAAGAGTATATACATTATTATATCCTGACCTGAAGCTTTTTCATTTTAGGTTTCCTTTTACTGCACCATAATGAGCAATAAAGAGGAGAACAATCATATCTGAAAAGCTCTGTTGTAACATTATCATTACACATTGTAAACGCTCATTTTACTGTTAAACTTGAGGTGCTGTAAACAATACAAGGGGCAAATTCTAATCAGTTACTGTAAACCAGCACTGTGGATGACAATGTCATCAGCATCTATCAGATGATTAACCAGTTTACACTCCCACCCCTCAACCATACATTTAGCCTTACAGGCTTTCACATGTTCAGAGAGTTAAAGAGACAGGTGACAGAACTTTTGATACATTGATGTAGTGGGTTGATTTTGGGTGTAAAAAATTTGATTTCAAAGTGTCCTGTAAGGTTGAAAATATAACTTCTGTGTCCTTTCTATTGAAGTATTACATATTTCCCACTATGTTGAATATCTAAAGATTTCTGTGGTTCAGTGTTGAAATTTTCTTTTTCTTTTTTTTTTTTTTTTTTTAAAAGAACATAGAATAGCGAAAAAATAAAATAGAAGAATAAATTCCATACATTTTACTTCTACCACTGCTGAGGTTTGTGCTGTGCATGGGCGTTCTGTAGCTGTAATGTATGCAGGTCTTCATCATGGATGCATTTGGGGGAAGGGATGCCCAAGCTGTACGGCGTCTGACGTCACGACGCTGGAGAGAGAGGAGGCGATGAGAGGAGGAAGGTGCAATAAACACACAGGGCGTCTGCGCCTATCTAAGTAGGACAATAAAGTGAAAACGGCATCAATGCTCTAACAATGGATTTGGCAGATATGCTTCTTCTCAAAGTTTTTCTCTTCGTCTACTTACTAAACAGTACCCAAGGTGAGTGAGACCATTCCTGTGAAAACCTTTCAAGTTACGTTAAATTCAGAAAGCAGCAGAAAAGCTGATAGCCGTGCAGCTAACAGAAGGGATCAGCAGCGGGGCCTGCTTGTTATGAAGAGGACTGCACCCTTTTTGCCGTATTAGTTCAAGCTTTCAAATCATACAAAGCGTAACGGCAGACTGCTATTCGTGGTGTTTATGTAAAAAATGGAATGTTGCTGAGTTACTTCTGTGTGTTGTCACCATCTTTATTGTCAGCGTTAGCTCGGTTTTGTTGTTATCGTGCGAATAGCGCCGACAGCCATTGTTATGAGAAGACGGGGATGCCGAACGGACCGCTAGCTTTGTGCTAGCTAATGATTTAGCAGCTAACGTAGCGGGTTCCTTAAAAAACGTAAAGTTAAACCTTTCTTTTGTTACCGACACATTTGAAGCATCTGCATTAAAAATGTCACAAGTTTTCAGGTTTTGGCGGAGTATTTTTGTTTCTGTGATAGCTACAGTTATGCTGTCTCAAGCTGCTGTCGCTGTTTCGTATTTAACGTGTTGTAAGCAGCATTGACTGTATTACATTTTAAGAAATATAACAAATTTCATGGACATTTTTAAATTTTAAGATATATCCCATTGTATAACATCATGTTTTGACCTGTGCCATGCAGCTGAGGCACTGCACACAAGCTGTATGCCGCGACTGGTCATTTAAGTGCATGCAGAAACCTCAAACCAGAACAACATTAGCTGTATGGAATTTAAATGCATGTCCTCAAACCAATCAGTCATCTGTTACGTTCATATGCTGACGATATGTAGGTGTATATCAAAGCTTGATCTTGTTCCGAGCTCTCAACAGTTGTAAGCATAACTTTTTAAACGCAAAAGGCCTTTTGGCTCGAGAGAGTAAGTATTTTTTAAGTGGTGGATCCTTTCTGCCTGATTTCGTTATTCACATGTGGATTTTTGATTTGTTTTATTTATTTATTTTTTGTTATCATCACAGAATGTACAACTTATTTTGTTCATGCAATGTTTACTGTGTTGTTGCTATAGGCCTTGAGAAATTAAATCTTTTCAGGACATTCAGCCTTTTTTCTCATAGTCACCTCACTGAAATATTTAATGTTAGCATCTAAATATTTCATGATTCACATGAACAGGAAGCTTGGTCTACTTAACCAGCTATGTTACATACTTAGGCTCAATCTTGTAATTTCTGGCTCACTAGTTCAGCATAATTACTGGTTGGACAGTACTAATTACTGTAAGTACTGGAAATACTCTCTTTTTGAGTGCATGTGATGTGGGAAAAGAAATAATCCCACTGTAGACCCAGTTTACTGTATAAACATCAAAAACATGCTCACTTTCACAGGAGCTTTAATTGCCATAACAGAACAGCCATGTTTACAGGCCTGCCAGAGTGTGAACCAGTCGGTTTAATGGGTGGAGGTGCTCGAGAATCTTTTTCCTCAGAGCCCACCACCCACTCTTCTGGTGGCGAAATAATAACACTGTGACGCTGGGGGCTGTTGTCAAGCACAGCACCAGAACTGGCATCCATTTGACTTAAATGGATTTAGCTGAATTTTAAAACACATACTCTACTGGTTTGCTGTCAGTTCCCATTAATCCCAGCCGTCAAATGTCTTCTCTAATCATCCATTTTTGCATGCCAGAGTTACCTTAAAAAATGTAATATGCCAAAGTTATTTACTGTGAAAGAATCTACTGTCACCTCAAAGAGTTAGATG
Source organism: Labroides dimidiatus (assembly GCA_030710495.1). NCBI lineage: Eukaryota > Metazoa > Chordata > Actinopteri > Labriformes > Labridae > Labroides > Labroides dimidiatus. The sequence continues at coordinate 23,513,959 of CM061147.1, read as the reverse complement.
AGAATATCTTGGGCTCAGTTTGGATGCAGTCTGCTGAGAATAGTGGATTTGACAAGCAAGGGTCCAAAGGTTGTTCCAAGTTTATTCACTCGTGTTTGTGTTTTACTAAAGATTTATTTATATGTTGTCACTCATTTGCTCTTTTTTTATAATACCTGAGTTCTAAATAATGAGCTCAGTGGTGCCTTTTGCTCACATTGCTTGTTAACAGTGTCTTGCAGGTTCACCTTTGGCTTTTTCTGGGTTGTGATTTTTAAAAATTTGTACACATTTATGAAGTTGTTAACAGGAGTTTTTCTGTTCTTTTCTCACAGGACATTATAGAAACCCTCTGAACAAATACATCCGTCACTATGAAGGCCTGTCCTATGACACAGAGCTTGTGCACAGCAAGCATCAGAGGGCCAAGAGGGCGCTTTCTCACGAGGACAGATTCCTTCATTTAGAGTTCCACGCCCACGGAAGGTTTGTCTGACTTTTCACAAATTACCTGAAGAGAAACTTTATATTTATTTATCTGCTAACATATTTTCAAAGCTCATGCTCACATTGTTTATGTCTGTGAATTTAGGATGGCTGTTGCTGAGATTTGCAGTGTGATTGAAGTTATCTGCATGTAATCCTTCTTTATGAAATCATAGTCCCAGTCAGGGGTATCCTACTGGCTCTGTGGAGATAGAGGAATTTAAATCCTGTCCTCGGTCTTCTCTGTGAAGCTTTGCGGCCTCTTTTAGAGCAAAATGAGCAACCGAATGGTTGATCCACAGAAATGAACTGTCAAAAATGTTAGCTATTCCCTACTTCCAGCTTCTTTTTGGAAATATATGCGCATGGGAAAGTTGGTTGGATAAAAACTGCCTTTTAAAATTCATGCTTTGGGCTTTAGATAGTTGTTGCTGGCAATTTCCAACCAAATTTTGGAGTTGTTGTGATACCCAGGGGTTAGCCTCAGACACTGCACCAAATGTGGTTTCTGTTGTATACCAGTCAGTATACGGATTCAGTATCCTAACCATTCTGCCGTTCAGTCCCTGAAAAGTCTCAGGTTGTTAGTCATTTTGGTCAATAAACAACTGACGTTTGGTGTTTGCTGAGAGGGAAATATTCGTCCAATACAGGAAAGGTCAGTCGAAAGTGGTTTATAAGAATTGTTTTAGAAAATCCCTGCTTGAATACAAAACATTTACTTTTGGATAAATATGTGAAAGATTGTTGATAGAGGACATGATGAGCTGCAGCTGGTGCTGTAAGTGGTGATATTAGTTTAGCGGTTTTTGATAACAAGTTATTATGATTGTTTTTGCACCGCTATTTATTTTCTGTAAATACTTTGAAAACCTTAATAAACATTTGTCAGAATGTCTCCAACAAAAAAAAATATTCTCATCAGATTGTAGCCCCAGTTGCTGGAGTCTGATTTTGGCCCGGAATAAAGCCACATGTTTTTAATTTTACCAAGAAATACCTTTAATTTACGGCAGTCATGTCGAAGAGTGTCTGTGTTTACAGGGAGATTAAAAACCAAAGCAAGTAGTTTCAGGGTTATTCTTCCTAGATATGCCGAGACCCTGATTCCTCCTGATGAACTTTTTTTTTTTTTTTTTAAATAAACAAAAAAAAAACTGAGAAATGAAATAAAAAAAAATGTATGTAGTTATTTTAGAAACTAATCAGTGAGAATTAAGTAGAGGTTATTAAATAAAAGGTTATGTTAGTGATTATTATTGGTGCAGCCCTCGTTTCAACCAAAGTGTGGATCCAAACAGGTGCACGTGTTTGAGTGTGTGCTGCCCTGAAATGGATCCGGTGTTACTGTTCACCTGACACCTGGGTGGGGAACCCCCTCCAGGGATCGGAGATGGATGTGTTAGTACACACTGTTGTTCTGACGGTCCACCCGTCCGGCGTTATGAAGAGGTGTTGTTGTTTGACAGAACGTCTCTACACTCTCCATGACAAAGTCAAGACCATCTGGCTCAGAACTTGGCAAAGGCTGTTTACGGTCCTGCCTGTAGCAGCGCCTGCTGTTCCTAAATTCCGATGTTGCTTTATAGGGAAGCAAGCGATAAGAGCTGAGCAAACAAACACAAGAAAGATGTCTGTTCTTTTGAAAAGCCAGAATGTGTCAGCTGTTTTTCTTTGGAATTCATCACAACGCTGGAGACGCTACAAAGTTCTTACATCTCATTTGCTGAACTGCATCCTCCTCCTGCTTGCTGGTTTTGTGTATGAGCATGTTTTCAGATAGAATTTCAATGTACCAATCCCCATTTTACCCCCAGATCGAGTTGACACAGAAAGCAGCTGTGGCTCAATGACTTCTGTGCACGTTCACAGCCAGTTTGTCATATCAATCTGACCATATTCATCTAATTAAAATTTACAAAGATCTCTCTTTTCTTCCAGTTAATTAAACTGCTGTGAGTGACCAGAAGTGAAGTAGCTTCCCCACATTACAAGCTTACAATAAAAGCACTGTGTAGGTGTTACATGAAACCCAAGGTTTAACTGTAACATCTTTGTTTCCCTGCCATATGTTTGCTCAACACAAAACAGCATTGTTCCAAGATGTCCTGATTTTTCTGTTCCCCTCTCTTGCTGAATAAAGGCTGCAGTTTCACTTGTGCAGCAGAAACTGTTTAGATGTTTTCTGTCTGCCAAGCCATGCCTTCTCTTTCCTTTTCATTTGCATGTTCCTTTTTCTTGAATGCCGGGTGCGTTTTGCTTACCATCCAAAGTAAAGTGAATTCATATCCTCGGACAGAAAGTCTGTGACATGAATGAAATCTAGAGACGGTTCGGGGACATGAAGGGAAATGCACATCTTAATATAGATCTTTGTTGTTCCACATCGTTACACAAGTCCAGACAACACAAATACAAACATTGATTTAATACCTTTAATATACCCAGACTGTCAATATGATGAAGACAGTTCTTGGAGTATTGTAAGCTTAGAAAGCGAGTGCTCCGATGTTCAAACTACTTCAGCATTTGCATTGATTTATTGGCTGTATTTTCTTTAAAAAAGCAGGGGAAAATGTATTTTGTATCCTTTCTTTTTGGTAAACAAAGCCCTGTAACAAATCTGTTTGTGCAAAAGTAATGTGGGCTAACAGTTTTGCCAGTTTTGTCTTATAACTCAGTCTGTTTTTGTTTTGTTTTGTTTTTCAGGCACTTTAATTTACGAATGAAGAGGGATACCAAGTTGTTTTCTCCAGATCTAAAAGTGGAGGTTTCAGGACAAGAAATCCCATATGACACCTCTCATATCTACACTGGAGAAATCTACGGTAAGATGCGCTACCTTAATTTCCAATCAGAATAGATTAGGTGATCCAAAGCATTTTTCCTACCTAACTATGTGATCCTGATGGAATCTGCCCCTCAGGTGAGAAAGGCACCCTCACTCATGGTACCGTTGTCGATGGTAAATTTGAGGGCTTCATTCAAAGCTACCACGGCACGTACTACGTGGAGCCAACTGAGAGGTACCTCGGGGATAAAGACGTACCCTTTCATTCAGTCATCTATCACGAAGACGACATACGTGAGTCCCCAGAAACTCCTGCTGCACAAACACTTCCACAGGCAATTTCCTTGTAATCACAGTGTGTGCGTAATTTTATGCACGTCCATGTAAATGTGTGACTGAGAACGTGCAAGGACAAGGCAGCCGAGCTGTTGGAGACAGGTTGGTGTGATGGCCCTCCAGGGAGCACAGATACCCGCGGTGCTCATTAGCAGAGCTACATGATCTTTCTCCCAGGCTACAGGCTCATTTCAACAGACTTTATACGGTTGGTAGTGATAGTGAGCTCTGAGTTTACTTCACTATGCTGGCATCCCCTAATTTGAAATCATCTGTGTACATAAAGTACATGGCTGAGGGGCAAATTAAACAGAAATGTGAGAGGAATTCCAAATGAGAAGGACAGGAAAGTAACGGCTCACATTGCAAAGCTAGGCTCAAGTGATCTGTGAGTACATCCTTCAGCTGATCATGAATAGTGCCAGAAATAGAGTGACTCAGGGGGTTAAGCGGCTATCATTGTATTCCATAATCCTGACAGTGTTGTGTCTGCCTTTCTCACTCAGACTACCCGCACAAGTACGGCCCAGAGGGAGGCTGTGCTGATAGCTCAGTGTTTGAAAAGATGAAGAAGTACCAAGCCTCTGCAATTGAGCAGCCACCCAAGGTGAACTCATCCACACACCACGGGGAAACACCGACAGAGAGAGAGAGAGAGAGAGAGTTTGATTTCAAATCGGGGTCAAGGGTCCACATTGAAACCTTTCTGCAGCCTGTTAGCATTTTAAAATAATGAGTTTTCTACATCATTTCTACATTTCTTCCTTTTCTTGTGGCTTTACTTCTTTAAATAACCTGTAATCTCTAAAAATAAAATGCAGCATATATCCACAGAGATGTTTGAAAGCAGGTGCAAGATTTCAAGATGTTTTTCACAGAAAGAATACATTTTTGTTTGATCTCTTTTTAAATATATGCAATAGTGCATGAGCGGTTGATATTAGATAATATGTATTGTGCATCTTTTTGACCTTACAAGCAGATTGGTATTCAAAAAAAAAGGAAGTAATTTTTTTTTAGACTTTTTTTCAAATTATATATCATTTATGTTCTGTTTGAGTGAGCCCTCTTTTTCCCTTGTTAATAATTTGTAGATGTTGGAAACAAATTTTAAGCTTGGTAAAGATGAGGAAGAAAAAAAAGACAACAAGCAAAGAGAGCAGTTTGGCATTGTGTTTACGGAGGCTTTCGTCCTCATTGCAGCAGTCACTTGTTTGACTTGTGACTTTTTGATGCTTGCTATTTTTTTCTGCTTTCTACAACCAACATATTTTTTCTTTCTGTCTGATCTAAAAAAGTAAAAATGCCCCAAACATAAGTTTTTCCAAAACAGGAGTTACTACACTCACAACTAAAATCAAAGCAGCTGTCAGAATGGCATCAATGTAACCTTGGATGGATGAAAAAAAAATTCCTCTAGGGGAAGCACATCTACAAGAAAATATTCTTTCCCTTTCTAAGTTCCTTTTTAGCCTCTTAGTTCAAGTGTTAAATCAAGTAATAGGTTGTTTTTCTGCTGTGTTTCTAAAAATACACTTTACTTCAGCTGAACATTTTGTCCCATTTCCTCTCACTTTTTTCCCTTCCATCCTGCTCACGTCGAGTCCATGTGCAGCTCATGTTCTCCAGTTGCACGTCATGGAACATACTGCATCTGAAAACAGCTACCTAAAAATACCAGACATTATTTATTTAGCCACAGTTTGGTTGAAAATGCTATATATATATATGATTTATTTAACCACTCGTTTTCCCCGTTACATCCCTGGTTCATCTCACAGCAGGAACTCCACACCGAGACAGCCTTTAATGAACCCGTGCTGCTGAGGAAGAAGAGGATGGCCCAGGCAGAGAAAAACACCTGCCAGCTTTTTATCCAGACAGACCACCTCTTCTACAAGTACTACAAGACCAGGGAGGCTGTCATCGCTCAGGTAACACAGTCAGAAACTCACGCAGCACATGCTGCTGTGGTGCTTTAAGGATTAGATGTTCACAGGCAGTGAGGGAGGATTTGTCCGATGGTGGAGAGAGGTATTTTTAACAGAGAGTAACATCCAAGAGTGTGAACTGCTAACTAGTAGTGGAGTAATTACACCTTACATTCACTGTGAGCAGTGAGTCATGATACTTAAAGAGTTGGGGGGTGGGGTGGGGGGGGGCCTGTTTCACACTCAAAGACTGGAAGTACTGAACAAATGAGCAAAACACAGCAGATCTTCTAAAGCTGTAGTTTCAATGAGTCCTACGAGGAGAGCTGTTTAGCTGTGAGCTCATCTACAAGATGACTAAAACATTTCCAGCACTGCTCGGCTTGTTTTATCTTCACTGTTTCTAATTGGATAATTGCAATTCTTTTTTTATTTTTTGGTTATAATGCATGATGGTTTATAGCGCTGTGTTAATGGAGCACTACAGTGCATTGAGGGATCCTTTGAAGTCAGTTGTGTAGTGTGTAATAATTCTCTCAAAACATTCAGCAGCACTACAAACTGAGTGCATATAATGAGTTAATGAGGGGCTGGTAGAAATCTTTGCGTTTCACGAATCAGTGATGTTCAGCTGAGAGTTTAATGATAAAATTGGTGCTTCAGTGTCAGATGTAAAGTATCTCGCGTATTGGTGCATCTTATATTTCTTAGTCTGATGGCACTATGCAAAATGATGATTTGAAGAAGTGAATCTATATAATTCTGGACGCCTCTCTCTCTCTCTCACACTCTCTCTCTGTACTATGCATAAGAATCGAGTTGTTCACAGAGTCAGCAGGCTGTTATTCTTCTCTGACACTCGAGGTTAAAGGTCATTTGTTTTGTCTCCTCTTCAGATCTCCAGCCATGTCAAGGCCATTGATGCCATCTATCAGGGCACAGACTTCATGGGCATCCGCAACATCAGCTTCATGGTGAAAAGGATCAGGGTGAGTGTTGTGTTTTTATTTGGGTTTTAGTTTGGATTAAAGCACTTTAAACTCATCTTCATCCTCTTGTGTAGATTAACACGACCAATGACGAAAGGGACCGGTCCAACCCTTTCCGCTTTGCTAACATCGGGGTGGAGAAGTTCCTCGAGCTGAACTCGGAGCAGAACCACGACGACTACTGCTTGGCTTATGTTTTCACGGACAGAGACTTTGACGACGGGGTGTTGGGTCTTGCTTGGGTCGGAGCCCCTTCAGGTCAGTAAATCACCTGTCCTCCATGATGATGACATTTTGAAAGCTTATCCCAACAACACTTCATATTCTTATGCTATCAGCTCGGAGAATATGCAAATGTGAAGATCCTCAAATGTTTGGTCACATTTTGTTGCTGGTTTAGAAAACTGGAGGTAATTTAAAAGATGTTTTCTGTGGGTCTGCAGTCTTATATTGAGTCTTTAATTTAAAAAAAAATACATCACTCAGATCTTTTAATACACTGTTGGAGGGTTAGTGGGTCATGCCAGGGATGGCATTAGTTATTTGGCCTAATTATGTTTTGAAGTAAGGTACTGTGTTACATGGACGATATAAAAAAGTCATGACACAAAGGAAATCTCCCTTCTTTAATAAGTAATATCCTTCATATTATGTTGCTGTGATTTGAAAAAAAAAGGAATGCTCCAATTCTTCTGTTTTCATTTCCAGGGAGCTCTGGAGGCATATGTGAAAAAAGCAAGCTGTACTCAGACGGAAAGAAGAAATCTCTCAACACTGGTATAATCACCGTACAGAACTACGCCTCCCACGTACCTCCTAAAGTCTCCCATATAACTTTTGCACATGAAGTAGGACACAACTTCGGCTCCCCGGTGAGTTCTTTAGATGTGCCACATTTCATGCACGCTGAGGAGGGTGTTATCGGGCTCTTAAACTGTGTCCTTTCTTTTTTTAAAACAGTGATTTTTCTTTTTCTGTCTCCTTCTCAGCATGACTCTGGATCTGAGTGCACCCCCGGGGAAGCCAAGAGCCAAGACAAAAAGGAGAAGGGCAATTATATCATGTATGCAAGAGCTACATCCGGAGACAAGCTCAACAACAATAAGTTCTCCATCTGCAGCGTGCGCAACATCAGCCAGGTGCTGGAGAAGAAGAGGAGCAACTGCTTTGTTGGTACGTTTGTTCTGGTTCTCCGGGAAAAAGTCTTAATTTTTAAACTAGATGTTTTTTAATTCCAACTACTGTGTTATTCTTGTTTGAGTGTAAGATTTCATCTCTATTTTTGGAAATCAGTTATGCTCCAAAAATGTGCTTGCTTCTCACTTAGGTCCAGAGATATATTTAATCAAAGTATTTGGCATTCAGGGAAACTGTTTTTTTTTTTCATTTATTTTTGTGTGTCAGGCTTAATTTAACTTTTAAAAGGAAAATAAAAAAGTAAAACCTTGTTTTCTCCTGGGTTGGAGTATTATGCAAAAACAGTTGTAATAACAACACTTGAAATGTTGAAGTGGAAAAATGTTTTTGTTGATTTGAAAAACCATATGCTTATTCTAAATTTAATGCTAGCAACACACTCTTAAACAGTTTGGACAAGGTCAACAGACTTCAGTTAACTGCCTATGAAAAGGGCATTTTAGAGGGGCTGAGTTTCTCAGAAGTAAAGAAAGGAAAAGGTTCACTGCTCTTTGAAAGACTGAGTGAGGAAATCGTTCAGCTAGCCCACAATAATCACCCCTCAGTTGCTGAGGATTTTTGAATTTCATTGTCTTCTGTTGATAATAATCCTTAAAAGATTTGGAGCATCTGGAGACAACGACTGTTCACAAGGGACAAGGCTGAAAACTGATTCTGGACTGCCGTGATATTCAGCCCCAAATGCGGCACTGCATTGAAAACAGACATCACACTTCACGACATCATCGCTGCATCTTTTCCTTGTTTTCCTATTAGCTTGCTATATCCACAAATACTACCACTACTAAACTGTTAAGTAGCTCAAATTCTGTGTCATGGAAGAGACAGCTTTCAAAACTCAGATGCAGGTCACCTCAGTTCCTATGAGCAGAGATGGTAAACATTCCCCTGTCCCAGTTTTTGTTGATATGTACTGCTGGCATCACATTTAGATGAGCACATTCTCTTCATAATGAAGTTAAGGTTTTCAGTTTCAGCATTTTAGATGCTGTCATTGCAGTATTTTACATTAAACATGGGGGTTTAATTATTTATGAACCATCAAAATCTGCTTTCATCATCATTTTAGGCAGCATCCAAAACTTTTTTTATACTGAGCGTTGAAAATTCAACCTTTCTAAATTCAACCTGTCAACAAAAACCTTGTGTGTCTCTCACCTGTTCTTTCCTTTGTGTAACTGTAAGGCCCTGGTGTCGTCATTTTAGCCTTCCGTCATGTTGGCTTTCAAGTTATATTTGGCTCTCTCACACTGTCATTGTTCACAACAACTCTTCACAACAGTTTTTGTTTGCTTTGACTTTTTGTTCCAATGTCTTAAAGTGTCTGAGAAATCAGATTCTTACCAGTCTTGTAACAAAATCAAAGTATGAAATAACATTTTGTGATGGTTTCTGAGCCAAACTTGATGTTTATTATTTATTTTCCAAACAGAGTCTGGCCAGCCCATCTGTGGTAACGGCCTTGTGGAGCCAGGAGAGGAGTGTGACTGTGGCTACAGCGATCAATGCAGAGACCAGTGCTGCTATGATGCAAATCAGGGCGACAACAAGTGCAAGTTGAAGCCTAACAAAGTCTGCAGGTAGGTGGAGATGTTACCGTTTGTTCTCTGATCAGTTACATATTCATTAGGATGATCTACAAGGATTATTTGTGATCATTGTTCTCTGTCTCTCATCAGTCCCAGCCAGGGTCCTTGTTGTACTGCAGAGTGCTCTTACAAGGGCCGTAACGAGAAGTGCAGGGAGGACTCAGAGTGCGCTCACCAGGGCATGTGTAACGGAGTGAGTGCACAGTGCCCCGCATCCGAGCCCAAGGCCAACTTCACCGCCTGCCACGGAGAGACTCAAGTCTGCCTCAACGGGGTAAGTGTGCAAAGACTTCACACCTGGAAGAACCGGTTGTTATAGCAACTTTATATTCATAGCAGTCAGTGTCTGATCTGGCCTGTTCTCTTGCTCCTCCCCCGCAGGGCTGCTCCGGCTCCATCTGTGAGAAGTATGGACTTGAGGCATGTACGTGTGCCAGCCAAGATGGCAAGGACGAGACTGAGCTGTGCCACGTTTGTTGCATGGAGAAGAGTGAGTCACTTACCTTTCCCGCTCTACCTTGATGAATCGTTCTGCTGTTTCTGTTCTTTTGTCGTTTACATTAAGCTCACTGTCTGCGGTTCTCACCTGCAGTGAATCCCAATACGTGCAGCAGCACAGGATCAGAGCGGCTGGCTCGTTTCTTCAATAAGAAGGTGACCACGCTCCCTGCCGGCTCGCCCTGCAATGACTTCAAGGGTTACTGTGACGTCTTTATGAAGTGCCGTCTGGTGGATGCTGACGGACCTCTTGCTCGGCTGAAGAAGGCCATCTTTAACCCCGAGCTGTACGAGAACATAGCGGAGTGGATAGTGGTATGTATCCACGTATTCTTAACCCCCCCCTTTTTTTTTCTCTGCAAAGTGTCTCATGATCACTTTGGCTAAGATTTGTCACTTATGTTGTTTGATTTTTTTCCTCCAGGCTCATTGGTGGGCAGTGTTGCTGATGGGTATTGCTCTCATCATGCTCATGGCTGGCTTTATCAAGATCTGTAGCGTGCACACTCCGAGCAGTAACCCCAAACTTCCTCCTCCTAAACCACTTCCAGGTGAGTCCTGAGATTTACAAATAAAATAAATCAGACTTAGAAAATTAAATACAATTAAAATAGCTCTTTACAATATCTCCTATTCAAAAAAAAGTCTTTTTTGGAACTGAAATGTCCTGGTCTTTGGATTTGTTCTGTCACATGCTTGGTTTGTTGTAGTGCACTGGATTATGGTTGGACTTTGGTCCATTCAGACCCTCCTGCACAGTTTGGACTGTGTAATCCAGGGTCTCAAACTCAAAATACCTTCAGTTTGTTACAAGTTTGCCACTTCAGGTGTTCCACAAAAGCATGAAAAAAGGGTTCAACTGGCCAAAAAGCTCTACTTCTAAATATGAATTATTTTATGGTCATATTTGGCTTTTCTTGCTGATCGCTTACTGCCAGACACCTGAGAGCGTGTCTTCGCAGACATGAAGATAGGACATCACTAAACCTGGACCTGTTCTTTGTTTAGCCTCCTTTCTTGCTCTCTGAAACACATTTTGATGTGTTGACAGCTCTTTCTTTAGATGTACAGCTCGTTGTGTCTGCTAATCTCGCTGGTACTTTGCATACTGCTCCACATGTTAAGTTAAATGATGCTTTGCGAGGTTGTGCTCCTTAAGAACAGAAACTTCCTCTTTGCATGAGACAGGTGAAATAATTCTTCTCCCATTTCTCCTGAAACACTCTGTGCCTGAAATCAACCTTTCTTTTGGCCTTTGAAAAAGACTTCCTGCTATAACGTTTTTTTAGGACGTTGGTAACATGTTCAGGGTCAACTTGGAAATTGGATACTTCTTCCCCTGTCCCAACAGCAGACTGCACCATGAATGCAGCACCCGGATTACAATTGAATTGATATCACGTGGTGGGTTTTAAGTTTGAGACCTCTGGTGTAACCTGCGAATCAGTGGAGGATTTATCATCTCATTGTTATGAAGAATAAGATTTGTTAGTAGCCTTCACTGCTTCTTAAAACACTTTCCTCTGCTTCAGATAAGATGAAAAGGAACACTGGCTTCAGAATAATCACATACAAGAAGAATAACTGCATTTTACGACACTAAGAGCTCTGAATATCACCAACCAACCAAAAATACTGGTGGCTGCAATATTACGCATGAGCAGCTCCCATAAAAACAGATTACCCTTACAGCTTGTAGACGTTTATGGCTGATGAAATGAAATGGACAGCTTTGATATTCACTACATCACACCATGTTGATCCTCTCTTCCTCTGACCGCTGTTCAGAGACAAAGCATCACTCCACTCAGCAAACACAGCAGACAGGAGAGTGAGGACAACAGTTTCACACACTGGAAGTCCCAAAATGCAAGCAGAGCAGAAAGAAGGCGTTTAATTCACAGAGACCCAGAGATATGAGTAAGAAGACTTTAACAGACAGGAAGATGAGTTGATCTCTGAGTTGGGTCTCAAAGTTAATTTATTTAGGTCGAATAAATTTTGAAATAGCCTTTAGACATTTATCTTTTTTTCAATGAAATGAGTGGAAATCCCTTTTATTGGGACTCCTTTTTGTTTGTCTTGCCTTAAAATCCATAATCAGAATGAGAGCGTAGGAAAGGCAGGTTTATTAATAAGCACATTTTGGCAACAAGGCAATTCAGCACTTCACACAACACAAAGAATCGTTACAAAAGTCAACAAAGCACATTGAAAGAAATTAAAAAAAAAAAAAAAAAAAGACAATTAAGATTAAATAGAAAAAAACACATTTATTGTAGAGGATTCAAACATCTGTGTCCCTTTTGGTTGATCTGTGACTCCCAATACCAGACCAGTGTACTGGTTATCTTTTGCACCCCTGATAGTTTAAGACCTGTGTTTTTCAGATGTTAACTTTTCTTATAAGATGTAAACAAAAGGCAGAACAAAAAGTGTGTTTATCTCATCTTAATCCATAAAAATGCTGCAGCTGGTGTTTTGACTCCGCTGGTCACAAATGTGATGAATAGGTATCTTGAATTCCTACTTCTGCACTTACAAGCTGTCTTTAGCCAGGATTACACTCATGATAACTGTAAATTTTAAAGGCATTAATATTTTTGGTTTGATCTTTAGCACTTTATAAATATAGAATATATAAAATGACATGTAGAATTATATAAAACAGCCCGTTACAGTTGCTCCTCTTTGAATTTCCCCAGGTAAATAATGTTTCTGATTCTGTACATCAAGTTTCAATTAGTTCATTTTTTATAGTTTCCTACAATTCCTACTCCTGCTTGATCCTTATTATCATTCTTGCTAAAGTTTTCGACTGTTGTGTGGGTATTAAAGATGACTTAAGCCTTAAGAGCTTAGCTACATATTTGATCTTTGTCCAACTGGTCAGACCAAAAAATCCGTCAGGAATTTGGTTTTGTCAAAACAAGACAAGTTTCAGAGAAATGCTTTTATTTCTTTGAGTATCAACTGCACGGGGAGCTTTAAAAGGTTGAAATGATCACAGTGACAGTGTAAAAAGGCTACTGTGATCTAAATCTCATCCAACAATTTGATTATGATGTCAAATGAAAGAGTCCAGACTGCTCTGTGGGGAGTGCTGTCTGGATTTTTCCTCATCCTTTCATGAGTTTCCTCACTCTATAGAAGCTCCGGCTCCACAGTCACAGTTCGTTCCAGTGTTTTCTACATTCGATGAGCTCACAGAGGGATGATGCAAGTTAAGGTCATGTGTCCACCCAAAACTGTTCCCCTTTCTCTTTCTAAATAATAGTGCTGCACTTTTATTCTTTCCCCTTTCAGGCTTTCAGATTCATATTTTACAAGCAGACACAGCTCGCTGCACACTGTCACATCATGAGAGATGACTCTAATAAAGCTGTTTGCAGAGTGTCACTTGGCGTTGTTTAGCGTAGAGTAAACTCACAGTCTGTTTCTTAATAAGCTTAATTAACTGCTCTCTCCCTGACAGGCACTTTGAAAAGGCGGCGAGCGCAGCAGCACGCTAACTCCCAGGTGCAGCACCAGTCTCAGCACCCGCACGGCCACCAGCACGGAGGACACGGCGGCCACGGAGGACACGGCGGTCAGCGGCAAGCCCAGAGGCAGCCTCAACGGCAGCAACAGCGGCAGGCGCAGCCCCAGAGGCACCACCGCCAGCCCCGTGAGAACTATCAGATGGGCCAGATGAGACGCTGAGACCCTGCATCCCGCCCCCCTCCCTCCAATGCCTTGGCTCCTCCTTGTGCCTACAGTGGGAAACAAAAGCGTCACTCCATCCAAAGAAAAGCCTGACATGGTTGTTGGTCATCATCATATCATCCTCCATCAAAACAGACACGTGAAAAAGAGAAAACACTATCTAGCAACTCGATTGGCTCTTTGAGGAGTGGACTCGACCATCAGCCATTCCCAAATGCAGTGTGATCTAGCATCTTTTTCCACCTCTTCTTTTTTTTTTCTTTTTAAGGAGTGCCAAGGAGTTAAGGAATCATGTGTAGCTTTAGTACATTCTGTGATGTGTTTTTTTTTTTTTCTTTTTTGTTTTATTGCAACGTCTTCTTTGAGTGACGCCCGTGGCTGCTGGTGAATTGTTCTGTGCTTCTTTTATTTTATTTTTTTCCTTTTTGCCATTCTAGCCAGGAATGAGAGACACTCTGTGGGGATTCGCGGCACTTTTGTGATTTACACATGTCAAACGGCAAAAGACACAGGCTCCGGTCTCTGGTGCAGACAGCCCTCTGCATGTGACTGTACATATTTAGTGTATCATAAGTGAAAACAAACTATTTCTTCTACTGTAAATGTGTAATTCTTCACTTTTTTTTCTTTGATTTTTCAGTTAGTGCTCTCAGGACTCTAAACACATTATTGAAAGAATGATGGTTGTGATGAGTTCCTTGGACGACGGCGTTGTCGAGGATTTGACGCCATCGAGTGCTCTTCGCGGTCGTCCAGTCAGGTGGATCTCTGTCACTATCGTTAGTCTGCTAGATTTTGGATTTTAAGGATCATCATATCCCACTTTTCAGGCCTGCTTTGTTCAAGGTCCCTTTTTCATCTCTTTTTTTTTATTGTCTTTCTAACATCATGTTTCACTCATGTCGTGTAACAAGCTAGATGAAGGAAGGAGTCATGGGAACAGAAAGGGAGAAGAGGTCACCTAGTTTGGTACTCCTTTTGATGTCTTTATTGATTTTGTTTTTGAAAATGAAGAATGAATAACCACTAACTCAAGCTGATGAAGACGATGAGTCTACCTGTTTCTGGTAAGAAGAAGAGGGAAAGTGAAGGCTGCTGTGGCTTAGTTTAGATTTGAGAGTCTATCATGTTACAGAGTTAGTTTACATGAGTGTTGAAATAAATTTAAAAACAACTCCAGTGTGTGGATGTACAAAAAAAAGATTTTGTAAGATTAAATCATCTATTATTCTTCAGATAGCAAATCTAAGAACTTTTCAATGTGGGCATGCAGACACATTTATTAAATGTGACTATTAATTGACCAAGGTCTGTAATATTTATATGTCACTCAACACTATTTACTTTGACAGCTGTTAATGTTAGTCTTAAAACCAGAGGGAGGGGCATCAGTGCAGCAGCGTTGTCACAGTATTCACACATTCCTCGGTGTGTTCACGGATTTCACAGAGACAAGCTGCTGATGTTTGATTTACTTTTCACAACTCACCTGCAGTTACATCCTGGTCAGATTTCATCATCCCCTCGAGAGCTCATGAGTGCTGCCATCAGTGTGAGTTTACATCAGAGCAACAGGAAACTTTTGAGCGTACAAAGGTTTTACAAAACGCAGGACTTCCTGCAAACCTCTAAAGGAAGAAAATGAAGGAGAGTTGCTTTTTATTTCCTTTTCTTTTAATTCAGTGGGATTGTTTGACCTCAGGTGTTTTCTTCCTCCCCTTACAGGATAAGGGGCACTTTTGGAAGTGATGCTTATAACACTAACTGGAAGGGTTTTTAAAATCTGGTCATGATGTCCCAGAATTTGTTTACCATGCAAACTTCATGAAGGATTATAGTGGTGGGCGTGAAGTTTGGTGCAAGCGTGAAAAACTTGTGCATTAAATATTCAAAGACAGACGTTTTTTTGCGTGCGCTGACTTTATTTAATCCTGGCACTATTTTTTTTTCTAAATGCATGCATTAATAATCACGACTAATATCTAACAACACAGTCCTGATGGTTGTTAAAGTCACACATGTGCTCTGGAGGGGACGTATCAACGTGTCTCACCATCAACAGTTTATCTCACAGGGCAGATGAATCAATGAATCAGGCAGGTTGCTAAAACTTCTCATGTCTGTACAAAATGGAGCTCTTTTTAAAATTTCATCTTCCGGGCCCAGATCACAAGGCTCGCGCCCGGAGAATTTACATGTAAACTTGTACAGTACTTCGAAAAATTTGCATTTCATTTGAAAATGAAAAATCACATTTTGATACATCTGTTCCATTTTTTTTTGTATTCTAATTCCAGAGTAAGTTGTTCAAAGATGTTCATATGTGACAAACTTTCCTTTCTGCTAAGTTATTTTCGTTCTTCTGTGTGCTAGTTGAAATGGAGTTTGCTTACGATACTTTTCTCCACCATCGTCTGTGGTAAAAACAAATTCAGGGTGATGGAGTCAATGTTACATTCTCATTTCTGTCTTCGTTCTCCTGTGGCATGGTTTGGGTAGAAGAGCAGAAGAATAATGCCTGTAAATTTACTTTCTTTTTAATTTCGTAGTCTTGGTAAATATAAAAAGTTTTTAGATAAACGTGCACTGAAAATGTCCAAATTGAGTTGAAATGTTGTAGGTGATGTAGGCCGAAAGAACACAAGATTAAAAGTAATACTACTGTCTGATTTTAATGTTCACTGTGTTTTATACAGTATCGGAAATTTTTGTTCACTTTGAACATTTTTACTAAAAAAAAGAAAAAAAAGATTTCAAATTGTATTGTGCAAAGAGATGTAATTTTTGGAGTACTTGAAATGCATTAATTAAAAGACTCGTTCAAAATAAAATAGAGCCCTGTGTACTATCTGTAAAGTGTGCTCTCTGGCCTTTTCTGTGGTGAAATGATACAAACCAGGAAAAATGGGAAGGATGTTAAAGTGGCGGCCCTCACATTTACAGATGTACTAATGTGTCGTTGTGTTTGTTACATGGGATACCATTGAGTCTGTAGAAATAGATGTGTAATGTCCTCCTGAGGAGAAAGTAACCATTGTTGGTGCTTTTCAACCAGAAGTGAAGTTCCAGGAACTAAATTTAGGCCCTTGCTCCTGCAGAACTCCCCCAGGAACTCTTCTTTTTCAACCAAATTAGGGTTAATATTTGGTTCTGGGGTAATGAAAGCTCTACCTGCCAGGTAAGAGGGAAGTGCTTTCCAGATGCCCAGGGACATTTGGGGGCAGGGCCTGTAAGTTGAACATTTGTTTAGTGGAGCACCTGCAGTTTTTTGTTTTGTTTTTTGTTTTGTTTTGTTTTGTTTTTTAATTTTACCCTTGTTCCACAATAACATCACACACAGTTGTTTCACGTTTGGTTTAATTACTCAGAGATAATCTCCCTCTTTTAGCCTGATAGTGCAAATGCATATTTGTCAGCTCCCAGTGTCCTGTGGGCCACAAGAACTTTTCCTTCCTGGACATGAATGAAAAGTTCCTGGGACGTCTCAAATTGTGTACTTCTGTACTTACACTTACTATACAGTACAGTATGGAAAAACATGCACTTTGATTTCTCAGCTGGTGCACTCAAAACTGTTGAGTGTGGAACACTGGAAACTTCTCACCCTTAATGTTCGCCATCTTGCCTACATAGAGGAAGGGGGGGGGGGGGGTCAAACAATGGATGATTGTTGCAATTAATGAAAAGCATAAGAAAACCTGGGAACTGCTGTGAAAACAATAGTCACTTCCTAAGCAGCAGTATTTGATTTGAGAAAACACTACCCTGTGAAAATGTTTGCACTGCAATAGTTTCCTGACCAGAACCAGGAAATACGCTGCAATAGTTTCCTGACCAGTTTCCTGACCAGAACCAGGAAATACGACCATATTAGTCCTGTGCTCAGGTCTCTGCACTGGCTTCCTGTCACCCAAAGAATAGACTTTAAAACAGCTCTGCTTGTCTACAAGTCTCTTCATGGTTTAGCACCAAAGTACATCTCTGACATGTTAGAGCCATATGAACCAACTCGGACTCTGAGAACCACAGGGAGGGGTCTCCTTCTGGTGCCCAGAGTCAGGACTAAACATGGTGAAGCTGCGTTTCAGTTTTATGCTCCTAAAATCTGGAACAGTCTTCCAGAAGATGTGAGACAGGCCTCAACTCTGATGATGTTCAAATCCAGGCTGAAAACAGTTCTGTTTAGCTTTGCATACAACTGAAAGTATTTTATCTGCACTCCTCATTTTTAAATTAATTATTTTAATGTTTTAATGTTTTATTTTATTCTTTCATTTATTTTCTAATCTTGTGATTTTATGTTGCTGTAAAGCACTTTGAGTTGCCTTGTGTATGAATTGTGCTCTACAAATAAACTTGCCTTGCCTTGCCTAGTATAGTTTAGACAGTCTACTTCATATAAGTGTACCAATGAAAGTATCTGATAGACCTTCTGGTCACAAAGTACCCATAGTTCCTTGAAAGTCTGTAGTTTCTGTGGTTTAAAAGCACCTTCAGAAACTTTTGTTGTAGAGAGTGAGCGTGTGGAGAAAACCACAGAGGAGCCAAAACAGAGCCCTGAGGAACCCCACAAGTAGTTGAGCATCGCTCAATCACATTAAAACTGAACTTCTGTTTGTGTTGATTTTGGGGTCCCTTGTGGCCAAAAATGCATGAAGAAATATCATTCTGCTTTCTGAACAGTCAAATACCGTATGCCTCTCAGCAGCACCAGAAGTTCTGTCATAGTAATAGTCGTTACTGGTGTTGATTGGAAGCCTCCGTCAGTATCAATTTCAATCAGTTTCTCAACCTGTTGAAAAAAAAAGCTCTTCACGGTGGTTTTGAAATCTTGATTTTACATTAGGACTAGCACAGAATTGTTGCTTTCCCCTGAAGACTCACCTAGTTTTCAAGCTTGGTAATAAGACAGTTATAGTTATGAAACCTGACATCAAAGAGTAAATGTTTAGAAATTACTATTTTGGGGATTGGGAACCAAACAGTCTGGAAACCACTGATCCAGAATAAGAAACAATATCCTGGTCACCGTAATAGACCAGATCACATTATGTAATGCAGATAATGTCCACAAAAGTGACATGTTTGTTTTGTGTTTTGTGATACAAGTTGTGTCATCCAGCATTAACTTCATAACCTCCAGAAGACATCTCTTTAAATGAACACGATCTTGTGTGTAAATAGGGTTAATAAATCCTTATTTCAAATAATTGTTGAAAAGGATTAGATGGTATTAACTGAACACAGAGATGGGCCTGAAACTATTATGATTGATTGTGAAAGTCTGATGTTTGTTCTCTTGTTGGGGCATGGAGGCTGTATCCTGAATGAAAAACATATCAGATTTAGTTTCCTGGAACGGTTCTTTTCTGGAAAATAAACATTGTGTTTATTCAGCTGGATGCAGTAGACGAGTGTCCACAGCAGAGGGAGCAGCTGCTGTGTGAGGTGTTAGAAACAGATTTCAGAGTGACCAACATCAGCTCCATGCTCATCTAGCGCCTCGCTCACTCACTAAACCTTGACTTATTGATGACCATTTCCTCATCGTGACTGTCTGATGATGTAACAGCCACAGGAAAGTGTATGTCGTATCCTGGAAGCACACGTTTGCACATGCAGCTGAATGTGGCCTGTTATTGATTTTCAATATGGATCCTCAGCTGCACTTGGTGGCTGTGACATGAACGAGCACAATCACCCACGACAAGAGATCAGGTTCAATATTTCCCACATAATATAGGAAGAGTGAAGCACTTCAGATGATTATATTATCAGTGATGCTACACTTCTCTATCTGACGTCACTCTGTCTGAAACAATGCCCCAGCAGAGACAACTAAGAGGCTAACCCTGCTCTACATTTGGAGATCCCGTGCTGTGCAAGGAGCCGATGTCACAGCTAATAAGAGAGGAGCACCTTTTGTCTGTCTGTGCAGTGACAGAGCAGGATTGTAGAAGCAGCACCGGCCCACAGACGAGGCTGATGGCCTGCATGCACATTGCTTCAATGACCCTCAGAGTGACTAACACAGAATGGGAGCAAACACACAAGCAGCAATGAATAAAACTCCCAGTGTATTGTTCAGCATCAGATAATGCTGTGTGGATTTCAAGGCCTTCCCTCCAGACAATTCATGCATAAAACTATTTGTTTAAAAAAGAGATAATCACTTCAATATGCTTGCAGCTTGAGGGATTACATCTGTAATAAAATCTTTTTTTTTTCTGTAATTCAAAAAACCTACAGGGAGCAAAGTGACGCCACTTCACGATTGGTCTAAATTCCTCATATTGAAGTATTTTGCTGTGTGCTTGTGGTCTTGCAGGAACAAAGAGAGATGTCCTCAGAAAACTGGACCTTTTTCATGTTTTTATTTTCTTTCAAATCGCTCTGAATCAACACAGCAGCCTCGTCCATTCACAGCCCACACAGCCTTTAGGTGACAGGGAGACTCACATGCACCTGCACGTCTCATTATTGATCCGCAGTCGCTCCATACAAAGTGATTTTTCTTTCCATGCTCCATGAAAGCAGTCATGCAATATATGCATGATGTAAACGCACATGATCAATAATGTGACGTTCTTTAACTGTCTGGTTAGTCACATTTACGCGCTCTTCTTTGCTCCTCAGCTCCATCTTAGTAAACACGCAGGTTGAAGAGGAAGGGGACATGTTCAAATTCACTGACAACCACACCCAAAACAGCAGACAGCAGACAGACAGCTGTTCAACATAAGTCTGGTCCTGCTCAATATTTTAACCCATTATAACAAAGTTTGCTGTCACTGTAACTTACTGAATGCTGTTTAGTACTCAGCGCTTGATAAGATAGAATCTGATCCTATCAAGATGTTGGCTTTTAGTAAATAATGTAACAAAGAGAACTGTCACAACCTGCTCTTTTATTTTTAAAGTGCCTTTAATTAACTTGATATGAAATGGTGAAATACAGCAGGAGAGTCCCAAACTTTTAAGCCCATGACCCCTGAAATAGCTGTACCAGGTAACCTCCATAGGAACACACTTAAAGGCCAAAACAAAAACAAACAAATAATGTTCTACAGTACTCACTTTAGGTCATCTGTAGGACATTAAAGTACCTGTCTGCATGTATTGTGTTTTTTCTTAAAGTAATCTGTTGCCACTGATACTATCTGATCCTGGCTAACCTCCTCTGGGGTCATGTGGCAACGAAGAAAAGTTGAAAGCACATCAAACATATTCTGTTTGCATGCTTTTACATAAAAATTAACCCCCTGTTGTGTCATTTTTTTTAAATAATGGGTTAAATATGCAATTAAAAAAAACAAGACAATAGTGCAACACAAGTAAAAAAAAACTGTAAGGCAATAGTTAGCACTGTTACCTAATGCAAAAAGGTTCCTGGTTTGGATCCCTGGTTGAGCAGGAGCCTTTCTGAAACCTCCAGTTTCTGCTTTCCTACTACAGTCTAAAAAGAAAGCTCATCAGGTCAGCTGGTGACTCTTTAAATGTGTCTCAGGTACAGGGACTATGACCTTTTTGTACTGGTTGCCGGTTCAGCTTCTGATCTTTTTGACATTTGATGCATGTTAACAGCCTCTTTTCAGCTGTCTCAAAGCCAAACAAACACTTTGTCAGCCGAGTGGTTTAAGCATGCGCCTCATCCAGAGGCTACAATCCTTGCTGCAGTGGTCTCTGGTTTGACTTCTGGCAACGACCATTTGTTGGAAGTGTCCTATCTTTCCTCACCTGTACAACCAATAAAGGTAAGTGTTTAATAATAAAAAGATCTTTATGAAACTTGAAAGATTAATTGTCACAGTGGAGGGGATAATTCGCATTTTGAATGCATTCTGGTAAAGTGAAAAATCGACAATAACTAAAAGGTATGTTTAATAGTAAATATTTGTGTCAGTCAGAGGAATTTCTCTGAATAACTCTGTTAGCTTTTGTGCAGTTTTAAGTCATGAATTCATTCAATGGTGACCAGTCATAGAGCTCAGAAATGACCCCGGAGTGAGACATTAAACATGAAATCCATATTTGTAGAAACTTTAATGTAGACAAAACAACACTCAGTAAAGTACAAATATCAACAAAACACAAGAGGTTTCCATAAAAAGAGAGTAATTATTATAAGTTAAAATGAAAAATGAATGTACACATAGATCTCTATAAGAAAGGGGAGCAAACTGCACTGGAGCATGAAAAACTATTAGTTTAGCACGACTGTTACCGAAGGATGGAGGTAGACAGAGGGGAGAGGTCATCTTATATCTATAGTACAGTATTCACATCGTATGTAAAGAGTCTGAAGCTCAGAAGATGAGGTTTCCATGTGGTGATCAAACATTAAACATGAAGAGTTAAATTTAGGACGATGAGTCCATTATTAACCAGGGAAACTTTGTGACCTGTAAATGGTGAAAAGTTGCCATCAATAACCGATAATCGTGTCTTTAAAGTGAATAAAGTCAGTCAGAGAAAACATACAGCCTATCCCGTCATGATTAGGTTGCTAAAGAGAGCAAACATGTAGAGGAAGTCTGCCTTTACAGATAGATGTGTCTTGATTTCCTGTAAAACACTGAAATTAAATGTCTCTCTTTCTTTAACTCATGGTGATCATCTCATATTTGTCCTTCAGACTGCTGTCATCATCATCATCATCATCCTCCTCCTCTTCCTCTTCCTCCATGTGGGGCTTCTCGGGCTCATGGTGGGATTGGTGTTGGTGATGATGGTGCAGCTCGATGAGCAGATAGTAGATGACGGCTGCCAGTACACCCCCCACCATGGGCCCCGCCACGGGGATCCACCACCAGTAGTCCCCGGTGCTGTGAGTGTAAAAACACGCGAGAGGAAAGCGTTAAACGTGTCTCTGTCAGCCACACATGAAGCTGTCACTGAGGCCGCTGCAGGTCGCTGGCACCAGAACAACATGCCTCACAAATATCGACTGCATCTGTCTGCTGCATGTGACGTTATATAACAACACGTTCCATCAGCAGCTCAGGTCGGATAAAGAAGATATGACGACCAAGCAGAAACGATAAATACAGGTGCAGAAATGAAGTATGCAGGTATTTATGAAGTGAATGTTTATTTGTTTATGTGTGTTTGTGAATGTGTGTATATATTTTGTATATAATAAACTAAACAAGGAGTCAGAGGTCCCTTTTCTCTTTTAAGATGTTGAAAACCTTCTTGTTGCTGTGTGTCCAAAATGAGCTGTTCTCAGAAGTTTTTGGTGTGAAGATCAGTTTTATTTATAAAATGTATTTTGGGGGATTATGAAAATAACAAAACAGTAATTTTGTGTCTTTTTTGGCATAGTTCGTCCTTAAATACTTATATTTTTTCCTCTTGATTGTATGAATATTTTAGAAACACCACTTAAAAAGTAAAGAACCAACAATCTGAAAAATAAAAGTACTATATGTTGGAATCTGCCGCCACGCTGTCACTCAATCATTCTATAATAATGAAAAAATAATATGGTAAACTAAAAATAATGTGTTGTCTTTGCATTGTTTCCCCCTGGTTAAAGGTCCTCCAGTTTCAAAACACTATTAAGGTAAAAGTGACTAATAGAAGCATCCCTCTAACAGACATTTTTGGTTTTGAACTTACAGACTGTGTAATAAATGTTGTATCAGTGACTTCACCCATCTGTTTCTGAAGCTTATCATCCTCAGCAGCCATATTGGAAACACTGACTCGAGAAGCGGGTGGGCTTTGAGCCTCCTCACTGACAGCTACAGGGTGCCAGAGCTGTCAGTCAGGTGAGCTGCGACTCTGACTGGGCGAACTCAGTTATTAAAGAAACAAAAAGGGTTTCTTGGTCACTATGTTGCATCACCCCAACCCAAACTATAAAATCACAACTCTGCACCCTGCAGTTTAAGCAAATCCAAACCCTTGTTACTGACTGGATGGTGGACCCGAGCTTATGTGACAACATTGTTATAGTACTAGCTTCTATATTAACTTAAATCTGCATTCATATTTATCTTAATCTATATGGAATATATAATCTGCTGATAAGAAATACGAACAATTATTTTTGTGGTGAAAATCAGCTAATTGAATTAGTGTGAATGTGGTTTCAGGCTCCATTTCTCACGTCTAACCCAAGGACGGAAGCTCCCCTAAGGAACTGTCTTGTATTGCTTACAGTATTTAATTTTTCCAGAAAAGCATCTTCTCACTAAATCAGAGATACTGCACGATTGCTGAAGATAGAAAAGCTCAGACTTTCTCCTCTCAGATGTAAAAACAACTTTAAACATATGGCAACATTTCATTACATATCTGCTCGAGCAGCTGTGGGATTATAAAGCTTATAAAGCTTATTATATATTGTTATTTATTTATTTATTTATAATTTTTTATTTAGCAGCTTTAATTATAGAAACAACTCACGCTTAAATCTCACACTGTTTTTTTTTCTAAGTATTAATCTCTGCTCTCATTTTCATTTCAAAATCGTTTCATATTTTGGAACTGACATGGCCTTAATGTTCAATTCCAGCTTTGCTTACTTTAATGAAGTAATGACACTATTTCATGTGGATTCTGCAAATAAAGAAATTGAGAATAACTCATATTTCCTGGGTCCTTGTTACGATGAGTTATTAACACCTTCTCTAAATTCAACAAGGTTCAAAATACTGAAATGTTTGGTGTCCTTATATAGAGGGACTGGAATGTTTTTTTGTTTGTTTGATTGTTTGTTTTTCATTTTTTGTTTAAATGTTGATAATTTGGTTTAAAAACTTCAAAATAGTTAAACAAATATAAAATCAAAACTGAAAAAAGCTTGTTTTAGAAATGAAATCATGATGTGCTGTCTGTATCATTCAGTCACCTGAACACCTCCATCCCCCATCCTGCCACAGCAGTAAACAGTCGTGGTCCCAGGTCTCTGGCAGGGTTTAGAGGGTATCCGCAGTTCAGCCCCATGGACACACCAATGGCCATGATGATCAGACCGATAGCCAGCGGCTCCACGCCTTTAGGAGCTCCGATGTTTCCTCCATCGATGATAGCCAGGATGCACAGGACCAGCATGCCCGTCCCCACCACCTGCAGGAGGAGAGCCGACCAATCATCTATTTGATAGACTGCAGAGCTGCGGGACAAAAACCACTCAGATGTTTTTTTAAAACAGCATCTTAAATAAGAGAAGTGACATCCTGTTTCAGAGTCTTTTGTTTCATTATTTTGTTCTTCATGTTGTTCCATTTCATCACAATTTAATGTGTTTTTGCACATACTTTTAATGATAAAGAAGTTGAATTTGCATATTTTATTTTCTCTAGTAACATAAATTTTTCTCTGTTTAGTCTCATGTGAGCGTCTCAGTGTAATTGAAGTAAATTGCATTAGACTTTTTAAAAAACATACTTTATTTGGTATATTAAACCCTAGTTGGAACATTTTCACAATAATACTGCAGTTCATTTCTTTGAGGTGCCTTTTAAAAAATGTATCATTAATCTCTTTGTGTCAAAGAGAAAGGATAAGGGGATCGTACGGCTCCACTGTTACAAAGTTATTTATAAGAAAAGTTCAGGGTAAGAACAATCACACTGATCAGACCTCTCAGTGTTTCACCAGATGCAGTTTTCAAAAGTTTAAAGCTGACAGACCTGTTATTTTTGCACCACTGCACCCACTAAAAAGCTGGAAAGTGGTGTTAAGTATAGATTTGACCTCCCAGAGAACCGCAGGAAACGGGTCATTAGACCCAAAATGAAACAAAAAGAGGGGGTGTTCTCTGTGTAAAAGGGGGGCAATCAATTCTGCGTTGGGTACAATTGCCTAACTTTGCAGAATTTCAAGCCTGAGTGGGAGTGGAGGTGAACAATAGAGGAGAGGGTTATTAGGTCAAATGGAGCAGAACTCACCTGATCAATAAAGCCCCCCAGGACTGACAGGTGTCTCGCTGGATAAGATGCAAAGATGTGACCTGTTGCATTGATTCCTGTCACGGACAGAATCCCACTGGTGAAATCCATGAAAGCATCTGTGAGGAAGAAAAGGATATGTTCCCGAAATGTTTTGATTTCGCAGCTTAAAGAAGATAAGAGTTAGGTAGAAACGAAGCTTCTGAAACCATTATGATTAGAAATGCATGTTGGGTCAGATTTCAGGTTTATTTACCATAATATAATCCAAAGACTGCTGCAGCTCCAGCAAAAGCACCAAGAAACTGAGCGATGACGTAGATAGGGAACTTCCAGATCTTCAGTTTTCCAAGAATCACCATGGCAAGGGACACAGCAGGGTTCACATGGCCTCCTGGGATGGAGGACAAAGCAGGAGGAGTGAGGGTGGAGTGCAGTGGGAGTGGGTGGGGGGTGTCTGGCACAACATCCTCTCCATCATTAGTGAGTGAGGGTGTCACATTTACGAGGGGCAGCAGAAGGGGAGCAGGCCCTGGGGCGGTGCCGGGGTTTTGTTATGTATTTTCACCCAAAAGAGCGGCTGAATAGAAATTCAACCAAAAGAAAAAGAAGCACGAATCTGTTCCTCGTGAGTTTGTGGAAACATAAAAGAAATCTGTCAGTGATCAGAACTAAGTAATAGAAAATCTGCAGCTCTGTTTGAACTCAGTCTGCTCTCTGTCACTGCCACACGAGTGCAGCCTGTGATCAATGCAGTTTGCAGGACATTTAGCGCCTGCGGTTATGTATGACCCTGCAGAGGCTGAGCACTAACGCTAACAAATCAATGCTCAGTACACACTCATTGAACGTGGACGCAGAGCTGGCGCGTTCCTGCTGACTCGGAGATGGCACATGGCCGGACAGGAAGTCATATAGTTACATTATTCCACGCGTCGCACAAGCTTTACGAGCAACAGTTTATTATAACACAAACAAACAAGCTGTGTCAGGATGGTTATGGGCTCTGAAGCTGGTTATTTGTTTTAACCATGAATTATTTTAATGTGCAGAGTCTGTAGAGCTGAACAGTGGATTAAACACAGCAGTTAATCTGAATATGCAACAAACTCTTCACTTTATCTGTGACAGTTTTAGAGGATTTGACAAAATGCCAACGAAAGGGAACAATCTCAACACCATCCGTTAAAAGTAATTTTCTATATCTGATTGCACAGAATCCAAAGTCCAATTTCAAACTCTACAGGGTGTCCAAACTTTTTTTTTGATTTTTTTTTGATTTTGTGAAAATGACCAAGGGCCAGCATCTCTTACTGACATATTTAAGAAACATCAAAGTAACACATGATTGCTCTATTTTTTAACTACTTCTTTCAGTGATTTTTTGGGGAACAAATCTGTCAGTAAGTTTCATCAAACATACTTGTGCCATTATTACAGACAAATCTCAATTCTAGTTCTTGGTCCTCTGGTGTGTGTGGTTTTTTTTTTTTTTAACTCTAAATGTTTATGAAGCACTTTTTCACATCATGATGAAAACATTCAATTGAAGATGTCAGCTGTAAGAGTTCATGAGTTTGTACAGAATGTACAGAGCTTTAGCTTCATACAAGTAGCCAATGCACAAATGCAGTTTTGTGAGACGTTACTTGATAGACTTTGGTTTTGTTTGTGCACTTGACAGAAAGTATGAACGTACACATAATTTAGAACATGATTCATTTCTGTGCAATAAGTAAGAAGTCTTAGAATGAACCCCTGTCCATTAATTGGCCCCCAGGCCTGGCTTTGGACATGCCTGTTTTAAAAGGTGCATCAAGAGCATGTACCTGAAACTCCACCAGCTACGTACGCTGCCATCATGAGTCCCACAGAGAAGCCGATGTGGATGGTGAGAGGTTCACCCAGGGTGTTTCGACTGAGGACGGTCTGAGCGACCGATCCACAGCCGAACAACTGACGAACAGAGAAGAAAAGAGATTAAACTAGAAGCAAACAAGAACTTCTTTCTGAGCATGAACTAGTTAAACCTACTTGCATGCAAACAAGAGTTCAGATTCCCATAAAATAAAAGCTGCTCGTTTTACTTACAACCAACACAAACGTCCCCAGGAATTCAGCCAGGAACTCCTTGAATATTCCATGTTTGAGTGCACAGCGCTGCCTCATGCTTTTCTTGTGGTTTTTCTCCATGTATCTCCGTGCCAGCTGCTGATGAAGCTGCCCAGCTGTGTGAACCCCGGGGACTGATCAGAGCTCTCATATCAGACCTCCTGCAGCCATTCAGCACAGACCATTGATCCATTTGTACAACCATTACACTCCTCTACAGACTCATCAGCTCAGGAAGCTTCACAGCAGAGTGACTGACACGTGCAGGGGGAATTTTGTTTGATTTTCTGTCACTGCATACAAACTTAGTTTCTCAGGTATGTTCGAAAAGAAAGTAAGTGTTGGGAATGTGTTTTAATACATTTATTCATTAGTTTTTCAGTTTGCATCTCACACCGCAGGGAAATAACTTAGGGAACAGGAGAAAAACACAATTAAAGTACAGAGATATAAGCCAGCGGTGCTGCTGCGTTGCCAAACATCAGTTTGTCACAAAGTGTAGCGACACATATTGCCACAAGAGGTCAGCCTTGACAAGCTACCATGCTTTCATTATGAGATCACACCTGAGCTGTTAATGGTATTATGAATTATGACATCAAGGATTCTTCACAGTGAGTCCAACTTTTTCAAACAAAGTCCAGAAGTGTTTTGTTTTTGATCATCAGTCAGATCCAAAGTCATCCTCCTCCTTCACATTGTCCTCCACGGTCTTAATGAGAGGAGGGGATTTCCTCTTCCGCCTGTTAATGCAGAACAAAAGGTTACAAGACGAAGTGTGATGCTGTTTTTAAAGAAGAGGAACTGAGAGGCAGAATGTGAGTGGTCACCTCATCTCGTTCCTCAGTGTGCTCAGTTGGCCGTGAAGCTGCTCGTTGGCCTCGATCTGCTCGTCCAGTTCTCTCTGCAGCTTCTTCTTTGCGTGTTCCAGACGCTCAATCTCCTCCTCCGCCTCGTCCATCTGCCTCTTCGCCGTCTTCAGCCTCTGAGTCAGCTGCAGAGTTCACAAAAAAAGTGACAAATTGAATCATGAGTCAACTCTGCTGTCTTGACTACAACATATGAACTTTTTTGCTTTTAGCCCACCTGGTCTCTCTGGCTCTGCAGGTTGACGTGCTCCTCGTCAGACTGCATCTTCATCTCCTTCACTTTGCGCTCCAGCCTGCGGTTGGCGTGTTGCAGGTTGTTGTTGTCCCTGAGAGCGAGAAGCCACCAATAGATCATTCCACTGCTGCAGCTTCCTGTAACTCAACACCTGGCTTGTGTGTTTCTGACCAGAGATACTCTCACTCTTACAACCACAGGGAAAGTGATACGAGAGGAGAGGAGGGTCACTGCTACATAGAAACCACGAACTAGATGATGGAGCCACTATCCAGAGGGTTTCTGGGAAACATAAACTCAGTTTATATCTGCTGTTTTTTTCTTTCCACTGCTCACCTCTCTTCTCCTTGCAGTCGCTCCTCCAGTTCCTGGATGCGGCTGTTCAGCTTGGAGACGAGTGAATCCTGGTTGGTCCTCTGTGATCCTTCCAGATGAGTCACTCGGCCCCTCAGGTCTTTATTCTGACACAGGAAATGAAACAGAAATGTCATTAATAATAATCAAAAAGGACTCTGGGGCATTTTGTGAATTCTAGAAATGCTGCAAAGCAGTTTTTAATGGCGGAGTCTCACAGTACCAAGGTCTGAAAGTCAGTACCTGTCTCTCCAGGCTCATCTTGTCACACTCCAGGTCCTGTCTGACGGCTCTCTCCTGCATGAGCTCGTTCCTTATCTGATCCATCTGTTGCGTGCAATAAAAGAATGAGGAGGCACAGTTTAAAGGGAAGTTACAAAGTGCATTAATACAAGTACTGTGTACAAACACTACTTAGAGAAAGTCTGCCTTACTCGTACATTTAGATGATGTTCCTGTGAACAAGTATCATCCTCTGTCAAATCTTAATCATCAAAACATCCGTCAATACAAATTAATTTCCCATCTAATTTTCCCTGCAAAACAGTTTTTATATTTAAGCGATTATACTCTGACTTAAACACTTTTTTTTTAACCTATTTTCAGGTCTTTTCTTCAAAGTGTCACTAACAACTACAGACTGTAGCTTTAAGCTAAGATGATGGCTGTTCAATCTAAAATTGTCATCATATTTTAAACACATCATAATGAAGAAAGAAATATAATGTTAAAAGCTGCTCTGGTTCATCCTCATCCTACATAAATAGGAGAATTCTTACACAGATAACTCTTTTGTTCATTATTAAGTCCCACTTTAAATTCTCTTGAGGGACCTTCAATTTGTGTTGGGTGTGGTGAGCCTGTGGACAAAGTGGTAGCAGATTTTGTCCTGTACATGTGTTTTTATTTACAAAACAAAAACCGGACCCTTCTTTGTTGTAACCTTTAAATATATGACACATTAATAGTCTTTCTTGGTGTTTTCAAACTGTTTTTTTGTGTGTTTTTCTTAGATTTGTTTCTAATTTTTTTCTTGCACATCAAACTGAATTGATCTCTTTTGTGTTTCCTCTTGAAATAAAAGTGAGTTATACTGCAGGACTACCGCAACTCCGTCAGCTGGTCATAGTAAAACAGCCATGTTTATAAAAGCTCCCGTAAGAAACAGACTGTTAAGTTTGGCACCCTCTGTAGTCAAAGCAGTACCCATAATCTTTTTGTGTTTTTTTCCCCCCTGTACATGTGTGAGAAGTTTTTCTTTTAAATTTGAACTGTATCCACAGTTAAATCCATCAAAAGTGTGAGGGGATGCTGTTGTAGTGTGATTTAACTTGATATAGCACCAATTGTGAAAGTTACAACCATTAAAAATGGAAATAAATAAATAAATAAATAAATAAATAAATAAATAAATAAATAAATAAATAAATTCAAAAAAATTCAAAAAATAAATAAACAGATGAATACATAAAAAGATAGAGAGATAAATAAATAAATAAATAAATAAATAAATAAATAAATAAATAAATAAATAAAATTTAAAAAAATAAATAATAAATAATCAGATGAATAGATTCATTCAAAATTAAATAAAATAAATAAAATAGAATAAATAAGTCATCCTGTTACTTCTCAAGTGGTCTTGCTTGCTTTGTTTGGAGGGTCAGAAAAAAACATCATTCTCTATTTCAGTTTGTTCCAAACCCTCACAGGCACTCTGAGATAACCAGGATAAGCCACGTGGGAACTGAAGAATTCATTTTTTTGGTCATTTTCAAAGATAAATATGGGCTTAAACTTCATTTCTGGTGCCTCCCTCATGTTGACTAAAACATGGCTGTATCATATTAAGGACACCGCCTCATGACGGTGGCTTTTTGATTTAATGAAAAGTTTCCAGCTTATTTCATTAAAATGAGAGGAAATGCAGTCTGGTCTGAGCAGCGACATCAGATCTAAAGGCTCAGCTCTCTAATAACATCCAGAGGCCCAGTGCAGGGAGTGTGAATAGCTGCTCACAATAGATTTCTGGGATTTTTTTGTCTTTGCGCTGCAACGAAAACAGTGTTTTGTGGCAATTAGTCTGCACTGTTTTGCTCCCATGAATGGTGGCCTACTTTACACACACACACACACACTGAGGATGTGAGGCTCCTGTGCCGGCATTAGACGCTGAGAAACGTATATGAAGTTGGAAGAGTTCAGTGATTCAAAGTGGAGAAACCAAAACAAAACTTGTTTCACAGCCGGGCTGGGAAACACGGATCAGCAGCTTTCAGTGTCTGATGGGAAATCGGAGCGCTCAGGCTGAGATGTGTTTATAATGAAAACAGATGAAGAGCCGGGTGCTTCAGACTTAAGACGTGATAATTCTGACTCTGTGTGAATGTGCTTTGTGTTTCAAAATAAAAGCACACACAGTGAGGAATGGAACCTGCCTGATCTTTGGTTTTGTCTAATCGCTCCATGAGGCGATCGCCGCTGCTTCGCTCATCATTAAGATCCTCTTCCAGCTGACTGATGCGACCCTGAGAGGAAAGGGCACAGGAAAACGTGTCACTGCCATCAAGTATGTCAGAAAAGAAGGCATGCTGTGGTTAGAAAACAGACTAAAAAGAAGCACTAGCACAAACACATCATATAAATAAAGATTTCATGCATTGTTTGATTGATTTGTGCGCTCAACAGTGGACAACATAAGACAGAGTGAAAGGAGACTCCTGAGAACAGCCAGACTGGTCCGATAACTTTGTACAGTAAACAGGAGCTTCCTCAGTCCATTCGCAGTGTCAACAGTGAGCACACTGGTATCACTGTGTCATGTTTTGTCATCAGAAAGGCAAACAGTGCTGAGCTGTGAGATCTTGTTGGCTCTTTTCAGCACCCTCATAGCCTTCAGGAACAAGTGAGTGCAAATACAGGCACCATGAGAAGATAAACACTTCATAACATGTGATAACCTGAAGTGTGTTTGACTGTGAGCTGATTGAGAGGTCATCAAGGATCAAGATGTAAGCTCTCACTTCTCCATACACATATCACAGAGGATTTGATTAAGCTGAATAGCAGATTGTGTTAAGATCCTGTGTTTTTATCTGTGCTGATAAGACACTGAGAGGTATTTCAGTGTTGTTTACCTCCATCAGCCTGACCTGCCGCTCCCTCTCCCCCACCGTGGCAGCGTTCCTCTCCTCCAGCTCCTCCACCCTCAGCTCCAGCTGCCGGCCCTTCAGCTGGGCCTCCTGCAGCTCCCTGAGACACCTCCGCAGATCGTCCTCCAGAGGAAGCAGCTGGACGCGGATCAGAGCGCAGAGTAAACACACACTGTCAGATAAGGTGTATCATGCTGTGCCTGTCGTTAAGGAATGGTGAATTCATCACACAGTTTTAAAAAGTACACAAGCCTTTTATCACTTCTGAGATTACTTTTCATGTTTCTGTTCAATCTCATGGACTAAAAGACAAACGAAAAGATCTTGTAAGCTCTAGGTCAGGGGAAAAACCTCATAACATTTTTATTTTCCATACCAGAGTTAACGTTTTATCCGTGACTAAGACATTTGAAGCCACACAGCAATGAATCAGAAGGACAATGAGCACCACACCTCTTCCTGCAGTTTTTTGGCTGCCTGTCGGGTTTTCTCCAGCTCTGCTCCCTTTTCCTGCAGCTGTCTCCGCAGCTCGTCCAACTCCCTCTGACTCCTCTCTCTGGCCTCATCGACCTGGTTCTGGAGCACATCTGTAGACGCCTCACACTCCTCCATGATACTATTCATCTGCACATGGAGATAAGTAAACAACTGTGAGTGTAAAAAAAACTTTACAGACATGATTGAATCACACATATTCAGACCATTTGGCTGATTTTGCCCCTCAAGCGTTGAGATACGTCCCTCACCTTCCTCTGTAGCTGCTCCACAGTCCTGTCCTGCAGCCTCCTCTCATCCTCTAGCTCCGTTTTTATCCTCCACAGCTCCTCTGCTTGTTTTTTCTCCTCCTTTAGTTTCTCCTTCAGCTCCCTGTGCTCATGATTTAGCTTTGTTAGCTTTCCCTTGTAAAACAAAAACAAGAGGTAAAGATAGTTACACTGCATACATCCAAGGCTTTAATCACAACACCTCCAAGCTGTTTCCCTTAAAAACAAAAAATAAAACCTTTACCTGCACTTCCTCCAAGCGAGAGAGCAGCGACTGGTTGGACTGACACATCTCCTCCTCGTTCCTCCTCACGTCTCTCAGTGCCTCCTCAAGCTGCTGCTTCTCCCTCTGTAGAATAAGGGAAACATGAGCACACAGAGAGATCACATACAATCTTAAATCGAATGCTTGTTTTTTTCCTGGGTCTCTTACCTCAAGCTGCTTTGCTCTCTGCTCCAGCAGCCTCTCTGTAGTTTTGCAATCCTGGATCATCAAATTCAGCTGATCCACCTTGTTATTTTGTTCCTGCACCTTTCCTCTCAGCTGATCCCTCTCCTGGTTCAGCTCCTTCAGCTGCACCTTAGCTGCACCCCTCTCCTCCTCTACCTCCACCTTCTTTTGACCCAGCAGAGCATTGCTCTGGAGTTCAAGATGGTATAATTAGAGGTGAATATGAAAGGTGAAATAAGAAGAAGAGTGGAAATGTCTCATCTCTTACCTCTTTAGCCTGCTCTAAATCCCTGAGCAGCTTTTCAAGCTCACTCTCATACTCCTCTTTTAGAGCTGCCATGTAGCTATCATGAGTCTCCACCTCCTCTTTGAGCGCCCCCTTCAGGGCACTTAGCTCCCTCTCCCTGTGGTGCAGCACCTCCTCCTGCTCCTCCTTCACCTGTAGCATCTCCTGAAAGTCCGCACGCAGCTGTGCCATGTCCTAAAAGACATCCAACAAAACAAATCATCACTACCATGAGATCCATAAAAGAGCTGAACAGCTGCTGTTGATTTGTGGAGCTTTTCTCACTCATGTGGTTTCATTTACCTTCAGAAGGATTTCTTTCTCTGTGTTTATCACCTCAGCCTTTGTGGCGTGGTCCAGCTCATCATGCATCTCAGAAAGCTGCTGCTGAAGGTCTTTCATCTCCGACTTCGCTCTCTCCCTCTCAGCCTTCATCTGGGTCAGTCTGACAACATGCAAAAATGTCACCCAAAGACAGACAAATTTTTTTCCATTTTTCATATCAAAGCAAAAGGCTCCTAGCTTTTGTTTTTTAAGTATTAGAAAGGTTCTTGACTGGAGTAGATAACAGGAAGGCATCTGCAGACTTAATCCAAATGGAATCTGACTCTTCTTTCGGTCAAATGACCTTCATCGGATCATCACAGTTCACTTACCTGACCTGAAAGTATGAGCAGGAGCCAGTTAAAGGAGGAGTAACATAGTACTGAACTTAAGTCTTCTTAATATTGCTACTTTGTAAGCTCTGTATCTGGATTTATTTAATCTTCATTGGAACGTGTGACTTCTTTGAAAAACCTGTACAAGTACAAGTACAAAGAAAGTGGTATATTTGGACAAAAAGATTAAAAGACTTTATGCCATCCCAAACATTAAACCCTATAGCCAGCTGCTTTTAGCTAACCTAGCATAAAATCTGAACCAATGCAGTTAGCTTTTCTCTGTCAAAACAAAAAAAGGAAAGCAAATATTAGAAACTCTGCTGATTAAGTTACATTTTACATAACCTTTTTATTCATGTGAATAAAAAGCGTTGTCTTAATTAGCTCTAAGCCAGGCGCAGAGAATTCCAGAAGTTTAAAACAGCTACTCAGCTACAACAGCTACAACTTGACTGCTTGTTTTGATTTATTTTAACTGTAAAGACATAAGGTGCCTAACTTTTCATTTGGCAGTGCATGTTGAGCGTCATCCTAAACCAGATACTGCTAACATGCTGAAGGATCATTTCCTTCAACCTTCATGGTTTAATAAATAAATAAATAAATAAATAAACAAACAAACAAACAAACAAACAAACAGAATTTCGGCTAAAATAATTTTGGCTTTGTTGATTTTTAGACGCCAGAAGCTTTAGCAACTGCTCCGCTAATAAGTTAGTATTTTCCAACTTTCTTCATTTTTTATTTTTTTGTTAAGTTAACTGACTTGCTGTTCCAGCCTCATCTTCAGATATAAAAATGGCATCAACCTTCACAACTTACTCTTGGTTATCAAGCAACAACTTGATGTTAAGCTATTTTTTCGCCACTGTGTGAGTGGATATCTGCTCACAACTAAGTTAGAACCACAAGTTAGATTCCCAATTATAAGCCAGCAAATCCCGAAACAGCTGTGCCAGGCCACTACTGTGAGAATACATTAATAAGCCTTTCTACAAAACAGAGCAAAATGAACAAAATAAATAAAACTTTTAGTCATATACATCCACATTTAAGTGTCTAATTTTACGATAATAGATGAAAAATGTCAGTCTAAACAGTTTTTGATTGTGGAAGGCAATCAGTGTTTGGCAGGGGTCTCCAGACTTTTATTCATTTAATTTCCCCTTTCTTTCTTGAAGCTTTTCTCAGTTTCATCCCTCTTTAAGCTGTCTAAACTCTAACTCTTTACTTAGAACTCTTTTTACTGAACATGTTATTAACTGATGATGAAGTTAACATCCTCACTCCTGTTTGGTGGATTGCAGTGCTCCCTCCACCTCAGCCAGTCTGTCCCTGAGTTTGTAAAGCTCTTCATGGCTCTTGGCCAGCTCCTCCTGAAGTTTCTTCTTCTCCGCCCTTGCTTTTTCACAAGCTATGGCCAGAGTTTTCTCATTCTGTGGACAACAACAGAAAGGAACATCGTCATTTGCATCATAAAGTTATTATGAACAGGACATGAGTGTTTCAGGGGAGAAGCAGCAGGATGAAGCGGTACTTAACCTTAATTTCTGTTTCCAGTTTTTGCTTTAACTCAAACACCTCTGTCTCCAGTGTGGCTTGTTTTTCCTGCAAAAGATTCACCTCAGCCAAATAGTCCTGGATATGAGACAAAGAGGGCGTAAAACAACATCAGGATAAGGGTCAGCGGAGCATATGCTGGGATCAACACTGGCAAATATTTCATTCAGACCCACTTTTTCCTCCTCCTCTACATTATGAGCGGCCTTCCACTTGAGCTTGTTGACCCTTTCAAGCAACAGGTTGACTTTCTTCTGAGTTGTGGAGTCGTCATCAGTCGTCCTGAAAAGCAAAGCAGATGTTTAACAAACACCATCATAGCGAAAAAGTAAAACTATCATCTGTGGGTAGTGCACAATGTTTTTCTAGAGGGTGAATTTTGGGGCTTTCAAGAAAAACTGGCCCAGGAATGCAGGAAATTATTCTTCTGAGTCAGCAAACACAAATATGCGCGGTTGGATCTTAAAAACTTTCAGTGTGAAAAAGTTATTTTATCAGTGGAAACGAGAACATGCCCGGCATTCCTGAGTGCAGCATGAGCACACACAGCTGGAGCAGCAGCCCCCTTATCTGAGCACAAAACATGATCACAACCACGAGCTAATCACCTAAAGTGGCTGTAAGAGAACACAAGATCAACATGGTTGTAGAAAAGTGTGTTTACATTGGAACTTGAGGTGAAAGTGTAAAAACAATCCTCGGATATTTTTGGGAGTATGCTTCTCACTTTTAATGAGGTGAATGCCTACCCCGTACATTGACAGCAATTTAAAAGCTACGCCTCTGAGCGGCCCTCACCCGTCCTGGAGATATGTAAACAGCATGAGTCTTGTTGTTTCCTCAGTTGAGTCCACGGTGACCTCTTGCTGTCCTTTCAGAAGGTCAGGAGTCACCTGGTGAGGGAACA
Source organism: Labroides dimidiatus (assembly GCA_030710495.1). Taxonomy (NCBI): domain Eukaryota; kingdom Metazoa; phylum Chordata; class Actinopteri; order Labriformes; family Labridae; genus Labroides; species Labroides dimidiatus. Next base: position 23,477,206 of record CM061147.1, on the reverse strand, counting down.
TACGGCAATAAATACACCCTTTAAATATAACAACTACATCCTGGTAAAAATCTTTTTACCTGTGCGTCCCTTTCATCAGAGTCTGTCTGGTCACTACACGATGTAGAGATGGATGGTTTCTCTGCTCTGTGAAGCAGTCTCGCAGCCTGTGGAGGTAACATCTCTTTTCCATTTTGACTCACAAGCGGGGTGCTGGGTTTGCTCTCCTCCCTCCTGTTCCCCAAAGAAGGTTCCCCGCTGAGGAGTCGAGCTCTGGCTGACCCCGGAGGATACATCCCGCCTGGAGTCTCACCCTTGACACCTTTTAGAGAGGAGGTTCTGCTGGAGGAAGAGGAGGAGGAGGACTCAGATGTTCGGCTGCTATCCACGCTGCGTGACCTTCGACACTGCTCCAGGTCCAACCTGTTCCTCGGGCCTCCTCTTCCTCTCCGCTGGTTGGTGTTGAACTGGCTTATTAGCTTCCCTACAGACATAATGGAGTCTGTGTCCACTGTGTTTGGGCACCGTGCAGGGAGCTGTCGACTTGAAGGAAGCACTTTATTCTGAGCAGTCTCCCTCCGGTCTCCCTCTGGGCCTTCAGCAGGCAAAGGGATCCTGGGTTTAGGGGACTGGGTGTTTGGCTGTGCAGGTTGAGCGTCTGAACCTTTAGGAGGAATGACTAAGTTCAGGTTATTACTCTCAGGGTCATACGGTTGCAGAATCTCCGGGTGTTTCTGATAATGAAACCCTGAGGAGGTAGCAGTTCGCTGTGACTCACATGAGGAGTCCACAGTCCTCCTCGTTATACCCGGGTTGTACCCCGCTTGGTGAGTGATCACAGAGATATCCCGGTGGCTCTCCTGGCCAGAACTGTTCAGAACCACAAAGGGTTGACCTTTGAACCCTTGGACCTGAACCCTGACTCCAAACACACTGTCCTGGCTGCCTCTGGGGCTGTGTGGCTGCACGTAGCTCCTCTGCACCCTGACATCCGGAGAGCTGAGTCGCTGGGACTCCATCTTAAATCAACAGATGAACTAGAGAAGGAACAAACCTCCACGTTAGACAACAAACCTGAAGAAGACCGTCCTGTGTGGGAGTGTAAGTTTGTCAAGCTGAGGTTACTGTTTACACAACATAGGAGCGAGGTTAGAGCCAGGCCGGGACACAATGACAGACAGACAGCCATGCAGCTCCTCACACAGCTGCACTCTGCACTCAGTAAAAGAGCGAATAAATGGAGACTGACGAGAGCCTGATAATGCTGTGCAATGAGAACAGCTCCTTGTGTGTGTTCACGACAAAGTGCTATTGTACAGCAGAGACAACTGCATGACGACTGCAGCAGACCGAGGTGTCGTCATCCACTTCATTGTGTGACACTTGAGGAAAATGTGTCACTGTGAGGCTGAAACACTGCAGTGGTTATGCTGCAGATAAAATGGTATCATCTGAAGAGGGTAGTATTGAGTTTAAGTGTCTTATTAATTACAGAGCAAAGGGAAGCCTTTTCAGAAAGGATATACTTGTACCATTTCCAACAAAGTGCTTTTATTCTGAAGGAGTGATGGTCACTGAAACGTTTACTCATGTTTTGAAGATCTGTTGCAGCTCATCAATACAAATGAAGTTGCAGACTTTTTACTTAATAATGTAAGAAATAAAACAATACATGAGAGAAATATAAACAGCTTGAGTGTCTGCCTCCAAACTATTCAACTTTGAACTTTTGTTACTCATTCTGAAGTGGTTAGGTCTGTTGTTGTGAAGCTAAAGATACCAGGTCTAATATCATATGAAACATTATAAATCAGGAAACATCTACATATGGAAAAATCCCTTTTCCAGATGATAGCTCCTTTGTTCTGTCACAAATCTTATCTTGCTGGACGAGGATTTTCCATGACCTCAAAGCTTGAGCTGCATCTAGAAGTCAGCTATATGACTCTTGGACAATTATCAACCAACATTATAAATATTAAATTTACCTTCTGTGTCATGTGTTGCCCTTTTTGTTTTGTGTAGCCCTCGTGTTTATTTCTCGTGTGGCTTTATTTTATGTTTTTATATGTCGTGAGGTTCTTTTATCTTATTCTAAGTGATTCTTGTTGTGTCTTTTCTGTTTTATTTTGTAGCCTGTGTTAATTTACCCTCTGTCTATTTTGTCTCTGTCTGTTTAAGCTTGCCTCATGTTTTGCGCTCAAGTCTAAGTAAGTGCTTTTGAACTTTTGGATTTTGTTTGTGTTTTGGGATTTTTTGTTTTGTTAACAAAGCTTTACAGGAACTAAAGGGCCAATGCATGATACTTTGATCAGTTTTTCTTGTAGAGAATCTTATCATGCTGGATGGGATTTTTCCATGACCTGAAAACTAGAGATGAATCTAATACTCAAATATTTGAATATTGGATGATGAGTAACAAACACTTTTAATATTTTATTAACGTTTTGATCTGTTTTTCTTGGAGAAAAAAAGTTTTTCAGTCCTTGAAACGTGGATGTTTCCTGTTCAATCATGTTTTATACGATATTAAAACTTGGTACCTGTGGGTTTGCAAGAACAAATAAGTAATTTGAGGACACAAGCTTTGGCTCTGATGAAGCAGGAGTGCCATTTTCTACCTCCTCTCATGAAATGCTTATGATTTAAAAAGGTGAATTGTGGTTTAATTTCCACTGTTACATGTTTGGAAGAGACCGATCAATTAAGTTTTCAAAAGACATAACCTTACTTAGAAAATTAAATCACATTTTTACTATAATTTCATGAGAAGAGGTAAAAAAAACAATGTATTCCAACTTTACTGGCAACAGTGTACATTGCATCTTGTCTTATATTTATAACTGAAATAATATTTAAAGTGCTTTGTTCAGTAGGGAATCTTATATTCATCAGATTGTTCCCTTAAATAACCCATTTAACCACTAAATCCATTTAAAAAAAGGCCATTAAAAAAAGTTTTTATCAGTAACAACCAGAAACGGTTCGTTGCAGTTTCCAACATGTGCTTAATGTAAGATGCTGACAATAAATAAACCAAAAGCAGCATTTTTTAAGCTACCTGGTTTCTCAGAAATAACACCTTAAAGACACTGATGGAAACTTTAATCAGCTGTGCTGCATCAAAGGGTTAATATCGAAATAAAGTTCTGTGATAGGTCTATTTTCAGCATTTACTTTTTTATGTTAATACATGCAGACTGGACTCTGTCAGTGACTGGAGTCCAGGTTGTGGAAATGAGTAGCTGCGGATCTGCGTTTATCCGGTTTGACTTCGTGAACTTCACTTCACCTCACAGTCAACCACACACCTTAAAACAAACAGTCTGGAAAAGCACACAAGTCGCGTAATATCTGGGAACCCCATTCAATGAATGTGGAGGACAAAAACTGAGTGATAAATGGGAGATGAGTGAAACAAGGCAAAAGTTCGGAATGATCCTTTAAATCGCCACGAAACAGAAACGACACAAACTGTGAAAGTAACAAGATTTAAAAGACTAAAACTGTTAACAGGATAAAAAATCAGTGACAAAGTTATCGATCTGAGATGAAACTTACCCACAGGTCCGAGCGCAGTCCGGGAGTTGCACTGAGTCTTCCTCCTCCTCCTCCTCCTCCCTGTCCTCCCTCTATCCTGCCTCCGCCCGGACACAAACTCAGAGAGGCGTTCACTGCCTGCTCCGAGCTACAGATTCAAACCATATGCTCAACACCGTTCAAATGATGTCATATAAAAAGACTGGAAACTAATAATGATTCGAGAAACAGATACATAAATTAATCCACAGGTTTGTGATTCTTAGGCTTGATTTGTGCTTGCTGTCATGGATAGTGTACAGACGCCTTCAGGGAGGAGTGCACATGATTATTGTTGAGTTTCTGTCAGGAATAGCTGATGCTCCTTGCTCCTGGTTACATCTTTATACATTTGGTCTGGAAGGCGTGTTGTATTTTATATTAAGGCTCTGCTTTTAAGGGAACAAAAGGTGTTAATGTGTCTAACAAACTGGAGAGTGAAAAGAAGACAGGAAAGAAAGAAGAAGAGAGGAGCTGATAAGAAACAAACTCACACCAAATTGTACAAGCTGTTCTCTTCACTGTGATAATTCATAATGTCTTATATCAGCTGTCATATGTTTAGCAATTTTGTGTTCAACTGTCCCCCCGTGATTTTTATTTACTACCTTGGAGATTTCCTTTTCCTCCTCTGCATTTAATCATCTCACATCTCACAATTTACAACTCACTCAATAAAACAAGCAACACCTTGACCATCTTTATTAAAAGATGTATAAAGCAAAATGTAATACACCTGTCTTATAGATGGCAGTTGATTTTACAAAAAGGATGCTGTGAGAATATAAATGGTCTTGGAATAGTCTCACTTTTATATATTTTCCTGTTCATAATCCACATTTAAAATGGGATTACAAGCGTCAAAAACAGTTATTTTTAAATGCTATCTCTCAGTTTCCATAGTGGAGTCAGATTTTCCTGGGAGAGCACGTATCCACTTATCGGTGAGAAGCAACCTCTGGCTTTTTTCCTGAAGAAAATTATTTCTTGGAATAATATTGTGGTAATATAGGGTACTAGAGCTGGACTGGCAAGTAGAAAAAGGACAGAAGAGCAGAAGGAAGCTAAACAAGCGCTTGTTGTCATGCTTGAGACAACAGCGCTTGTTGACTATAAATAAATACATTTCTTGTTACTTTGCATTCAGCAAAAAGTTGTCCTTAACAATGAAAAGCAGTGTTAAAAAGGAATATCAACTCCCCGTTCATTTGCTTTAAAAAAAAAAAAAAAAGTACTTCTTGGCAAGAGTCACATCTTTAAGACAATGGGTGACAGGGCTCATGGGAAATAGAGTCTTTATACTGAAGATATTCTGGATAGTCCTCACAGCTCCTTTAGAGCTCCTGTGCAGAGTTTTATCAGCCAAAGATACTACATCTGTCTGTTTATGACCTACAGGAGTTAACAAGAGCATCAGCAAAAAGATTATTATATTATTGTACAAACTGATTCCTAGCAGAAGATGTGTCACCTTTTTGTATTTTCTACAGCAGAAATTCTCACTGACTGATACTGATAGGAAAGAAATTAGTGACACCAGTTTGTCCGGAGGGGCCACCAAAGTCATAACACAAACATAAACCAGACAACATAAACCCAAAGGCCCATTAAAGTTACAGCAGGCAAAAAAAATGAAATATTAAGTAACATTGTTAACCCCCCCAATGTCTGTGTAGAAGTTCTGTGATGCACAACTGCTCTACTTCTTCTTCCACTCATATCCAGTGAATTTTGAGACTGATAAAAGAACAAGCAAATGAACACAGCACGTAATCCCAAAGGGATCCACTTCTCATGTAACGATAAAATGCTAATTTTAAGTTAATCAAACCAACATGACTTATATACTCAGGTGATTATGCATTTATTTAAACATACATATGATTATAATATTTCATTCCTACAATTTCTGGTCCACCTGATCTGGATAAGTTGTTAAAAAATGAATAAATGAATGAAATTCTGGTCAAGTAAATGTCCCTAAAATCTACACATTGCACCTTTAAGTAAACTTTACAACCCAGATATAGAACAGTTTGATATTACTGCATCAGCATTTTTGCATCTAGATTTATATAGTATGTTGCACCACCTGTGTTCATGAATAAATAAATACTCAATCAAGACTCAAACTATTAAAAAGAGACATTTATTGCTACATCATCGTTTGACACATGCCAAAAGGCTACTTCAAACTGTACACATCCTGTACATGTTATGATAGGAGTAATTTGATTATTATTCTTTATTGTTTCGCAGTGTGATAATCAAACAAGACATCAGTTATTCTGTAATACTGTATTGCTCAGAGCATGAAATGTGTTTACATCTAGTCAACCTTCACGAGAAGGGTTTTCTTTTGTAAAATGAGAGCGACAGAAGTAAATAAAGACATAATAAAACTCACAATATGTGTATAAAAGATAAGTTACATAACTTAGAAAAAAACATTTAATGTTCTATTAAAAACTCAAACATGCAAAGAGCTTCAACTACATCTGAAGAGCAGAAATCACACTGAAAAGACGAGGGACTGCGTCCACCAGCATTTCATCAGGTGTGACCTTGTTAACACATTTGTAACAAATATACAAATCACAGCTGACGCCCGATTGTTACTGAACATTCCTGGAGATCTGTTCATTCACAGAATGGTCAAACTCCTGCAACGCTCACACGTGCACACAGACACACAGGCCATGGGACTAATGAAATCCGTTGTCTGAACACACAAATGTTGGAATGTGGGTCCTATGAGCTCGGAGAGTAACGAGGGTACATTTCAAAATAAACTGTAAAAGTCAGTCAGACGCATCATATCTGGCCCTGCCATAAATTGAACTGCAGATGACACTTCGTCACTACTGGGTTTTATCTCATCAGATATATTCAAAGAGACAGATAATCAATAAATATACAAAATATGTACAAAAAACACCAGCAGCTTACAATGCATTTGTCTGGTTTACAAGTAAAGTTCAGGCACAAAGTTAAAGTCTGTTTGAGAAGCGAGGAGATGATTGTTCAACTGCATCACAATCAGAGAGCTTGGCCTCTCGCTCTGGTCCCAAATCAGAAGAAACGCTGGACGTCAAAACAGCTGGATGCTCTTCACTCAACATCTGGACCACAGACAAGGAAGAAATTTCAAAATAAAGCTTTGATATGTGGATTATTATTACATGTTGAGTCCTTTCTTTGAAGGCTTTATCTTTTTAAATAATAATGACCTCACTCTTGGATACATTTCAAAAAATGTATTTTCTTTGTTAAAACAAATTGAAGTTCATCCCCGATATAAAACAGTGGAATTTGATGTTACATACTTGATGCTGGATTCAATGTAGTCATTTCCACAAGCTCAGTGGTGTCCCATGGGGTTTGCAGGGTCTGTCAGACTGGGATGGAAAGCCAGGTGCATGGACTGTGGATCCGACATGACTGCAGACGCCTTCTCTTCCTCTCTCCTCCGCAGACACGCCGCTTTTGGGTTCAGGTTTCTCTCTGTGGGATTCAATAAACAATGGGTTGGTGTTGGACTAAATAAAGAAGCATGTCGTATGAAATTTATATTGTTCTCTTCCTTTTCCTGTTAACATAAGATTCAGGTTGTTCTTATTTTGGCTTAAACCTAGAATTTTCTCTCCCCTTCCCTGATCCATCTTGACAGCAAGACCAGGTTCCATTTACACCTCTCCCCGCTGATGTTTGGACCCTTAGCCAGGCCTGCAGCAGTGCTCACTGACCTCTGACTTGTTGTTCCAGGCTGAGGATCACAGCGACAGCCTGGTGCAGCACCAGCAGTTTGGTCTGTGGCTTCTCGCTCTTCAGGTGAAGCTGACACATGTGACCCAGCTCCTTAAACGCCTCATTGATGTCGCGCACACGCAGGCGTTCACGGGCGTTGTTGGCCATCCGTCTCTCACGCTCGCGTTCGGCTTTCTGCTCGGGGCTCAGGTCTTCGTCCTCATGGATACTAAAAAAAAAAAAGTGAAATGATGGCATCAAACATAACAGTTTTTTCAAGCTGAAGTTGATCAGCCAACAGCCCCACTTCAGAGCCCTGTGTTGACTTATAGCATGGATATTTCTGCCCTCTGCTGGTCACTGAGCCAACATGTCACAGAGTCTCCTGGGGTCATGTGATACACTCTCATTTGTTCAGTTAAATAGACTGACATTGTAACCACACTGACATCTCTCTCATGTGACCAAGCCCCCTTTCATTATTAATCAGCCAATGAAAGCTTTAATTTGGATGGTACATCCTTATTCAGTCAAAGACCTTTAATAGCCAGATTTTTTTTCACACCATTTTTATCTTTCAAATTCAGAAATTACTGTGAAAAAAATGGTGCTGGAGGTTAATGGACATTTGTCATCCACCACATCCTTCAACTATCTGTAATTTGAACAAAAGAAGACATGCACTCAGGCATCAGAGCAGAGGACCTCACTCAGCGATTTGTCCTGAGGTGACCTCTAGTACATCAGACAGTGAGACATACTCTATCTAAGAGATACATATTTCTGTTTTTATGCACCAAATCTGAGAAACTCACTGCCTCTGTGAACAGAAACAGTGAACTCTTTGGGTGTTTCATAAAGTGAACTAAAAACTCCCTTCTTTTGTGAAGCACTTTAAGCTGTATGCTTGAATGTATAAAACGTGCAGAGTAAATAAAGATGAGATGAGATGTTCAAGATATGCAATCAAACCAAAACCATGTGTATGAATAAAAAAAAAATCTTTCTAAATAAAATACTTCATATCCAATTTTAATGTCTTGAAACTATAGAACAAATACTCCCCGTAAACTTCGTATTTTACCATTGCTTAAATTTCATGACAAAAACACATCTTCTATTTTTAAATATCTGGAGCTTCTGCCAGTAGAATTTCAGTCGGATTATCTTCAAGGTTTAGTAATTTCAAACCAATATTGGTTATTTGTCTTGTCAGAGGCAGCACTTATTCTGAAATCACCTGTTCAAGTTGTGTTTCAACAGGCATCTAGAAGCTATTTAATGTGTGATATTTTTCTATTGATGTGGTTTTATTAAAATTTTGTTTTCTTTTTTTCTCATTTACAGAAACACTAAAATAAATTTAACATTTTGGTGAAGTCCGTTAATAAATCAAAAGTTAAAGAGGGGCTCCATGAGATCTCTGGTACTTTGAATGATGAATTTGAAAAAAACATCTTGATTTTGGGTCTATAAAGAGCAGCCGATTCAGTTTGAATGTAATTAATTAGATTTTAATATATCCGTTACCACTACTCTCTCTTTTTTCACTTTATACTCTTAATGCTTTTTATCTTCAAGTTGAAAAACCATGTTTAACCACACTATGACTGCTTATCTCTCTCTTTGTTAAATGTTTATCTTGTCATTCCCCTCATTCTCTGCCACAGTTTTATCTGTCAAAGCACCTTGTGAACATTTGTTTTTAAAGGTGCAGTAGAAAAAAATATGCTATTATCAGTATTGTTATTATATAAACACTTGCACTCTTATGAGTTGTCTCGATGAGTAATGTATGTCTGTATGTATATTTAAATAGATTCATTTTTCTTTCTTTCTTTTTTTATTTTTTGTACAAACAGGAAATGAAAGTAGATTTGATTTGGTTAGTGGGGATGTCCAGATTTGGGGTAAGTCCTTGAAGTGGACCACACCTTGCCACCCCTATAAAAGTCAGCAACCCAGAGGAACCCCATCCCTTTCCATAAAGTCTGGCCTCATCATTGAGGATAATCGAGGTTTTGACTTTTAATGGACCAGAAAAGGTCACAATATTCTCAAGGAGATTTTTTTCCCCTTTTTCATATTTAATGAAATGAGAGCAGGTAAATTAAGTAAACCTATCCTCTGAGTCGTCTTTCCTTTTGGCACCTGGTGACTAGACACTGTTAGAAATCTATTTCGCCTTCCCACAGTGTTTTTTTAATATGACCCAGTATCAGAAGACACTTTTATACCATTGATGTCTTGAACATCTCAACGATTTATGACAAGTCTATTTTCTTTATTTCACTTACTGCAACTTTTTCCAGACATAAAGAAGAAATATGAGGCAGAGCTGAAAAGGCTTGCCGGGGCACAGCTGCTCAACACAGCAGAGGGTCTTGCTGCATTTCAAATTAGTGGAAGAGGACAGTAAGACTTAAACTGAGGGGCTTTTATTTTGAACTGTGATGTACAACCTCTCAATGACCTCACAAAGATATTTCTTCACGGTTGACAATTAATGATGCAGATGCAGCTCAACAGGTCTTTGTGTGTTTTTCTTTAAAGAGAGCGGGATAGTGAGTTTACCTCGAGCCGTTTTCTCCCGTTTTGAGTTCACCTTCCTCATCTGATCTCTGACTGTCCGAGCTGTGACTGTGGTTGGTGTGCATCATCTCCTCCCTCTCCCCGCTCTCCATCTTCAGCTCCAAATTACCCAGAACTCCTATGGGATACCACACAATTTTATAAAATAGGAGCATAAAGATCTCAACAGTTCAGAACTTCCTAAGTGAAGAGGACTACTTGCCTCTGCCGCCACCTTGTACCGGCTGCAGTGTGACCCTTTGTCTGGGCGGGTACGGGTGACCGTTCTGTGTACGGCTCTGGAAGGCTGAGTGGTTGTTGTTCATATTAACGGCTTCAACCTTTACAGAACACAAAACACAGGATGATAAGAGGTTAAAACTCCTCGTATACACAATGACCAGTCCCACACAGTCTCATAAAGTATATCACTCTTACATCCAACCAATGAGGGATAAGTCACAAACTCAACATCTGCCCTCTCACTCTACAGAATTAATTTAATCTCAGACTCTCTTAATCCGTCCCTTAAAACTACTATATACTCTTTAAACATGCCACTAATTCTCTCTTCAGGAAACAACTCACTTCTGACCAACACATCATTGGGAAAAATAAAAGTGAGAGAATTTAATACCCCCCTCCCCCAAAGGATTACGCTAAAAACCCCTTTCCCCTGCATATACTTCCACTCCAGCTGGGCCCAAATCCCCTGGTGTGCTGAAAGGGAAACATGCAGGAATGGGAGTGCACGATGCAGGCGTCCCCCATCACCCCACAGTGGAATTACAGTCCGCACATACTCTACGCTCTCCATACAAGGACGACGCGTCACTGCGCTGTGCCATTGTGCTCAGTTTCCTATTTCAAGGACAACAACCTTTACATGAGGAAAACATGCAGACATAGCGGGTGGAAAATTCCAGAAACTAAATGCCACAACACATACACTGCACACACAAACACACAGCATGAAATTTCCAGACACGCCACTGTGTCCTTCCCTAAATACTTCAAAGAAATGGTTGTTAACCATGGCTGGAGTGTGACAGGTGAGCGGCAGAGTGCTGGCAGATCCAGGCTGGCTCTGGTGGGTTTGGTTCAGCAAGCTGTGGATGTCGCTGGGCAGGCCCGCCGTGGGTCCGACGGCATGGTTCCTTAAGACGTGGATCACATCGTCCAGTCTGTCCAGACGGTCCTCCACCTGAGACTGAAAGACAAACAGACAATTAGTTCAACTCTTTGGCATTTAAGACACAAAAAGTAGTTTTTATTAAGTCTCTTATACTTTGTTTAGAAGTCATTCTGAGTCAAACACTGAGGCTCTAAAAACAGTAATTAAAATATTATGGCTCTTTTTTGCTTATGTATGCATGAATTAAAAGGAGAAATCAAAATGTCATCTCACTAAAGTATTAAAATCTTTAATAAATACTTAAAATAATTCCAAATGAGCTGGGACAATTTGAAGGAAAATCTGCGATAACTTAAGGCAGTTGAGTTTGCTAACTTCTCATACACACTGCCTCTTTTTAAATTTGACTGACTTTCTATGTCTGCATTTAAATCAAGAAATGCAACCTGTTCTCATCCTGCTCTTAATGTTGTTAGTATTTGTTCCCTTCAGGCTTCTGTAGTAACATTGCAAAACAAAATTTGTGGCAAAACTTGCAGAATGCTCTCCAGAAGTGTAAAAAGCTCATTCTAAGGCCATAACTCCTCAAAGAGTCATATCTAAAGGAGATTATCACCCATTAAAACACTTTTATGCATATTATTTTATAATGAAGGCCAAAGATATTCAATATTTACTTTATATTCCTTAAAAACTGACTGCCAAGCTGCCTTTGAGCAAGGCATCAAACCCCCAACTACCCTGAGTATTCCTGGTAGCCCCTGTACTCAGCACCTCTTCATTAGTTTATGTTCATAGGGTCCTTTTTGTGTATGTTTCAGTGTTTTTAAGCCTATGTGAGTATGACATGATCCAACAGAACAAAAAAATGAAACATTAACTTTAATTAAATTTATTATATTAACTGGTTCCATGTAAATGTATTAGGTCAGCCAAAAACAGTCATTTTAGGGTTAACTATGTTGAACTTGAAATTATTACTTTTAACAAACCTAATATGTTCACATGGAACCGGATGACATTATAATTGAGTGAAAGTTAATATTTCCTTTTTTAAGTGAGAGAAAAAATAAATTCCCCCTAAAGATTATTAAAGTAAACTTTAAACTAAATTCAAAATTACAAAGAAAGAAAAATGGATAGCTTAGCCTAGCATATAGGCTGTAAACAGAGAGCTAGAGCTAGCTTGGCTGTATTTCTTGGCAGCATGTTGTGTTTTGAAGTTGTTGTGTGACCTCATTGTTGCTAAAAAGATAAATTAAACCTTCAAAAACCATTAACAAACAGGATACATAGCGTAAGAGGTGTGGATGAAAACATGATAGTAGTTTGGTGCTGTTTTTATATGTTAAGCTAAGTTAGACAGCTGATGGACGTAGCTACATAAAAAGGGTTCGTATGTTAAGGTGTTATTGATCATCTCATGTGTTTTAGGACTAGAAATCAAGTTTTCCCTAAAATTTGTGGAACTATTCCCCAAAGGTTGTTACCATACAAGCAAAAAGAAAAGTTTATATGTTGAAAATTGTGAGCGTGTATGTTAATTTCTTCTGAATTTGAGCTGGTATTAAAATAATTATCCATATATTTTCATCCAATCCATCTGTTTTATTCACCAAAACAAACTTGGGTCACAGTGGCAGCAAGCCAAGCAAGTGACCCCTAATTTTAAATAATGACCCAATGTTTTGCTCAAAGTGTGTTATTATTATTTAATTTCTAGAAATGGTATTTTTCTATTTGTATTTCTCTTTTAATAAATCTTAAAAAAAAAATTAACTGTTTATTTGCTTCATAACACTTTCTTCCCTATCATAGTGAGACAATGCTCACATTTACCCTATTTATCACCTATTTTTAAATCCATTTGTTATTTCATTTAAGAATAATCGTTTAAAATTCAGAAGTGTTTGAACAAATAAGCTTTTTACCAGTGATATAAGTGAGGATTCATAGTGCGGTGAAACTGGTGTCTGAACTGAACTCCTGGGCCACATGTTGGGACCTGAGAGGAAGAAAACAACCAAATTACTCCTCTGGAGGACTTGTTAAAAAACTGAATGTAGATAAGCATTGACTTCATTGTTGCTTCAGTGTACCTGCAGGTTCAGGTGCGCTCTGCAGCGGGGATGGAGACCTCACTGGTGTGGATGAACTGGAGGGGAAGCTGCTACTGGTGTGATCAGGGGAATAAATCTGGCAGCAGACAGAAGGAGAGGGGAAAAAAGCAGGGGGAGGAGAGAGAGAAGGGCATGGATCATTTTAAAAGCACAACTTGTCATTTCTGCGTAAGGTTTTACAGCTGCTGCCACAGCCTTTGGAGCAGGCTCGTAACCTGAACTAAACTCATCAATTCTGGTCATCTTACTAGTCGGCAGCCAATAAAAAGTCCAGCAGCATGAGAGTAGCCCTTTGTTAGTGTGCACTGCTCTGTTCTTAGAAGGAATGAGCTGTTTTCCTTTTGCACGACTCCACTGAGGCTTTTGTTTAATGCTCTGTCTGAATGTTTAGACATAACAGGGCATAGATGAGCCGCTCTAATGGGATTAAGGTGGTGCATACTTACAGAAGCCAAAGCTTTGCCCAAAGTGTCGCCTGTCTGTGACCCTCCTGACACATTTCCCTGACTCCCTGAGACTGCAGAAATAAAACACATCATAAAATGTTAAAATAAAGAACAGCTAAACTTTGAAACTGCAGTGAAGTATTTTCCTCCAACTCCTCACCTGTTGAATTCTCCGAGGCATTGACTGACGGAGTGCGTGGTGCTGGGTTATTGCGGTGAAAAGTGGACATCGGTGGGAGACTCCTGTTCATATCGGCAGCCATAACTGAATGTGGAGAGTAATCCTGAACAGAAAGCAAACACACACATTCAATCCCTCCAGGGGGTTAGAAAAAAAATTGCTGTGCTGTCAACATCCAAGGTCCTGGAGGTAAATCTCACCAGGTGACTGTGTGGTGGAGGCAGGCTGCTGTAGCTCCCCGCCTGCGTCTGGTGGGTTGTGGCTGCTCCCAGTGCACCTTCATAGCCCTGCTGGTTCAGCCCGTTTACAGCGTTCCAGATGTCAGGCGAATTGCTCATACCCTCTAAAATGGATAGTGATATGTTATAGCCGGCACTAGAACAGCATCTCAAGCAGCTAGACAAGTCATGAAGCTCTACGGTGACTCCTGTGGAAAATATGACACCTTAACAGCACAATAAATGAGCGGGAAATGTTCATTAATATGACTGATGCGACAGGGAATCCTAGTTAATACCTCATTTACAGAAGATATATGATCAATAAATGTAACTTTGAGGTAATCTAAAAACTCAGCCTTGTGTTAAGTTATTTAAATATTAAGACTTTTACATCCCAAAAACTAAAATCTAAGAGCACTGCATCTTAATATAGCTGCACAGAGAGGCAGACTTGGCTGCAGACTCTCAGACTAGAAAAACATATTTATATAGTGAAATTAAGTTTTGGGTTGTTTCTGTTTTATTGGTGTCACCTCTGTTTGATCAAAAGGGTAGAGCTGCAGATTCAATAATTTAATGGATGAATAAATGCAACCTAGAGCCACAGATACACACTAAGAGGAGGCCAAAACAGCTGACCAACGTGCAGAACATGTTACTGTTGCCTGTTTGGAGACCTCAGGAAGAAAGCAGGGTTTTATTGTGCTCGTGGTTGGTTTGTGGGGTTTAATTTGAAGAAGTATTTTCCTGAGGTGCCACCAGACTAAAGAGACTGAAAATTGGAGTGAACAAAAAGCAAAACATCACAGATAATGTGCAGGATTTGTTGAATTAAGCTCACCAAAGAAGGTGCTGGCAAACACATTGCTGGGAGCCTTGCTGGAAGGATGTAGAGAGGAGTTGTGGTTGATGTCGTCATTAGAGGGAGACTGCCCATAAACCTAAAGAGGACAGCTTGATTAAAGTGTTGCTGGATACCAACTTCCTCAAAATATAAACAAGCAATGATGTTTTTCATGACTCAAATTCGTGAATACTGCGAATGCCAATCTAAAGCAACAGTATTACGAAAACAAAGCAGGGAGCTGATGCACACTTAGAGCTATTGCGGTAATCCATAAGCTGCAGATCCATGCACCTCCTCATCCGGATTTAAGAACCATTCACCATGAGAAATCCCTGCCCTAATCATGATCAGGTTCTGCTGGCTTCAGAAGACCGGGATACAATGCCCTCCAGAATAAAATTAAATTACAGGCCCTCTTGTACTTTGTCCTCAGATAACAGAGAGCTGAGTCTAACCCTAATGATCCCCCCCTCAGTAGGAAACAAACACTAAATAAAAACAGGTCTCAAGCATTAAAACACAATACCTTTGGCAATTATTTTTCTCTTTTAATTACAAAGCATGAGGCTCGGAACACATGCTCATATGCACACTAAACACACCAACACATGTTCCCCTCACTCAAACACACCAAGAGGTCTGGGCTGCACCTGCACCTCCCTCCATCGCTTTGATGTGCCCCAGGAAATGAAAATAAACCTCCCTGCGCAGCATCAATGGGGTGTCAGTTACCCGGACGACAAGTTCTGTAAAGCAGCCTATTAAAGACTCTCTTGAGTACGCTCGTGCAAGCACACTCACAGGCTCTCACACGCACTTAAGTACACACACACATACACACACACGCAGCCGTGACCCTGGCTGGCATGAATCCCATGGTGATTGTGGGCTAGGCCAAACAGAGGAGCCCCTGCCGACACTGGGCCCGTCTGAGCCGCCATGGGCAGCATATGGCGGAGGATAAAGCCAATTGTCCTCCTTACCATCAGCATAGCAGGCGACCCGTTAATAATGGTCACACCCCCCCGCCCCAGCACGCCCTCTCTGGCCCCTGCTGGAGAGGGGGTCCGTCACCATGGCATCCTCTTTTAGCATAGCATTGATTTAGGAACCATCAATCATCACATCACAAATGATAAGGGACTTTTTTTTAAGCAAATAAAAACCACAATAAAGAGGGAAATCAAACACTATAAAACCTTCATATTTGTTGATAAAACATGTTTCCTTTCCTCTAAGCCATCTGTTGGTTGCAGAGAAAAAGTTGTTTTCAGAATTAAAAAAAAGGAATAAACTTGTACCAAAAAAAGAACAAACAGTTGCACTTTTTTTCTCTTTGTAGATGTACACAACATTATCATGCTAGATGAGTGAAATATCAACTTGCTATTCAGGCCCTATGCTGTGCTCCATCCACCATAGCCAACTCCAGCCACATGCAACCAATTTTCTGCCTCTGTGATCCACGATGTCTGGATATGGTTAGTCTCACAGAGATCAAAGCTGCCTTTGATAATGGCTGCTGTGGTGGAGGGACTGCTCTGAACATAGCGGGGTTAAATCAAATAGAAATAGCAGCAATCTGCTTCATGTCAAGATGTTTTTCTGCTGCCAGGCTTGACTGCATGGAGCTCAGCTAACAGGAAGCGGGAGTCTCACCGGTGCATTTTAACATGGGTCTGTCAACATGAAAGCACAAATAGACATGAGTGAGGTGTTACTTGCTGAGGTAACTCAATGAAATCTAATACAATTTATATTTGCTGTGAGTTACTGGGAGGTTCATGACTCATGGTTTGTCCTATTTAATGTACGAAAACCAAATTCTTATGTGAACTCAGTTTAAATGTTGATAATTAAAGATAAACAATGTTAGAAATGGCGACATAAAGAGATCTGTGTCCTGTATAATAGTGCACAAACTTGTAAGGCAGCAGTAAATCAGTTTGCAACAACTTGATAAGGATGAGCTCAGACATACTGTGCACAAACTATAACTTAAAAACAAAAACTGTGAGTATTTCTCCCTCACACTCAGGCAAACCATCCAGATGAAACAACCCTGTATCCTCAATAACTCTGTGCAATGTAAATAAAAACATAATAACTATAAGGAAAAAGGGGCTATGCTTAATAAGAATTATCTAAACTTTTTTGCAGGTTGCACATGGAAATGCATTTCCTCTTTGGGCAAAATGTTAAAATAATATCAGATGGAGAACACACTGTTCAGCCTCAATAAACAGAAACAGCTGCAAACTATTCTTTCCTTATGTGAGTCAACAAGCAAACAGAACATTATAAGTACAACAGCATCACCTCCCAAAACACTGACACTGCCATGCATCCTCTATTAAAATCTACACAAACACATGAAAGAAATGTACTCACTGGTTTCATGTTGTAGCAATACATCAATGAGTTGTTTCCCGTGCCAGAGACAGGATGAGCACAAAACATAACTCTGTCCGCTTCAGATCAAGACTCCAGGCTCACAGCACAGTCCTCACACACACAGTTCGCCTCTCCGTGTCTGTACTCATGTGTGTGTATAGTACACATGCACTCCTTCCTCTAAACTACCCCTGCTGGTCATGCAGCTACCCGCAGACAACTTATGCAAATAAGGGCTGGACCATTCCAGGAAGGAGGGAGGGGTGGCTAAAGGTGATGCTAATACTGTTTTACACGCTTGAGCCTCATCATAACCACTTAATTTTTATTTCAGTAAAGGAACTACACCTTAAAAAGAAAACAAATAACATTCGCGTGATATTTGTTTAAATTTTTTTCTTCATGGAATCATACAATCTCTGAAACTTGTTTAAAAAAAAGAGGGAATTCCCCCTCCCACGCACTCAAAACACCTTAAGCACACTATTGCAAAGGAGGAAAAAAAGTAATTACAGTGCGTCTTATTCACTTTGGACTTCATCTGGTGCCCTCTTCCAAAGAGACCCAGGTTGGTGTAAAATCATACAGCTCAGAAACCCCTCCTCAGGACAGTGAGAAAGCACTAATGACGCTATGCAGATTATCTCCTCCTAGACAGGTAGCTTGATGCTTCCAGTAAACAGAAGATGCCACACCTTTGTCTGACCCACATTTACAAATAGAACAAAGTCTTAGTTTGTGGGCACGTGTGTCTTGGTGAGCTTCTTGGCTGGGTTAAAGGTTATTTTTACGGTAGCCTGTCTGGGTGATCTGGTGATGAAGGGACACCTCAAGAGTCAGACTTCCTGTCTGAGGTCACATCCACTGTCTGCTGACCCCACTGCATGCCAAACAAACTGTCAGATTTATAAACCCTGCATCATACTATACTATCAGTATCAGATCCAACTTGCTTGATTCTGTGCAGTGTTTTTATTTTATGTAAATAAGACATGATACCAAAAAAGGAGTCTACAGTATGTGTTGCTCTTACCTACTGTCCTGATGGTGCATTTTGTCCCAGAAAGACCTCCTAAGAATCCAATCAAATACTTCCCACTGAGGCGACAGCAAAGTCTATCAATGACACAATCATCTGACCAACCTCCAGTGTCTGGCACAAGTGACTTAGCATAATGCTTTGGGAAAATATCTTCTCTCCTTTCCTTCCGTGAATTGTAATAGCATGAAATATAATGTGCTTCTATTTTAAACTAGTTGCTTTATTTATGGAAAACTTGTCCAGAGCTGAGCAAAGTATCCAAACTGTAGATATTGGAAAACAGATGTTCATGACGATCTTTTTTATTGAGATAATTTTTTGTGGACAAAATGACACCACTCATCTACCTTGGATCTTCTTTTGTACCTGTACGAGAAGTGATTACTGCCAAAAATAAAAACTCATACAGCTTCCTTCTGGTATGGTAGCCCTGAAAGCTCACAGCACTGCAACTAAAGAGAACACATGCAAAAAGACAAAACACAAGCAGATTAAGAAAACATCTTCATCAGTTTGACAACACTTCCGCGACATTTAGAAAACGTGCTGTAAAGACCACAGCACAACACATTAGAAAAACACTCTGCAAATAGACCGCAACACAATGGAAGAGTTTCCAGAGGACACTTAAATGTGATGCACATGTCCATTATTAGCCCATGCTAATATATGAATCATGCAATCACATTGTTAAAATAAATAAAATACAATTGCTTTTATCTCATTTTCCAACACCACTGACAGAAAGAGAACGTCCATCGGGTGACTCAAAATCTGTGCCATCAACAAGCCTGTTGGGACATGTACATCACTTTTAAGTGTCCTCTGGAAACACTTCCGTTGTGCTGCGGTGCGTTTTTCTAAAATGTTGTGTCGTGGTCTTAACACCACATTTTCTGGGAGCTGCGCATGTGTTGTCAAATTGATGAAGATGTTTTCTTCATTTGGTTGTGTTTTGTCTTTTTGCATGTGCTTTCTTAAGTTGCAATGCTGTGAGCTCTCAGGGCCACCGTACCTTTTGGCAGTCAAATTATAAGCATTTGCTGTGGAAACCAGTTAAAAAGGGTCAAAGGGTTGCCTACTTATTGCTGGAAATTGTGTTGTGAAGCATTTGCAAGCATTTAGAATTACAATGAAGAAAATGTGGATCTTTTGCTAATGAGCTTATTTGCTTTTGTAGGTAAAAAAAGAAGCTTTAAAGTTTCTTCATGTCTGTTTCAGGAGAAACAGGTATTTTACATGGAGGAGAATAATCATTGCCGTTAGGATAAACTGCAAACAGTGACAAACTGATCTGGGAGCAGAAAAACAAACCATTATCTTCTGGTTTAAATCTGTCTGAAGGTGAGCCTTGCAGTCCACACAGCTTCCTTAGAGTCAAAGACTAATCCTGACTATCCACGCTACTGTTAACTGGGTTAGGAGGTCAGTCTCTACATATACATCAGAAATACTGTGTATGCAGCTTTTCCCACTTTTCCAAGAAAATGCCACCGACAAAAGAATGCATCTTTTGTCTGTGCAAAAGAAAATGTGCACCACACATGCACATGCAGCCATATGTAGATGCACATACATAACATATGTAAAAAGTTAGATAAAAAGATGAGATATACAGAAATTTAGTGCATTATTATTGAACCTTAAGGGATATTATTCAGCATTAATTGTTTCTGCACACTGTATGTTATTGTACGGTAAATATTATTGCACTTACTGTCCATAGCCAGTTCTGCATGTATTCTTAAGGTTAAGAACTTTTCTTAATTTGAGTGTCTTAGGACAAAAAAGTGATTAAAAAATAGATGTAAAACTGATTTCTGAAAATATTCATCAGAAACAACAGTGGCTACTTAATTCCCTCCCATCTGACAGAGATTACTTCTCCTATCTGACATACTGAGAGTGCAAACCACACACACACACACACACACACACACACACTCACATACACTCTCTTCTAGGACAAATGATCCAAGAGCAAATATATACAGTCCCCTAACCCTGAACTTTGCATCAATCTTAGTTAATTGCAGCCTTGTCAGGAGTGTGATTATTCAAACAGGTAATGCAAATGTTAATGAGTCCAGATTTGCATATCTTTATTTTCCCATGGTTGAAATGTCATTGGTTATGACGCTCTACAATGAAGAATGTCACTGCTGATGGCCCCCTGATAGGCTGTCAGCCATTAAGAGGCCAAAAAAAGAGCAAGAGCCTGGAAGGCAAGGGAAATAAACAAGGAACCAAAGAAAGGAAATGAAGATGCAATACGCAGAAAACAAAACACAAACACCTTTGCACCTTTTAGTTTCTGCAGAATACATCAGAGAGAAGCTCAAGTCTGAACATATTCTGAAAAATGAGGAGTGTGAACAAAAATAAGACATCCAACCCTCAGCAGTAAGAAGCAATGGTTGTCCTTTTACTCTATCTTGTGCACAAAATGCCTGCAACACACACTTCAAGTGTTGCTGGCATATTGCTCATCGTCATGCGCCTGATTTGACATGGCTTAAATAACCATCTTCCTGCCAGTGATTGGCATTCACACAAGAAGGGGTGAGTGGGACCGGGGAGCAGATGGTGACATTCCACATGACCAAACTGATCAATCAGCATGCTGGGACGCAGGTGCAGCACAGGCGGGCAGCACCACACCATCTATTTCACCATCTATGGGGCACAAACACATGGGCACCAATCATGGCACCCTGAGGGGCTGCATGCTCCTCTGTCCCGCTGTGCCAAGGTTGATGACATCAGAGTTTCCCATCCGCTCTCCCAGTAGACGCCAAGAAAAAGCAGGAGAGAAAAAAAAACAGAGAGTAAAATCTGCAGTTGCAGTCCGGTCTGGGATAGGTTGTTTGAGTGACGTCAAAGCCAGGGTCTCCCTTATTACAAGCCGGTACTAAACATTTCAGCACAGAAGTGGGAAAACTAGCCACACTTTCTGACTCTGACAGTGTCATGTTTCTGATGTGATTATCCCCGTACAACAATTCAAACTCTTGGTATTTTTGCATCCACCTATCAGGTTCAGCGTCTACAGAACCTTTACAACCTGGTTATAATTATTTTTTTAATTTAATTGGCTTATTTGACAGAGAAAGTGGAACAGCATGGTAAAATTTCTGACTTTTACAAACATCTAATGCAACCAGTGCTTGAAATAAAGACGTTATAGCCAAAGCTAGTTTCTGACTCCTGCCCCTAGTTAGAAAACTGAAAGGAAGAAAGATATCAGGATTAGACAAAATGATAATCACAAAATAAAAATTGTGGAAATGTTAAAAAGAAGAGCACAGGATAAATATTTCCATCAAGGTTTGATAAAATTGTTATAGATCTTAAAGTAGATTCTGATGGAAATTCATCCATTAGATTTAAAATGTTATCATATTGTACCGAAGGGTAAATACGTTTTCCATTTCATTGTTGCTCATTGCCCAAAAAATTCAGTGTACTGCATTTTTGGTGACGACGATGATGAGGATGAAGATGAAAATGAAGATGATGCTAAACACTGCAATTTCAGTGTTTCCTTCACTGCAAGGTCTAAACAATTCTAAATGTAATGTAGAGCCTGGATGTGTTAGACAGGAGTCTTTCAGATGTACTTCAAAAAGGAAAAAAGAATCTCTCTCAAAATACAGATTCGCTTTAAAGCACTAAAAAGTTTTGCTAAATATTTAAATGCTGATTTAAACAATAGATTATACGACAAATAAGATATTTATGAAAGAAATGCCTGTAAAAAAAGTTCAAATTTAACACAAACATTATTTATATAATTGTATTAAGCCTTAAAGCTGTAATAAAGTGTACTAATGTAGAACCACGTTAACATCAACAGCTGCATTATTGATCTTTGGTCAAAAATGAATTATTCCATTAACAAAAAAATGTCAAAATAATTTGATTTTTACTGACTTTTCTTTTCTAATGATAGCTTATCATACAAATGGTAAAGTAATTAAGTCACTCCCTTTAAAAGACACAGCACTAAATGTTTCCTAAAAACACACAGGCCTGTTGCATTCAGGTAATAAACTTGGCTGTGGTGTTTGATACCTGCTGGCGTGACTCCGTACTGAGGATCTACCCTATCCTCAGGATAAGACCTTACCACAGCAAGCTGATCTGATAGTCCATGCTGAGTGCTGGAAGACGTGGGGGTTTAAGAGGATTGAGGCGTCCATGGCTGCACGGTGCACGTGAGAGCCAGACTCAGTGACCTCTGCACTGCGGTAACTTCTCTGTCCTACATTCACAATAACCTATGAGGAGGAGACGGGTGGCTTTAGGTCACCGTCAGTCTGATGAATGACCTGTTTTAGTGGAAGTTCCAAGAAAGCATGTGGAAAATCATAACGATCAAATGAAGTGATATTAAACAACAAAACAGTACATTTGTCATCATTATGTAAAGTCAGAATGTTTAGAACAAGATTAGCTCTGACAGCTTTGTAAAATAAATTATCTGAGAAAAGAAAAGTAGGTTGTTCCTGATCATCCAGATTCAATGCTCCTACGCACAATGATATCTTTTTTTCCTTCAGATGACACATTATTGATGAATTAGCCTGCATATGCCAAAGCACAATGGGATTTTATCTGGGAGACTTATATCTAAAAGCTATGCATATTACATTTAGGAGATATTTCATATTGTTTCTGTGGCATGATATGGCCTCAGAAATGGCAACAACTTTGTGAGGAGTGTTGTTTAAATCTTAACATTTGCAAGAATGAGCAAGGGCAAAGACTGCTGAGCTGAGACCTTCCAGTCCAAATCAGAACTGACAGGAGATTGACAGTAAAATAAATCAGTCTAGAATAGCCAGCAACCGATGGTCAAAAATAGAGTGAGAAAACAATGACTAACAAGGAAACAACATTTTCTTGAGATTTAGATGAAGTGTCACAGTCCCACACCTCCGGTGTTGTTAACAAGCCAGTGAATGACAAGGGCTGACAGATGTGTGTGACGTGTTATGGAAAGGAAAGGAAAGGAAATTGCCAGGAATCTCTAAATATTGGAGCAAAGATCTGTTTTCAAAAAGGCAACATACATTTGAAATGCAATCAAAACCCAAGTATTTGGCTGTTAGCTTTTAAGAATGTTCCTTAAATATTGAAGGACATGTCAGCTCTTACAAAGCATGACTGGAGGAAAAAAAAAAAATGCCGTCCGGTTTGGGGCTTTATCTCTGAGTATTTGTTTACAATTCTCTTGAATAAGACCCAGATGACGGAAGATGGCGAGTCATCACATTTTTAAACAATTGACCATAACATCCTGTTACACATACTGCAGAACTTACTGGCATTAAAGCAACCAAATTTAGCTGGTTTGACCTCTGTTTATTACATAAGTTCTACATGCAAACAATGACCCTCTTTGCATACTAGGATGGCAACAGCTCCACACAATACTGTCTTCAGACCAGTTCTGGTTTAAAGTACTCCCAATACTTGCTCAATGTTAACATGCCTTTTTAGCTCAGGTGGGAAAGCAGAATTCTACAGGCCTTGACTGTCAGGATTTTTATGTTATGCTGCTACAACTTTAACTTTTAGAACTCCCAGAATATTTTCATGTAGACCTTAACTGTCAGGACTCTAGAGTTGTGCTTCTTTGACCCTAAGACACCAAATTAATGCTGCTATATGCTTTGAATTCCAGGACTCCAAATGTATGCTGCTTTAGGCTATGACTATGAAGACTGTATGACTATACTGCTTTAAATTTAAGTCTGACTTTATTGGTGATTAATGTAACAAAGAAGTATAGATTTTTTTCTGATATAAAGTTTCATGAGAACTATCACAATTGTCCCTTTCCAAATTTGTATTAATAGTTTAAAGACTGAAAACTCTGTTCTCTGGGTCTGATTGATTGTAAAGCAAAATGAAATGAATTATTATTAACAAAGTTGAAGCCTGACAACATAAAAAAGGGAGGTTACAACAGTAAAACATGACTCATTATTGTGTTCTTGAATTGTAACCAGGTCATGCAACTAAGCATGAGGTGTCTAGATGATTTCATCACTGAAACCAGTTTCTGATTTGGCATCACAGCTGAACCTGTTCCCCCAACTTACTGCAGAAAAATCACCACACACTCAGCCCTGTAACAATGAGATAAAGTAGACAAACTGTTGCCTGTTATTCTTAGTCTGTAGACCACAGTGTCTGCCTGATGTAATCATATCTTTGACTACTGTGGTCTGAAAAAAAAGCCCTTGTCCCAAAAAAGGACAAACAAAGAAGTAGTGAAGAATGAAGCAGGGAGACATTAGATAAACAAATACACAAATCTAGAGCAGACCATTTTCAAGTTCAACACATAAACAGAAACCACATAGAAACTTTTCAACACATCCCTCTTTCTTTTGTTACCATCATCTCAAGAGGTACAGTGTTTATTTATCATTATAAACACAGTTTAGGCCTTTTCCATGTGCTTGGCTCTTTACTGTGTTCCATTATATTTCATTGGCATGGTAGAGGAGGAGTACCATTATCTGTTTCAACCAACAGATGGCAGCATAAAATAATTCAAGATGGAAGAATTAATTTAGGTCTTGTTTTTCTTGACCTGGTGGCTTCATCTCTCTGAATTCCATTTCTATTTCTTTACAGAAGGTACAAATAAGATTATTATTGTTCGTTGGTGGAAAGCAGAAACGTTGAGCAAAATGTGTTTGTAAAGTAGGCATAACAGTAAGCTGTGTGATGAGCACAAAAACATCAGAATCCCTCTGCTTGTTGTTTCATCACCGAGAGTTCAGTCAAACAGTTATTCGATATAAACATACTGGAGCATTTAGAGATCAACACACACGTTGTAAAATGACCGGTTTATGTGTTGTAGTGATATCATCCTTGCTGTTTACCCGTCATTGTCACTATCTGATCAAACAGCTTCCTGCAACAGCGCCTCTGCCGGCTGATGGAGGAACTATAGCACGTAAACCAACGTCAAGTTACAGGAAAGACAAAGTACATTCCCCGTCTGGATTCTAAATTAAAACTCTCATAAAATGAAATTCCAGCGATTTGAAAAGTGCATGCAAATATCCCTATATTACGTTACTACCAGTTTGAGGAAGAGAAAAATGGATTTAAGCTTTTTTATGGATGGTGCAATATCAAAACATTACATGGTGGAAAATACTTTAATCATATTTAGAGAGGGTTTCAAATCGTTGAATTATAACTTTTTTGTTTTGTTTTGACTAATAAAGTCCTTTGTATACAAGATGCTGTATAATAGTACTGACTGAATAATACTGACTGAAATTGCTGTTGCATGTTTAAAACACTGTATTGCACTATTTACTTGAGGCTCAAGTAGTCAAGTTTGCAAAAAGTAAAGTAGGCAACTGCAATTTTTTGATACACTATCTGCAATGAGATTCCCTCAAATGTTTTGTGGATTGAATAGACTGTGGCTACAAATGCACCTTTTCCTTGCTACTTATGGCTCCATTGTTTCTTATGTAAACTATAAACGTATACAGTATCTTTATATTTAGAGTGTATTTCACTTTATTTATTTGTTTATTTATTTATTTATTTATTTACTTACTTACTTACTTACTTACTTATTTATTTATTTATTTAATGAATTTTAATTTGCCTTACTGTAACACCCAGATAGATGAAGCGCCTTAAACACAAAGAGATATCATGCAATGAAGAAGGTGGAACTGACAGAATTAAGTTGAAATTGTTTATTTTGAGCATGCAAAAGGAGGTGTGATTTATTTCCACTTGAGTATGAGTGTTTCAACCTGCCCCAAATATATTACAATCTGCCCAACCAAAATGATAACATTCTTATCTTTCAAATCAATTCTTATTTGAGATTCATGAGTTCATATTTTCATTCTTTGTACATTGCTAAATACAAAGAAACAAATGAAAGTTCATCATCTATGAAATTCTACAACGGATTTTAAACGTGAATGCTTTTATTTCGAGAATTAAATCACACTATACTTCCGGTCTACAGCGTGCTACCTGTGCCTAACTTGACCGACGCAGCTCGTCTGTAGCTGCTGCTGGCTGCTGCAGGCGTGCTATTTGCGGCAGCGGAGAGACCTCTGCGAAATGCCTTTTGTACTCCCGGATGTTTTTTTGGGTTTAGTTTTGTGTTTCACGAGGGTCACATCACAGCGTTTGTAGCCATGCTCTGTGGCGGATTCAGCGGGCTGTCCTAGCTGCCTGAGCCGCTCCAGCAGCGGTGGGTCCGGTGCAGTGCACAGCCGGGGATGAGGCCTACTTGTTAAAGCTCCCCCACCACCCCTCCATCGTGATGGCTGATGATCAACAACAACCTGGTCAGAAGCCTGCCTCGGGATTAGGCTCTCTTCCAGCGTTGGTGCCAGGACTCCAGGGGCCCGAGGCAAACGCGTTACAGTTCAAAATAAAGAATTCAATTTGGTAAGGATGGAAATGATCCTCGGGATGCAGCTACACTGTCCTTTTTCGCTAGCCGTAGCCTCATAATTAGCGTATCTAGCTTCTGGAGGCTGTGTGTGTGTGTACGCTGCACAAAGCGGCTGAAAATAACCCCAGTGCTCCCGTGCTCCTCGTTTGTATTAGACAGAAACAGGATAGCAGCGAGGAAAGCTGCACTGTCTTCTGCGTGCTGATGCATTATGACATTAGTGAAGATGGGTTACTCACAGCAACAGTAGCTTTAATAGGTAGCATCAAGCCAGAGGAGGCCATGTGATAGATGACACTGAATCCAGCGGTGGTGCTGATGCTCGGGATGACAGGTGTCAAATCAGACAGCTCCTCAGAGACACTGATGCACAATAAATTAACCACAGAGGAACACACTAAGCAGAAGAAAATGTGTTTAATTTGTATTTTTTTATGTGTAAAGTGGATTTAGATGTTATCAAAGCTCAGTTTTTTCAATTTTGTGTGCGGATCGACTTGAAGCAAAAGGAGTTTGTTTTTTTGTCATTTTATTCATGACGGTTTTAAATCTTTATACCTTTAATTGGAAGGATTTTAGAGTTTTCTTCATCGTTTTTTCTTCACATGCATCAAAATGGACTTAAATGCCTCTATCAGAATACGTAATTAAAGACACTTCAGATACACAAAATTGAATTACTATAAAAATCTTAAGATCCCATTTGCAATCAAATACAGGATCGTTGTCTTTGGTACACCTGCTCTCTTATGTCTGTATGATGTTGTCTGAATCCATTTTTAACTTGTGTAATTTAAAGACTTAGTGTGTCATTTTTTAGATTTATATTTTATATTTATTTATTTGATTGTTGCATTACTATACCCTGTTAAGATGAATAAATGGAAGCCCAAAGATGTTTTACAATGTGACATTAGGGAAAAGCTCAGATGGACCGCAGCTTTGCATTTAGCTCCTTCAGATTCAAGGACCGGGTATTGTGCATGCAGCAGGCACTTAAAGTGGACACCTTAAATCAAGGTGTAATTAGCATCTGTGCTTTTCCTACAATGGTTACTGGAATATGTGGTTTTGAAAAAAGGTCGGTCAAGTTGTGTTTTTTTTATAAGTTACTGTTCATTGCATTGGTAGTGTCAGAAAAGTTCAGAGTGAAACCATAAGAAATTAAGTTCAACAAAAACAGAGTGTAAGACCAAAAACGGAGCCAAGGAACTTCCTGCATCTTGTTAGTGATCTGTTGGTGCCAAGGCAAAGACCTAAAGACCCAATTAACAGTGTAAAAAATTGTTTAAAATGTTTTCAATTGCATCATGTTTTGTTTTTTCTAGTGCACTATTTGACCAAACAGGGTCATGATGAGAAAGGTGACAAACGGCACAAGTGACATGCAGAAAAGATGGCACCGGTTTTAGAGTAATGGAAAGCAATGGCAGTAAGCATGCATCAGTGGTGAGGCTTGATTTCCTCTGGGAGAGGTTCTCATGCCTTGTTTTCACCAGGAATTAAGGTGTCCCGAGTGATCCAGCCACAGGTGGAAAGCCCTAAGTACAACTGTAAAGACAAGTTAGATAGTTGTAAGGACAGAGTAAATCCAGAATGACTTAGTTTTTCAAAAACCTGACGGTGCCTGTCACACTTTATTCAGCCTCTCTAAATAGAAGACACAATGTGATTAATTGGTGTACAAATTGTAGACTTATGTTTTATAATAAGTAGTGTGAAAAATATGTGTTGGCTTTTATTGCAGCAAAATTTGCTATTGAGGAAAAAGACACTACATGACAACATTAAATGTTTCAATGAGAATAATAGTGTGATAATTTATTTAGTCACATAAAAACCAGTGTCAAAATTCTGCTTCGTAAATAAACGTTTTGTCATTTGGTGCCTTGTTTCTCAGGAAATATTTATGGATAAGAAATTAAAGACTATAAAAGAATGAAACAAAAATCCTTAATGGATAACAAACATTAATATTTCTGTTTTTTGCTCTCTTTCTCATTGTAGCAAATCTGTACAATCAAAAGTGGACAGCATATTGGTGAGTATATGAAATGCCGCATGTAAAAAGACATTGGATGTAGACAAGGTGTAAAGTGTAGTTCTGTCAAAATAGATTTGAAAGATGCTTTAGAAGTATAACTCAACCTTAATGCTTTTCCTTGTGTGTCCTACATTTGCAGCTCTAAAAAACAAAACAGATGATCCCATTAATTATTTGTACTTTGTTGACAAGTTTATGTTCTTTTTGAAATGTATAAATCATATTTGTCATCCATTGTCTTCATTGTTACTATGACCGTGCACTCCACTTCACTTGTTTATTAATAAATAAGTTGTCTGTTTATCTCAGCTGATTCCTCTCAGGCCTCATTTTGAGTAACAAAATCAGGCCAGATATATCACAGCAGCATAATGGGTCTTTGTACATTTCTTTGTTTCTAATAAAAACTACAGACTGTTCAGAGTCTGCATTTGAACAAACCTGACTTGTATTTGATAGATTGCTGGCAGTCACAGTTTTTCCCTTTTCTTTTTTTCCACAGGCTAGAAACTAATAATAAAAAAAAAATCATCCTTGAGCTCTTTATTATGTGTAAATCTGAAGAGACAGAATAGCCCATCAGTACAAGCTTTACAGTAGCGACATATAGGAACAGGTGACACAGTCAATAACAGTCAGTTACTAAATGTGTGATTTCTGTTTCAAGATGCATAAAAAAATATTTTACACTTACGTTTTACACAATGATTTTTTTTACCCAATTATAAAATCTGAAATCACTTTAATGCAAAAATAAATCCAGTAAATTTAATGCTGAGTACTAGATAACTAAGGTCAAGGTTAGAAGTACTGAAATCGAGCAATAAGTACAATAATTAAATTCTGAGTGTTTGGGTTTCCACATTATTGGTTCAACTAAAGAACAAAATGTAAGACTCTTGAATGATCTGTTTGAAATTGAGGGATCTTTGTAACCGTTTGACGCATTGTTGGACGCTATCGTAAAATTTTACAAACCAAGATTTAACTGTGCACATGAACCAACCCCTGCATGATACTGAATTTATGGAAACAATTTAAAACATAGAGAAAATATGTGAGTTTAAAGAGTGTGGGGACATTTCAAACCAGGTTTTCAACATAATAGCCAAATACATGAGCTATAGTAATTAGGATTTATTTTGAAAACAAACTTGTAACATGCAGGTGGTGTGCAGCCAATTATGTACCCACTGGATGGCTTCACGAAAGGTTTTCCATATCAGAGGCATGGGGTTCTGTAAATGAAATCAAATTATGCTAAAGAAATCAAACATCTGAGGTTACCCTGGGTACCAATTAGCATGCTAAGGCTAATTTTAACACCATGCATAAATCTCAGGTCAGAAAATCCACAGAAACATTTAAAGTGAAGGTGCAGAAAAGTAAAATGAAAGACTATACTGCGCAGAGGAGAGCTCAGACAGGTAGCTTGTCCTGCGTTTGTAACAATGGACTGTAGTAAATAGAGTCTTGATTTGCTGCTGATTGGCTGACAGCTCTCACCTCATTCATGAGTATTGGTTACCGTAGCAACAAAGAAACATGTAGATAATGAGGAGGTGAGATGAACCCCATACTGAAAACCAATTGAAAGCAGCCAAGATGGATTAAATAGTGAGGAAGAAGTTTCCTACCCACTCAAATCAGGGATAAATTCTGAATCAGATTTCCAACATTTCCTGTCGTTTATTTATTTGCTTCTAAAAATATGAATAAAACTGTCATTGAATAACATGTCCAAATGAACAGAGACTACTTTTTGCATGTTTAATGGTTTCTTTCTCCTTTTTTTATTTTTACAGCAAGATGTTGAGAAGTTTACAGACATCGAAAAACTCTACCTCTACCTGAAGTTGCCTTCTGGTCCCAGCAGTGGCAATGACAAAAGGTACATCACAGACACACGCTGCACTCTGGTTCTCCTCTCAGCGGGTATTTTGTCTCTCTTTCTCTCACACACTCCGGCTGCTTTGTTATGGCTTTCATTACATTATTGGCACTGTTGTCTCATTGCTTGTCAGATATGTGTCTCACTAGCTGCTTGGAACTTTGCAGAAACAATTAAGGCAAAAAGCTCCTTGAAGAAAAAAAAAAGTTAGATTTTCAGTTTTTTTTTCTGCTTTTGCTATTTTTGGCGGGTTGTTGCCCACTGGTGAGTTTTTTTTCCTCCATGCAGTATTGTCATTTCTTTTTTGGGCTGTTTGATTGATTCTCATTATAAAGCAAACCACTGATATGTGTAGATTTTTGCTATACCTAGCTGTCTGTGTTTCATTTGTTTCCCCATATCTATTCATCACCCCAACCCCCAAATTCTACCCATTTGGACTGAGAATGAGAGGGGGTCCTCCACTCCTGGAATATGGTATTAAAGTTTCTGTATTAACAAGAAATGAGGCATATCAATTGAGGACACTGCCTCACCAGATTTATCTGTCTTATTTATCAATTTCAGCGATCAGAGTTCCATGTCGTCAAGCCGTACTCAACAGATGTATGCATTCAACTGGATACGGAATCACTTAGAAGAGCACCCGGAGACTTCCCTCCCAAAGCAAGAGGTGTATGATGAATACAAGTGAGTATGATGCTCAAATACACTGCTGTGATTCATATATGTATGTTTCATCTGACAGAGGCTCTCCTCTCCTACAGGAGCTATTGTGACAATCTTGGCTACAATCCACTGAGTGCAGCAGACTTTGGAAAGATAATGAAGAATGTCTTTCCAAACATGAAGGCA
The DNA here is from genome assembly GCA_030710495.1 of Labroides dimidiatus. Lineage (NCBI taxonomy): Eukaryota > Metazoa > Chordata > Actinopteri > Labriformes > Labridae > Labroides > Labroides dimidiatus. Next base: position 23,445,690 of record CM061147.1, on the reverse strand, counting down.
CGTCGACTGGGCATGAGGGGAAAATCCAAATATCCTTTTATTCAGTTTATCTGTTTAATACCTTATTCTGTCTCTACCTTTGACAGACTAGTAAGTTGATGCTGATGATTAAAATAAACTAGTTCATGTTCATTTTTTTTATCTACACACTTATTTCTTCTTCAGGAGAGTCTCTTATGCTTCAGTCCCTCGCCCTCAATCACTGACGTGTCCTAGCTCAAATTTATTACCTTATTGTACTATAAAAATCATAGCCTTTTTTAAAAAGCCAAGTATATCCCAATTACACACTGGGAAAAATATACAGCTTTGAAAACTTAAAGACACACATTTAAATGCAATTTTTGGGTGGAATATTTGGTTAGAGGTTCCAACTTTCAGTCAAACACCCAGGCAAAATGTGCTTTGGAAAAGACGATATGGATAACATAGCTTCCACATTCCCTGAAAAATAATGGCTGAGGGTAAAGAAACACTAAATAAACACAAAAAGTTAATTATTTTCTAATCTCAAGAAGATACACCCCTCTGAAAACCACATGAGTTATCAGTTTGTTGAAATCTTATCCTGGTACATTTATGAAACCCCTTAGATCTTCCCTAGGTTTAAAGACAAATCTTTTTCCAGTGAGAAGTTTTGATTTTCAGTTCAAAAAATTTCTGCGACATTCTTTCTGTATCCTACCTCCAGTCAAAATGTTTTTCGTCTTAACTCCTCCTCACATATTGTTATAGCGGGTTAAGGAAAAAAGCTTTCGTTCACATGCCGTCTTTACCCAACCTGGACCTGCAGAAGTCTGGTGATGGGGTAAGTTTAAAACATCAAACACAATTTCTTTTATCTTTAAAACACTCTTGGCACTCATCCTCCCTCTGTGTGACTGCAGTGTGAGCTGATGGAGCCTTCGGGCCAGTCCCCAAGCGCTGAGGACGAGATGAGATCTGCAGCCTGTGGACTGGTGTGTGAGTGGGCCCAGAAGGTTCTGAGTCGTCAGTTTGACAACGTGGAGGATCTGGCCCGCTTCCTGCTCAATAGCCACTACATTGGTACTAAGTCCATGGCTGCACTCACTGTTATGACCGGAACACCCACAGGTAGAGACATCCTCTGTTCAAGCTTAATAGTATTTCCCTGTTTTTATATGTGCTGTTTCAAGTCAAAAAGGCTCCCATTGGACTCATCTGGTTAAATGTTCCTACTGATCATCTTTGAATACCCACAGGAATGAAGACGCCAACCCCAGCCTCTGCTTTTGTGCCCACGGCTGAGGCAAACTCTTTCCAGCCCCAGGTGAAGACCCTGCCCTCTCCCTCTGTTGATGCAAAGCAGCAACTACAGCGCAAGATCCAGAAGAAGCAGCAGGAACAGAAGCTCCACTCGCCCCTCCCCAATGAGGCCCAGGTCAAGAGAACAGAGGCCAGTACCCCTGGACCCACAATCCCCTGTGGCAGCCCTGCTCTACTCTCCCCTCAGCCTACCATAGGCATTGTCGTAGCAGCCGTCCCAAGCCCAGTCACGGTATGTGGAAGTTTTCTTAATAATTGCACTCTTTTGTGAAAAAGATGAATGTGGTTCAATCTGATTTATGATCCCACTGTTCCTCTGCCAGGTACAGAGAAGCAGGCAGCTAATGACCTCGCCCAGCCCTGTAGGAACAGCAGAAGGGAAGGTGCTGCCTGTGAACTTCCAAGTGGTCACTCAGTCTCTTAAACAGTCGCCCAAAACACCCCAGAACATCTCAGCCAGTCCTGTGGGTGATCGTCTGGCACGTCACGGTACACGATACGCCCAGATTCTGCCTAAGCCCTCCGCGACCAGTGCCATCACACTGCGCTCACCCCCTACCCTGCTCATCACCAACAGCCCCATCAAAACTGTGATGCCCACTCCCCATGTCAGCTCAGTCAATGTAGTTAAGATGACGGCCATCGCTCTGGCTCCCAGCAGCAGCAGCGCAACCGTTCGTCCTGCCTCTGCAGGTGTAAGTACAGTAGCTGCTTCAGATGATTCCCAGCAGCTCCACGTTGGGAGCTTGGCTGCACCTCCATCTCCTGCAATCAGACCTTGTGCCCCAGTCTCCATCCCATCCCTTTCCACTGACACCAAAGCAGTGTCTGAAGCTGGAACTGACAACAACCCTACTGCCAGCACAGAGAAAACCGCTCTTGGGGCCAAAGAGGAGAGAGTGACAAAGTTCAGGGCTGCCAGTGAACCAAGCTTCCTGGTGAAGTGTTCTCCAGTACCTGACAAGGGGGTGAAGATAAAAAATGACCCCACATCCCCTCCCATCCCCGTAGCTGTAGCTGGGACTCAGGACAGCAATAACAGTAACTGCCATGACAGTACTTTGTACTTGACTGTTGATAATCACAACTCCAATGGCAGCACTCCATCCAATAGCTCCTCTGCTGTTACCCCAACATCCAAGGACCCCTGTTTGGATGCCAAGAGCCCCAGGAAGCGCACAGGCCCAAGCGGGGATTCTCACGTGATCCCTGTGAAGAGGGTGTTTATCTCCCAGCAACCTGTGGCGGTAGTTGACAATCCCAAGCCTGGAGTCAGTGCTGCAGTGAAGAGGCTCCCCAGACCAGGGACCCCTGCACGACCAGAGAGCGCCCCCTGCAAAGTGACTGTGAAACAAACCACCATAGGGCCCACTCAGATTCTTGCACTGTCCGACTCGCCCATCACACACACAGAGGGCTCCCAGACTGTTGTCAAACCCCAAGCCTTGGTGGTGAAGCACGAAGACCACTCTCTCAGCACTGATACCAGCACTGGAGCGGTTGGGAGCAACGCGTCTGATCAGGTGTTGCTACAGCAGATCACCGGGGACCCTCACGCCATACCAGCCAACTCAGGAGCACACGCAGCCTCTGCGATGAGCGACCTAAAGAGCACAATATGGGAGGAGGGTCAGCTTGATGAGCTTCGAAAGCAGGCATTTGCTCAGCAGATACCAGCAGACCACAAACAAGCCCCCACCGACCAACTCTCCATTATAGCTCAGCCACCCGAGGCCTCAGGTCAGCTGACCCTCACACAGGAGATGGTTGACTTTGCAGGTTCTCAGCCTAATATGGAGTACTTCCCATTCAATGATGATGACATGACCCAGGACAGCATCGTGGAGGAGCTGGTCCAAATGGAGGAGCAGATGAAGCTGAAGGGTCTGTTTGGCAGCTGCGTTGAAGTGTCTTTACAAGGCCAGTCAGCCAATACTCAAGGCTCTTTGCTTAATTCTCACCAGGCTGGTACTGCCTTCTACCACTCTGCCCACAGTAGTACCACTCCAGTCCAAACTCCCACTCCCACACCAACTCCGACCCCAACACCGACCCCCACCTCTGAAATGACGCTGGGACACAGCCTGACAAGAGAGAGCCCCTGCTCCCGCATAGCTCCCATCACCCCTGTGGATGGAACCATGGGTCGCCACACCCCAATCAGCACACCTCTGTCCAACTGCAGCAGCAGTGTACCCCCAAGCCCGGTGGAGTGCAGGAATCCTTTTGCATTCACTCCCATTAATTCAAGCATCACAGGCTATCACGACGCCAGCATCGTCTCAAGCAGCCCAGTTAAGCCCATGCAGAGGCCGATGGCGACACACCCTGACAAGGCTAAACTAGAGTGGATCAACAACCGTTACAACAGCACCTCTGCAGGTCCTTTGTCCAACCACAGCATTGGCATTCTTCCCAGCTACCAAGACTTGGTGGATGACCAGTTTCGTAAGCCACATGCCTTTGCAATCCCTGGCCAGTCTTTTCAGGCTCAATCGAGGCAGGATGCTGCTCACTTTGGTCGTCTGACCCCAATGTCCCCGGTCCAGCAGCAGCAGCAACAACAGCTAGTAACTGGGGTCACTACTCCCACTAAACAGGAGAGTTTTGCTGTGCCTGCCCCCTTGGACAACAAGGCATCGACCTCATCTGCATCCAGTACTTTTCGTTGCCGCAGTGTCAGCCCCGCCATTCGTCAGAGAAACTTCAGTGGCAACACCAACCCTCTCACCACCACAGCTACCACCACCACAAATACCACCTCCAGTGCTACTACTCGAGCTGTGGTCTCGCCCTTTAACTCCCCAATTACCTCTGAGGTGCTCAACATCCTGTCCAACAACCAGACTGTCAGCTCTGTCCACAGCATGGTCCAGCGTAGCCAATCTGTCCCTCTGAACATCATGATGCAGAGCGAGATGCTGCCAGTCCAGGGTCCAAGTAACACCACCAAAATCACAAATGTTCTCCTCAGCAAGATGGATGCTGATGGAGATGATTCTGTTCGCGGCCTAGGCATAAACAACCTCCCATCAAACTACACAGCACGTATGAATCTCACGCAGATCCTGGAGACCACTCCTGGCTTTGCTGGAGGAACTGCTCACCAGAGTCAGTTAGCTCCTGTTAGCTCCAGCCCTGCTGCCTTCGAAATCCAGCAGCACAGCTACCTAAACACTGGGAGTGGAGAACAGGTGAGTTTCTCCACTGCGGATGGCCAAGCACAAGCAGGTTCCAGTGAGCAAGACCAGCAGCAGCAGCTCCAGGAGAATCCTGTGCAGACACAACCACAGCTCCTCCTCCAGAGCACACAGACGCAGCAGGAGGTGGAGGACGAGCAGCAACAGCTAGATTTCAACAACACTGTCAAGGACTTGTTGGGGGATGATGGCCTTAACCCCAGTTCCCAGCTCGTGGGTCAGGTAGCCTCGGAGCTTAATGCTGTGGCATCCGACTTCTCAAACGACATCAGACTGACCTCAGATCTGTCCAGTAGCATCACTGACCTAAATACGTTAGACACCAACCTGCTGTTTGACCCCAATCAGCAGCAGGAAACATATGAAGACTCGACACTGGAAGAACTGAAAAATGACCCTCTTTTTCAGCAAATATGCAGTGATACTGTGAACTCTGGTTTTGACTGGCTCGAGAGCAAAGACCAACCTACGACGGTAGAGATGCTGGGCTAATGTTATCTTTCATTGTGTATGATTTCCGTTCTCTGTTGTTTGTTTGGTGCGTGTGTAGTATATCTGTTTTTAAACTATACTTTGTTGGGATTTGTCTGGACTTTGCCATTCGTTGAGTTCAAAGTGCCGGGCTTACCAGAAAATCTCTCCTACTGACGTTTGGTTACTTCTCTCCTTTTGCATTTGTTACTTGGAGTTTCAGTACTTAATCACTTTCCTCCCTCATCTGAAATTAGAAATGTCAAAAGTTCAAAAAGTGTGAGTACTTCGGTGGCAGCATGCACTTGCAAAGAGCGGGTTTGTATGTTAAGGAAATTAAGAGAAACATAATCTTCCGTGTTATAACCAGTCAATAATGCAATATTTGAACAAGTGAAATGGGTAGGAAATTTGGCACAAAAGACCAAAAAGCGTATGCTGTTGTGTACCGTTTTAAGTGTGTGCAGTTCAAGTTCAACCAAATGGAGAATATTTGGATGGTAGAATATGCACAGAATAGTTGTAGTACATTTGCCTGCCATATCTGAATATTAAAAAGGGTGGCATCATGAGCTGCCAGGTGCTGAATTTATGACATAATCTTTATACATTATCATAACCAAATCAGTGCAAAGCTGATTCACATCTGAGCATTGTCCAAGAGTGATTTTTTTCTTAAAGCCTATACTTCTAGTACTGTTGAATATCTTATAAAGGGAGTAGATGAATCAGTAGGGAGAAGATGGGAAATCAGGCCACCTTGTGGACTACACATTGAGCGGAATCAACAACTGGCTGCCTTATTCCCAAAGCCAAGGCCTTATGCCATCTTTAGAGAGACTGTACATAGTAAAACGTTGAGAATCTTCGGAACCATCCAGAGCTTCATCTTATCAAGGCAGCTGTTACTCTGATGTTTTCAGTACTATTTCTTATTGTTTTTGTTTTGCAGTGTTACAATATAGAGTCGTATTGTATAGGCGAAAGACTACACTATGTGTGCCCTTAATATTGATGGACTTAGGGGAATTTGATAGGCTGTCATTTCATGAGAACCATGGCAGGCACACTTTGAGTCATGAGAATTCTTTTGGCATGCTTTATAATCCCAGCTTGCATAAGAATATCAATGGTATGGAGAAGGCTCAGTTACACAGAAGGCCAGGGGCTGACATGTATGTTTTGGTGTCATCATGAGATCAAGCAGAAGTGAATTGTGTCGTTTGTGGAGAATCCAGCCTTATTTCCATACCAAAGATGCTCTGTTTTAAAAACATAAGAGATTATTACTTAGAGACACTCCTAGTTAACATTAACAGCAACGGGAAGCAGGCAGCCTTGGGAGATATAAAAGAGTTTTATTGCATTTGACAAAAACAATTAAGTTGCATAAATCTTATGTACAGTATGTAAATTAGTGAAATGGTCACTGTCCTATGTTTTATAGGTAACAATGGACCTGAAAGCATGTTGAAACCATCACTGCTAGCCAGGTAGGCTATGTGATAAGTAGGATGCTTGCTTGAGTTTTTGGCTATTGTCAGTGTTGTATAAGTCATGTTTAAGCTCCATCTGTAAATAGGATAGATACATAGAGATTTGATGTATCAAGACACTATATTATGGCCATTATTCTAGCTAAGTATGTGCCATTAAAAGAAAAAAAAAGCTTATCTATAGTCGGCAAGATACTGTCTGTTGTGTGTGACATTTCTGGCTCAATGTGTTGTAAAAGTAATGCTGTCTGGTCTCGCTTGCTGATTTTATTTTGTTTTTCTATTCAAAGATAATAGGTATCTGCAGTTGCAGAAGTGATGTGTGCTTTGAGCAGGATCAATAGCATGGTATATTGAGAAAAAAAGTTGTGATACTGTTAGCTGGTTGCAAACATCTCTGTGACAAACATTGTGCTCAAAGCCTTTCAGCAGACACTGGAAAAAAAAAGATTACTCATGTTTCAACAAACTTTGGAGGTTCACATTATTGCACTAAATTTTTATGACACATGGCTTTGCCATATCTTTATGGACAAATGTAATGATGGATGCCCACAAAAAATTTAAAAAATATTTTTTATGACAAGATGAGTAGGGAAATTCAGAAAATGACTAATTGTCTTGTAGCAAAATGTGCATTAATCTCAGTGAGATACACATTTCTTACTCATTCTCATACATGAGAATACAAAGCATTGAGGGAAAAAGAAAACTAACCTTTTAAAACCTACATGCTCATTATGTTGATAAATGATTGTAAGCACGCTTGCGTGATGTTTTCTGTTATACTTTGTATTCTTGGTAACCACTGTCATCTGTGATTTGGGCAGGTTCTGTTAACCAGACTGGCAGTGCTAGTTTCATGAGTTACATTACTTTTGTTGTTTGTTTACTAAGTTAATGTTGTTCTTTATGTCATGTTTATGGATTTTTTTTTTGTTTTACATATTCTTCTTTTGCTAAATGCATTTGTGAAGAAGTTTCTTATTTTTTTTTAACAATAACGCACTGATATTTGAATTTGAATGAAGGAAATGCACCTCTTTGTGAGTTCAAGAGCTCCATCAAGCAGTGACTCAGATTCTTTACCTTTGACTGACCCAGAACCAACTCTGTTTGATTATCTCTGTCCATTTCTACCAGTCGAAAAAACCCTCCTATGTGGTGTTGTATGGTGTACTGCTTAATGTACAGTAGCTTGTTAATATTGCAAACGCGTTGTTTCTTTTTTCAATGGAAAGTACTCACTGGTGAGATTTTTAAAGTGGTTTTAAAAGCCAATAAACTTTTTTAAAGAATGCACTGAGATCTTTGCTTTTTATTTTGTTTTATTTGGACCCTACAAGCCCCTGACATCTTAACTGGGTTTAACTCAAATTCTAATTCATTCTCGAAAGGATATCAAGGTTTTCCTTATTTCATCATTTGCAAAAACAATACTGTTGATAAAAAAAGTTACAATCTGAGACAAGGTGAGAAATCAAAGTCTTAAATTTTGCAAAAGTGGGAGTACAGACAGAACAGATTTTTTTTCTTAATATTTGACACATATTTATATTTCTTTTAGTTAAACACCAAACCCATTAAATATTTTAGCAATTAAATCTATGCAAACTGAAAACCTTTTCACATCATCCTCATGACTTGAGGTTAGAGGTCATCAGCTCTTCAAATGACCCCAGAGGTCAATGGGGGATGGCCTCACCCAGAGACAAGCTCCAGCCAATCAGAGGCAGAAGTTTTCCCCCTCTGCTCTGCTTTCCCAGGGTCTCCTCGTATTCATGATGTTAATGACCTTAACCCTATTGATCATGGCCAAACAGCCTAACCTTTAGCCATGTGGAACCTGGACGTAACCTCCACCTACACACCACAACATTTGGCAACATGAGTCGACAGATTTCACAGCCAGTATTGATACCATTTTCCATTGTCTAACATATGAATAACCAGAGAGTGTAAAGCACTTTGGCATCAGTACAGATATTATTGCATCCAATAAAGCAATCAAATTTTTCACTACTTCACAAAACAAACTGTTACATTGCTTTTAAAAAACAACAACAAAACTGCATAGTTGTTGTGTATTTGTAATTTTTTTCTTAGCTAATGCATATTGGTTCATTTTTTTTTATGCACACATATCAATAAACATGCTAATACCTATGAGTCAAACACTTAACTATACTAAAAAATATAATTATTATTAAATCAGGGTTGTACAAGCATGAAACATGCATGTATCTCTCCTACAAACATAATAACAAGGAAAATATAAAAGTCTGAATCACATTATAGGATGCAATTAATCTAACCTTTGGTTTTGAGACTTAAATCATAAATATAAGGCTTTAGATGATTAAATCAATAGTTAGCCTCAATCAATATATAATTAAACTCAAACCCCCTTCATTTGATTAGATATTGAAGAGTGGAGGTGTGCGTTTCTGGCAGTAATAAGAGGACCTTAAGATCATTACACATTCATTGGTACTGTAAGAATAATAAAAACAAGACAAATACAGCATCTTTAGACAGGGAAACCCATTCTCCATTTTGAAAGTTATGACTGTGTTTACCTGAACCAATGGCTGCCTGTTTCATAGCTGATCTCACAGCTGGACCCCCCTTTGTGTTACTATTGAATGAGGGCTGGGAGAGGGGAGGGTCATTGTCAAAAGGCACGGTCGCCGGATCAATACCTGAATTCATTAGGCAGCTGACTTGCAGCCATCAATATCGCCTCATAATTACCAGGTTCTGTGGTAGAAACAGATGCTTTTCAGTGTGACCTTATTACCAGTGCCCATTGGTCACTGATAATTCAGTGTTTATCTTATGTTATTGTCTTAAAAAAGATGCTACATTGGATGTTAGAAGTTGATTACTGGCCACTCCTGATTTAAAAATAATATATTAGGGTTATGTTAGACAAGATCAGAACTCTAAACAAGCATTTGTGCTGTTTATGTGTATAAACAGCTATCAAAGAAATTGAAGTTCTTGACTTGATTAATAGGCAGACTGATAAAGCATTTTATAGGTGATTATAATAAAGTTAGTGCAAAACTGGATCTGAGAAGATTTTGAGCAAATATTTACCATGTGATAAAAACATGGTGCTAGTAATATATGTACATATTTTAACATTTAGATTCTTATTAATGTTAAGATAAGCCACTGAAGCAAAAGTAAAACTTAACACCAAAAGTATTTATTCTACTGCTACAGTAAAGTGAACAACACAAACAGAACAGCGCTAAAAGATCATTTTAACCTATACCAGTTACGTGACATCAAGTATGCAGCACACACAAAATATGGTGAAGGAAAAGATTACTGCGAAAATGCCAAATCCAAGTTTACTTAACATTAAAATGTGATCTACAATCCATTCATTTCACACAAACAAATGTAAAGAAAACCATGTGGGTCTTGTACACAACCTATGTTGTATTGCATCTACAGACCAAAGTTCTGTGTAGAGCTTTCTCTCAATAGATTCCTGAGGATGTCCTATGACAGAACTACATCTGATCCTTTTATCACCCCTGTGGCTGAAATGATAATATTTCTAACATGATGTAGTTCCTTATTGGTGGCAGTTCCTCCTGAGGGCCACTGGGGTCCCCACACCTCTGTGACTCACACGCCTCCAGCTTGAGTTGTTTGCGCATGCGCGAGAGGATCCCCGGCACCCCAGTTCAGCCGTTGGTACTCGGTGGCTGGCAGAAGTGAGTTTGTGGATTTACGGACAGCACGCACGGGAGCGGCGGTTCGCGGAGGTGGAAAAATGACACAACAGTTCGGATAGATGGCGAAGTTTAAGATGAAAACCCTTCAGCACTGGCTGCTTTTTGTTTTGTTCCTTCCTTTATCAGGTAAGTGTCTAGTTTATGTTTGTTTTAGTCAGGTTTTCGTTGATAATGCGTATGCCGACCTGATTTACCAACCGCGCGCACTGACAGCTTATTAACGTCAACGTAACGCCTATATTTACGTTAAATGTATAGTAATAACAATAGTATACCGTACTATTTAACCGTATTTCAACAAACAAACTTGTTTGTTTGTTGAAATTTCTTTTTTATTTATGCATATATGTTTTAAAGAAGACACAAAGCACACAACAGTCCTAATCTGTATGCTTCATATAGATCTTGTGTCACCCTTTTCATTTAACGTCATGCTGTTGAGTTCACTTGTGACTGCAAGTATGATAACACCATGCACTGTTTCTAAAAGTTTAAGTAGGGTTTTCATAAGGATGTGGAAATTGTACAGCTGTTCATCTGCATAGTCATTAGTGCCAGTACAGAAGTTAATTACCCAGGCCTCATCAGAAATATTTGCTAATTTAATCACATAATATTCTTCACATAATATTCCTCTTGTGCATGAAACAGCTTGTCAGGTTAGTATAAGCATTGTGCAGCTGTAGTCGTGTACTATAAAGTAACAAATCATGTCATAAATTATATCCTTTCTTTTCCTCCAGGTGTTTTATGTTTCAGTGAGTTGTCCTTCATCACAGAGCCCAGTGATGTTACTGCACTACCAAAGGACTCTGCTGTCTTAGACTGTCAGGCTCATGGACAGCCTCCAGTCACCATCAAGTGGCTAAAGAATGGAGTTCGGCTGGCAGAAAGTGAGCACATCCAATTTCTGCCAAATGGCTCCTTGTACATACCAAAGATAAAGCATACCAAGGAGGAATCAGATGAGGGATTCTACCAGTGCCTCTCCCAAAACAAATATGGAGCTATCCTAAGCCAAAGATCACGTCTGACTATCGCAAGTGAGTATGGAGATCAGAGTGGAAGGAATGCTCTTGCTGTTCTTCTTCTTCCCTGTTTGGAACAACATGAGAATGTTGGTGATATACCTTCTGTAGTGTCAACATGCTGGTATCAGAATGGCAGGTTCATGGGTTATTAACCTGGAGATGGGAAGCAGATGTACCCCTCCCCTCTTCTCTCTCTCTTTTTTTACGAGGGAAAAACTTCTTAAGTCTGGGTTCCCATGTTATTGGAAGTTGTTCAAGTTGTTGGCCATTCTTGAGTTTAAAGCTGTCAGTTCAGTTATGGGATCATTTAAAGAGACAGTTAAAGATACATGGAGAGTTCATCTAAAAGCTCATAAATACTCAGTTAGCCACACTGGATTCTAAGTATAACTTTTCCCTTCTTAGAATAAGATGCTGCTTGTAAACTTGTCAAAGTATTCAAAGAATATTGGCAAGTAGTTAGAAATAAGTTGCAGTTTTGTAAAGTAGTGGCATTGCATTGTGGGTGCTGACTGTGGCTCTGTGCTGCTGAATGGTCTGCTACACAGAGGAATCTCTGAAAGGCCATTTGGCTTTTAGCTTTTGTTTGGAGTAACCCTGACCGCCCCAGAAGAAAAGGCTATGTTTTCAGGGCATTTGTTTGTCCACATATCACTGGACAGAGCAGCTGTGTCTATTCAAAGGACCTGCTCTACCATGGGTACTTTTCATTGGTCTTGGAAGGGATATCCCATGAGTAGTGTCATGGAAACAAGCTGGACCTTCTGAAATATACTGATTTTGACACTGACTTTGACTGTGAGAAAGACAAAGTTTTGGGGAATGCTTAATAGCAATAACCCTGAAAAACAAGCTGTTGAAAGGAAGCCATTATAAATGTAGCATGTTACTTTTTTAAAAACTAATACTTCAGGTGAGAAGAGATCTGCTGTGACAGTTGTGTTGCAGTTGTTGTCAATCTTTGAAGGGCAACTAAAATAACAATTTACCCTACGAAACATCTCAAAAGTCAAGTTTGGTCTAGGGTCCAGCCTTTGTCAGTGAAAGGGTTAAAGGTTTTCGGTCAGCTGTAGGCAGAGAGTGGAGGATGGGCCTCCTCTGTTCTCCCCTTCTGTCCAGAGGTCCTGGGGGTCAGGGGTCAGTGGGGAAAGCCTTTGTGATGTCACAAGCCTGCTCTGGCTGAACTGCCCTGCTGTTCTCTGCTCCAGCCCACAATCCCTTTCACTGGATTTGTCCCTGTGTTGCCCTGTCAAGCAGAGCCCTTTTGTTAAAGAAAGGCCAGGCCAGGTCATGTGAACGAACAAACCTGATATTTCAGTGAGCAGTGGTAAACCTTTCAAAACATGTTTACATTCAGGGAGTATTTTTCCTTGAAGTTCCAGGAGTACAACCAAAGTGTCAGCACCTCTTAAGTTCAAAGTGTCAGATGTCTCAGATCTTTCTTAAAGTTTATTTTTTACAAACAAAAAACTGTAAGAACTATAGAACATATTTGCTTTTATATTTATGGTACAAAAAGAAGGCAATTTGACATAAAATGAAACACAAACAACATCAGACTCACAATATTGTGCTCTTTAAACATACTGACTTCGCTCAGGATCCCAGTCTGGGCTAAAATTGAAAGGCAGGGGGCTGAGGCCAACTTTGACCTCTTTAAGGAAACCTTTGTGCAGTTTGACCCAGACATTGATCTGTTCTCAACAACAGAGGTGACCATGTTAGTGGATCAGTCCGCACAGGCCACACCCACCAGCTACGTCACTGTTTCTACCAAAAGTGAAGACTTTTACTGCTGTGTAGAGAGAAAACTGCACACTGTTTTGAACTTATAACCTGGTGCTATTGGATAATGAAGCCATCTTATCCTTAAACCGAACAGATAGATAACTCCTGGCTTGATGAAAGTAATTTTAGTGGCCAAACCTACACCTTAATTAACTTGTGTTTCTAAGGAACAATTCATAAAAGATCCAGATAGTTTTTCCTCGCCTTGCAACAAATCCTATTACACACTTCACATAAGAAGAGCCACCACGTATTTGTAAATTATTGATGGGATTCACTCCTAAATTAAAGGATTGCTCTTTAGTTTGAGCCTCCCTGGGCTCAGGATTTGATGTTTCAGTGGGACAACAGGGTATTGATTTTCTTTAACATGATATTGACTTTCTTCCTGTGAGTGAGAGGGGGAGGGAGAGAGTTATCGCCTTAATGAATGAAGGTCATTGGTCATATTAGATGAATGCAGATTGGGAGTTGTTAATTTTTATGGTGGTTTTTTGAAGACATTTTTAAATACAGAGAAGAGTAAGAAGTGAGAGAAGTAGGACTCAGCTGCGAACAGAATGGAGAAATGTTTTGGGGTAATGTAAAAAGTAAAGTAAAAGTATAATTCTACTTACTTTTTTACAAAACAGGGCCAAGTACCAGCTGTAAAATATGCGAAAGCAAGATTCAATAATGTCATATTTTATCTATATGAAATCATTCCTGATCCTCTACAAGATTTACTTTTTTTAAACCAACATTGTTTTTAATGTTATGATACTCCACTTGCTTGTGATCCTTCTGATGCAAAGTGTATTGATGAGTGTTTTATCTGTAACAATGCATCATTCAGTGTCATTCTTCCATTGATCCATTGATTGGACCAGCTGGTCAGTACGGGACCTGATTACGCATCTGCACAAAAGCAAGATCATTGTGCTTCACAGATCAATTCTTTTTATACAATCAGTTAACATCAATCAAAATCTGAGCTTTGCATGCATAATTTATTGTTTTTTTTTTTTTTTAAAAAGTGGAAGAGAAAACTATTTTAGCAGGGTTAAAAGCTACAGCTCAAATTTTTCCACAAGTTAATAAGGTCTGTTTTCTGCTGATATGTGATTGAGAACTAATTTTTTTCCACAGGTATCTCAGAGTTTATGTTACATCCTGTGCCTATGGTGGTCACTGAGGGCTCAGTGGCACGATTCTCCTGTGCAGCCACCTCCAGCCCTCCAGCCACCATCACCTGGGAGCTCAACCAAAGCACATTACCTGTACAAACTGACAGGTAGCCACAGAGACACCTTGAGTCATTTTTCTACACATCTTATAATCCCCATTTTTGATGTAGTATAAAAACAAAAAGGTTTCAGTCTAGTTTGGCTAAATGTTCCATCTGTTTGTTCGCAGAATAACAGTTCTGCCCAACGGGGTCCTTCAGATCCATAACGTTCAACTGGAAGATGCTGGACTGTATCGATGTGTCGCAACCAACATTGGTAGCCGTCTGAAGAGTAGAGAGGCCAGGCTGACAGTCAACCAAGGTACAGAGCCTGCAGTGACAGAGTTTAAGCTGTTTGATCTTCTTGTCATGTAGGGGAAGCTGAATGTTTGTTGTTTCGTTATCTTTTTAAGGTGTCAGCCCTAAACCACGTCAAAGGCCCAGGATCATTGCTGGACCTCAGAATGTCACAGTTTCTCTTCACCAAACCGTGGTGCTGGAGTGTGTGGCCACAGGAAATCCTTGGCCCATCGTCTCTTGGAGTAGAGCTGACAGTAAACCCATTGATGTGTATAACGCCAAGGTGCTGGGTAATGGGAACCTTGTTATAACTGATGTCAGTTCCAAGCACAGTGGAGTCTACCTCTGCCGGGCCACCACCCCTGGAACCCGCAACTTCACCATTGCTGCCGCCAATGTCACAGTTCTTGGTACAGTAGATTCATCAGTTTCATATTAAGTTTTTTTGTCCAAATAGTTTAAGAAACAAACTGTATTTTCATGGCTATTCTGTTAAACTTTTATTTTAGTGCCACCATCCATCGTCGAGAGGCCTGAGAGCCAGACACGTCCAAGAGCAGGCACTGCCCGGTTCATGTGCCAAGCAGAAGGCGTGCCTCCCCCTCGCATCAGCTGGCTGAAGAATGGACAAGAGGTTCACTTAAATGGCAGAATTAAGATGTACAACAGGTAATACTCAGCATTATCAAACATAAAAAGTACTGCAAAAAGTGCTGATTGTAAAACTAATTGTTATTTTTTCTTTAATCTCCCAGTAAATTGGTGATCACCCAAATAATCCCTGAGGATGATGCCATCTATCAGTGCATGGCAGAGAGTGAACAGGGCTCTGTGCTGTCTTTGGCACGCCTCATTGTTGTCATGTCTGAGGACAGGCCCAGTGCACCAAGAAATATCCACGCTGAGACCATCTCAAGCTCTGCTATTTTACTGGCCTGGGAGAGACCTCTCTACAATGCAGACAAAGTTATTGCCTACTCCATCCACTACATGAAAGCTGAAGGTGAGACAAAAAGGAAGAGCTGTCGAGCTGTTGTTTTTAGGTCTTTATTTTGGTTTTTGTCAAATCAGCTGGGTTAGTGGAAGTGGGAGAAGATACAAGATGACAGCCAGTGACAATAAGCTATCTCGGCTCTCACGTGTGATCAACTTTCCCTGGTGAAGGCCATCTGTTGTTGCTACACAGAGCAAAGGTCAAGGAGGACTCTGAATGGCAACTTCACTGAAATAACAACAGGCTTAGCCCGCTATTGTCCACTCTGCAGCTCTCTCTGCTAGTAGTTAAAGGGACATGGTAGCTTTTTCAAGGCCTCAGGCTTACTAACCAACAATGGAAAAAAATATTTAATTTTCACCAGTAATTGTGCAGTTAAGTAACATCATTTAGTCAAGAGTGCTGTTCTAGTTGAAGCATTTCTTGATGTTTTAATAAAATTTTCTTTTGGCACTTTAGAAGCAGTTGTGTAGCCTTGCTTTGCTTAAGTACCATAGGATTAAAAACCTTTCATAGATGATGTTCCCTCTCCCTCTGACCTACTTTCTAACCAGCACTGATATATTGTCTGTTGATTGTCAGGTCTCAACAATGAAGAATACCAAGTTGTTATTGGAAATGACACAACAAGTTATATCATCGATGACCTTGAGCCAGCTCGAAACTACAGCTTTTACATTGTGGCTTATATGCCAATGGGAGCCAGCCGTATGTCGGACCAAGTCAGTCAACATACCCTTGAGGATGGTAAGCACAGAGCATGAGACTCCCAGCATTCCTTGCAATAAATCACTCTGGCAGTTAAGCGTAAATGCAGGCGAGTGGTGTGTGTAAAGAGCACACATTAGGTGGAAATGAGGATAATAGGAATGCTCTTTCTGCTGTTGTACATTCCATTGCATAAAACTTCATCAAAAATAGAATTACCAAAGTTTTACTTCCTGTGAGGACACCATCACAACATCAGTCCAGTAACTGTGTAGTATCTCTCTCTCTCTCCATTTGCAGTGCCTTTACGTACCCCGGAACTAAGTCTGACCAGCCAAAGCTCCACAGATATCCAGGTGAACTGGCAGCAGCTGCCTGCCAAGGTGAGCCGTGGCCGTGTGTCTGCATACAGACTCTCCTATCGCACTGCAGCGGACAGCACTGTCATCGCTGTGGAGCTACCTCAGAACATCACTGAGTATCTGCTCGAGGGTCTGCAGCCGGACACCATCTACCTGCTTCGCATGGCTGCGGCCACACGTGTGGGCTGGTGTGAGCCTTCTGCGTGGACCTCGCACCGAACACCCAAGACTTCCAGCAGCAAAGGTAAAATGCCTGAAAAATGAAATGTAGCAACGTAGTTTCGAGGGCTGAAGCACTGCAGGTTATTAAATGAATAGTAAACTTTATACACTTAAGTTCTACACTGAAAAAGTTTAAATGCATATTTGAATGTGTTAGATCTCCAGTAAGCTGAGAATCAAAGAACAGGTACGTGCAACTAAGTGTTAACTGTGATTTAACTTGCATCACATTTCTGCTGGAGCACCAAGATGATCGCTGAAGCTCCAGCAGAGTAGCCAGCTTATGACTAAAGTTTGCTCTCATAGCATTGTCCCACAGTCTTTGTGTTGGTTACCCAGGAACCTTTGCCCTTCGCTGTCAGTGATGTTAGAGTGGCCTCAGTCACGGGTCATAAAGAGAGGGCCTCAGGCATCTATGTGGGGGAAAGAATAGCCCCTTTTCATGGTGTGGTGTGTTGGGGGGAGGCTGTTTGTTCACCAACAGTGTTTCTTTTTCCTGTGATCATGTGATTTTTTTTTTTGAGTTGACACTTATGATGTTATTCTGTTTATATATTCTTTGAGTTTTTACTATAGTATTTGATGTATTGTTGCTGTAGCTCTGAATTTCCCTTTTGGGATTAATAATGTACATTCTATTCTACAATTCTACAATTTCATTTAGTAAATGCTATTGTCCAAAGCGACATACAACACAAGCAAGAATTCTGTTCTACTCTGTTCTGTAGAAGTTTGGATTTTGGTGATGGAGAGCATCACCAAACTCAGACTATTTACAAATTTATACTTTTTTATTATAGGACAAGGTCTACTTTATTAATGCTTTTGTTTAGAAGTGTCACACTTCCTTTGACTCTGTGATATTTTGGTAAATATTTGTGAATTGTTCACATACGTTTTGTTTCTTCCCTGTAGTGCCTTCAGCCCCTATTTTACAACTTGAGCCACTGAACTGCACCTCCATTGTGGCTCGCTGGCAAAGCTCTTCAGAATCTGTGGCTGTCCAGGGTTACCAGCTGTGTTACCATGAAGAGGGACAACCAGAGCAGCCCATCATACAGCTGAAAGCTCAAACTGATACCCACACCATCAGTGGCCTTGGTGAGTAATATACTTCTGCTCTCAAAGTTGTTTTCTGCTTGGATGATGGGAGGAAGGAGCAAAGGAAAACATAAAATGCACAAGAGAGTGACCAAGACTCAGATGGGTCTGGTGGAGAATAATTTAATTCAAGGGGCAGTTGGACTCTGAATTTGCATTTCCACCCTCTGCCCTGATCAATATGTGCTGACCCTTCTTGCCAAAACACCGGCCCTCTCCAGTCTGGCTTTGGTATTGTGTGAGATCAGGCTTCCAAGGTTAGAGGTTAGGGTCCAGATGTCCCTCCCACCATCCCTTCCCACCCCACGGCTTGCATAATTACCCCTGGCTATTGTGTTGTGTTCAGGGCCAGACCTGCCCTTTAAGACCCAGGCTACTACCCCCCTTTTGCTGGACACTGGAGCACACAAAAAAGACCCCAGAGACTGGCCAGAGACGGACTGAGCCACTGACCTCTAGCCTTGAGACAGCAGTCCTGGTTAATGTCCCTGTCTCCATTGGTCATCTGTGCTGTCCATGTAAATAACCCACATCATCATACTGGATCTGTTAATAAGACTTAAACATAACTTCATGTCATTTGAGTTTGGAGCACATTGTGGTGATACAGTGCATGTATCATCAAGCTCAAAATGATGCTGAAAAGGTGTAAACAAATTGGTTGATAGTTGTTTATTCTTTTATTTCAGCACTTTTTTTAGTATCCAGTTTCTATGTTACAGCTTGCAGTTTGTCCCTTAAAGGTTGAGCACTGGGTCCACATCCCATGATATTAGCTACATATTTATTTCAACACATGTTCTTTATGTAGCTGCTGTGCTCTTCTCTGTGTTGCTCCAAGTTTAAGGCTATTGCACAAGGGCAGCAGGAAGAGCGTGAAAGAGGGAACAAAAGGGGCCCAGCTCCTATCCCTCAGTCCTGGGCCCAGATTCCTTGTGTTCTATCTTGGCCTGACCTGGTGACCCCAGTCAACTCCCCCCAGTCCCATGGGCCTAGGATCCCAGCAGCTGAAGGTGGCCCCAGGGCCCTGCCCCCACAACAGACCTGGACACATCCTCCCTACTGGTCAATACTCGTTGGCTGATGTTTCATGCTGGATGCATAAAACTAATCACAACACTCCCCAAAACATCCAGATTGAGAAGCCTGAGTGGTTTGGGGTTTTAGGGTTTCATTGCCAACTTTAAAACTACAGCTGAGAACTTAGGGATGTAATATTATATGACATTCAATGTCAGATAATATCCCTCTTTTTTAGATGACAGCTCAAACTAGATTACATCTTATCTCATCCCACCTCTGTTGTTAAACTTACATCTTGAAACTTGTGTTTTTGCTTTTGTTTTTTTTGTTTTTTTTAGACCAAATCTGGTTTTCTAAAAGGGAAAGTCAGCATTATTTTGTGTACATTCTTAAAACGGTTATTGATCCTGTCACCATAGTTATGGGGCATTACTCAGAGCAAGCGGCTCTTTCTCATGCCTCTTACATTTGATGAATGAAAGGTTCGGTATGATTCAGGAGACTCAGCATTGTTTCAAATGAGAAATGGACGGTGTTGACCTTCAAACTTCTGCCCCCTGCAGTCAACAATCAATGTGTCGGTCTTTGTATGAAGAAATTCATGCTGTTCTTTTTGGTAACCTTCATTTTTAGTGTTTTAATGATGATGTCTGATATTGTATGCTAATTTACCTCAGGGCTTGGCTCCAGAGACTTTCAGTTTAGGTTCAAGCAACAGAATTTCTTGTAATTGGATTGTAATTTTTGAACTCCAGATCCTAGGAGGAAGTACCATGTAAAGATTCTTGCTGTCAGTCAGGCTGGAGAAGGCTATCAGACAGACCAAACAGTCAGCACTCCAGGATGTGTGTGTAAGTATATTTTTATGAGTCCTCTAAACTCTAGAAATTTTAGATTTTTTTTTTTCTTAAATTTATAATCTGATAAAATCATGCGCTGTGTTGACATCCTTCAGCGGCGAGAGACCAGCCCGCAGCATCTCCTCCACCACCAGATCATGTGACTGTCATTGGAAACAGTTCATCTGCAGTTTCTCTGCGCTGGAGCCGTCCTGCTTTTCCTTCCGGAATGACTGTTAGCTATACAGTCCGCTGCACACCTGTGGGAACACATAATGCCTCAGCTATACGCTACATACAAGTGTAAGAAGAAAACAAAAACACATCCTACCTCTCATATGACAGATAAAGACTCTTAGAACATCACAATAAAATAATTTATAACGTTGCTTCTTTCACACGCTTTGTCAACAGAACCAAACAGAGTGTCGTGGTTGAAAACTTGGTTCCAAACACTCGCTATGAGTTTGTTGTGCGTCTCCATGTGGACCAGATGTCAAGTCCCTGGAGTTCTGTCCTCTACCATCGGACCTTGCCAGCAGGTAATATATTGGTCTCTACAATGGTAGCATTTTGACATGTCCATGTTGCTTTCATGTGCAGAATCACATATTTCTTCATAAATACTGGCAAAAAATGTTTTTAATAAGAGTGTTTTCTCTGTGGACAGCACCGAGCCAGCCGCCTGCTGGAGTAAAAGTAACCCTGATTGAGGATGACACTGCTCTGGTGTCCTGGAGGGAGCCAGCTGAGGACAATGTAGTTGTTACGCACTATACCATCTTGTACGCATCCCAGAAAGCTTGGATGGCTGGACATTGGCAGATAATACAGAGGGAGGGTGAGGATCATCTCTTAAATTTTAGCCACAGATGCGAAAAAATAAGATCCATGCTGTTAGGGTTATTATACCAAATAAGGCGAGTCCATATCAGTTTGTAGCATTTCTAATTCTTGCTGTTTGTGTTTCTGCTCCTTCAACAGGAACTCATACAATGGCCCTGCTGGAAAAGTTGGAGCCAGGGAATGTGTACTTGGTGAAAATCTCTGCTTCCAATCAGGTTGGAGATGGACCTTTCTCTAGTATTGTCGAGCTGCCTCTAAAGCGTGGGACCGGCCATCGCAGCAAGAACCCCAGGCACTCTGACCGATTCTTGGAAACCACAGGTGAGAATCTTAAACAGCTGGAAAAAGAAGTTAGAGGGACTAAGGACTTGCTTTTAATAAGCTGCACTGAGTTTGGTTCATTTTCAAACATAAGTATATTTTGATTTTGGAATAAAGGGTTTTAGAGTTACCATTCCTCTGCATCTAACTTCCTCTGATTGTTTCAAATGTGTGAGCATTTCTGATCTGCAACTCTTTGTTTTTTATCTTCCAGTATTATCTGATGGCCTTTACCACATAGACCAGAAATCCATGACGGGGATCATTGTTGGTGTGAGCATTGCCTTGGCCTGTATTGTTATGTGTGCCTTGATCCTCATCAGTAAGGGCAAACCAAGGTACTGTTTAACTCATTTGTAATAAAAATACATTTAACGCTTACAATAAGAAACATGAGTAAGGTTCTTTCTCTGTTTTGTTAACATATATCTTTGCCTGGTCAACAGAAAATCTTCGGGTCACAAAGTCATTGCAGTAGGACTGACTGAAGATCCACGTGGTGGTTTGTCCCTGCTGAATGAACACCATGCTGACAACGTTGAGGCCCTTATACCCATGATGCATGAACACTTTTTAGATGCTAAGGTGAAACAACAAGCTCTTCTCAGTAGCTAATTTCATGAATATAGTATTTTTGCACATATGTTTTTCATGTTTACACTTGTCAGAATTTCTCATAAATAAATCTATCTATCTATATTTCAGGGTGGGTCCAGTATGATCATAAACAGTGCTGGTCCAGTTAGCAGCAAGAACCAAAACAGAAGGTGGCTGCTCTTCCAGAGGGAGATAAGGAATCCAGATGAGTGTGATGTAAGTGATGGACGTTATTCAGCTCTTTCATCTGGCCTTTCTTTCAGGTTAATTTTTTATTTTGACTTAAGCCTTATCTCTTTTTTATCTCTTTAGCTTGAGAGCAGAGCCAGCTTATATGAAGCTGGAAAAACCGTTCTGAGATACGAGGAGCCTTTAGGCGCGGCCCCCCTGCCACCTTCGTCCCAGGAAATCATCTTTGGACCTTTCCATGCAGAAAGCTCTCACACCAGCGAGGGCAGCCAAGAGACGGGAGACTCTGGACACTACTCCAATGAAGAGAGCAACGAGGAGCTGAGTAACCCTTCCACAAGCCAAGGCTCCAGACCTGAGTCCTTTGGATCAGATGATGTCATTGCTGTTCCTGAGCTGAAGCACTCTTTTCAGGTGGAAAATGAGGAGAAGCTGAGCCGTCCCCTCCATCACTCCTCCACCTGTGACGCTCCTCAGCTCCGCTGCACTACCGAAGGCTCCCTTCCTGCCTCTAACACCTCTCAAGCAGTCGGCTCCTGACACCACGCGGCCTGATCTCTCTAGCAGCCGGAGCCGAGCCACTTCTACCTCGTTTGCTTCCTGAGTTGAGCCCTTCAGTTATTTCCTGAGGCTCACAGGATCAGGAAGTCAGCTGCTGCGATGGAGGGAATGTGCTTTGCTTCGGATCTACCTCAGGATTTTGTATGAATGTTTGTTCTAACATTTTATTTCCATTTTTTTTACAACTTTCTACCTTTTGTCTGTGTTTGGCCTTGTGTGTCCTAAACCAAAGCTCACCCATGATGAATGTTAAAAAGAATGTTTAAAATGTACGGAGATACATTTTCATTATATTTAATTATTTTGGAGCAGAGGGCGTATTTGAGCCTGTTAAACTGATTTATCTACCTCCATTTTCTGTTATTGTACATACATTACTACCTCCTTTTCACCATATACGGTGCAGTAATATCTCAGACTCAGGGGACAAGGTGAAAAATGTTCATTGCCACGTCTTTCTTATTTACCTCTGTTGGGGCGTTATTTTCTTAAAGTCTTCATACTTTAATTTCTCCAAGCTTTTAATTTCACGTTTGAAAGAGCTTTTTTTACATTCTCTTTGAATGATGTATGTTGTGAAAAAACAAGTGCATTAGATATTGTCAAACTTTAAGCTTTATCACAAATTACGGTTTGGCATTTTCAGTGCATTGAACTCAAAGCTTTAACTTGGCCTTAATATCAAAAAGGGCTTTGCATACTAAAGGATACGGGATCCAAAGATGGGAGATATTGTACCCAAAGAGTTTTGATAATACAGAGTTATTCTAAGGCAACCAAAAATATAGTGGATGTATATTGAAGGTGCATTTGCCAAATATTGTTCTTACCAATGATGTAAATTTCCTTTAGGATGATGGTTTGATGCTTTTCTCAGTGTAAATTTTCCTCTTGCTTTATTCTGGTGAAAGCTTTAGCACAAGTCTACCCGGCCTGTGTCCCATTTGCCTTTTAGACCATTGCTAAACGCAGCGGTGATGCCGATGCTATTATCCAAAGAGTTGTCTGCTTCCTCAGATGGGTACAGCTTTTTATTCTGCTGATCCTTGGTGCCATGAGGTAGAAATTATTGACACAAGACCAAAGATCTGGTGTGTCCTGCCAGTGACGGATGATGATAGATATTCTTTGTCCAGGGTATCATCTGTTACAGTTCACCAGTACTGCTGTACGGGGAGGATTTCTCTCTCTCTCTCTCCCCTCGATTTCCTGTCCAGGTGTGACAATGAAGGATTCTGACTATCAACATAGAAGCCCAATGTGTGAACAGCAACATAATCAATTTTTATATCTTTGTAATACAAATAATCCTAACCAAAGAAACCTTGAAGTCTCTGTTATGTAGTGATTTTCTTTGGTTTTCATTTACATAATTTGCATTTAAATATGTTATGATTTCAAAAAGTTTGGATTGCTAGAAGAGCATTTTCTTTATTTTTAAAGCTTGAGATGTCATAAACTGTTCTGCTGTCTTTTTATCACCACACAATTTCACCTGAATGATACTTAGGTTACATTGTCTTCTTAGCATGGTGTTGTGAACAAAAACATTTCCCAGTTGTAATGTGACATTTTAGTACATTGAAGAGGCTGATTTCAAGTTCAGAGTTTGTCTGTGTCTTGGATTTTTGTGAAAAAAGGGTTCATTTGAAAGCCACAGATGAATTTGCTGACTTAACTCAGGTGCCAAATGTAGATTTAGAGTTTAGGCTTAACTGTTATTATTTAAGTTATGGTTTTCTGATATTTCTGCTTTTGAATACCAAAATATGTCTTTAATCCAAAGAGAGCAACAAAATGAATTATTTTAAGTGTTGAAATGTTGCAACAGACTTTTTTGATACTCTCAAGGTGATCATGAATACTAGATAATAAAATTGTTCTTGAAAAATTTGATTTCCCATTTCCTTCATTTTTGTGTGTGTCAGTCTTTGTAAAAATGACAACTTTAATGAAGAATACTCATATCAGTAGATTTCTTCATGAGTTTACACAGTTTCTTAAACTTTAAGAGACAACTAACAATGACACTGCTTCTTGAACGATAAGTTTAGTTTCTCACTCAACTAATAAGACATGATTCATTACAGTTTAAGTAAGATAGGTGTACTTTTCTACAGAGAGAACACTTAACATGTCACAAAACAGTAACAGAACTTAGTATGGCAATATTTTATTTCCTTTATTTAAGACTTTTTCTTCACAACGAAGATGAATCATTAGTCTTTATGATGTCTGCTCAATTACTTTGTATGGATCGGTTAAATCAGGATAAAATCTTTAGTTTTGGGGTTTTGTTGGAATTTTTTTTAGTTATCAGTTTGTTTAATCACTCCACAATGTCTTACTTGTAATTCAAAAAATACTTTCACCCACCATAAAACTGTAGCATAGGCATGCAAGTTTAAATAAGGCACTCATCTTGATGGTTTTTGTAAGTTTGTTTCAGGTATTGTTTGTATTTCTGGATAATCAAGAGAGTCCAAGATATGGAAACCCATTTATGCCAGGTTAAAAAAGGGAAACAGTTTTAATAAAGAAACAAATGCCAAATGTTAAATGGAAATTCTGAGATAAAAAAAAAAAAAGTTGAAACCTAAAACCAACCAATGCAGCAAGGAAAAGTTATCCCTCAATGCAGTTGTAACTGTTAATTAAAAATTAATTAAAAAAAAAATCAGTTAATGATAACACCTTTTTGCACATTATACTGCTGTTCAAGATTAGAGGAGGTTCAACTTTATTGTCATCACACACAGTATAGAGTAATGGCATCTCAGCAGAAGTGCAAGAACCTATGCTATGTAAAAAGTCTGCACATTACACTGCTCATAGCATATATTTAACACATTTTTACAACCTATTTTGCATCTTTTACTGCACTTCACTTGTTCACTTTTCCTGTGCACCTCATATCAAGATTTTTTGTTAACTCCATACTCTGCCTCCACCTGTACAACATATGTACATATTTTTCTTCCTGCAATAACATGCTGACTGTATAGTTGTATAGTTTTGGGGGGTATTGTTGCACCAGACAGGACTGCACTGATTTCGGGAAATAGTAGTGACAATAAAGCTGTCTGAGCCCGAATCTGATTCTAACTTCAAAATGTGTAACAGAAGACCCAGCAGAGGGCAGCAAACATGACAAAACGCTTCAGTTAAACGAAAACAGAAGAAGAAGACACGGGGCGGTCTTGTTTTTATCCTCCGCTGATCACAGCACTTCAGCTGTGAAAATGAGGATCGAAAAATGTTATTTCTGTTCAGGACCAGTGTACCCTGGTCATGGAGTTATGTTCGTACGGAACGACTGTAAGGTATGATACAATATTTCTGCCAGATAAGTCCTCTAACTTCAACAGAAACTCTAGTTTAACTGTCAGTGCTGGTCTGTTAGCATAGTGGCTAATGTTAGCTCGGAGACATAACGTGCTGTCTTCACTCACGTGGGATAGAAAAAGTCTCTGTTTTAATAACAGACGTGCGTGAAATCTGATTCAGTCGTATTACAACTTGAAGTTTAAACAGAAAATTCTAAAATGTGAGTATCTGTGAAATATGATGGAAAAATCAACGTTTATCACCCGGACATTTAAACTGTAAGGCCTTGTCTTTACCTTGTAGAGTAATTGCGCCTCCTAAAGGTTCGTTACGTAACAACAATCTGGACACTATTTTTCTTGCAGAATTTTTTTTATTAGAATAATTAGTGCTTTAATGGTTGTTTATATTGTTTACGTCTCTCAATTTACTTGATCTATTTCAAAAGTTTCACTGATTTGAATGATATAATTGATTCAAGATTCAAAAAGCTTTATTGTCATACTTAGACAGGTTTACAGATGGTAGCACGAAACTTTGCTCCTAAGGTCCTGTTTTGAGCCCAGTAAATATCAAAAGAACAATATATAAAAACACAAAACGAGGAATTAGGCATGGGATAGATAAGTATTTCAAAATAGTTTCTTAATTTTAATGTTAAAGCAGCTAATGTGTAGATCCTTTAAAGACTGACAGCTTTCAACTACACAGACTGTTATTGCTCCATCTAAAAAGCTATATACCAGAAATTTCCCCAACAACTGGACAGAGAAAAGTTGTCTCTAAATCCCAAACGTCAATAATGATGTGAACTAATTTACCATTTATTGTACTTTTTTTTGTCATGAAGTGATTTGGTTTTTTGTTTCTCTTTCAAATAAATGCAGTCATTCAGATTCTGCAGATCAAAATGCCACAAAAACTTCAAGAAGAAGCGTAACCCAAGAAAAACCAGATGGACCAAAGCATTCAGGAAGGCATCAGGAAAGGAATTGACAGTGGTGAGTGAAAATCCGCAGTTTCTCAGTGTCATAACGGTTTTTAAGTTTCAAAATTAATTTAAATAATTATCCTTTCTTTCAGGACAATGCATTAGAGTTTGAGAAACGCAGAAACACCCCTGTTAAATATAACAGACAGCTCTGGGACAAGACAGGTATAGATTATTTCTCACTTTTACTCAGTATGAAAATACTTTGTCCCTTAATACTGAACAATATTGAACTGATGAATCCTGCCATTTTAAAATTCTACAGTGGAAGCAATGAAGAGGGTGGAGGAGATAAAACTGAAACGACAGGCCAGATTCATCATGAACAGGTCAGCAACTGCTTTTATTTTCATTCGATTGCATTTTTGCTGCCCCTTTATGTCATTAAATGCATACGATAAGGATGTTTTGTGGATTCTGGCAATAACATTGCCTCACTTCTTATTGTTTTCTCTCATATTCATAGATTAAAGAAGGGCAAACAGTTGGAGAAGGAGGAGGCCATCAGCGAAGTGAAGAAAAACATCCACCTTATCAAGGCACCACATGCTGGTAAGTCACCATGAAAGCAAAGTTATAGAGAAAAATCTTAATAAACAGGCTCCAGGAAACACATTGCACACATGGCTCATATCAGTATCATTATAGTAAGAATCTGAAATCTATACATGAACCAAACAAAATTAGTTCTACACATTCAGTTTTATTTCATTTATTGATGAATAAGTGGTGAGATTATGAATATTTTCATTATTTTTGGGAATCATTATACTTGAACTCTAATCCATTGTTTTATATTTGTCCAAATGTTTTACAGGAAAGGCAAAACAAATGGAAGACAAAATGGTGCAGAAATTACAAGAAGACGTGGACATGGGGGATGAAGATATTTGATCTGATAAGCAAAGGCATCACTTCTGTGTTTAAACTTTTGAGCAGTGCGTTTTATTTTATACTATTGTTTTGGATTCAGATTTCTGTATGGCTGATTACAGGCATATTAATAAATTCAGCTGAAGATGGCTGTATGATAATAAAGATCTCTCTCTAAAACAGAAACATTATCCACATACATCTCACTAAGTGTTTAATAGCTGGGTCTGTAAAGAAATCACTTCTCCCCATTGGTTGTATATTGTATAAGTGAATGCAGAAAAACAAATAATCAATAAAACTCTTCTGTGAATTGGTCACCTTTATTTCTTCATCTCAGTTTAACTATAAGGAAGAGTTGTGATGATTGTCCTGTGTGAGAACCCATCAGAGGTGCAGTAGTATTGCATCCTCATCTCATACTCAGTCAAACTAATGTGTTACTGAACCTGTTACATGAGCCTTGATGGGCATGATAGCCATAGTGGGCCACAACCTTCAACAGAACCCTGCTCTGTTTGTGTGACAACATACATACATCATATTCTATTAAGTATCCTGTAATTACTACATATAACATGTTGAGCTATGTGGAAAAAAACCCTTGTATATTTGTTGAGGTGAATGTATTAAAAGAAAAGAACAAAAAAAAGGCTTCACTTTCCTTGTTGCAGTAGAGTGTATCAGTTTGTACACATATAAAGTGCTTCTAAGTTCAGTTTTGTTGGCCTACCTAGAAACTTCCAAGTGAGACAATGATCAGTGGGAATTGAAAGGGAAAATTAA
The DNA here is from genome assembly GCA_030710495.1 of Labroides dimidiatus. Taxonomy (NCBI): domain Eukaryota; kingdom Metazoa; phylum Chordata; class Actinopteri; order Labriformes; family Labridae; genus Labroides; species Labroides dimidiatus. The sequence continues at coordinate 23,417,415 of CM061147.1, read as the reverse complement.
TTATATGCACTGTTGACTACTTTATGTCTTTTATGCCACCCTCGCAAAAGCATGTGTACTATTTTGGCCACCCCAGAAAAAGAAATGCCTGGCTCCGCTCCTGGTTGTAGCATTTGTTGGGTGCTGGCGCACTTCAATGTAATGATGTGATAGTCCTAGGCCCACTCCCATCTGCCTCTCTGGCATCGATTCACCGGCCTGTTGCTGGACAGGCTCCTGCCATCGCCCGCCTCCTCGCTGCCAGTTGCACCACAGCTCATCTTTCGGAGGATCTCCCTGGAAGAATACAGCCACACTTTTGTGTACAGGGATACGATTTAACAATGTCTGAGGAGGTCGAAGAAACAAAAACTTCAGACGAACAGCAGGTAAAATTGAACTACGAGCTAAAAATGAACTGATAAGCTTCTGCTGCAAGCGCTTCAAATGTCGTGAGTTAGCAGGCGGTTAGCAGCAAGCTAGTTAGCGCGTAGCTGCCATGAGCTTATGTCACCAGAGATGCTATCGTAAAAAAATAAAACAACATGCGTTGGCAAATCTAAGCAGAATCCAGTTGTTTTGAGGTCAGAGTGTTAGTTGCTGAAGTTACAATCAATTCGTTGAGAAGTCTGTGAACGACGTTTGATGCCATGGCCCAATATGCCAAGCATAAGGGTGCTAGGCAAACACCAGCTGGAGTTTTAACCCTTGGCGGCGTCTTCGTGGTTGTATATGAATATAATTAGGTGGACATTTGTTGACTAAATTTTATTATCTTATACAGGACGGGGTTATTTTTACGTAAACATTTCTTAAAGTCTGTTCTTGCTCAACAGGAAATAGAGGACAAAGTAATCAGCCCAGAGAAAGCAGAGGAAGCCAAGCTGAAGGCGAGGTATCCTAACCTTGGAGCCAAGCCTGGAGGCTCAGACCTTCTCAGAAAAAGGCTTCAGAAGGGGGTTTGTTTCATACCTTTATTTTGCCAACTTTACGGTGTACATTTTACGACATCCTTAGGTTCTTGAGTAAGGTGTCAGACCTCAGATAAAAAAGCATCGGGTCTTCGGAAAACCTTCGTCATGTGTCAGACTTCGGACTGAACAGCCTCGAACGAAATGCCTACATAATTAATTCAGCAGGAAACATAAATATAAACATAAATATTCTGAGATAAATCTAAAGTTTATGTGAAAAAGTGTGAGGACATGGCAAAGTTAACAGATTTCCAAACAGGCCCATGTTGATGTAATTTATTTTAATTCGTGCCTTTACACTGAACATGTATATTCCCTGTGGCCTTCATTAATGAGAATTTCAATAAAAAAGGGTCCCATGATTGTTTTAAAGTTTTTTTTTTTCCATTATTTTTTTCCTGTCTTGGGCTGTTTAGTTTGAGAGAGTTTGGTCTGACATGACAGAGATATTCTGGAGACTTATGATGTTTTTACATTGAAGGCGTGACACCAAACTCTGAGACCTGAGGATATCCTTAAATATACACCATACAGTTACTTATATAAACAATACTAGTCAAACAACAATTTCATGCCCTGTGTTGTTTTTTCTTTGTTTGTTCAGCCAAAATACTTTGATTCTGGTGATTACAACATGGCCAAGGCGAAAATGAAGAACAAGCAGTTGCCATCTGCACCAACGGAGAAGACTGAGATCACAGGCGGGCACATCCCAACACCTCAAGACCTGCCTCAAAGAAAGACTTCAATTGTGGCCAGCAAACTGGCTGGTTGATGGTTTTAGCTTTACTATTTTCTTACCATTCCAACCCTCACCTCACATCCACCTGCTGTTTACGTTATTGTTTATATTTCACTTTTGTATGTATTCTCTATGAACAAGATGTATGTGAAGCCAGATTCTTGAAGTATTTGCAGGCTATAAATTGTCACTGACTGCAGTCCAACAATGTAGGAGACTAAAATGTTTCTTGATATCTTAAAAAAAAGAAGGAATAGAGATTACCTCCAAATTGTTATATCACATTTGTAAAAATGAATGGCCTCCTATGCTTTCTTGTTAATTAACAGAAGATTTTCACCTTTCAGAATAAATGCCTCCATGCAAACTGGCTTAAAAGCAGCTGAAGAGCAGTTAAGATGTTTTTTGTCATGACTACAAAGAAACCTTTGACCGTGTTACTTATTGCAAAGGTAGAAAATACTTGAGAGTCATGGGAAATGACAGAAATTATGACCATGGTTTACATAGATGTGTGTGAAGTAGAAGTGTAATTTACAAATATACCTTTCAATACTTTTGAGTATTAACCTGCTCAAATGGAGGCATGTTTATTAAAAAAGTGAAAGTGCAGTCACCCTGCTTTTTTTGTTACTTAATCCTATAGCATTTGTGTCTCATCTTCTCTCAGTGGATCTGTTTGACTGAGATTAGACCAGACGCACTTTTGTAGTTAGTTGTATTTTAATTCATTTTATTATTGACATTGGTTAGCTTAGACACACTGCTGTTCTCCATTTCATCCCGACTTCTTAAAATGGCCTTAAAAGTAACAAACTGTTGTTCCTCTTGAGCAATATTTGCTCCCTCAGTAAGAACCTAGGTTGTGAATTTTGCCTGAAATGTCTGTCACTGACTGATCACTAAGGATTTTATGGAAAGAAACTCCCTTGACATGTCTTGGGTGTGCATGTGCATTTACTGTGCAGTCACACTGTGCCATTTGTTTTGTAAATAAAATAGTTTTGCATAATATCTCATTAGTCTGTCTATTAAATTGTGTCTTTTCATTTATTTAAAACACGGTTTAAAATACAACTATTTTTTAATTATAAAAGTTTCTTCTGTGATGTGTTAGTGTTGAAGTCTTACAAATGGCAGCAAGAGTCCATTTTAAATGCAGTTTGTCGTGAGAATGACCACAGAAAGACAAGGATAAACCTAGCTATAGTAAACTTGAAATTTAATAATGACAATTATGAAAAAACGTCAAAATTATGAATACTTAGTCATAATTTTGAGAGAAGTCGAAATTATGATAAAATCAAAGTTATCAAATACTAAGTCTTAATTATTTGAAAGCTTGTGTCCACCAGGTACAAAGAATAGGGTTCCTTGCCCCTATAACAATTTATTTTACCTTGAGGAATCAGGCTTCCATAAAAACATAATGTACTTTAGTTGACACTGATTTGACAGCATGTAATGCTCGTGTTGGCCGTTGGGTGGCACGCAAGACGCTCGATAGTAAACGTGTCAGGGCACGCGCAGCCGAATGTCAACCGTTGTAGCAGAAGTTGAGTCGTCCTGCTGCCTGAGCTCCTCAAGCGCCGAAGAGGAGCTCAGAAAAAGTTAAAACTCGCTGCGCCAACAAGTTACTGAAACTTAAAACTTATCTCTGCTGGCGGAGAACATATGAAGTGGAACTGGAGACATGGCAGCCTCTGAACTTTACACAAAGGTAGGCAAACTGAGTGGAAATTTAACAGGAGACGACTTTGCACTCATTGAACGTCTTTACTCAAACTGTTAGTCAGTGCATCGTATTCTGCCTAGAATTGTTACTTACTCCTGATTTTCCACTTTTTCTTCGCTTTTTGTAGACGTAAAAATAGTTTTTTTCCCCCACATGTATGCTGTTAATATTCCGTGTCCATCCATATCATAGCGTTACGCATGACTCCTGTCTTCTGAGTTAACATATCTTTGATTTTCTAATGTAGACTTCATAGCTGGTTCGCCATTCTTTGTCACAGACTTGAATAATTTGGGTTGAATGGCTCTGACCCTGTTCCCTGCTCCCCTGTCTATCAGTATGCCCGTGTATGGCTCCCAGATGCAGCACAAGTGTGGAAGTCAGCAGAGCTTATCAAAGATTACAGTCCAGGCGACCTGACGCTCTCTCTGCAGCTGGAGGATGGCACGGTGAGACAGGCAAACGCTTCAGACACATACTCACACAGTTACACAAGAGGAGACAGAGGTGCTGAGGTGGAAATGGGTGTGTGATGTTCTGTCAGAGAGCCATGCCTGTATTTCTCTGCCAAAATACTGGCACTGGCACCTCATAGAGTTCTTAGGCATCTGTGATGTTTGGTAAATATACATGGATTCCTAAATTAAAGACCCTCTTCTATCCAAATTCAACTTTGCAAAGTTCAGAGTTGGTGAATGGTAAGGTAAAAGTAAGGTTAGTGCAAAAGCAGCATGAGAAAAGTCTATGACTCGAAGCTGCCTGCAGATATGCTGTCGAGTTTGAACTTGCACAAGAGGTAAGGAATAAGAGCAAACTGCTATCATGAGTGAACATGAATAAGCCCAGAATGGTGTTTATTAATAAGCCTCTTCTTCTCCTGCTTAGTTTTTAGTGTCTAACTATCCACTCCTTCCTTTTTTTACACTGATTGTGGTTTAGTTTTTGTCGTTAAAAAAACCCCCAAAGTAATTGTCTTCCAGTGCTAAGAACTTAAAGCATATTCTTTGTATCTTTCAAGGAGGTGGAACACAAAATAGACCCCAAAAGCAGCAATCTGCCACCGCTAAGAAACCCCAACATCCTGGTGGGTGAAAATGACCTCACCGCTCTCAGCTACCTCCACGAGCCGGCTGTGCTGCACAACCTTAAAGTGCGCTTCATTGACTCCAAGTTGATTTACACCTACTGTGGTAAAGAGCCTCATCATCTTTGACTCACATTATCACTGTCGCTGTAGACTTTGGAGCCCTGCTAGCTGTTGGCTCTGACATAATCTACAGTACATCAGGCTGTTGTTTTGAATCTATGTCAGATAACAAAGAGTATGTGCTGTTTTGTGTCCCTGCTGTATGCAGGAATTGTCCTGGTTGCCATCAATCCCTATGAGAGTCTGCCCATCTATGAAGCTGACATCATCAACGCGTACAGCGGGCAGAACATGGGAGACATGGACCCCCATATATTTGCAGTTGCAGAGGAAGCATACAAACAGATGGCTAGGTTTTCTGTCTTTAATCAGTTAATACACTTCATGGTCCACTTAAACATAGATGAAACGTTAACACTATTTGGTCTGTATGCCTTCAAATCTTCCATCACAGAGATGAAAGAAATCAGTCCATCATAGTGAGTGGGGAGTCAGGGGCAGGAAAAACTGTCTCAGCTAAGTATGCGATGCGATACTTTGCCACGGTCAGCTGCTCCTCTGGTGAGGCCAACGTTGAGGAGAGAGTCCTTGCTTCCAGTCCCATTATGGAGGTAACGTTTGAACGTTACAATAAGTAAAACATTTTAAAATAAAAATGGTTACTTTAACCTTCCCCTGTCTCCTTTAGGCTCTTGGAAATGCCAAGACAATAAGAAACGATAACAGCAGTCGCTTTGGAAAGTATATCGAGATCGGCTTTGACAAGAAGCTTTCTATAACTGGAGCCAACATGAGAACATACCTTCTGGAAAAGTCTCGAGTTGTGTTTCAGGTGAATATCATTTGTATGGATTTACTTCGCATACTTCGAAGTAACTGCCCACAGTGTCTGAATGTGGGACTTCATATGTGTGTTTCTTTGCATGGTTAATTGATTTAAAAGACTCATATGTCCATGTAACATGAAACATGTGTTTATCTTAGCATCCATATGAAAAAAAGCCTGTTTGAAAGATGGCTCTTTGCTCCACTTTTAGGCCTCTGGAGAAAGGAACTACCATATTTTCTACCAGCTGTGTGCCTCTTCACATTTACCAGAGTTTAAGAACTTCAAACTAAGTATGAGAACATTAAGTTTTTACTTGCAATAACAGTTGTGGTAGAATTGATTCAATTCAACATTTTGTGTGATTTCACTTTGAAGGTTGTGCAGACGACTTTTACTACACTAACCAGGGTCAGAGCCCGGTCATAGATGCAGTGGATGATGCCAAAGAGATGGACAGTACCAGGAAGGCCTTTTCACTGTTAGGTGAGTTTTGAGTGTATTTACGTGTTGAATCGACTGAAGCACCTTTATTTTTAACCTATAAACTCTCCTTTCCTCTATATGAGACGGGTTTCAGTCGAGGACAGGCTTTAGATCATTATGAAGAAAAGTTTTTCCCCAGCAAAGACTGGGTTTGTTAGTTTAGCCTCACTCGATTATACTCTCCATTTTAGCCATCTAACAGTTTATTTTTCACTCTTTTCTCAAGCAGAAGCCGAAGTCGGCTTCAGGTTTCCTTTCATTCTTCAAAAAATAAATGGAGAGGTGTTTCCTGCTACTTTTGTTTTGCTGCTTTCAGGTTCCCGTTTATCCGTGCTGGTTTGTCAGTCGGTAAATGTGTCGTATGAAATTCAGTGAAAATCAGAAAACGTGCATCTTTACAGAAATTACTAAATAAACTGTTTATGAATACAGGCCTCTACTTGAGACTAATAGAGCCTGTATTTGCCTTTTGATGCATGTTTTATGATACAAATTTCTGCAATGTTATAAGCTACCCAAAATGAACCAATTAAATGAACAAAGAAGAATTAGAATGTTGGGTGAGAAAAAAAATATTAGAGCAGCAGAAACACCCTGACAATAAGTAGCCATAGACAAAAAATACATGCAAGACAAGCAGGAAGCAGCATTAAATGAATCTGAAAAACATGCAGGGCATGTTTAAGAAAATGAAATTGCAAATCATGCAAATTAAAAAAGAAGCAGCATTAAGTTAATATTGACAAAGGTATCCAGGCAGGACTATACAGAAGCATATGATTCAGAAAGCAAAGCATGCACAATAAATAGAAAAGAGTGAAAACTTCCAGAAAGCATGCAAGCAGTATTATAAAAAAAAAAAACAACAGAAGCAACACATTTTTTGTCAACCCAAGCATGCAACAGTGACTTGTACAACACCTGATAAATGTTGTGTGCTTCTTTTTGCCTCCTCAGTTGTTGTTGTTTTTTTTGTCCATGGCTGTTTTTCATAACGTCTGTTTTTTTTTTATTGTAGGAATCAGTGAAAGTGATCAAATGGAAATCTACCAAATTCTTGCAGCTCTTCTCCATCTCAGTAACGTGGAGGTGAAAGATCTGTCAGCAGACAAAAGCAGCATCATGGTGAATACTAATAACTCATAACCACAGCAAAAGAGTTTTTTTGTTTTGTATTTAGTTCATCACAGTTCTGAATGCTTCTCTGATCCGTGTCTGTTAACTGTTTTCCCAGCCTGATAATGTCCATCTGAGGGTATTCTGTGACCTAATGGGGGTCCCCTGTGAAGAAATGGCTCACTGGTTATGTCACAGGACACTAAAGACAGCCACAGAAACCTTCGTCAAGACTGTGTCCAAAACGAATGCAATCAACGGACGAGATGCTTTAGCCAAACACATTTATGCTCGACTCTTCAGCAGGATCGTGGCGAGTATTAACAGCGCCTTAAAATCTGCAACAAAACAACGCTCCTTCATCGGTGTGCTCGACATCTACGGGTGTGTTTTCATTTAAAGGTGAGAAGTTTTCCCACTTTTTATCCTCAGATTAGTTTAATGTTTACATTTTCTTCTCAGGTTTGAAACATTCGATATCAACAGCTTTGAACAGTTCTGCATCAATTATGCCAACGAGAAGCTTCAGCAGCAGTTCAACCTGGTATGTGACATTTCTTACGGCACACTTTTCATTTTGCTGTCAAAGCATACATGTAAATCATTTTTAGGTGTCACTCCCCGCAGCACGTCTTCAAACTGGAGCAAGAGGAGTACATGAGAGAGGAGATCCCTTGGACGTTGATTGACTTCTATGACAACCAGCCGTGCATCAATCTCATTGAGGCCAAACTGGGAGTCCTGGATCTTCTGGATGAAGAGTGCAGGGTTAAAAAATTCAGTTCTGTTCCTTCTGTTCAGCTGCTTTACTCTGGAGGAACCCCCACCTTTCTATGTTTGGAAGTTATGAGTAAGGCCATGACTAACTTATGTGTCAGCTCTTCCTGTTTCCACAGATGCCCAAAGGCTCTGACGACACATGGGCACAGAAACTGTACAACACTCTCTTGAAGCAGAATGCCCACTTTGAGAAGCCCAGGTTATCAAACAGAGCGTTCATCATCCACCACTTTGCAGACAAGGTAGAACACAGTCTCATGCTGATGAGGGTTGTGTTCCAGTGGTCAGAAAACCACATGACATGGCGTGGAAAGCAAAACTGCTTGTTAGTCCACAATTTATGACTCTTACCCTGAATAGAAAAGCACTGTGGGAAATCGATGCAGCGATGACTCATGTATTTTAATCAAAAGCAGTAAAAGAGTTATGTGTGAAATCATAATATCTGAAGATAATGCTCTTTTTAGAAATTATTTAAGATTCCTTTCATTGCATTACTAATCAGTCTTTTTCATACCATAAATGATGACTGTGACCTTTGCTCCTGTGTGAACACTGTGTGAGCTGTGTCCTTTGTTCTTAGGTGGAGTACCAGTGTGAGGGTTTCCTGGAGAAAAATAAGGACACGGTCAATGAGGAGCAGATAAATGTGATGAAAAAGAGCAAGGTGAAATATTTAACTCTTTGCCTCTTCCACTTTCACTTCCTATTCTTCCCTTTGCCTTTGTTAATGTTTAAAAATATATATATATATCATCAGCGAAAAGAAATAAATGCCTGTTAAGTTTATTTTAAATGATGCAAGTCTTTGGGCACACACCCTGAGATTGTTCCACCACAACCATGGGAGGAAATACACCCACTTTTTTAAACTTCAGATGAACACACTGCCATCTGCTGGTCAGTGATGACTTTGCATTCATGTTTTTCTCTCTGAAAAATGAATTCTTTTCAGTTTGATTTGCTGCTGAAGCTGTTTGAGGATGATGAAAAGGCTGCAAGCTCCGCTGCCAAGCGGAGTGGTGTGAGTGGACGAGGTGGCCAGAGCCAGAAGGATAGTAAGAAAACTGTTGGACTGCAGGTGAGAGCTTGTTGCAGGTGTTAATAAAATAAAACATGTCTGGTGTGGCTCTTCCAAGTTGTCCACTGTGGCATAATCCATTATTAACTGCAGAAGGCGCAACTTTGATAAAGCACAACTGGACAAAACAAAATATCAGTCAAGTTGGCCATGTCATAAAGGATGCAGATATTATACCATTTCAAGAGCTTAAAATTTATTTTGGATTGAATGACACTGTGTTTCTTCAGTATTTGCAGTTAAGATCTGCCATAAAAAATGCACGTCAAGGAACTACACCTGGGTCCAAGTCTGGTCTTGATAAAAAACTTAAGGAAGCCAGCACAGGTCGAGGAACCGTCTCTGCTTTATACAAGATACTTGTCTCATCTCTTCCTTATCCTTACAGCACCACCACCACCACCAAAACACAGTGTTAACGGAACATTAGCTCATCCTTCACTTCAGAGCACTGGGACACAATATTAAAACACCCAACATCAGTCTCTAAATGTGTCCGATATAAAACTACTCAGCTTACATCACTGTTGTGGTGAGACAGGCATCCTTGGGCACTTATTGGGGTCCTGTCCAATGGTTCAAAGACTTTAGTCTCAGTTAATCAGCGCCCAGATGATTGCATACTTGGAAATATGATGGACAATATAAAGCCAAAGACAATTCAAGTATTATTTATTTTGCCTTTATTTCTGTTAAAAGGAAAATTGAAAATGATTTAGGATTTGTTTTAATGATGGCTTCTGTACCCCCCCCCCCCCCCCCCTTTTGCCTCTTTGTGCTGTCAGCCAGTACTTGTGTTGTATAGCAAATGGAGACATGATGTTCTCTTTGTCTTATGTTTGTTTTTGATAAATAATGTATATAAAAAAATAAATAAAATCAAAAAATGTCAGCACTGAAAATCCTATTTACTGTTAAATCTTTTAAATTATACTAAAAATGATCTAATATAAGAGGTTTACCAGTCTGTGAGGTTTAGTGCTATTTAGGAAAGTATCAAACAGATTGTTAAATGCAGGAAAGAATATTCAAAGTGTGAATCAGTAAAAGATTCTTCTTCCCAACTTCTGCTTAATGAGGGTTTTTACATTTCTTTCCTCAGTTTCGACAGTCTCTACATCTGCTGATGGACACGCTCAATGCTACAACTCCTCACTATGTCCGCTGCATAAAGCCAAATGACCATAAAGCTTCATTCAGGTGAGGAGGATTGTTACATTCTTCTGTTTTACATGAGTTACTGCAACAGATACACATGTGATGGAGTAGCACACTGAGTTATGTGAAAGATTGTTTAATTTATTTAAGTTTGGACCCCATGAGAGCAGTGCAGCAGCTTCGAGCATGTGGCATCCTGGAAACAGTTCGGATCTCAGCAGCAGGTTTTCCATCAAGGTAACATGCCACCCCCAGCTTCTGTTGCAGAGCTTGTCCACATTTACTATTTATATTGACTTTAAAGATACAATATATTCATCTTGTCTTATTTATTTGAATATCCTAGATGGACCTACCAGGAATTCTTTAGTCGTTATCGGGTCCTCATGAAGCAAAAGGATGTGCTTCCTGATAGAAAACAAACTTGCAAGAATCTCATGGAAAAACTAATTAAGGTATATCTCAATTATAAGAAAATACTCTTGATAAATGAATTATTTATAACTAAAACCCACTTAAAATATCAGGCTACTGTGTTTCACTTTTAGGACGAGGATCAATATCAGTTTGGAAAAAGCAAAATTTTCTTCAGGGCAGGTCAGGTGGCGTACCTGGAGAAGCTGCGTTCTGACAAGCTGCGCATGGCCTGTGTGCGCATCCAGAAGACGATCCGCTGCTGGCTGGCACGCAAGAAGTACCTGAGGATGCGGGAAGCAGCCATCACTATTCAGAGACACGTGCGAGGTCACCAGGCACGCTGGTCAGTGGAAACATTGAACAGTAAAATAATAAGCTGATGTGTGAACGACCATTTACACTGCAAAAAAAAGAAATCTAAGCAAGTGTTCGTCTTATTACGAGTTCTTTTCTTATGAGTAAGAAAAGAAAACATCTGCCATTGGGGTAAGAGAAAAGTTTCTTGTGTTAAGACGTTATTCTAATTTCAAGAAAATTGACAAGCAAAATTTTCTTATCCCTTTGGCAAACAATCCAGACCTCTTTTTTTAAATTTCTTGAAATAAGACATGTTTCTGGACCTGTCAGTTAAATGTGGCACGTGTAAAGTATAATCAGACAATTTTTGATAAAAAAATAAGACAAAAACAGTTGCTTGGATTTCAGTTTTTGCAGTGTAGCTGCTGTAAAATGATTCTAACCTGCTTGCTTTTTAACATACCAGTTATGTCAAGTTTCTGCGAAGAACCAGAGCAGCTATCGTCATTCAGCGAATGGTGCGAATGTGGTCGGCCAGGAGACGCTACAGGCAGCAACGCTCTGCTGCTCTCGCTATCCAGTGCCGCTTCCGGGCCTATATTGCAAGAAAACGGTACTTCAAGGTGATGCAGAAGGCTTTTTATTTCACTCCAATTCTAAATGATTTAGTTGGACTCAAATGTTTAAGAGTGGTACAAAAGGCCCTTGTCGTATAAACCCACTTTTTTGACAGTTATTGAAACTTTTTCTTATAATTTTGCATCTTTTCAAATTTACAGATGGTGTTTGAGCACAAGGCTGTGGTTATCCAGAAGTGGGCGAGGGGCTGGTTGGCAAGGCAGCATTATAAACGCACCCTGGCATCCATCATTCTGCTACAGAGCTGTGTGCGCCGCATGAAGGCCAAGAGAGACTTAAAGAAACTTAAAGTGGAAGCGCGCTCAGTGGAGCACTTCAAAAAACTCAACAATGGCATGGAGAACAAGATTATGCAGCTGCAACACAAGATTAACGAGCAGGTGAGTGTTGTGAGTGTATTTTGGGGGAAACCTAGTTTAGTCAGGTGGTTGTTTACTCCAGCATACCATAAGAAAAAAACAAACATGGAAATACTGGGTTATTTGGAGTCATCGATCACATGAACAGCATGTGTCTGTTTTCTCTCCCTGCAGCACAAAGAAAACAGAGAGCTCACTGAGAGGCTGAATTCTGTGGCGAAGACTCAAGCTCTGGAAAAGGAGAGGCAGAGGAAGGAGATCGAAAACCTCCATCGATCAGAGCAGGAGGCAAAAACCAAAGCGGAGAAGCTTCCTTCACTTCTGGAGCAGCTCACCTTCCTGCAGAATGAGCTGGACAAAACACGCAGGGAGAAAGATGAGCTGGAGGAACAGAAGAAGGCTTATGTTGAGGAGACACAACAGGTAGGCCTGTGATCACTCATCTGAATAAGTCCAACTCCACAGCCTAACAACTTATCTAAACATATCATAGCACTCTTTCTTATAGAACATCAAATGATTATTGACATAGACATGGATTCAGTTTCATTTTGTTGGACTGCAGTTGCAGCTCACAACCTTTAACATCTGTGTTTATTCTTTTGCATTGAGCTGTACAGCAAAATGTGCTCACTGCTGAGTGTTAATCACTCGTCAAACTATCCTCACATTCATTCCTGCTTTAAGCTGTTTGATTATTTATTTCTTACACTGTTAAAGAAGGAATGAAAAAAACTATAGGTTTTAGGTATTTTACAAATCATCTATGATGGCATGTGAAAAGAAATGTGAGAATAACACCAAAAATACACCAGATATTTCTCAGGTCTGGCTCCACTCCATCATGGCACCGGATCAGACAGACTTCCATTCAAGTCTTTGTGTCACCTCATACTGGATCAGCTCTGTTGCGGTCCGGCGACGTCCCTGCTCTGGCAAGTCAGAGCCCGATGCATCAGATATGCCGTTTTGATACCTATTTTTGCTAGATGTCGGAGCTGTGAAGTATGGATTTACAAAATCCAGGTCGAGTGGGACACAAAGTCGTGCATGAAAACTACATAAAAATGCCCAGTGATTTTCAAAATAAAACCAAACCAGATCGTATTTAGTTTGACCACAACAACAAACTGACACGATGAGCGCAGCCGTGCCAGGAGTCAACAGGTTTGAGGTTTGATTGCCCAACATGAATGAGGAGAGGCTCATCATTAGGGTTGGAGTTGAGGGAACTCCTCTGTCTCCAGACTGAATCAGTCCTGAAACATGCCGAAATGAAAATACAGCCGGTGTGAGTTAACGGACGAGAGAGCATGCAGTCAACACGGAATGGAGCAGAGTCAGACTGGAGACACATCTGGTGTTTTCCAGGTGTAAGATTCATAATTCAGTGAAATAAGTAGGTAATTTGTACACTTGTGTATGTTTCAATAACTTCAAAAACCTTGATAAATCTGTGTCCTGTTCCACTCAGGTGGTAGAAGAGCTTAATATGAAGAACAGCTTGTTGAACAGCGAGAAAGATGAACTAAAAAAACAAATCCTGGAACAAGCCCAACAGCTATCAGGTACTGAGAAATTCACCCCAAACCTGTGTGGTTCTTACATAACAGCTTAATGAAGTAGAAATTAAGGAGCAAACAAACGTGTTCTGTTTCAGAGATTAAAACCAACGAGGAGATTACTAAACAAACGGAGAAGGACTTAGCCGAAGAACGCTCTCGCTACCAGAGTCTGCTGAGTGAACACCTGGACCTGGAGGAGCGACACAAAGACCTGAGAGCAGAGATGGACATAAACATTGTGAGCAGCACTGGATTTAAAATGATATGCCGAATAATTACAGCTCTGGCTTTTTATCCGCTGTGTAATGTGAGCCTTCTTTACTTTTTTAAACTTTCTTATCAGAGTCAAAGCAAAACTGACCAAATTAGGAAGGACTCCATCTACAGCACCTGCTCAGAATTAAGTCAGAGCTTGGGATCAAGTGAGGAAGACGGAAGCCCCATACACACAGAGGTAAGGAAGAGTATGACAGATTTTAATGAGCTAATATTAGGAGTTGGAAATAGTGCTTCATAATGGTCTGTAATTGTGTCGAATAGTTAAAGCGCACATTTGTGTTTGAATTGGCCTTTTTTTTAGGATGAGTCCCAGTTGACAGTGGACCTGCCTGTGCTTCTTAAGCTCCAGAGGAGAGTGACGGAACTGGAGCAGGACAAACAATCTCTGTGGGAGCAGCTGGATAAGAAAGAAGAAGCACAACAAGAAAAAGCAAAAGTATGGACTGAAACAACAGCTTTGTTTTATTATGAAATGAAAAAGAAGCCTTTTGGGTCGATAAGTTTCATGGTTTTGTACTAATTGTTAATAAATGATTATTCATACGATGTTTTAATCTTATATAAGGAGGTGGAGAAGCAGAGAACTGCTGGACGAACAGAACTGGATTTGGAAACACTAAAGGTTTGGTTCACATATGCTTACCTTAAAGCTGTTTTCATCATTAATATTTATCTGCTTAACATACATAAATGGGTGAAAGAATAGTCAGTTAGTAAAACTGAAAAATGTCAATTGGTGTAACCGATGTTTCTCAAAAAATGGGATATTGTGCAGAAAAGTAACTTTTTAACACTCTACTACACTTTAAAAAATGAAATTTAAAATGATTTTAAACCAACTTACCCAAAAATAGAGAGAAAACATTGAAGTCTACGGCATACTGACTTGCTCAGTAAAGTAAAACCCATATTATCTAAGTTTAAAAATGAAATACTTGAAAGATACTTTGAGGTGACATTTCAAAACAAATAACTTATTTCATCACACTTGCATAAGTACTTGTCACAATTTTGTGGTTACACAATTTGACAATTTAATGGGACTGATTCTTTAATTAGTTAAATAATCCAACCCTTATTTGTCACTGTCCCAAATACGGGACCAAACTGATATTTATCTCACTCTTTATGCAGCGGCAAGAGCTGGAGACAGAGAACAAGAAGCTAAAGCAGGATTTAAATGAGCTGCGGAAATCTCTGACCAATGAAGACGATGAAACAACACCTCCTGCTCCTGGCACTCTGCCCTACAACATTCTGCTGGAGCAGCTCAGTTCTTCTAATGAGGAGCTGGAGATGAGGAAAGAGGAGGTGCTGCTCCTCCGGTCACACATGGTCCGCCAGGAGGCTCTTAAACACAAGGTGAGAAAATTCATCACCGTTGTTTTCTTCATTGTAGTGTTTACTTTTCATGCAATGGAGTAATTGGTCCTTTATTATCTGACCTCCCAGGACTCTGTACTTGGAGATGGAGTGAATTTGGATCTTGAAATTCCCTCTTATAAAGAAGTCAACAGGTAAGACAGTGTGGCTCCCACTTCAGTTTAAAACCATCATGTCTCACAATGTGATTTCATTCTCTGATGCTTTCCTCAGGTCCACTGACATCCACACGCTGAATGAAGATGGAGAGCTGTGGCTGGCCTATGAAGGCTTAAAAGAAACAAACAGGTAAGGACAATAATATTCCATAGCTGTAAAAAACTCATACGCATGTTCATTTAATATGGACACAGAAACTGTACTGCTATCTGCCAGACTCCTGGAACTCCAGATGCAGGAGCAGAAACGTCTTCAGAGTGAGAAGTACAGGAAGCTGCAGGAGGAGACGAACAAGTTGAAGGCTGAGAAGGAGCAGCAGCAGAAGTTTCTGGCGCAGAGCCTCCTCCTTCCTGAGGACGCCCGCATCGAGGCAAGCCTGAGGCATGAGATCACACGGCTGACCACTGAGAACCTGGTGAGTCTACAGATCTAATTTTCAGATTCTAAAGTCTGTGTAGTGAAAGTTTTTATCTAATGTGCTGTATTTGATGATTTAAGGAGCTCCTCGAGCAACAAGAGAAACAGGACAAAAACATTCGCAAATTGAAAAAGCAGCTTAAACTCTACATAAAAAGAGTTGAAGACTATGAAGGTAACTGCACAACACCGACTTTTATGCAGTATTTTTTTATGAGACTTTAGCAGCAAACTTTCATCCCTTTCTGGTTCCTCTGCGGTGTTCAGCAGGTGCTCAGCAGAAGAATAACCCGTCTATAATGGACACTCAAATCAGAACAGTGCACATCACCCGTAAAGAAAGAGAGTACCAGGGCATGTTGGAGTACAGAGAGGGTGACGAGGGCCGATTACTGAAGAACGTGGTCATAGGTTGGCTGAAACCTTTTCTTAATCAAATTATTAAATTCTTAGTTACATAAAGAGATCGGAGTGCAGTGTTGTTTGAGGATTTCGATTTTAATCTTCTCAGATCTGAAGCCTCGTGGTGTAGCAGTCAGCTTCCTGCCAGGACTCCCTGCTTACATCATCTTCATGTGCCTACGACATGCAGACAGCATGAATGATGATCAGAGAGTCAGCAACCTGCTGAATTCCACAATCAGCAGCATCAAAGGGGTCATAAAGGTGAAGAAAACAGCCCTTTTCTGTTTAAAGATGTGGATTATTTCTTTCTTTTGAGTTCATTTTTACTTTCTTTTCACAGAGGAGGGGAGATGACTTTGAGGTGGTGTCTTTCTGGCTTGCCAACACATCCAGATTAATGCACTGTCTGAAGCAGTACAGTGGAGACGAGGTAAGTTTAAGAAAGCTTGGACACCAGTTGATCAGATTTATTAATTTCACCTCATTGACCCTGGATATCTGTGTGATCTAATAAATCAGGTCATCATGAAGCAAAACACAGCAAAACAGAATGAGCAGTGCCTGACCAACTTTGAACTGACAGAGTACCAGCAGGTCTTTGGTGACCTGGCCATCCAGATCTACCGCCAGCTCATCAAATGCATGGAAGAGATCCTGCAGCATCTCATTGGTGAGGTCACATAATATCTAACACCATGCTCTTTACATACCTGACCATAACAGTGACTCAGACAGTCATCAATATGTCTGTGTAGTCTCGAGCATGCTGGAGCACGAGACCATCCACGGTGTTTTGGGCTCCAAACCGACAGGCCTGAGGAAGAAGAGCACCAGTACCCCAGAGGAGGGCGCCATCACCGTGGATGTCCTCCTGCAGCGTCTCAGCTTCTTCCACACCACCATGATGCAGCACGGGATGGACTTAGAGATCATAAAGCAGGTGGTCCGGCAGCAGTTTTACATCATCTGTGCCGTAACACTAAACCACCTGCTGCTGAGGAAG
This sequence comes from Labroides dimidiatus, assembly GCA_030710495.1. NCBI lineage: Eukaryota > Metazoa > Chordata > Actinopteri > Labriformes > Labridae > Labroides > Labroides dimidiatus. Next base: position 23,400,468 of record CM061147.1, on the reverse strand, counting down.
GACATGTGCTCCTGGAGCAAAGGCCTGCAGATCAGGTGCGGCTTAGCATTTTGTGAGAGTGTTACAAAACTTGTTCACAGTTATGCAATCTTTGTAGAATTGTTTAATTTAGATCTAGACACAGACGGAAGGGATTACACCTACCAAATATGTCCCTGAGCTGCATATTTTTATTTATATTAACAAGCTCAGCTACACTGAGCACAGGAAAAAAAAACAACAAATGTGTCAGCTAAATATAAATATTAAGTCTGAATTCTTTGCTTCTGGCTGCAGGTACAATATTTGGCAGCTGGAGGAGTGGCTGGCAGAGCGGGAGCTGTCAGACTGTGGTGCCAAGGAGACTCTGGAACCTCTTGTTCAGGCTGCACAGCTTCTACAGATCAAGAAGAAGAATGAGAAAGATGCCAAGGCTATTTGTGAAATGTGCACTGCCCTGACAACAGCACAGGTCTATTGTCACACTATACTCATCAGTATAAATATGCAGAGGTGAAATGTTGACTGTGCATCATTGAATATATATTTTTTTACAGATTGTTAAAGTATTGACCTTATACACTCCAGTAATTGAATTTGAAGAGCGAGTGTCGACATCTTTCATCGCCATCATAAGAGTAAGTCACCTAAGAGTGTCTTAGTTTTGTTTCATCATGCTAATTGAGAACTTTTACATGTATTTTTTTTTTACACTACAGAACCTCTTAAAGGACAGAGTTGAGTCATTAACCCTGATGATGGATGCAAAGAAGATCTTCTCCATCACTCTCCCCTTCTCGCCCTCCACTGTGGCCCTGGAGACCATCCAGATCCCTGCAAGCCTAAATTTGGGATTCCTCAAACGCGTCTAGACCAGGAAGCGTTTACTGGTGATGTGTGGTGCTCATGATTCTGTTTATCAGACTAAAAATAAACAGATCTGTGTATAAGCTTTTCAGCACTGCAAAGCCAAAGAGTTGTGCTGTGTGAACAGTTAAATTACAGACAAAAAAGGTCATCCCTCCCCACACCTAACCTTATTAAGGTGTTCATGGCTGCAGTAGCTCATTTCTTGCTCTGAATTTCCGCTCATTCAGCTTCACTTAACTACACAATTTGACATTTGTAAAAAACAAGTTTCACTTTATTGGAATATAAACACATCCTAAATTAGTATATCTCTTTAAATAAATCCTTTGAGAATGTTAAACCTCAGTGGATAATGTTAAAATGTTGATTTGCATCTGAAATGCTGGAGCACTGTTTTATCTCTGTCACTTTATATTTTGTCAGTACTAACAACAGGTGATGGTATTTATGTCTCTAGTAGGAGAAGAACCATATGTGTATTTATGCAGTCTTAATTCTGTCGGTTATAATAAAGGCCGGCTTTTGGAATAATGGATCTCACATCTCTTTTTTAACTTGCTACAAATACCCAAGAAAATATACTATTTCCATATATGTCAGTTTTTCCTTCATTGTAAACATTTTTGATATATAAACTGTTTGGAAGAAGGGCTGTAGTCTCAAAACTTAAATGTGAGTGTACAGGGCTATTCCTAACTACTCTCAAAGCTGCTAGTGCTTGTTTTGTCTTTCTTTTCCAATACAGGTCATTGGTCTGTATTTACAAATGCTGATCAGGCTTTAGAGCCCCTCGAGCTCTCAGGTGTTGTGTTCTTTTAAAAGTCTTCCCTTTGCTTTCTAACATTGCAAGCACATTGATATTTTAAGTCAAACAGTTTAAGGTTGTGAAACATTAACTGAAAAGTATATATGGATTTTTCGAGTACCTTAATTTTCTGTAAAAGTGCCTTAAGTGTGTCACATATGGTGAGCAGTCTTGAGTCTGCATCCGGCTTCTTTTGTTGTCACAGTCCTGATCAAACGAGCACACCCCGATCTTGGTGATGCCGCTGTCACAAGACGAGAGGGAGGCGGAGTTAGACTGCCAAAGTCCACAGCAGGTGAGCAACAAGGCAGCCAGGAAGACACGAGACGAATTTGGGATGCGAATGACGGAATTTCAGAATAAAAGCCGGGTGTGTCGCTTGTAAAAGAGCGGTTTTGTTCAATAGTCTGTGGCTGATAACCCTTAAACTTAAGCTATATCTTGTAATTTTTAAACAGAATGTTGAGGGGTTTTTTTTATTAGCAGGTAAACCAAACAGGTTTTTCAAACGTGTACTGTACTATAATGAAGAACGAAGCTCGACGAGTTTTAAGAAATCTGCTCATTTTTAGTTAAAATAAAGGGATACTTGTTTGAATTTTAAAAACATTGAGACACTTTAGGACCCCTTGCTTTCTGAAATAGGTAATAGCCGAAATAATGGGTAATAATGGGACAGCTCGTCAAAGTCAGCTGAAAGTCCATAAGAAAGTATAATGGCGTAGAGTAAAATCACAGGCTAACCAATGTTAAGCATGTATATTAAATGAAACACTAACATTTTAAATAAGTTTAGGAAGATTTTAAAGTTCAGTGAGTGTTAATTTGTAAATCTAACCGGAAACGCGATATTTTTACGTTTAGCTTGATGCTGCCAAACTTTTGAGGGGCAGGGAGGAAAATCGTTGGCAACCGGGAAAGTACGGTGATACAACAGGTGGTAAACAAATGTTCTGGCCGAAGAAGTGAAAACACTTATGAATAAAAATGGCTCTTTTTGAACTGTACACTAAGGTAAGAGCAAAGCACTTGGTTTTTATTATTAGAATGCTGATGCTTGCCACCGAAATGCGGCTTTTGAGAGACATATGGAAACTTTTTCCTGGGGAGACAGGTGGTCAGCTAATGACGTCGGGTTGTTAAAGTTGTCTGTTTGAGTTAAATGAAACATCCATAAGTGTCCTTAAACTTTTGCATTGTTACATGTCACACTACAGTGTCTTTTGATGAATTATAAACTTGTAAACAAGTTTCGTCCCTTAGTACAACAGGGTGTGGATACCAGATACAGACCATGTGTGGAAATCAGCTGAGATCAAGACAGACTTTCATTTTGGGGACAATGTTCTTGAATTGCTTCTTGAAGATGGCACTGTGAGTAAGATAAAACATGACCAATAAAACCTGTCAGTGGTTTTATGATGGTGGGAAGACGCTGACCTGACTATTTTATGCACGTTAATGTCATTGTGCAGGAGTACAAGCACCCAGTGGACCCGTCCAATCCTCAGCTCCCTCCTCTTCGTAACCCAGATATCTTGGTGGGGGAGAATGACCTCACAGCTCTCAGCTACCTGCACGAGCCTGCAGTCCTTCACAACCTTAAAGTGCGATTCATGGAGTCCAGAATCATCTACACCTACTGTGGTATTGTTGAAACAAATCTCTGGTTGTCAAACTTTGTTTAAGCACCAAAGTGTTGACAGCTTCTGCTCTTGGCTCAGCCCATGCTGTTTCCTTGTATTCAGGTATCATCCTGGTGGCTGTAAATCCATACAAACAGATTCATATCTATGGAGATGCAATTATTCATGCCTACTCAGGCCAGAACATGGGAGACATGGACCCACATATATTTGCAGTGGCAGAGGAGGCTTACAAAAAGATGGCCAGGTAGATTAAAAATACAACCATGACATAAATTATAATATGTAGTAAAGTTATAACTGTCCAAACATCCTTTTTATCTCTCAGAAACCACAAGAACCAGTCCATCATTGTCAGTGGAGAGTCTGGAGCTGGGAAAACAGTGTCCGCTCGATATGCTATGAGGTACTTTGCTGTTGTAAGCAAATCTGGAAGTAAGACTCGAGTTGAAGATAAAGTCTTGGCGTCCAATCCCATCACAGAGGTATTATTACCCTACTACCCTGTTTAATGCATTCATTTAAACCTCTTTCACTGTGATAACTTAAAGCGCGAGTCCTGTGAATCTTCTCCAGGCGATAGGAAATGCAAAGACCACCAGGAACGACAACAGCAGCCGTTTTGGGAAATACACAGAGATCAGCTTTGACAAGAAGTTTCGAATCATCGGAGCTAACATGCGGACATATCTGCTTGAGAAATCTAGAGTTGTTTTTCAGGTAGTGTGGGAAAAAACAAAGCCTATATAACTTTCTTTATAATCTAATTCACAATAATGACACTCTTGTTTTAATCAGGCAGAAAACGAGCGGAACTATCACATATTCTACCAGATGTGCTCCTGTGCTCACTTGCCAGAGTTTAAGAGTCTCAGACTGTGTGAGTGTTTACTGCAGATATGATTTGTTGATTCAGTCTTAAATCGTTGTTACTTCTGAATTAATACATGATTCTTTTTTATTTAGCAAGTGCAGATAAGTTTCAGTACACCTGTATGGGCGGTGACATCACTATCGAAGGTGTAGATGACAAGAAAGACATGGAGGAGACTCGACGGACCTTCTCACTTCTTGGTAAAAAAAAAAAAAAAAATTCCAAATGCTGCACTTTTATTTTATAAGTGAGTAATCTTTAACATCAAGGACCTCTCTCTGCTTCTCCAGGGTTGAAGGAGGACTTTCAGGCTGATGTGTTCAGAGTTTTGGCAGCAATTTTGCACCTTGGAAATGTTGAAATCAAAGACTCTGGAAGTGACAAGTCATCAGTTTCTGTAAGTCTCGACTCACCTGGTGTGAGATTAATGTTTTTACTTACAGATCTTTTAATCTTTGTAAATGTCTTTCAGCTGAGTGATCCACACCTGGAAGTCTTCTGTGAGCTGCTCGGTGCAAGCGCAGAGGGGTTGGCACGTTGGCTGTGCCATCGAAAGATCGTGCTGGTGGCTGAGACGGTGGTGAAGCCGATGCCTAAAGAGAAGGCGGTGAATGCCAGAGATGCTCTTGCCAAGCAGATCTACGCCCATCTGTTCGACTGTGTTATCACCAGAATAAACACGGCTCTGCAGGTCCCAGGAAAGCAGCATGCTTTCATAGGTGTTCTGGACATCTATGGGTAACACAGACATGACGCTTGTTCTCTACCTTAATCTTCTTGATATCCGTGTCTGTCTGCAAACTTTGATGTTATTATTTTTTTTGTCCCCAGCTTTGAAACCTTTGACATCAACAGCTTTGAACAGTTTTGTATCAACTACGCAAACGAAAAGCTGCAACAGCAATTCAACTTGGTATGCGCCAGATCATAACATAACATATCATAACAAATCTTTGAACTTCTCTTTCTATGGAGATTTATTCTTTTGTCTTTAAAAAATTTCAGCATGTGTTCAAGCTGGAGCAAGAGGAGTACATGAGAGAGGACATCCCCTGGACGCTGATTGATTTCTACGACAACCAGCCAGTCATTGATCTGATCGAAGCAAAGCTGGGGATCCTGGACTTGCTTGATGAAGAATGTTTGGTAACTGAATTGATGTGATAATTGGATGTCTTCCTCATTTTTGTGTTCCCGTTGTTGTGTTTTTACAATATGTCTGTTTTCTCACCAGTTTCCTCAAGGTACTGATCAAAGCTGGCTGCAGAAGCTGTTCAACTACCTGTATTCCAACCCCCTGTTTGAGAAGCCGAGGCTATCAAACGAAGCCTTTGTGATTCAACATTTTGCTGACAAGGTGCTGTAAAATTCACCCTCAGAACTGCGTCACAAAATCAACTCCTGCTGTTACACTTAAAACTCTTTGACTGTTTCTTCGTGAACAGGTGGAGTATCAGTGCAAAGGATTCCTTGAAAAGAACAGAGACACTCTCTATGAGGAGTTAGTTGATATTATGAGAGACAGTAAGGTAATCAAAGACCCTGTTCTTTATTTTTATTTTTCCACTTCTTTCCGAAAGCTTCTGCACGATGAAAGCTGGAACATGTAGCAGAGTTTTTTCCTGTTTGATCATACTTCTTCTGTTTGCTACTCTTATCAGTTTCCCTTTCTGGCCAACTTCTTCCAAGAGGAGGAGCTTCATGCTGTGAACAACAAATGTGTCAAAGTGAGGTCCGCCAGGCCCGGAGTGAAAGCAACCAATAAGCAGCTGAGGTCCTCTGTGGGAAATAAGGTGGAAATAGTCACACTTTTGAAAACAAATGGTTTCATCTGGTTTTGTTTTCCTATCTCACCATCTAAATGTTTTAATGTAGTTCTGCAGCTCGCTCTCTTTACTAATGGAAACACTGAATGTCACCACCCCTCACTACGTGCGCTGCATTAAGCCTAATGATGAAAAGCTTGCATTCGAGTGAGTACTGACAGAGCTGTGTTTGACATGAGCCACTCTGTTTAACTGGAGATGTTTGCATGTTTTTCTTTCCCGTTCACGAGAGTGACGCTTGTTTTGTTTTGAGGTATGACTCAAGGAGGGTGGTGCAGCAGCTGAGAGCATGTGGAGTCCTTGAAACTATTCGTATCAGTGCACAAAGCTATCCCTCCAGGTGATTTTAATCACTACATGAGTCTAATTACATTTCAATGTCGTCTTTTAAATTACTCCTTAAAACACACTTTTATGGGATGTCTTCTTATTGCCTTTTGCCTTTTACCCCATTCCTACATTTTTTATGTTATTTTTTTGAGCTATTTCATTCACCTGATATTTTTATTCTCTTCAAAAACTTGGTTTTATCTGATTATTGTATTTATATTTATTATCATTACTGTCATTATTATCATTTTACTACTTTTATTACTCTAAATACTTTACATTAGCATTGATATATTAACTTTTGGCTTTTATTATTATTATTATTATCACGACCTTATTCTTCTTTTATTTCTTTATTGATCTACTTTTTATTTTTGCTGTTTTACCTCTGGTCCTCGTGGGCTCGGTCTCTGTTGTTGGGTTCTCGTGCTGCCTGGGTTCTCTTCTCCTGTCGTTGGGTTTTTATGTATTTGGCGTACATTTTGGGGTTGTATTTCTTTGATAAGTGTTATTATGGCACTGTTTATTTTATTTCACTTATTTTGTTCCAGGACTTCTGTTGTTAAGCGCTTGGTACATTTGTTTTTGTTTTCAGGTGGACGTATAACGAGTTTTATAGCAGATACAGTATCCTAATGTTGCACCAGGAAGCTGACCTCAGTGACAAGAAACAGACCTGCAAGAACGTCTTGCAGAGGCTGATTCAGGTTAGTTATCTTTTAATAGAACTTTTTTCCATTTTGTGTGTCATCATGCACTTTTAGATCAGTTTAAACCATTTGTTCTACCTCAGGACCCCGAGCAGTATAAGTTTGGCCGGACAAAGATCTTCTTCCGAGCTGGTCAGGTGGCGTATCTGGAGAAGCTGCGCCTGGACCGTCTGAGAGGAGCCTGTGTCACCATCCAGAAACACGTCCGTGGGTGGAGCCAGAGGAGGAAGTACCTGCGTATGAGAGAGGCAGCAATCATCCTCCAGCAGTACATCCGCGGTCAGAGGACAATCCGGTGAGGGGTGTTCACTCACACGTCTGTTTTCCTGAAGTGATCCTGAAATGTAATGCTGTGTGTTTCTTTTAGTAAAACAGTGAGTGCTGCAACGCTGAAGCAGGGCTGGGCGGCGCTGGTGATCCAGAAACACTGGAGAGGTTACCGCATGAGGCAGATCTACCAGATTGTCCGTCTGGCTAGCATTACCATCCAGGCCTTCACACGAGGATGGATTGCCCGCAAACAGTACAAAAAGGTCTTGAATGAAATTTCTTGATACATTTTGCCATAAAGTTTGAGTTAGTTAGCTAAAAACACACCTTACATCTCCTTTTTCTAATCCTCAGATGATTAAGGAGCACAAAGCTCTGGTTCTACAGAAGTACGCCCGAGCATGGCTGGCACGCCGGCGTTTCCAAACCATGCGCCGCTTAGTGCTTAATGTTCAGCTTTCCTACAGGGTGCAGCAGCTCCGAAAGAAGATAGAAGAACAGGTAAAGATGTTTCTCCTCCTTCTTCATCCTTTTACCGTCATATAAAGAATATCAATGACTCCCTGTTTCCTCACAGAGTAAGGAGAACCGTGGATTAGTGGAGAGGTTGACAACCTTGGCCACCTCCCATTCTCAAACTGTGGACAAGCTTCAGGGACTGGAGGCAAACCTTGAAAAAACCACACACCTGAAGGCATCAGTGGAGGAGAGGGAGAAGAAAACAAAAGAGGAAGCCAGTGTGGTGAGTCTTGAAAATGATGCCTTGGATGTTTCCATGTTTGATTTTAGAGGAGACTTTTATAAAGCAGGTTTTAATTCTCCCTCCAGGCAATTGCATTGCTTCAAAAGGACTTTGATGCACTTAAAGTTGAAAAGCAGAACTTGGTGAAAAAGTTTGAATCTTCCTCTAATGAGGCCAAAGGTAAGATGACTCAATATTCTGCAAAATGTTACTTTCACTGCAGTTTCCAACCAGTTCTACACTCTTACAGAGAACTTTGAGCAATTAAAGAGCAGTATCATGGAAGAGAAAGAATATGAAGCAAGACTTAGAAAGTAAGTCATAAACATATATGTTATCTAATAAAAGCAAATACAAAATCATCTTTCCTTACTACTTTGGTAAATGAATAATATTCTTCTTTGCAGGGTTGCAGAGAACAACATCGAGATCCAGAGACGGGACCACGATAACGAGGTGGAAACTCTAAAAGAAGAGATAAAGAGACTGAAGGAAGAGCGAGTCAGTCTGCTGAGGAAGATCGAGGAGGCAGAGCAGGTGAACACTGACCTGCAGGAACAGATTATCCAACTCACCAAACACGTCAAAGGCATCCCAGAGCTACGCAGAGACATCAACAACCTGCAAAACCAGAGAAATAACATGGACCGGAAGATGAAGCAGCAGTCAGAACAGGCTCGAGGTATCAACTCAAAGATGTTTCAATGATTCAGCCAAATATATGAAAAATCACAGTAGTTTGCTGATGATGCGGTGATGTGTCTCTGCAGTAAAAATGAACGATATCACGAGGCAGCTTCTGGGAGGGGTTGTCGAAGAGGAGGTCCTTTTAGGGTAATAAATGTGTTCGTACTTCCTCCCAAATAACACTTTTATATCTCGAATTAAGGCCCTAAACCTCACATTATGTTTCTTCTAAGGCTAAGTCCAGACAACTCAGAGAAGATCAATGAAGTTGAAGACATGCTGGCAGCTTTTGACAACCTACAGAAAGCTACCAAGTCTGTTTTGGACAACTACAGCAATCATTTCACTTTATGTCAGTGTTTTGTTTTGTTTTGTTTTTTTTTGCATTTGTGTGTCTGATGGATGTGGTTCCATTTTGATTTTAGGATACTTGAAACCCACCAGAAGGAGCAGAAGGAAAAATATGAAACCAAAGTGGAAGGCTTGAAAATAAAGGTGGAGCATCTTCAAAATGAGAACAGCAAGTTGCAAAATCTGTTTGAGGAAAAAAGTAATATCAACGAGAACATTCGCCAAGAGGTGTCCAGGCTGTGCAACGAGAACTCAGTGAGTGTTTTCATGTGTTTTATTTCATATTTCACTCCTCAGGAGAGGTGAGGTGCAGAGCATAACATGATTTGACATCATCCATAGGTCATACCTGAGCTGAAACTGCAGGTTTCTGACCTGCAGAGACAAAAGCAAGAGCTGGAGGCCAATGTGGAGGAGCAGAAAAAAGAATTAGCTGGTAGATCTGAGTATTTCATTTCAACTTTTCCTTCTTATGCTGTTTGCTATTTAACTTTTCACTCCTGCAATCCAACAGAAAAGTCCGATGAGATCTCAAATGTTCTCCAAAAGAAGATTAAAGATGAGAGCTCACAGCGCAGGTAAACTACCTGATTGAAGTTTGAATTTCTTGATTTAAAAAAAAAAAAAAAGCAATGGTCATTTCCAAACTCAGCTGATTTTTGCTGCTCTTTAGGCACTTTGAGGAGAAATCTGAGGAGCTTGAGGAGCAGAAGAGGGAGCTTCAAGAACAGGTGGAGGAGCTCGAAGAGGAGAACAACCACTTGAAGAGGCAGCAGCAGATGGAGAGCGAGGCCAAGAGCAAACTGAGACAAGAGATTTCACAGCTAACTGCGCAGAATATGGTGAGGGTGACAAGGAAGTGATTGTATATTTTGTCTGTGTAGGGTAAATTAATACAGTTTCCCTTTTTCAGGACTTTGAAGAGCTGCTTGATCACAGGGACAGACTGATTAAGAAACTCCAGAGTCAAATCAAAAGCCTTGAAACATCACAGAGAGGTAGCTTTCCTCTTTTGTCTATGAAGTGTTTCCACATCAGACTGCTTCATTTTCATCATTTTGATTTCTCTCTTACAGCTAAGCAAATATCTGCACCTGCCATCCCCAAAGATTTCCTCGGCATGCTGGAGTACAAACGAGAGGATGAAGCCCGGCTCATTCAGAACATCATTCTGGGTATTTATCCTCTCTTTTTTTATCTGGCTACATTCAACCCATTCATTTTAAGAGCTTGTTCAGCAAGTCTCTCTGTTTAACAGAAACTCGATGTAATTCTCTTCTCTTTCCTTATAGACCTGAAGCCCAGAGGTGTAGCGGTTAATATGTTCCCCACTCTGCCAGCCTACATCATCTTTATGTGCATCCGCCATGTCGACTACCTGGATGATGAGGCCAAACTCAAATCTCTGATGAATGGAATCATCGGGGCGGTTAAGAAAGTCATCCTGGTGAGGCAAAATATGTCGGCTCAAGAGCTTACATGATTAGAATCTAAAAGCTATTTGTAAAACTAGGTTTCTAAAATGTTAGCCAACTAACTTCCCATTTTTTGATTATTGAAGAAAGTTTTATCTTTAGCTGTCTCCAAAGGGCAGCTGGTGTACAGGGCATAGACAACACACAGCAAGCAACATAAAAACAGAAACCACCAGACATTTTAAAAAGCTAGCGAAGTAAAAGTCAACGAGTGTAGCAGTGATGAAGACAACAGTGTTTTTAAAGAAGTTTTCTAACAGAGACCGTTACATTACATACAAAAATAAAATGAAAGTGCAGCATTAACATTAAACATAAAAAACTTACAGAATATATAAACAGATGAAGGTCACTGGTGTAAATTTATACAGCATCATCATCTGTACCATATAGAGCTACGTATATGATGCCATACGAAATGATTCGTACACAACACATCATATGACGCCACACGATAGGTTACGATATAATACGATGTAGTCTGTACAATATGATTCAGTATAATAAACTAAGAAAACATGATGCAATACAATTCAATATGACACTATACAACATGATAGGATATGATAAATTAAGTTACAGTATGACACAATACCATAGGATGTGACTTGATAAGATACGACATGACAACACAATATGATACAATATGACAATAGGATATGACATGATACAGTGTGATTAGTATAACAGGCTAAGATACGATGTAATACCATATGACATGATGTGATATGACCTGTTAAAATCAAAGACTGTATAATTAATGGACATAGTCTCTGCAACGTCACCTGTCTGTTTCTGAAACAGATTTTTGAAGCTAATAGGCCGGTGCAGCCATATTGGAAACGGTGCAGACTTTGAGTCCCCACCAAGAGGCGACATCTGGTAGAGAAAAATAAAGCCTATGCGGAAGTGTTAAAAGTTGCTGTTTGAGAATCCGCGAGAGGCTGGCTGCAGAAAGACTGGAAGTCACACATCAAGCCAAAGAAATGGACTTTTACAGCATTAAAAAGCATATTTACAGCCTGCTTCAAAAATCAGCTTAGGTCTGAAACGCTAATTCGCTATCAACACACATTGTACAGGAAATGATTTTTCAAACTCAGCGGTTTATTAGATGTTATGATTATGGGTATGTCCAATCAGAGGCTCAGCCCAGTTCACGTGATTGACAGCTGTCCTTTAGCTGTTAGAGAGGAAGCTCAAAGTCTGCGTCATATCCAAGATGGCCCTGTTCAAGGATTGGCTTCACTTAACTGTATCAGGAACAGACGGGCGACGTCGTGGAGACTACATCCATATTTTATACAGGTTATGGTCTCCACACTAACAGCTATAGGGTGCCTGTCAGTCACGTGAGCTGAGCTGTGCCTCTGATTGGGCAAACTCATGATCTTAATATCTTCTAAACTGTCAAGTTAGAAAAAAAATTAACCCCCCCATAAAGTGTGTGCCGTTAGTGAAATTAGCAATTCAGACGGGAGATGTTTTTTTGTACCAGGCTATAAACATGTTTATTTCTGATGTGAAAACAGCTTTTTTTGGCTTGGTATGTACGTGACTTCTGGTACTTCAGGAGCCAGCCTCAAGCGGACACTCGACAAACTGCATTGTCTCATATTTTCATACCGGAGGTTGCTGTTTGGATATGATATGACCCGACATGATATAACACAATACAATATTTTTTAGCTGCTTCCACAGTGTATTAATAACCTAAAAAAGGAATGTTTTATAAATCCAGTCTCCAAGAATTAGAAAATATGAAAGTGTTTTTGAAAAGAACTGAAACATGTGACTTATGTTGTCTTTTAGAGTTACCACAAAGACTCAGAGCTGCTGTCCTTCTGGCTCTCAAACACACATCAGCTCCTCAACTGTCTGAAGCAGTACAGTGGGGAGGAGGTGAGACTTCACTGCTCTTTTTCAATCTGCTGTATTTTGTTTTTTGAAAAAGTCAAACTTTATTTTATTCTGTTTTTAAAGGAGTTCTTGAAACAGAGTACTCATCGACAGAAAAAGAACTGCCTGCAGAATTTTGATTTGTCGGAGCACAGACAGATTCTCAGCGACCTCGCCATTCACATCTACCATCAGTTTCTGTCAGTCATGGAAAAGAGCCTGACTCCTGCGATTGGTATGTCACACAGCTCTTCTTCGCACTCACAGATGTTAATAAATACCTGAATCTAAAACCATGTGCTTTATCCAACAGTGCCGGGTATGTTAGAACATGAGAGTTTGCAGGGGATTTCCAGCATGAAGCCGACAGGCTTCAGGAAGCGTTCGGACAGCATCTACGAGGACTTGGACACCTTAACCATCTCTTCCATCATCCAGCAGCTCAGTGCCTTCCTAAAAACCATGACCCAGCACGGCATGGAGCAGGGCCTCATCAGGCAGGTCGTCAAGCAGCTCTTCTTCCTGGTCGGTGCCACAACCCTCAACAACATGATGCTCCGGAAAGACATGTGTTCCTGCAGGAAAGGGATGCAGATCAGGTCTGCTTTTGCCGCTTTTATTACACTTAAAGTAATGCTTTTTGCAACCAACTATCAACTCACAGTGTCTCTGTTTGCTTAGGTGCAACATCAGTTACCTGGAGGAGTGGCTGAAGGAGAAGGAGATGCAGAGCTCCAATGCTATAGACACTCTGAGGCCGCTGGCTCAGGCTGCCTGGCTGCTGCAGGTCAACAAAACTACAGATGATGACGCCAAAGAGATCGCTGAGAAATGCACAGAACTCAACACTGTTCAGGTTTGGTTTGAAATTCCAGAGAGATGTTTATATTAAAGAACATACTCTAATGCAAATACAGCTTCAATTTCTCTGAAAAGAAAACTATGTAAAAGTGAAGCTGAAGAAATGTGCTAAGATAGTGTATTTTTTTTATGATCACACTGACATTTTAAACACACTTACATTTAAATTTGTAGATCGTCAAGATTTTAAACTCCTACACACCCATAGATGATTTTGAGAAGAGGGTGTCATCATCATTTGTCCGCAAAGTTCAGGTGAGCTCCGCTGTTGAATTTAAAAGGCTCATTTTAACTTTTTTTCAGCTCCTAAACTTGCACTTCACCATCTAAAACTAACTGCTTCCTCTTCCAGTCATTACTCCATGATCGTGAAAGCTCCTCACAGCTGATGCTGGACTCGGATTATCGCTTCCAGGTCACGTTTCCTTTCTGCCCATCGTCACAGGCTCTGGAGCTGCTGCAGGTCCCGAGCAGCCTTCATCTGGATTTCCTCTCTAGGATCTGAACCCAATCTGGCCTTCAACACTTTACTCCTCATGACTGATTCACAGTCCAATGAACTGTGGCTGTTTTTTATATTTTATATTGTATAATGTGAACACTTTGAACTCTTAACATTGTAACATTTAACTATTACTTTAACATTTTATTAATTTAATGAACTATGTAGACATTTTATGTAGAATTTTAAAGATCATGTCCTACCATTACACTGGAAAGATTTTTTAAAATGTGTTTAATACTTCAGATTACTGATTACTCAAAATTTTTATTATTCTTAACCAATTTAAATAAAAAACACTTAAATGTCATTGTTACATGTGGGGCTTTTTCTCATCTAATATTTTCTGTTCAAGTAGCTGTCATGTGTATTATATTCCAGCTGTAAAACTGTAACATCTTTAACCATGAAAGAAAAAAAAATAATGACCCTCTGTGTTAAAAGTTAATACTAAAAACATTTTTATATATATTTAAATAAAAGTATATAATTACATAACAGTTTAATTCACTCTAAAATATGTGTAGATTACTGAAAATCCAATTAATTTCATTTAAACTGAGCTTTATCCATCATAAAATTGCTGTTCAGGTACAGTTTATTCAGAACATCAATTAAAAAGATTTGTTTCCTTCTTAATACTTGAATGCATTGTTTAGCTGTTGAGTAATGAGGCCGTGTGAGGATGCAGCATCACCAGGATGCAGGATCCTCCTCCTCCTCCCCCTCCTCCTCCTCCTCCTCCTCTGGCAACTGGAGAAGCATCTTCTCCCCGTGACGTCATGACAGCAGCATCAGCTGTTAGCTCCGCTTTAAGCCTTTTCGCTGCCGATCGCTTCCTGCATAAAGGAAATATATGAGATCCCCTTTAATCCCTGAAATGGCGACACAGGAGGTACAGCTGAACGAGACTCTGGCCCATCTGAAAACGGAGTCGGAGACGCTGAAGACGAAGCTGGAGGAGGAAAGGGCGAAGCTGCACGATGTCGAGCGTGAGTGCTGAAAATGGAGAGGCCTTAAATCACCTCGGCGATCACACGGGGACGGGACAAAATCGAAAAATACCTCAGAATGACCTCTCGATCACAGCTCAATACATTTTTTTTACCGACAGGAAAGATATCACGAATCCTAAAAAGATGTAAACATTTGAATCGTATTACCGCTATCTCGCTATCTGACTTGACAGGCGACTTAAAAATGCTGTTTGTTTGCTTTCCATTTTACAGCCCTCTACCTCCATCCAAATTCATTCTGTGTAGTCCAGTCGTGTCTGATCTGTAGGAAAGCATCTTGAATTCAAATGAATAAAAATCAGGAAAGTAACCTGTTAGATATGCATGTTTTATGAGGATCTCCCATGAGCTAATGGACATGACAGATGAGTCAAAGATTAGTTCGATATTTCCCTGCATTCAGCATTCAGGGCCATTGTGTTTAATCCTCAGTCCTACAGGGAATTCATACGAAGGAGAGGATCTAATGTATTGTACAAAGAGTGTTTGTGTCTGTGTGTGTTTTAATGTGTGTGTATTGTGTATGCAGTACATCAGGTGGCAGAGAAGGTAGAAGGGCTGGGCCAGTTTGTCATGAAGACCAGAAGGACCCTGAAGGGACATGGAAACAAAGTTCTGTGCATGGACTGGTGTAAGGACAAGAGAAGGATCGTCAGCTCCTCTCAGGTACACTCACACACACACACACAGTGTCTGCTTCTGTTTTTGTTCGTTCTGCTTTTATCTCAGTGTGCAATAAGAGCTGATTTGTTATTGGATGAATAGTGTTTGAATCTGTTCATTTCTCATCTTTTGTGCAGGATGGAAAGGTGATTGTATGGGATGCTTTCACAACCAACAAGGTAAATTCTTCTTTTCAATATTCTGCTGTTGTACAGCAGAATTTGCAGTACATTATTTCCATCACTTTCACACCTAACTTCACTCTTTCCCTCTATGACTTAAAAAAACCCCAAAGATTTCTCCATGTTCTGCCCTCCTGAATGCTAAGACTTTTAAGTTAGTAATACCATCTGCTTTTGCTAATGACCCTTCAAAAAAAAAAAACCATAAATAATTTCCTTTCAAGTTGTGTGTCCAGTGAAAACATGAGTAGTGGGGTAGACTGAGTACAATTGAGACACTTTTTGCTTCTCCATTTTTGAACAGATATTGCACAAAAAACTGCACACTGAAAATAAATGTTTTTTTTTCTACGTAGTTTCATGTTTGTATACTAAGTTATTATTAATGAATATAATTAACAAGTTGTTTATTTTTTCCGCAATCAGGTCATAAACATGAGGTGCACTTTTACCATGGTACTGTCTCAACTGTACCTCATACGTGTACAGCTGAGAGGGTACCATGGTACAGACACCTATTGAAATCCATTGAAACACACTCATGATGACTGAACATCAATTGTAAATACAATTGATTTTTTAAAAAGTGATAATTTGACAAGAAATTTCAATATAAATATATAAATATTCATTCCTCCTTTTTGAAATTGAAATGAATGAATTGAAAATAATATTGTAAATAAGCAATAATGAAACACCAACAATAGCCCAAAATGGACTAAAAGACACTGTCTCAACTGTACCTGCTACCTGCCCTGTGTATTTTTCTAGAATTATACTGTCGCCTAACATGCCAGGATATCATGAAATATTTTAGTTTTCAGGCCACAAAATGACATTTGCATTGATATAAGTGTGTTTAATAGTCACAAAAGGATAACAAGCTTTTGATTCACTGTGGAAGGGACATTGTAAAGTGAAATTTTTACTTTAGTAAAAAGACTTGCTGATATTTTCTGAGTGGAGGTACTAAAACTCTTAAAATTTCCCACCATCAAAGAAGATGCTGATATGCATGTGCTGAGTAAAAATCATGGCTCAGGCTTGCAGCACAGGGAAGATTTAGGGTGTTTCACATGTCTCAACTATGCTACGTCTACCCTGAGCCTTTTTTAAAGTTTGTTTATTGTGCAAGACAATTGTTCTTTCCAAGTATTTTGTGCTTTAAAATATAAAACCAAAATGAGAGAAGTGAGAAAATTAAGTCTCCCTTCATGTAATGAGATTGAATTTTCTATATCCTACCAAAACACTATGGAACCACTGCTCTAAGTCTGTTCATTATTTCAAAATAAAGCTGTAAATAAAGAAAAAAAAAAGATATTACATCAGAAAAAATATATTCCATCAAAAAAAAAATTAAGAAATTTAAGGTATTTGATGTTTTTTAAGTCAGTAACCTAAAGAATGAATTAAAAATAGTGTAGATAAGTATTTGTGTATGCATTGATTCTAAAAGAAAAGTAAATCAGGATCATGTTAATATCCTAATTTTACAAATATGGATTGTTGTGAAAATAAACTTTTACATGTTGAAAATTTGATTTAGGATGCATGATAGAAAAGTAAAATTTTAACAGCAGCAGACAATCATGCAAAGTACATTTGTAATAACTGATGTACAAAGATGTATTTTGACTGCAAATGTCTTAAATGTGTGGCTTTTTAGGGTGTTTGGTGTTGAAAAAAATGTTACAATACTAATTTCTAAGAGCTCAAATCAGATTATTCTGCTCCAATTATGCATAATGAGTTCAATTGATCTCACTTGCCCAGTGTGGCTCACACAGCACTGCCTTTGATGTTTTTCAGGAGCATGCTGTGACAATGCCATGCACCTGGGTGATGGCCTGCGCCTACGCCCCCTCTGGCTGTGCTGTAGCTTGTGGGTGAGTGTCTTACTTTCAGTGATGATCCAATTGTGACTGTTTCATCTGTTTTTGGTAACTGGTTTCATTTTTTCCCCCCTCCACAGGGGCTTGGACAACAAATGCTCGGTATATCCGCTGTCTCTGGATAAGAATGAGAATCTGGCAGCCAAGAAGAAGTCAGTGGCAATGCACACAAACTATTTGTCTGCATGTAGCTTCACCAACTCGGACATGCAGGTAAAATCTTAGAATGTTAACAAAAACAAGACCTCAAAATTCAAAAGCGGCCAAGCTTCCTTTTCTTCTCATTTCTGTATCTCTCTTATAATTAATTAGAAATCACTGCCTCTGCACTGCAATGAAAGGAGCCTCTTGGCTTTGTAAATAATTCAAAGCAGCAAGTTGCTCCTGGTTTGATATCCAGGTCACCTCACAGCTCCATTTATAGCCGCATGTGAGCCCATTTTTATCAAACTTCAGAGCCGTAGTTATTCTTACTCCTCTTTGACTGCCTGTGTCTTAGATCCTGACGTCCAGTGGGGACGGGACATGTGCATTATGGGATGTCGAGAGCGGGCAGCTGTTGCAGAGTTTCCATGGACATGCAGCAGATGTGCTGTGTCTGGACCTGGCCCCCTCTGAGACCGGGAACACGTTTGTTTCAGGGGTGAGGAGTCTTTCTCTCCTTTCTCCCCTCTCTGATGTTTCAAGCTCTTTCGTATTCAAAAATCACAATTTTATGGCATTTTTTTAAAATTCTGCATTATTACAGGGCTGTGATAAGAAGGCCAATGTGTGGGACATGCGTTCAGGACAGTGTATTCAATCCTTTGAAACTCACGAATCAGACATCAACAGTGTTCGGTAAGGACTGACTGTCAGTTGTCACTTCTACATCTATAGGGTCATAGATATTCTTGTTTCAGTAATTTTTCAACCACTTTAAACTTTGATATTGTGAATATGTAAAATTTTTTGAGATCTTTAAAATGAGTTGTTAGTATTACGATCTATATACATGTCTCAGCTACCCTGTATGATTAAAATTATATAATATACCACAGTGGAACACTTGTGTATATCTCAAATTCTATTTTTACTTTATTTTATTTATTTATTTTTTTTATCTTACCTCGTGAAATAAGAAAAACGGTGTCCTGGCTTCCATTGTGCAAAACCAAGCTCGTGTTTTTCTTTTTTCTCATTTGTTCTCGGCCTTTTTTTTTAAATGTCCACTGGGAGTCCCTAAAAGTCATATGTATTAGCTTTTAACCCGCATAAGACCATTTTAAACCAGACTGATGCAACGATTTCTTCATTTTACAGATACTATCCCAGTGGAGATGCCTTTGCGTCTGGCTCAGACGATGCTACAGTAAGTAACGTGATATTTACAGCTGAAAGTTAGACCAAATATCACTGAACATCATTAAAATTCAGACCCTGACCTTTTGTTGCAGTGCCGTCTCTATGACTTGCGGGCAGACAGAGAAGTGGCTATTTATTCCAAAGAGAGCATCATATTTGGAGTCTCTAGTGTTGATTTCTCACTCAGTGGTAAGAAATACACATTTTAGATCATTTTTTCTTACTTGCAAGAAAAAGTGTTGGGTGTATATTCAAAGTTATTTAAAATATTTTTTTTTCTAAAAGGGCGGCTACTGTTTGGTGGCTACAACGACTACACCATAAATGTTTGGGATGTCCTTAAAGGAACACGAGTCTCTATTCTGTTCGGACACGAGAACCGCGTCAGCACGCTGCGTGTTTCTCCAGATGGGACGGCCTTCTGCACAGGCTCCTGGGATCACACTCTGCGGGTATGAGACGTGTGTTTTCATAATCTGATCTAATAACTCTCTATCCTTCAGTGATCTGTTCTGGTAATAAACATGCTTGTTTCCCTTTTTTTTAGATCTGGGCTTAAGAATGAAGACACAGAAGACTTAATAGTAGACAGACCTACTGCAGACACATTGACGTTTCTGTTTGCTAGAGTACAATCACAGAGATAGAGACTCAGACTTTGGTTGTACATAGAGCATATCAATAGCATTGTATATAGTCAGTCTCATGGCCAAGGTAGGTTTACATATTTCAGAGAGTAATTAAACCAACTGGCACGCTTGCATTACAGTATGTTTGAGAGGATATTGCACAG
Organism: Labroides dimidiatus; assembly: GCA_030710495.1. Lineage (NCBI taxonomy): Eukaryota > Metazoa > Chordata > Actinopteri > Labriformes > Labridae > Labroides > Labroides dimidiatus. The sequence goes on along the minus strand of CM061147.1, from coordinate 23,380,748 downwards.
AAATAGTTATGGTTACAATTAAAGATGTAAAATGTATATTGCAGAAAATAACATTGGTAGTGATTCACATCAGTCTAGGATAGAAGTGACACAATAAATTGATGTATTGTATGTGCCCACATAAAGGACATTACGTTTTGTTTTGTTTGTTTGTTTGTTTTTTTGTTTTTTGCACAAAAAATATTAGAGGCATGAAGTATATGGGAAAGGAATGGGATACAGAGAAACAGGACTCAGCTTCAGTCAGACTGGCTGTTAGAAAGGAATTATTGTAAGTCTAAGGCCATTGAAAATAACATAGGTTGTGAAGGAGCTTAAATATTTTGAATTAAATACTATGAATAAAAAAGTGCAAAGTCTGTATTTAGTAAAAGATGCAAATATGTTTGAATTCACACCCTGCACACCCAAGCAAGACTTCTCTATCTCACATCTTACCTGCCATTATTATTCAAATAAAAATAAAGCACACTTATAGGTTAACTATTCTTATATATGGTATTTATTTTCCATCCCTATGGTTTTAGAATACGGTTTACTTCCAAGCCGTGGAGGCCTCTTACAGCTACATTCAGTCACTGCAGATACCCTGAACCTGTGGTCCCCCCCTAAATATCTAAAAACAAAAGTATAAATACGTGTTAAATTCTTTAGAATGTACTCCTTTTCATGCAGTTGTCCAATGGCTGTCATTTCATATTTACTGTAATTATTTATTGTAGTTTAGTGTACAGTAATACAAGGGACTGTTTATCAAAGTATTACAAACATAATAAACTGAGTTTTGAATATCAAGTGTGTCTCATTTTTTTTTATTTTTTATCCTATAATATTGTTTAACTGTGATTTTCTGATCAGGTTGGTTTAATAGGATACAAAGAAAAGTTAGTAAAATGTGTGTAATGTTAAACTGGAAAAACGAAAGCGCAATAACTCAGTTACAACTGGGCAACACAGGATTAAACAGTATATTATAAACAATAGCCAGACACCTTACCAGTTGCTGAGAATTTAAGTAGTTACATGTGATTTTAAATTATCAGCAATATGATTTGGAAAAAGAAAGTTAATTCAAAATCTGAAAAGAGAGAAATGAATAAAAGCACGCTTGTATATTGTAGAAATTTTACAGCAGAGCTCTGGAAATAAGCCTATCTTTTTAAAAAATTTATATATTTTTCAAAACCTCAAGACAGCTCATTGAGAAAATAACCAATGAATTGACTGAGAGAAAGGGGTGTGTTAGATGTACTGTACTCACAGAGGGTAAACCCCAAAGAAAAGAAGAAGAAGGCGAGGAGGAGGAGGAGGAAGAGGAGGCAAGCGGACGTGACGCCACGAAGAGCCCCAGTCAGTTTGCTGAATCAAAACAATGGCCGCCAGGCAGGCTAGCACTGTACCTCTTGTAGTCTTTTAAGTGTTTAACAAACAAAGCTTAAGTTTCTTTGTAAGAAACTTTGAAGTGATGGATACATGATTCAAAACGTGTATATTTAACAGATTATAAACAGCTGACAGGTCCCGCTTTTCGCTGACAAAATGAGCGATGTTGTGGAGAAGACCCTGACAGCTCTGCCGAGCCTGCTGTCTTTAGACTCTCAGCCTGGATCTGCGAAACTGTCCTCCACCTCCAAACTAGGAAACCTTATCAGAGGCATCACAGAGCTGACGTCTAAACATGTAAGTCTGCTCTTCTGAACTGAAGCTCAGGTTAAGTAAGATCGGGCTGCGTATTGTGTTTTGGTATTAGCTTGCTAAGCTGCATGTATGCTAAATGAAGGAAGCGTAGTTCAGGTCTTATTTGCAGACAAACCTTCTATTCTGTTTTTTATTATTGTAATGGGGATATTTGGGTAAAAGCTCGGCTTTGGCTGACGAACTGTGTCTTTGCTGCTGCGTTCATGGGTTTCTGATATGCTCAGACAGTAATTTTGGAGTCGGCAGACAGAATTGTCACCATTGAAGTGTGTCTCTGAAAGGTAAAAACTGGCACTGTTACAGGAAAAAGATAGGACAGGAAACAATAATACAAATGTTAATAGAAACGTGAATAATTTGCGACTATATCTATGTTATGGTATAACTCTTGGTGGTGTTTCCATGTCCAGGAGGAAGAAAAGCTAATTCAACGTGAGCTAACATCGATCAGAGAACAAGTGTCCTCTCCAAACACCTCCATGGTATGACTCTCTGGAATATCATGTCTCGTCTTGTATAAGCATGAAAACCATCTTCTTCAAAGTACTAATTGATAGTTTTATTTCCTCTTTGTTTCACTTTCTAATTCAGAGGCAGATGAAGGAGCTCATGGTGAGAGCAATCTACTGTGAAATGCTCGGATATGAAGCTTCATTTGCGTATATTCATGCCATCAAATTGGCTCAACAAGGCACTGCTCTGGAGAAAAGAGTCGGTATGTCTCCTTACAGAAAAACCTCATAACTTCTTAGAGTCATTATCAAAAATGAAACATCTTCGTAGCCTCTTCTTGGTAGCAAAATACAACTAAATAAATGTGTGAATTTCAGGTTACCTTGCTGTGTCTTTGTTTCTGAATGAAAGTCATGAGCTGCTTCTTCTCTTGGTGAACACTGTATTAAAGGTGAGTGTTTAAGTTTTAACAGTCTTTATCTTTAAGAGAGAAGAGGGTATATTGACACCATATTTTTGTGTTGTCAGGATCTTCAGAGTACAAACCTTATAGAAGTGTGCATGGCTCTAACTGTCGTCAGTCAGATGTTTCCAAAAGATATGATCCCTGCAATCCTCCCTCTGGTAGAAGAGAAACTTAATCACCCAAAGTAAGAAATGCTCTTTAGTTTTTTTTAGTCTGATTGATGATTCACATATTCACATGGTTAACTGGAGCAATGGAATTTAACATCAGTAGTATAAGGGGTTTTCTTTACGTTTTTCCAGAGAGATCATCCGTCGAAAAGCAGTCCTTGCTCTCTATAAATTCTACCAAATTGCACCAAATCAAGTTCAACACATCCACAACAAGTTTCGCAAAGCTCTCTGTGACAAAGATCCTGGAGTCATGACAGCTTCACTGCACATCTACCTGCAGATGATCCAGGTACTCTGTGTTTCTCTACTCCTTCACCACAACATTATCTGATGGGTTTTTTGTGAGAAAACATCGTCCAGACATCTGAGTTTAATCTTCTTTTCCTGTTATGTAGTCTGATCACTTCTTTATTTTTGTTGCAGGAGAATCCAGAAGGTTATAAGGACCTTGCAGCAAGTTTTGTCACCATACTGAAGCAGGTGGTGGGAGGGAAACTGCCCATGGATTTTAATTATCACAGTGTTCCTGCTCCATGGCTGCAGATTCAGCTCCTCAGGATACTGTCCTTTCTTGGGAAGAATGATCAGAGGTATTTTGAATTAACTTGTTTTGACCTCATTTTCTTGTATGTAGCACAGGACTTCTAACTCAATGCCTTGCATATATATTTATATTTTTTTTAAAGCACAAGTGAGATCATGTATGATGTCCTTGACGAGTCTCTACGAAGAGCAGAGATGAATCACAACATCACTTATGGTATGATAAATTTAAAGTATCCATTTCATTATAACTTTTTTAGTGCAGTCATCTTTCATCACTTGTAATCTCTCTTCCTTTCAGCAATATTATATGAGTGTGTAAAATGTATTTACACAATTCACCCCAAGTCTGACCTTTTGGAAAAGGCTGCAAAGTGCATCGGCAACTTTGTTTTGTCCCAGAAGATTAATCTTAAATATCTTGGTAAGATCCAAAGAAAACATTTTGTAAGACTATCAAGATTTTCAAATACTCACTGTGGTAACTTATTTTTCTTTTTAGGCTTGAAGGCCCTCACATATGTCGTCCAGCAGGATCCAAAACTGGCCCTGCAGCACCAGATGACCATCATAGAGTGCCTCGATCACCCCGACCTTATCATCAAGCGTGAGGTGAGTCAAATACCCGTGTCGGCCAAATGAAGATGTCATGGATTAACATGTTTCCAACCCACTGGGAAACTTCTGTTCTCTCTTCCAGACACTGGAGTTGCTATTTCGTATCACTAACGATCAGAATGTGATAGTCATCGTGGAGAAGATGCTGGAGTTTCTGCGGATCAATAAAGACGACTACACAACTACTGACCTGGTGGGAAAGGTCGCAGAATTAGCAGAAAAATATCCTTTTGTTTGAATTACATCCATCACATTATCAACCGTGCCATCTCCTCTTTAATTCTGTGTGTATTTCACTTCAAAACGTGCTACAATGTGTCTGTTGTCAAATTAATGTTCATAATATTATAACAAACAACAGAAGCAAAGAAGAGCATCACTTTTTGTTTAAAGTACTGCTTTGCTTTTTGATCAGACTTAAATGAAATGGGCCATTTTTGAGCTCCCAAACTATTTTTTTTTCTTAAAATTGGAAGCTTTCGGCTTCCCCTTGGTCAACAAGCATTTGGCTCTAGTAGTAAAAAGGATCTTAAACATGTAGCATAGGTGGGTACAGCCACTAATAAGATAAGTGAAACTATCACTGAAGGGCCTTGAACTGCATTTTAGGTAAGGTCCAGCAGGGGGCGACCTCATCACTGGAAAAACAATATTTGGTTAGAGGATCAGAAAATACTTCTTATAACCCCAGTTAAAATTTCTCAACAGCGCTTTTAAAGTCTTTGTCAATATGGAGTGATGTATGTTTTGTGAAATGCATCGAGTTTAGGTCAGAACATGCAGAACATAAACAGTTCTTCAGAACATTTGGCTTGAAGGAGGAAGCAACTGAGACCCTCAGTCTGGCTCTAAGATGCTCATCTTTAAGTTTGGACTTATTAAAGTTCATTGTGGAGAAGAGCTTTTCACACAGATAGGTGCTGCAAAAAAGGCACATGATCCAAACACCGACAAACACAGTATAGCACTAGGTGACAGGATATATTTTCCCTCCACTCGGTGACACAAACATGTTACAAGTGACCAATTGCTAATTTATGTTGTTGTCATGAGCCTGAGCTATGGTAGCCCACAAGTGTTAAAAAATATAAAACGCCCAGATGCATGTAAGAAAAAACACGTTGCCCGCACTAACACAAAGCTTTGATTTAAAAAAAGCCACAATTTGCCCGTGGGCCGCGAGTTTGAGACCCCTGACCCAGGGCTTTCAGCATCAATACATTACTCATTATGCAATTAAGATCCAAAGTCAACACGTCACATCTTTTAATAGTGTGCTGTTTTGTTTCTTGTGGCACATCGTAGCTCAGCAGCTGCAGCACCCTCATGGTTCCTTCTGCCGCTTGGTATAAGTATCCCCCTGACAGCTTAGTTATCAAGTCAAAAATAATATGACTGTGTATAGAAATGACCAGCGGGCTGTAAATTTGAGATGCTAGCTAAACATAAAGGCACAGCTAATCAGACTGATGTTAACGGGAAAGTACATCACAAAAATAGGTGGAGTCCTGTCTTTGGGCATGCAAATGGCCACAGCGAAATGAATCAAAGAGATTTACTACAGCACTTAAAATGGATAGAGAATGACTGCATTCATTTAATGGGAATTATTTGTCAATAAGGACTTAAAATGTTCAGAAAGGCAAAGTAATAGACTTTTAAACGCATATGATTTCAAAATTCAGCATGATTAGAATAATTTATCATTTGACATCACTTATAGAAACGCTTTGGTCCTTTTACAGCACAGCATGATTTTGTTCCCTGCATGGTGTTGCCTTTTTTCCTTATCCACTACTCTACATATGCACCAGACAATGAGTGGTTCATTGAGACCATGAACACAGTGTTTTCAGTGGGTGGAGATATGATGCAGCCAGACATCCCCAACAGCTTCTTGAAACTCCTATCTGAGGGTGAGAGAGATACCGCACAGTAACCCGTCTTTAATCGTCCTTTATAGTGAGGTTTCAGGTATTTGATTAAACCATTGTTCTGTTGTTCTGATTTCTCCTAAATAATTCAGGGTTTGAGAGCGAGGAGGAGGACAGGAAGTTGAGGCAGTTTGCCGTGGATTCGTATGTTTCTTTGCTGCGAGGAGAGACGGGTAAACTGCCACAGCGCTTCCTCCAGGTCATCAGCTGGGTGAGTGTTTGCACAGTGACTGACGAACATCACTGCAGAGTTTGATAAACACACTGAAGCTCTGTGTCCTCTCTGCCATGCACAGGTCCTCGGTGAATACTCGCATCTGAAGGAGGAACTTGAACCGTCCACAGTACTGAGGCTGCTCACCAAACTGCTCGACTCAAAAAACACCAGCAGTGAGACCAAAAGCTGGGTGCTCACAGCGATGACCAAGCTGTGTGCGGGCGGGGCTGGGGTTGCTGAGGCTCAGGTGGTTTCTGAAACGTACAGCAGCTCCCTGGACACGGTGCTGAGACAGAGGGCGCAGGAGCTGCAGCACCTCAGTCAGGACTCTGAGCTACGGGTCAGGGTGCTGCCTCGAGATGCCGGCCTGGAACCCCTGGAGGTAAAAAGACACAAACAGGGCTCCAGATTTACTGTGATAAAGCTTAATTGAGCAGTGTATGAAATCTTTGATGAAACATTGTCAAAGGAATTTGCTTTCGAAACCACAACAGATTACTTCTTGTTGAAAAGTATAACTCTTTCTTGGCTGGCCCTCAAAGACACACATCTAATTACTTTAATGGAAGCTTTTATGAGTATTCTTCGCATCATCAAGTTGTTTTTGTTTTAACATGTCTAAAGTGGTTTGAAGGGTTGGGTTCACCAAAGACGTCTATTCAGTTTCAACTGCATGGTTCATCAGCTCTTTCAAATGAACTTGATCTTGAACTGGTTATTTTTTAGGTGGATTCCTCTCTTTCATTTCTGGATGGCTTTGTGTCAGAGGCGTTGGCTGCTGGCGCGGCTCCATACAAGCCTCCTCACCAGCGCCAGGAAGAGCTGGCTCAAGCGAAAAGTAAAACTCATTTACAGAGTTGAATGTGGCAGATTTGGCAACTCGTGTGTCTGTACTGGCTTGTTAGGATTCGCTCTGACTCTGCTGTCTCCTCAGCTTTGAGCCTGGAGCCGTACGGCCTGTCCCTGCCCATCAGCATGTCAGCGTGCAGCATCACAGACAGACAGTCTCCCACGCTGTTGTCCATCAGCTCCGGTTTGTCAGGCGACAGTATGGATCACTCACACAAAGGAGGGTGTGTAAACAAAACGGGCTCACTGATTCTGTTTAGAAACGAAATGTAAATGAATGATAACTTATGTGTTTTTGTGGCAGCTCTACCACTCTGAAGCTGGATGGTGTGAAGCGGGTCTGGGGGAGAGAGGGCTACCTGGCAAAGAAGGAACCTGTAGAGGAGGCAGCGCAGGTCGAGATGCCCAGTCCCCTCCGCTCACCCAGTCAGCAGGGAGAGGCTGAGGGCCCCCACAGCCAGACTCCCACTCCTACAGCGACCCCTGAGCCTGAACAGGAGAAACAGCAGCTGGCATCTTCGCTGTTTGTTGGCCTGGGCTCCCAGAGCGCTGTGTGTCTGGTGAGCTCCAATAACTCAAGCCAAGATCTGAGGGGGGGGTTTTTGTAGTAAAAATGTGCCAGAAAAAATATAGTATGTATATTATTTTCAACATGTTAAAAAAAAAATTCGGAAAAAAGGTCAAAAAGTGTCTCTCAATGCCAATAAAATGTCTTGAAAGTTTTTCATGACCTAGGGATTTAAAATTACTAATGTAGAGAAAAAGGAGAAGAATCTTTTTGCTTTCAGCATAAAAAATGACACAAACTCTTCAAAATAGTCAACAGTTGGTGGAATTGTTGGCGATTAATTGAGTATTTACTGATTAACAACTTTTCCTTTTCAATAGATGGGGAAGTCTGAGCCACCTCCTCAGAGATTCAGGAGAAAAGCTAAAAGTCCAGCCTCGTCTTCAGCCTCCAGTGAGCTGTCATCAAACTCAACCCTCTCCCCTCAAAGCACAGTGGATAACTTACTGTGTAACAACCTCCTGGACTCCAACACCACCTCAGAGCTGTCTGTTCCTTCACCTGAACCTCCATCACCGCTCTCTCAGGACCTCAGCACTGCAAACGGCCCCTGTGATGTTGAGTTAACTGACAGGGACATGAAGAGGAGTGAGCTCTCTCTCATTCGGGATAACGGTGTGATAGCTGCTGAAGAGCCGGACAAACCCAGGGCTGTGTGTCTCAGTTCTCATCTTCCTGCAGAGCTCTCTGGACTCTGCTGCTCGGAAATCTCTCCTCTGTGTTCCAACCAAAGCCTCCATCTCTCAGCCTGTCATGTGCAGACAGACGACTCTTTAGTGTTTGTTGTTTTTATTCACAACTCCTCTGACTCTGACGTTCAGCAGATGTTACTCGAGCTGGATTCGGATCAACTTGAGGTTTGTTTATCATCATGAATAACATTATTGATGAAGCCTTTTTATTTTTCTATTTAAAGGTGCATCTTGTGATTCTAGGTGTCGTGTGTGTGTGAGAATCCTCTCCAGGAGGTGCGAAGTGACAGTGTAGCAGTGTCTCAGTACACCCTGACTGTAGGGAGGCCTTCAGTCCACGTTGAAGTATCTGGAGTGATGTCTTGCACGTCTCCTTCTGGCACACATCCGTCAGCTCAGTTTTCATACAAGCTGCCTCTAACCAGCTTCATCAGGTGAGTCACTCTTTGTTTTTATATCCAAGTCTAGCTTCATAAAGGCTGGTGGCTGACTGTGTTTTTACATTTCCATCAGACCTCTCATGGTGTCCACGGAGGAGTACGGGGCGATGTGGCTGGCATTCTCTAACGATACAAAGCAAAACTTGAATCTAATAGGTGAAGGCCGGGAATCTCTTACAGCCACTCTGAATGTGCTAAAGAAGAAACTGCAGCTTCATGTGGTGGAGATTATAGGTGAGCACACTGAAACCAACACTGATCAGGGGAGCTGGGGGTCTTCATTCTTATCTCTTTTAGTCCATGCCTTAAGAAAGATACAGAACACTGCTTTGTGAATAAATGGAGGAATGTGTGCAAATAAGTTAGTAGCAGAAACAGAGCAGGACTGGAACGGAGTGCTGCAGACTAGCAGAGCATCGCAAGCACTCCGACGCAGATGTATGTAGTGCTCACGATGGCGTCAGCCCCTATGATGTAGAATAGATGCAGAAATATAAACCAGGCATAACAGAGTACTCTCAATCCAAAGGTCCAAGTTAAAACAAAAGTGTGTAAGTTTAATCTGAAATTTGTAGTTTTACTAAACAGTCACATTCCACTTGTAAGCTTTTCCAAATACACAGAAAGATGCAGTGAAAGGTTCTGAAAAATAAGGATGAGATAAACTTTGTGTCATGATAGCAATTAACACATGGCATGGAAAAAAGTTTTCATATTTAACTGCAACCTTAACTTCTCTTGTTTGTAACCAAACCTTATCAAATCCTCTCGCAGGTATGGAAGGTATCGTAGCCTGCCGGCTTCTCCAAGATCAGCCATGTTTGATGCACTGTCGCGTCCATGCTGGAACTCTGGCCGTGTGGCTTCGCTCTCCGGTCCCTGACCTGCCCGACTGTCTGATCTATTACTGTCAGAGAGCTTTACAGGAGCACTGAGATTCCCACAGCAACACCCCCACTGACACCACTGAGCATGAAGACCGTCTGACCCTCACCTGCTGAGGAGAGGGCACATAAAACAGCAGTGCAGCACAGATCAGGACACAGAGCAGTAACAGTGTTTACCATTTCTTTATCTCCTCTGTTAAAATAACTCTAATTTCCTTTTTCTGAATGAAAACGTATTTAATTTTCATGGCAGGTGATAACCTCAGGGCCAAGAGATTGTGTTTTTACCCTTCTGAGGATGATTCAGAAAACACTCATGTCTTAAAATGAAGACAGGGCTCAGTAACGTCTTGAAATGTCACAAATTGAAACATTGTGAGTGAAATGAGAACAGATGTTTTCTGTGTGTGTGTGCTTTGAGTGAAAATGGAATTATGAATATCCTGAGGATGTTTCTGTTTTGTGTTTGTTTATTTTGGATCCGAGGTCTTAATGCGAGAAAGATGAGGTTTTTATTTTGTTTATGGAATGATTCTTACAGGACAAAATTCTTACCAGGTTTATCTCCATTTTTCATGTAGCATTTTAGCATTTCATTGTTATTTTGCTCTTGTGTAACAGTGATAGTGATTGAAATGGGAAGAATGAGATAAATTCTTACATGAGATAATTTTGGGGGTTTAAAGGATATTTACACATCCTCTGTTTACAGAGAGCTTCTGTTTTGGAGGTACTTACTCGTCCTGCTGTTAAAGGTTTATATCCCTGTCTATCTAAAGGATTACAATGAGACGCTGATACCAGAGTGCAACATATACACACATCTGTATGATCTGAACAGTCTGAACATTTTAAGAACATATGGCTTAAAGGGACGTCCATTTCTCAGTGAGGAAGGATTCCTTTCCCTCTTGTTTTGCAGAAGCTGCTGTCTGTGCGCTATGATATACCTATGCACTCATATCTCTGCTGTGTCAGTATCCAGAAGATTCAAGTGAATTTCGTCAGTCTTGGATTATTATATTTTTGTATCAATGCAGTATTAAAGCGTATTTATTGGATTTATATTCATACAGAAATTTTTTATACTCACTGATCTGAAAGATAAACAAAATCATCGCTTCAGAAACTCTTCCGTCAGAGTTTGACTGCCTGTTTTATTTCATTAACCTTGAAGGAAAAGTTTACTTTTATTTTGTTTTGCCTGTGTTCGCCTGATTTGAAGCACAGCGTGAAGCTAACAATGTGTCTAAAACTTGACCTAACGCCTTATGTTTTAATGCCACAGTGGCATTTTTGATTTGTGCCTGTGGTACAGAAAAAAAAAGTGTATCTTATAGTGCCTGTCACTACATTTTGCTAATTTATGAATAAATCGAACACATTAACCAACTGAGTTCTGACTGGGTGATTATTCATTGAAAGATACCTTGATTTAAATCTGAATACAAAAAAAGGCTTATTGTCAGGGTGTATTTTTCTTTCTACTTGAGATGTTAGAAAGAGAGAAACAATTTTGCAAATCTGTACTTATGAAAATATATTCACTGGAGTTCCCCAAATGGATTGACAGAAAAAAAAAATGGCTAGTTCAAACTTGCTGGAAATGATGATTTTATAACCGTTTACAGTTGTGTTCTTTTGCTATATTTTATGTTAAACAATATGTTCAAATGTTGCTTGGCCATATGCCTTGTACTTAAAAAGAAAAAGGCTTTACTTTGCGACTTCTTTTTTTTAAATTTACTGTTTAACTCAGTAAAATAACAAAGTATTAGACTAAACAGTGGGTTTAAATTAAGATTCATTAAGTGTCCTGGTGTTGTGTCTGCATGTATGTTGACCCAGCATGTGTGGGTTGACTCATTCCAAATTTTGAGGGTTTTAGTCTCGGCCACATGTCCCCCATATCTAAAAAAGGTGGAAAGGAAAAGGCTTTATTTTGTGACTTTCTTTTTTAACTTTTAATAACTTCAAGTACTAAGTAGACTAAACAGTGTGTCATTGATTGGTTAACCAGCTATGTGTGGCTAGTTGTGCAGTGTTTAGTGCTGTTGCCTCACAGCCACAAGGCTCTTGGTTCAAATCCAGGCTGCCGTGACTTGGTGTGGTGTTAGCACATGTTGTCAGTGAGAGAGTGGGCCAGCAAGATATGTTTTGTTGGGCTTTAAAAGTGGCCTTATATGTGTTAACCTGCATCCTGCCAGGATGACTTAAAATAACCTCTAACAAGCTTTCGGGACTCGCACACAGAGTTTTATTGATGACTTGCATTTGAAACCTGGGAACCGTGTGCTCGACTTGAACTCCAGGTTTGGTGACTTATTAACACCACTTTTTTATGAAAATATTCTTTTCTCATAACATAAACCAAACATTGGAAACAATATGATATTGTTATAGTTTTATTTGGTATTAAAATGTACATTTTGCGTTCCAGTTTTTCACAAGTTATACACGAGAAACCTCTTACATGCATGGCTGCCTTGCTGTCAATCAACGAAAGGAAAAATAAAACTCGGGAGCCGGATCTTAGTTGATGGGAGTCGGATCTTCTGATTCACCATAAAGCATCGGCTCTTAGAGCCGCATCTTTTGAGCACGATACATCACTAATGTTAAATACTGTTTAACAATAAAGGTAAGAAATCCAGTTTTAAAGTTATTATCTCTATCCAACATGCTAACTTCATATGATAGCACTGCATTAAAACTGGACAAGAATAGCACTTTATTGTTATTGTTGTGAACAACAAAAGGCAGTTGAGCAATGAAAGGCACAAAGGCAGTTAGGCTAACTGTAGCTATTAGAATCTGTCTAGGTCTAATATAAAAGCTAGGGCTGTTGAAGAGCAAAGGGATACGTTGTAACTTCTTGGGAGACTGAACAAAACATTTATCTTTCTTGCTTTTTTTTGTCCTACACTTTTTTACAACAGGACTGGAAATTAGGCTAGCACAGCTCAGTTTAGCTGAGGTCAGTATTGCAGCCACAGCAGATTACTGTACAGTTAGAATATGGTGAGTAACCTTATTTCCTTAGAATTGTAGATCACAGGAAAGTATTCTCCCTGTAAAATACTGTAACCTTTTTTTAAAAAAAAGCAAAAATACTGTAATTTTTAAAAAATATATAATAACTAAGTGTATATTAGTTTTTACACAAAGAAGGACTGTAAAATTACAGTGACTCATTGACATCAGTTTCTCCAATTATTTACTGTAGTTTTTGAACATTTAAAACAACCCTGCCTGGTCATTGTTTAAAATTCCATTAAAACAATTAAAATCCCCCCAAAAAAGCAAAGCTCTACATTTCCTGACTAAATATGTGGCTGTATGGAGGTTGTGTTGCTCGAGGGATAAACCGCATGGCCAGACTGTGCTCGTCCTCCACAGGTTGCTGTGACAGGTTGTTGGTTTGCGGGATGCTGTTGAGGGTGCAGCCTTGGCGAGGACACACAGTGTACCGGGACAGCAGAGCCACCAGGATGGCCTTCATCATCACCATAGCGATGTGTTTGCCCACACAAGAGCGAGGCCCGCAGCCGAAGGGCTGGAAGAAGCGACTGGGCACCTGTCACCAAACACAGGAGGTAAAGACTTCACTCCCTGTTTGTTTTTACAGCCTTAGATAATTTCAAAATGATCAGCTGACTCACTGTTCTGTCGAAGTTTGTTAAACTGAACTCTGTGGGATGTGGGAAGAATTCAGTTTTATGCATGAGACCGATGTTCAGAATGATGTTGGTTCCTTTTGTAATTTTAATTCCCTCGATGTTGTCATCTTCAAGAGCTTTGCGCATAGTGAAATCAACCACAGGATGAAACCGCAGAGACTCATTTATGAAACTCTCCAGCACATTCAAGCTCTGATAATCCAAGTTTCCATCACCCTTTTCTTCTGAAAATTGAAATGAAGCATAAAAATGGGGTAATCTGCTTCCTTATATCTTAAACATAAATGTAAGGTTAAAAAAAGCAGTATGGATATACTTAATGTAAATGTACAAATGTACAAACCACTACAAAATCCCTGAATCTGTCTGTAAACTGCTCAAAATGGTCTTTTCTGATAAAAACACAAGTTCTTCAAGATAGATCTTCATGAAATTGATCTTCACGAGACTTGCTGAAATGATGAGGTCATCACATAACTGTTTCATGGCATGTTATAGGTGTGGGCCTTAAACACAAAGGTATGCCATAGCCCTGCTCCTGACAGGACTTCAGGAGGCTGGCCAATCAAAAGGGAGGGGGTTTGTGGAGTGGGGATTCTTAAAGAGACAGCAGCTAAAAAATAAAAACCAGTTTGAGGAAAAATTTGTATTTTATAGAGCTGTAAATCCTGTAAAGCTACTACAGGGGCACCAGAAGGACCCTATAAAGCTTAAAAAAGTCATGGTAGTCTCTCTTTAAGGATAGTAAAAAAAAAGTTTGTTCACTTACTTAAGACTGTGTTCATCTCCTCTACTATCCTCAACTCCACGTCTGGGTTTTGTTTCAGTAGCATCAGCATGAAAAAGAGGCTGATGGAGAGTGTGTCAGGAGCTGCAATCACCATCTCCAGCACGCACTGTCTGACGTTATCAGCTGAAAGCTCTCCATGGCTCTGTTAAAGGAGAAATGAATGAGGTATGTGGCAGACACATTAAATCACAAAAACGTTTCATTTATCATGAGGAGACAAACCTGAGCAAAGATGAGCTCTGTTGCAAAGTCAAGTTCATCATCTAACTTCTCGGATTCTTTAATCATCTTCCTCTTTGTCTCCAGCAGGCTCTCCATCACATCTTGCAGCTCTTGGCTGTGGAAACAAAACACCTCAACACAGACTTCAGCAGAGAGGTCAGAGGATTAAATTATACATACATAGTACAGTGAGGATCTTACGCTGCTTTCTTGTGCTTGTTGTAGAGCCACCCAATCCTAAAGAATATATCAGGTTTTATTAGAACCGTCTGCCATGTTTCAAAGTAGTTATGGATTTTCATCAGCAGGTCTTTTTCTGGGTAATAGGAACAAAAATGAACATAAAAAGCTGCAGTAAACAAAGCTGGACTGCAGACTTGCAGTAAGTGAGGACACAGCTGACCATTTATCGGCACCCTGAGGAAAAGCTTGTTGGAGATGTCCACCACGATAGCTCTCAACAGATTAAGGGCGTCCACATGTCCAGAAGGGTCAGTCATCTCTTGCAGGCGGTCCAGATGTTTGGCTGTGGAGCTCACACAGATTCCCACTGTCCTCTGGAGGCCAGGGCCTGTCAGGGCTGTAAAATCACACAGGGAAGTGTTTCATTTGTTGATAGGCCTGCTTCAGTCAGCTTTTTGGGGAAATTCTGATGTAAGAAAGGCAAAAGAAGACCAGAATAATGTCACTCATTTCCCACCTTTAGAGAAATACGTCCTCACTTTCTTCCAGAGCTGGACGTCACTATTGAAAATGATCCCCTTCCCTTCCATCCCGATACACTCCAGCCCTGTTCTGCTCCCGAATCTGGCTGTGTAGTGAGCGCTCCTCAGGACATGATACACAGCTGAAGATCTACGGGAGAAGAGCTTTCACTCATACTGTCAAAGAACAAAATATGAGTTAACAAAGATTTACTTCAGAGGTTTACCTGCTCAGGATGAGGGTCTCCTCGCTGTTAATCCAGACCCGCACAATGCTGCCGTATTTGTTGTTGTAGTAGTTGCAGGCTGTTCCTATCCCAGTCCAGATGAACCGGCTGTAGGTCAGGAGAGGACCAAGTCCTGCTAAGAAGGAGGGACCTGCAGAGAGCAGAAGGCCATCAGTTAAAGTCATTGCTTATTTCTGTCTTTACAGTCTCCTGAACATTCATCAGTCCACATAAGCTGAGTAAAATAGACGAAATCAGTAACCTGGTATCTGTTTCCGATGTGTTCGGCTCCATGTTGTGAAGAGCAACAGCAGGAGCAGCAGGAGGAGAAAGACGGTGACTTCAGAGGACACATCCACCAACATGACAGAGGTGAGTGACTCAAAGGCAGCAAGCTGACTGATGCTCATACAGCCTTTGTTATCTTTGAACAACACACAAACCATTCATCCATCAGTTAACACTAGAAATTATCAGATATCTGAGACAGGCATTTTTTTTAATCCTTTATAAGTCTCTTGACCTCCAGAGTGTTGTTTTGGTTTTTTTTGGTGTAAAGCTTCACTTGAACAAATATAAACCCAAACACACCCACATGGAGCTTAACGATGAGCTGTTTGTATAACATCTGATATGCCACTACAGTTTGTTGTGGGTGGCGGACACATTAAATAAATCCATTTTTTTTCACGAAAATACTTAAATGTAATAAATTTAAATTCTAAAATGTAAGCCAACTTATGAAATGAACATCTGCATAAATCTTTTTGCCTCATGAGACGACAGACTGAATGTTTTCCTCACCTTGAAGATCCTCTGAGGAGTTTTTGTCTGGTTATTGAACAGACTAACAACTGATGCCAGCATATGACCTTCAAAACAAATGAGACTGTTTTTATGTTTTATGCTGTAAATCTAAATGACTGTAACCACAGTGAAGGGTTGGAGTCCGATAACAGTTTACAGCACAGTTAAGAAAACCTATTTATTTATTTATTTGTTAAAAATTTATTTAGCAAGGCTAGTCCCATTTAGATCATTAATCTCTTTTTAAAGGGAGGCCTGGCCAAGGATGCCAGCAATGCAAAATTTCATCAACAAAACAGTCTGAATTTAGCTAAGTGGTTAACTGAATTTTGTGATTCAGAAACAGACCAATAAGATTTTTTTTCTCAGGAAATAAGACATACTCATGCACAGGACAAGATCAGCAACATAGAAGTTTAAGTCTCCCTCGTTAAAACACAGATGACTTTCAGAATCTTCAGAATAAAAACAGATTTTTTTTTAGTGTTTTGATTTTTTTTTTTCTGTAATTTTTTAACCACTGGTTGGTGATGACTAACAGGCATCAGAAGTAGTTAATGAAATTTTGGTATTTCACTGATTTGATTAAAAGGAAATGATGCTGCTGCTTGGGCTTCCAGTGTTAAAGCTCCTGTGAATAACTTTTCACTTCTTGATTCTGGCGCCCCCCTGTGGACATTGCCATCCTCACTCTGCTGGTTTGGCTCTCACATACAGAATGTAAATGGTGTTTTTGAACCAAAAAATGAACCTTATCCTGCATTCTTCAGCAAAAAAAAAAGGTATTACTCATCCAAAAATGTAAAAATCTTTCCATTAATTTGTCTGAAGACTACTCCTACAGCAGAAACTTATGGCATTATTATGAATTATTATAAATATAAATTATATGTTGCTTAAAAGAAGTCTTGTTTGCTTCAGTACATCCTTCAGAGACATTCAGTTTGTTTTGTTAACAGTAAAAAAACTGCTCACATACTTGAAACTTAACTATCTAACACCAAAACGAACACATAGTAAGATTTTTTTTGCATTCAAAGAGAGTTAAAGTTTTTTCTATAAAATGTATCTTAATATTTGCTATTATCTTAAAAAAGTACAATACCACATTTAAGAATCAGGGGTTTTATAAATCAGTACTTACTTTGCTGCCTCTCTTCTACTCCGGTTAGGTCACAGTGCAGTTTGAGAAGATTTAGGTCTTCCCTCTCAGGTTTTAAAGATGATCAACATCCTCCTGACAAATAAATCTCAGTGAATTCAAGTGTTTATAAATCCTCGGTGAAGCCTTCACTTCTCTGGTTGCTTAGAGACACTGCCTCTTTGAGGTTACAAGTACCATTACCGAAGACCGAACAAGCCAGATGACAGAGAAGGTCTGAACCCCAGCACAGCTTTATAAAAGTACATAATGCTCTTTTTCTGATTCATGAGAATAAAAAAAACTCACAGGGCTTTCATCAGGTGGACCTTTTTTTCTTTTTTATTCTGTGTTTAGCTTTGTTCACAAAAAAAAAGGAACCCCAATGTCCAATTCACAGAGCGAGGAGCCTTTCAGGGGAAAATTAATCAACTGGGTCAGGGTGACCTGGAGCAGGGATTAACTCAGCAGTCCAGAAAAGGGGGAGAGAAAATGTCATTTTAACAACCAAAAACCACAAACAGTCTTAAAGAGAGACATCTGGATTTCAAGTCGAGTTCCTAAAATGAGGGTGATTTAAAAAATATGAACTCTTCCTTTAAATGCGGCACCTATAAAAGGCTGCTGCTAGTGAAAATGACCTCACATTGAGATGTTTGGGTGAAAAACCTTTTTGTAAAGCTGGCTGAAAAACTTGCATTTTTGGTTCTATTAGAGACTAAACTGGATAGTAAAATCTTTTATAAACGGTAACAGCCTGTATATGACTTGTCTAAGTTACATGTTTAGAAATACACAATGCAAACAAAAGAAGAAAGAAAAGATGATAACAGGCGATTGCAGCACACACATGAACACCCAGATGCCCTCAGTCTTTTACTGAAAGTTCTCTGAAAGCTCTTTTGTAGATCCAGAGAATGCTCTCCTTGTTCACTTCTTATTTATTCCACTTCCATGTAATTTTGTGTGGGACAGCCTGGAGACAATATGAAGAAGAAAAAGCACCAGAATGATGAAGAATGATGAGAGGAAGAACATAACAAGTCACCCTGGAAATATGTCCATTGATGGCGTCTGAATGAAGTGTGACTATAGAATTTAACTATTTGCCAGATGCCTCATGTTACGCAATGTATCACATGGTTCCCACTGTAGTTACAGACAGATTTTGACATGTTTACCCCTTGAACAGCTCTCAGCGTAGCTTCCCTCTGACGAATCATTTGTTGGCAGGTGTTCAGATATTTGCTCGTGAATTCTTCAAGCCCACAGATCAGAGTGCAGGCGAGGAACAGGACACAACCATGAGGGAGAAGAGTGGAAGTTTTACTGCATGGAAAGGGCTTCTGTTTGGGATGTGTGTGCTCCTGCTCTTGAGCTCAGCAGGTTTAGTGTTTCTGCTGGTGCGACAGAAAGAGCTGACAGGGGAGCTGGGCAGGTTGGACGCCCAGGTGCAGGTGCTGTGGCAGAGCTGCGTGCTGCAGAGGGGAATCAAACCCACAGAACATGGGGACAGTAGAGGACAGAAGGAGCTCTGGAGAAACAAGCGAAACCTGGAGGAAGAGTCGGGACAAAGCCAAGAAGAGAAGGACATGCTGAGGCTGATGACCTACTCCATGGTTCATGTAAGATGTGGGCTCTTGTTGTAAAGTTATACTCTTGGAAAGCTCTCTGAACAACAAGAGATTCCTTAATGTCTCAGTAGTGGGGCAGTGAACAGCTCTGAGCTGTCAGTTTGAAAAGAAATATTTATTTTTCCCCCTTTTGGGAAAAGAAAGATGTTCATGCAATGCAAAGAATCTGTGAGTCTGTAACAGAGATTAAGAAGAAGTTTGGTTTTCCACTCAGTGCTTCCTGAATAAACACTTCGAGCAGTGGAGCTTGCATGCCTGCTTCTCCTTCAGCTTTAAACACAACTGCTGGGGAGCGGCTTTTCTGTGGGGGATGGGGAGAGGGTGCAGGGTTATGTTTTTGTTTGGTATATTTAAGAGGAGACAGAGAGTTGCTTGGATTGCTCAAATCTGGGAGTTATAGGCACAAAAAACAGAAACATTCCATTGAAGCACAAGCATATTGACAATGAAAGTTAAAGCTCCTGTGAAGAAATTTTAGGTTGTGTCAGTTTTAGCCCCTCCTCTTAACAAAACTATGAATTCTTGTTTTATTTTTCCTTTTTTTTGGTTATCTATTTGGACTTTTTATGCTTTTATTTGAAGATGACAAGGTGAGAGGGGGGAGTGACATCCAGGAAAGGTGCCACAGCTTGGACCCAGACACCCATTTAAGGGTTTGCCTCATGGGATGCGCAACCTAGACTGCTAGGCTGTATCAGCACCCCAACAGTATGAACTCCTATTGTTGATATTGTCTTGTTCATTTGTAAGAAGTGCATCTAACAAAAAATAATTAAACATCCTTTTTCTAAATCCGATGTGCAGTTAAAATTGAAACTTTGGCATGGAAATCTTTGAAAAGGAAGTTTCTCTCTGTCATTTTTGACAGCTACCCCCCTACCATGGTTACAGATAATAATCATAACACTTTAGTTATCGTAATTCTTGTAGCTTATGGTTTTGTTTTCTTCTTTTGCTCATACAGAGGTGTTAGAATTAATTCCACTGAGTTTTATTGCCACTCTAAAACTCCTCATGGGAGCTTTAAATTATCAAAGTGACTGACTGATTTATAAAGGTTGTAACTGGCTTGGATTTTTTTTTTCACAGTTGTGCTCTAATTCAGCTATGGATCTGTTTAACTGATCATTAAAGCCTTGTCAGTTCAGTGCATGTCGTATGTACTGTATACCTCAGGAAAAAAACAGCAATGTGTCAACTTCTTTACTTCAAGAAAGTAAAGGAAAGCTAGTTCAGCTTGCTGCTTTTGCTTGATTAAATATTGTCTACTTTGTAAATTCTTTTCAACTTCAGAAGTTGCAATTTTCTCTTGTATCCTGACAACAACAAATAAGCATTTTTTCTTAACAATATCTGTCTTACAATATGATGAGGTGATTTTTTTTATCCAAGTCCTTTCAGAAACGTAAACAGGTATTCTTACAATCAGCTCTGATCTGACTTTTTCTTTCTCTTTTTCAGATCAAAACCTTCATGGATCTGTGTAACAGCTCCAGAGGAATGTGTTTAACAGGTGCGCTCCGTTACCATTCTCCATCAGTGCTTTGGTTTTCATGTTTGTGAAGGCTTCTTGTGTATTTGATTTATATAAAATATTCTTTTTTTTTCCACAGGCCCGCCTGGACCACCTGGTAAGATCTGCATTTATGATCAACAGCACTAACTACTGCACTAACTACTGAATCAAAGGTGATATTGTCTGTTTAATCACTGTATTTTTGGCCATAGGTTTGCGTGGTAGACCGGGTGCACCAGGACCGCAGGGTGTGCCGGGGCCTGAGGGGAGACGAGGGAAAAGAGGTGAGACATCTTAAGTCTTCCAGACATCTAACAAGCGAGTCATGTAGCCTAAACAGAGAAGAATTGTGTGCGAGCTTACAAATAAGCTGTGAAGTGGAGTCCGTCAGAAGTTTCAAACAGTCTTCATTGTTCAGCAGCGGTTATGTAACATTAGATTCATTGTCTGCTGCTAACTTAGTAGAGAAGCATCAGAGGCTGTTTTATTTGGAGAAATAATTTTGGGATGGGTTTCAGTCCAGTTGTGTTGTTTTGTTGTTGTTATTTTGAGCTACTTTAGCTCTCAGTTTTAATTTCAATATTCAACTAATGATGACACCTCTCAATGACGAGGACCCCCTGGTGAAAAAGGAGACCGTGGACCAAAAGGAGACCCTGGGCCTCTGCGACTGAAAGGCGAGCTCTATAATGACATTCTCATTGAGGGTGAGGAGTGACAACAAATTCAAACCTGATACAGCGATGTATTTAACAGACGGCATGAAGATGAAGCCTGTAAAGATGTCATTTAAGTTTTTAAAGTATGTATTTTATTTCTGCATGTGCATGTTTTTAGGTAACTCTCAACATGTTTAGTCTGCTGGTGAGGCACGATGAGCGGATTGTTGGCTGTATGTTTTCTTGAACACCTTATGTTGATATAAGATGAAAAAGACAAACTGAATTTCAGCTTTTGTAACTTTTTCCAGCTGAAATGTGAAAAAAAAATGTAAATGTTTAAAGTTTTTCCTGAGAAACAACTGCCAAATTGAAAACTCTCTCTACTCTTTCTCTTTTATCCTTGTTGGAATCCAAAGATCATATCTTACTAACCAGACACATGTTCTATTGGCTCAGTTTTCTGTGTCTGACTTGTTTCTTGTATCTCTTTTTTATGAAGGTCCTCCTGGTCCAAGAGGCCCACCTGGTCCACCTGGCCCAGCCTGTCCTGCTTGGAGTTGTCAAGAAGTAAAACACACAACGGTCAGAGAAAAAATCCATGAGACCAACATGTCACGGGGTAAAAACCTCTCTTCTACATCTGAATTATGTCTTATCAAAACAACAGGCTGTACTTCAAAACGCGATGTTATTGGATTGTGTTAGTGATGAGTTGCTGAGGTTTCTGTTAGCTGTTTGACGACACTGTCTGTTTTTTTTTTTGCCCTTTTTCGGCCTTTAATGTGAGAGAACAGTACAGTGGGTAGAGGGCAGTGACATGCAGGAAAATCGCCACAGGTCAGACTCAAACCCAGGCTGCCCGCTCAAGGGCTTTTTGCCCATATGGAGCATGACCTTAACCACTAGGCCATCCGCACTCCTGTCTGTATGTTTATTGACAAAAAAATCCATCACAGCACCTCAGTTTTTCCTTTAAATGCAGCCACAGAGGCTGAATGTAAGTTGAAGCTGCACATTAAGAACCTCCCACTAGAGGGAGCCACAACCTTTTAAGACTCAGGGTTTTATCAAGTAGGCTACAGTCACACTGACATAGAAACACATTACATACAGTAACTTCATAAAAAATGAGGATAGAAACTCTGTCTGCTAAAATAATTTAAGTCACGACTCCCTGTGGTGATGAACAGAACTACAAGTACAGTTCACTTTATTAGTGTCCAAATGAGACTATAAAATCACTACAGTTAGTAGTTATTCATGGACAAGCCTTTTTACATATATGATTCTCCAATAATGATTTGTATACAAAGCTTGAAAAGTAAAACCCAGTTGCAGTGTTTAACCATCTTGTTTTCTGCAGATTCAGAGGACGTCAATGAAACTGTGGCAGACAACACCAGCAGCTGGACAGCGACAACAGCTGGTAGGAAGACATTCAAAACTGCAAACAGAACAGAGTGTACAAAAATAATCAGAGTGAATAATCAAGATCTAAGCCTTTTTTACACATCATAAAATAATGCATATTTTTTTTCTGCATTATCACAAACAGCACCCCCATCTGTGGAGAGAACTCATCCGTTGTTTGTGGCTGACTCTGAAAAACTTCTAGAAACCGCAACAGAAAGTTCAGAAACTGGTGAGCAAATAATTCAACTGAACTTTGTTTTGAACATTGAGAAACATGTTAACACAATGACTTTTTTGTGTTTTTTTTATATTTAGCAGCATCAGTTTCTAAAGAGAACAGTGACATCACCTTGAATCGCTTCAACACAGAGAATGGTACCGAAACACCAATAACATTTTTAACAGGTTCAGACCTTTTCTTTAATTTTACATCACTTAACACTACATCACAATTGGATTCTGAAATAAAATATGTCTTGTATTATTATCACACAGCCCTTCTTCCTCCAGACCTGAGAGAAAACAGTGAAACATCTGATCGTAGCAGAAACAACAAAGACATGAGAAAAGGCATGAAAGACAAAAGTCTGTTGTTTTACATCTCTAATTCACCTGCTTCAGATGTCAGTAATAATACCATATATGAGTTTGGACACTCACTGCTGTCTTTTTTTTTTTTTTCTGCAGAGTCGGTTTCAGCTGATTCAAATAAAAGACATAACAAAGGGATTAAAAGCAGCACTGACGGTCAAACAGAGGCATCTCTTATTTTATCCCACGGTGAGATGGAAGGAGGCGCCTCAAATGTTTACGCATACAGATTTGATATTAACGTCTTTCACTTCTTACTAAATCTAACTTTTTCCCCACCACAGTGTTGCCAACGCCTCATTCAGCTCATGAAGCCAGAGGTGCTTTAGATGTCAGAGACTCTGAGAAACATCAGGACACCCAAAAGAATTCTGGTAGGCAGTGATCTGACCTCATCTCTAGACCCTAATTCTGTTGTTTCTTACGCAACAAAAATTCACTTCAGTCTTTAAGAATTAATTTATTATCAGAAAAAAGAACATTTATGTTTTTATCATCAGAAATGAGTTAAGTTGCAGCTTAAAGTGACAGATAATTGATAAACAGTAGCTAATATATTTAAGTATTTCACTGAGCATTCTCAGTCAGTCCTCACCACAAGAAACCAAACTAATACCAAACTGTACTTTGGGCAATTTTTGAAGTCAGTATTTTATTAAATCTAAAAGTTGAGTTCACAAAAGACATTTTAATACTGTTCTCTGATCCCCACATCAAACTACTGGTAAGAACTTCTTTACGTCTCAAATATAGACTGATCAGAAATACATTTAGCTTATTTCTTCATCATACAAGACCCCCCCACCCCCACCCCCACCCCCCAAAGAAAAAACAAAAGAAACAAAGAAAAACGAAAAAACATCAGAAGCATTTTATGGGCTGATTTCCTTAATTTTATTATTATTCCCTGTGTTTTTTCTTGAGTGCATCCAAAATAAACTGTAATTTAAATTCTGTTTCTCACGTAACTCGTTTTTTTTTCTAGAGTCCTTCCTGATTCACAAACACAGAGACCACGACACCCTGAGTCACTCCAGCACAGTAACAGTGACACCAACACGCTTATTGACAGGTAGATCAACATGATGAAAATTCCGAATGAAACATGTCACCAGAATTGACAGAAATCATATTTAATGTCTTGTGTATTTCCACAGCCACACTGACTGCTGACAGAAACAGGGATGCCTCTGCTAAAAGAGGAAGAGTCACTGACAGAAGTGGGGAGATACTGACCAAATAATAATATTTAACTTCATTGTTATTAACATTTTATCTATCCCAAGATTCATATTTGCTGTGGTAGCATTTACACTCATGGATGTTAAGTGTTTTGTAGCAGTTATAATAACACTTAGTAAAACTTAGAACCAAAAAGACTAATGGCTTTAAAAACTTGTAAAAACATGTCAATGTAAAATTACATGTCAGATAAATACTTATTATTTATAGTCGTAAAGAGTACGTACAATCTATGTTAGTTTGGCTTTTGGATATATTGAGTATATATGTTTAATGGGTGAAAAATGTGTTTGTCTTTTCTATTTGTCCAGATTCTTCATCTTCATCCAAAGACAAAAAAGAGATCATTTTGCCCGGCAACAAACATAACGCTAAAACTAGTCAGTAAACCCTATGAATAAAATTTAAAGATGATGTTGTATGTTGTTATAATATGTAATATTTTGTTGATCGCAGTAATTAATTGATAAAAACTCAGTTTGTGTACTGTGTCTCATCTTACTAAGGACAAGATTCATCAGCACACTGGTCAGCAGACAGTTTTGAAGAGGTCTCTTCTGTGACTGAGTCCATGACTCTTCTTCATGAATCTGGTAAACTTTACTTTGAAATTGCTGGAATTTTTTTTTGCTGATTTTAAAAAAGAAAAATATGATAAACCCTAATTTTTCTTAACTCAGTGTCATCAGGGAAAGAAGACAGCGATGACAACCAGGAAGAGTCCAATGTGATGGATTATCTATCCGCATGGATGAGATTATTTCGAGGTAGGACGTGCTGAGTTTAAGTTACAAGTTAGATAAGTGAACAGAACTTTATTATGCTTAAGTTTTCATTTTTTATTTGACAGGGTCACTTTCTACACATCAAAATGTTGATGCTTTCAATAACAATGAAACCTCTGAAGACACAACAACAGAGAGTGGTAAGAAACTCTTATTGAGTAGTTTTTCTCTTCCCTCAAAACTCAAGTATTCTTCTTTATCTACCCACACAAATTTAGTACATTAGCAGCGATATGAATTCTGTTTTTTTTTTTTAATCAACAGAAGTGTTGCCAGTAATAACTTCTATTATAACTTCTATTTATAAACAGAGAATAATACTTTAGATGTCAACCATAATTTAAAGTTTGGTACTTTTTACTAGATATGAAGAAAAAATGCATCTCATAAAAAAATGCTGATTTAATACATTTTCTTATTACTTTTTAAGACTTTTCATTTTCACCTGACATCAACAATGAACGGAATCTAACCAGTAACAAGAGATGGACGCACACTGGTCAGTAAACTTTATGAACTTTAATCAAGAATAAGTTAAAGATTTTATGATAACATTCAATATTTGTACCATATCTCGTCTTTCTTTGTGCAGTATCACCAACAACTCATCCATCCAATGACAAAAGAGATCCATTCAGTTTTACAGACTCTGGTAAATTCACAGAATCAACTTTTCAGTCTGGTAAGTTTGGAAAGATTTAGGGGAAATCCTTTAAAAAGAATCATTTGAATGAACTTTCTCTTTCATTTTCTGAGCAGAGATGCCGGTGGTTCATCAAGAGAACAACTACAACACCCTGAATGAGTCAGGCAAAGAAAATGTTACAGACACACCAGTTAAACTATTAACAGGTACAGGCTTTTTAATGTAATGAGCCTCTTTGCTGCTCCACATCTCCATCCGCACATGCAAACTCTTGATAATGTCATATTTACGTCCAAAGCTCTTCTGCCTCCAGACGTGAGTGAGAAGAGTGACACCATCAGTGACAGCAGAAAGGTCACTAATACACCCATAAAAAAAGGTGAAAATAGAAATTGAGTGACGTTTGTGTTGAATCAGTATTAATTAATCTCTAAAGGACGCATTTTAATAAAGACTCAATTTCTCATTATTTCATTCCACAGAATCACTTTTTACAAACAAGAATGCTGAAACAATCAATCACAAGGGAACCTCTAAAGACACAGGAACAGAGAGAGGTAAGAAACACTTGATTACTTCTTGAGTTTTGTAGTCAGGTTTTTATTTATTCCACACTTTTTTAGGAATTATATCAGGAAGTTGTTATAAAATTGCTTGGAAACTATTTATGTTATTATTGTGTATTTGGCAGGGACCATGCACAATTATTGTTCTGCAACAGATTTACCAAAAACCTAATTTCTAACTTTATTTCATAAGAAGATGATAGTAGCACAAAGGTTACAAATGTGAAGTCAATTCAAAGTGAAAATAAAGATTAATGTCACATCCAATACTTTTTTTTTCTTTTTTACACTAGAGTCTCATAAAGTGAAAAGTGACGACACCTTAAGTGACACCAAACTAGAGACAACTACAGAAGCACCAAGTCAATTATCAACAGGTAGGACAATCATTTATCATTTAAAAATTAAAATTACCTTAGAGGGTCTTTTTTCTTTTGTTTATGAAAATATCCGCACGTCTTTTCGTGTTACAGTCAAACCTTCTGAAGAGTCAGCTCAAAAGATGGATGCGTCCAATAAAAGTGAGAAAATCATTAACACAGCCATGACGAGCGGTAAGAAAGTGTTTTGTGTTTGTTTTTTTTTTGTTTTTTTAACATGTTTGGTTAATGTACCGAACACTTCACAGTGAAAATTTGTTCAAAAGCCATTTCATCTTTTTTTATATTTTCACACTACTCACAATAAGTAGTAGTACTCACAATATTGTGAGATCTTCAGTCTTCACACATAAGGTGCTTGTTTAACTTCAGTGATTTTTAAGATAGGGAAGCAGTTGCATTAGGGGGATAGACACACCTCATTTTGTGTTTTTCACATAATGGTCTCACTGTGTACAGTGCGCCTTACATTTGGACCAATACCAAAAATACAAAAAGACAACCCTTTTCAATGTGGCATCAATTTCAATATTCTAGGGGGCATAAAAAGCTGGTATTGTCAGTAAGTCATTTCCAGTTCATCATTCATTCAATCAATCAATCAAGACGCTCCAAAAGCGTTAACAGGTCTAGACTTGTAAATGATAATACATTTTATTCACAGAGACCCAACTTTAAGACAAGATAAGAAGTCTTATCTCATCTTAACCCATATATATGTATGTATATATATATATATATATATATATATATATATATATATATATATATATATATATATATATATATATATATGTGTATATATATATATATATATATATATTTATTTATTTATATGTGATGTAAACAAACCTTTTTTTTGCCTCCATTTTTATTTAGACAGTTTATATCAATCTCGGTTGAACAAGACCGAGATGACAACCAGTGAGAGATGGATAAAAGCAGGTGAGAGGATTTCGTTCAACCCAACTATCTACTTATCTACCTTTTTTCCTTTTTCTTTCTTTCTTTCTTTCTTTCTTTCTTTCTTTCTTTCTTTCTTTCTTTCTTTCTTTCTTTCTTTCCCTATCTAAATAATTGAGGTGAATTTCTTTAATTTTTCAGTGTGCAGTATCAAATCTATCAGATGTTCAGAGACAGCCACAGCGATGCAGTCTACGTTTGGGGCCTGGATGTCTGATGTGTCTAAGCAGGATGGAGGTCCATACTGGCTTGCTGATCATTTTTCAGGTAATTTTTGAAGAAACAGGTGTTTTCTATTCAATGCAGATGTT
Source organism: Labroides dimidiatus (assembly GCA_030710495.1). Classification (NCBI taxonomy): domain Eukaryota; kingdom Metazoa; phylum Chordata; class Actinopteri; order Labriformes; family Labridae; genus Labroides; species Labroides dimidiatus. Next base: position 23,352,930 of record CM061147.1, on the reverse strand, counting down.
AATTAATTATTGAGGATTTATCACATACATATTTCCTTTCCACCTTTCCAGGTCGACTTCTGACAGAGCACAGGAATGTTTCCACTTTCCAAAAGACAGGCGACAAAACCATCGACATCAGACGGTTTTATCAGGGCTGTGGTCATGTTGTTTACAAGCGCTCATTCTACTTTCAACAAGCAGGAACAAACAGACTGATACAGTGAGTGTCAAAAAATGTTAAGACTTTTGTTGCCTTGGTAAATCATCCATACTAAACTGTTTGTGTCATATAACATTTGACTTTTGTACCAAACTTCTTAACTGACTTTGAATCAATATTTTACAGATTTGACCTGAAAACCCGGAGAACAAACACTCTGATCATGGCAAACAGCAGATATAACAACCTCAACTATCTTTTCAGCAACTCAAAGACCTATTTCAAGTTTGCTGTGGATGAAAACGGGCTGTGGGTCATCTTTGCTTCAGACACCGACGATGACACGATGGTGGCGAAGCTTGACCCTGACACGTTTTCAGTGGAGTCAGTCATTAACACTCACTACCCCACAGCTAAAGCTGGGAACGCTTTCATTGCGTGTGGGTTGTTGTATTTCACAGATGAGAGCGACAGGAGAGTGAGGTACGCCTTTGATTTGAAGAAAGAAAATCTTCAAGATGCAAGTTTTGATTTGAGGCCTGCTGATGGCATCTTGACTATGCTGTCGTATTATCCCAACAAAAAAATGTTGTACATGTGGGACAACAGCAGTGTGAAAACATGCAAAGTGAAACTCAAACAGCACTAAAAAAAATTACCATAAACATTTTAAAATAAGCACCCAAAAAATATTATTACCTCGCTTTGTAAGAATTTCTTGACACAGTGACCTGGTTTAGACAAGGGAGAAGTTCTTGGTGGAAGTTTAACAGGCCAGGCAGGTAGTTGTTTGCATAATTGTGTGTCTATATGTGTGTGTGTGTGTGCTATTTAAGGGATCATACATGACTGATTAGCATGTGTTCCTTACATGTTGACACAATGTTGGATTTATTCATAAAGTTATGATAAATGGTAATGAGGAATAAAGTAACTGAACTACTGAGGTTTTGTTGAGATCATCAGAAACACAAGTTAAAGCCCAAGCATATGAGGGCTCAGTCAAAAAAATAGAAGATGCAAAATTGATTTTTTTTTCAGTTCTCTGGGGAAACTATTCTCATTATCTTACAGGTTATAATACATGGTTGTTTTATACTATGTCGGGTATTTGAAGTAAAGACTTTCAAGAGCAAAGTTGCCCCCTAAAGGCAACAATTCAAAACCTCTTTAAAGATTTTTTTTCTGTCCTGTTGTTTGGGCTCAGAGTGAACAAACAGTAAAACTGACACACTGAAAATCAGCTGGACTGCTTGAAGAAAAAAGCCACATCCAGACTACCTTGAGGGCAAAGCCTGCACTGGTGGGGCCTCAGCCAGATCCTAAGTAAGCTCAAAAGACCCAGGAGGCTCATTTTTAGGTGAAAGGTGAAAACAACATGAACCAGAGACTGCATTGTGAGATTATTGTAGAACCTATTGTGCACAGACATAAGGAGATGGTGCTGACAAAATTTTCCCAAGGGTGCCCTACAGAAGAGCTGCATAACTGCATAAAAGTACATATACGACTGTCCATCAAGCCAAGGGCTCATGCAACAGAGCTTTCTCTCCCCCATTTAAGGACAAGAAATGACTTAAAATGTTTTTTGACTGGAATAGATATTCAAAGGTGATTGGTGTTTTATGCACACTATAGGTCCTATTTGCATAGACTTTAATAATATCCTCCATTGTCTATAGTCAAAAGTTTGATGTTTATCTTGGTTATTCTACACAAATGTTGATGGAAAAAGTTACATCTACTGCTTGATCTGAGGTTGAAGGTCTTTTAGCATTTTTAGACAAATAAGTGCTTATCTTAAGAGGTAAAAATATATATGTGCCATATTTTCCCCACAGTGATACAACTGTTGTTGATTTTAGAACAAAGTGTGCTTGGGACTTCTTAGTTATCTGTTACTGTAGCTCACCCTGTGAATGATTTATATGTGTTGTAACCCTGGTGTGCTAGTCTGCTGTGATGTCATACTCCAGTAGTCTACATTTGTATTTGAACTTTCTTGATTTACATACAGCTGTGCTCATAACGCTACATAACCTTGCAGAATTTGTGATATATTGGCAATTTCTTAAAAAATATGATTGATTGCAGACAACCCTTCTTGAATTCAGAAATGTAAGTCAAGTGAAGTCATTTATTACTTTTAATTAAATTTGGCCTAATAATTATTACACAGGTTGACACACACAGGTTTAAATGGCTGTTAGAGGTAAACATCCACGCCTATGACCTTTTTGATTGTAATTAGTGGCCATGTATAAATAGTCAGTAATTTTCTTTGCTCTTGAGAGAGGCCTGCTTATTTTATCCAGAGCTGCACAGATTCCCTGGATACTGAGCCATGGAAAAGCAAAAGAGATGTCTAAGGACCTGTGAGAAATGATAGTTAAACTTATGAAATCAGGAAAAAAGATGTAAAAAAAAAAAAAAAAAAAGGTATCCAAAGGTTTTAAAATGTCAATCAGTGGTGTTCAAACTCTGATAGGGAAGTGGAAAATTAGTGGTTTTTCCACCTGAGAGAGAGTAAAAGACCTCACCCAGAACTATCTCAAAAGACTGTAAAGGGGGCAATACACCGATTTAAGAACTAAGGAAACTAAAGTTTTGCTTTTGAACAGGGATCATCTCAGTATTTTCTTTATTACTGTTTTGTTTGTTGATTGTGATGGTCTGTGATGCTATATAGTTTATTTTAAATCCCATTTGCAAAAGAAATGTGTCACCTGATCACTCAAGTTATCTTAGAGAATAGTGCATAGCTTACAAATTCTAGCAGGGTATGTAAACTTATGAGTGTAACCGTTTTTTATTATTATTATTATTATTATTATTATTATTATTATTATTATTATTATTATTATTATTATTACAGAGTGATTCTGTAAGTTTATAAGGCAAAATTTGTTTTTCATGCTCATGTCACAATACAGCCTGATTGTTTGTTTGAAAAAACATTACACATTAACCAGGATCACCCAAACGTAACGGAATTTCGCCACAGCCTTGGAAAGTCCAGACATTTCAAATATGCCCTGAACGCACCACTGTTACGTTACTGGCTGTACTGGCTACGCCCCTTGCGCATAGTAGATCTGACAATAAACGGATTCCTACACACTCCTTACACTTGAAATGGCGTCCATATTACTTACACCGGTTACTATGCTTGAAGTACTTCTGCTAGCTCCTGTACACCGAGCGTAGGCCAGCTAGCCAGTGGGGTATCCGACCTAGTTCACAACAGCAAGCGTTACATCACTTTGGGTCGTTTCCACCTGGGAAATAGCGGCCTAAAGGAGCCAACGTTATTCTCTCCTTCTTACAATAGACACTGTGACATTAGTATGACACACTGACCTGTCAAACTAAAACAACAGAGCGAAGTGACTTGGCGTTTTTTTCTTTTATTTCGAGGGGCTGTCAAGACGCGACCAGTTTTTTCGTACCCTGTGAGTAAATTTGAAAAGAAGCAAATTTGCTTTTTAGGAGTGTTTTATTAATGTAATACTTAACCTGAGCGTTTCTGTTCGCACCTGCTTGCTTTCCTAATTGCCAGTTGCTTGTTTCAGGGTAAAATCCGTCACATAAGGTGCAGGGGACTGACTGTTTTCCGATCCTGGTGTGATTGTCATGTTCACAGACTGAAACGCTAGTTAGCTCTGGTTTGGGCCCAGCTTAAGTAGCTAATGATAACCTCTTTACAAAGCACGCTAGCAAGCTATGTTGTTTACTTGCTATTTTCCTGCTAGCGGCACATGATGGAAATGTGAAGGCTGTGATAGCACTGTTTTTCAATGTCTTCTTGGGGAGATTTATATCTAATAGTGATCACCTTCGCTTGTAGATGACCTGTTTTGCTAATGCTAACAGTGACGTTGAAGTTATGAAATGTGTTATGCTAACTGGCCTCTCCCCTATGCCTCCGCCGTCCATTAGCCCCCGGCTATTTTAGCAACCCACCCCTGTCAGAACACTATGTTAATTTTAAGTTATTTTCAGGATTCCGAGCCAGAAGAAGAGTTATGTCCTGCCCGTGCACTTCGGCTGCCAGGTTGCTTCTGAACACTGCTCACAGAGGTAAGAACATCGAAGCACACACACCCCTCCAGCTACACGACCCTGTGCTAAGTGTTCCAGTACATGCTGAAAAGTAGGTCTCCAGTTCACCCACACCGCTGTTTGTTATGACAGTCACGTAATGTCAACAGCAGGTGGAAAAGTTGGGAAAATGTGCAGTAAATGCAGCTATCCATGTTTGTTGCATCATACAGCCTTTTAGAAAGGTGAACAGCTGTGACCTCCCGTCAAGAGTTATAACACTTAAAAAAACCGCTCAGCTAAAACTCAAAATAGTGTTATGTAACAATAGCTTAGCTAACCTGTTACATCTGTCAGCTGTCAATGGACCTTCACACTAGTAATAGTGACAGAACACAGGAAAATTAAATCAAAACCAATTCATACTAACTTTTTTATATTAAAGAAAGCCTCCTATGGAACCAAATTTAGTTTTTTTTTCTTTTATTGGTTTAATATGTTACCAACTGATTAAATCACTGACATGAAATCCAATGTTAGCCTGTAAGTAATACTTTTTTATAGGTCAACAATTAGCAAATGTTTTCTTCATCTGTTTTAAATTGAGTAATCTTTTATGGGTATAGAGAAATACCAACAAAGTTCTCCAGAGCTCAAGGTGACGTATTCAGATTTCTTCTTTTAGTCTAACCCCCACCCAAAGCTGCAGATGACATTGTTTTCCAACATATATGGCAAAAACCCCTTAAGATTTTCAGTATTTTTGCTGAAAAAGTCCATCAAAAATATATTTTCTATGTTTGTTCTTTGCTATATGATTATTTGTTGTATGGTCTAAAAATACACTGTTGCCCATTCAGTTGAATGAAATATTTTTTTTATCTTTTTCAAGAAATTATATTGATTTAAAAATGCTAATTGTGGTTAAATTTCACTGTGTTGTGTTTGGAATAGATTGATTAATAAAGTTTTGAGAAGATAAACTCTTCATCTATAAAGAATGAATCTTGACAATCTTTTATTATTCAAACTTTACGGCAATAGCTATATTTGTGTAATTGTGCTCGTTGTTTGCTGCCTACTGTTTTTTTTTTAAATTGTTTTGAAGGGTAAATAACATTTAAGGTGTTCCTGGTGTCTTAGGATTGTCCTGCTCCCGGATCCAGTTTTATTCTCTAAGCCGTCAGGGGTCTCGAGAAACTCACTTACCTGCCCGGGTACGGGTGAGGTCTTTTTCAGAGACTTCCGTCTGCTATGCCTCCAAAGATGGGACAACAAAAGACATGGGGAGTGATGGTGGAAAGGTAACATGTCATCTGGAGATCCTTCCACCATGTTCTTATGCAACTTGTACTGTGATGTGATCATGTTACTTGGTATGTGCTGACATTCTTATGTTATTGCAGAAAAGCATCAGTGAGGGAAAGAGACTGTCTGGCTCTGGAGGATCAGGCAAGGGGGGGAGCCAGCTGCGCTGCCCTAAATGTGGAGACCCCTGCACACATGTAGAGACCTTTGTCTGTAAGTATACTTCAAGCACTGAGTGCTTGTAGAGACCAGGAGAGCACATTGATGTGGCATCTTAGTAAAGTGAGAAACCAAATGATTGTTCATGTTAAGAGAGGTTTCACACAGCACCCTCTGGAGCGGACACACGTAGAACTGTTTGTACAGACAATTGTGGTAATGATACTTTGACCTGTAAAGAAAAAATATGTAAGAAAAAGTAAAAAATAATATTACTTATTACACAGGCCCCAGTTTTAAAATATGTAAGCACAAACTTATACTGAGACACAATTTTACAAGAAGAAAAAATAAACAACAACTAGGATAAAACAAATGGGACAAAAGAGATGATCTGCGCATTGGTAGAAGAAAGAAATGGAAATTACTCCAAACTGCCTCAAAAAATACTACACTAAGGTGCTTCGTTTTTCTCTGCACTTTCTGTATTTTTTTTTTTTTGCTCCAAGCCAAAGGGAACTGAAATACAGTTGTGTAAATACACAAAACAAACACAGACAACCACGACAGGTTGTTTTTGAGCACAGTTTGTCACAATAGAAACCTGTATTTTAACACCAAATCATCAGTTTTCGATGAAAATGTACATTTTTTTGTCATAACATCAACATTTTGCATTTTGAAAGTGAAACAGTTTGACTAAGAAATGTTATTTTGATGGTTACAAACTTCTCCTTGAATAATCAGACAGAGGTTTTCTGTCTGTAACGAGTGACTGCTGCTCATGTGACTGTGACATTAATCCAAGAGAGACACAGCTCTTCACTCTTATAGAAACCAAAATCACTCCAACAGTTTCACTTTAATTCTGTTTACTTGCAGATTTATTCCTTAACAGCTTACAGAGGTTTGTGGTGAACTAACACTGATGACTTAAACCAAGTGAAGTTGTTTAAGTCCTGAGTGTTAGTTCAGCAGAATAATGCAGACTTAAGTTAAAAAATAGTTGTTGTAGAAACATTCCTAAACAAGTCTTTTCAAACTTTTCGTGCTTGATGATGGTCTTCTTTGAAATTTTATAAAAGCCTTTGTTTGAACAGGATTTTCCTTCTTAGAATAAAATGTTTCCTCCTTTTTCAGCATCAACACGTTTCGTCAAGTGTGAGAAATGTCATCACTTTTTCGTGGTTCTGTCTGAAACGGACTCCAAGAAGGGGCTAAACAAAGAGCCAGAATCTGCTGCAGAGGCGGTCAAACTGGCATTCGCGCAGAAACCTCCCCCTCCTCCGAAGAAGGTGAGACATCGATGCAGGACATGAATTTGTTAAGCCATTTCTCACTCTACTTAAACATACTCTGAAGTGACGGTCTCTGAATCTTGAATGCAGTCTTAAAATAAAAATCACCTTGTGTTTTCCAGATATACGCCTACCTCGATAAGTATGTGGTTGGTCAGTCTTATGCAAAAAAGGTGTTAGCAGTGGCGGTGTACAATCACTACAAGCGCATCTACAACAACATCCCAGCTGGAAGCCGACAGCAGGTGGAGGTAGAGAAACAGCCCTCTCTAACACCTCGGGGTCAGTACTTTTATTGTCTTTATGTTTCTTTTTCCTGCTGCTTGTTGATGTCAAAAGGGGAAAAAACCTCTGCATCAATGTTACTATCCACATGATTAATTTTGTATGCACTGATCACTTGCATTTTAAGTTTCACAGATGATTGTTTGGCTTGCAAACTCAACTGTGTCCGTCTGATCCGAGGACACATCAAGCTAAAACGGCTTAAGTTTTGTTAAACCTCAAATGTTTCCTTCCTGTGAGGCAAAGCTCCCACATCAAAGATGAAATGTTTCTTTTGGACAGGAAAGCTTTGACAAAAATGTTAATGTTCGAATATTCAGCTGTGAGCTTTGACCCAATTTCAGGAGCTGTTTTTGTCTCTTTGCTGCACCACAAAACAGAAGCAGACATGCAGCAGAGTCTGTTCTGTTACTATTTTTAGAATGATCTCAAACAAAATGTCAAAATCAATCTAACCGAGAGGACGTTTAGTACATTTAAACAAAGCTAATATTATTAAGATGTTAAGAGATTACACTTGCTAAATCGCTGCTGTAGCTTGTTTATACTTACCACAAATTTACTGCACAAATTATAACTGCTTTACTACTCAATCAAGACCCATTCGCGCCTATAAAACCTAAAACACATGACTGATAAGATTTCTTATCATAGTCGCATCATTTCTTGAATCATAATCTGTATGATTTGGCATTTGTTCAATGATGATCGCACACAAACCATAAAGCCATTATTGCTGGACTGTACTGCTAATGCCATAACGGTAATGATTAATGATAATATTGATTTGAGTACTCTCATCCTCTCCCTGTAGAGCTAGAGATGAGAAGACGAGAGGATGAATACAGGTTCACAAGTAAGTGATTGGTCCTCATTAGTGTTATTTTTTTAGTTTTCCAGTTTTTAAACAGTACTTTCACTTGATTTTTCATGAGTTGCACAAATGCCAAAATGTACAGACTTCTGTCTCCTCAGATAAGATCAATATTTACAAACCTTTTTATTTTCACACTCAACCGTAAGATTTAGAGGATTAACTTTGTGATCATTTGAGGCCCTTTTATGAGGCCTTTAAATTAAACCAGATGTTAGTGTATATTATTTTGGGACATGGTGCTCCACTTCCACAGCGGCTGTGAGTTTATTCACCTACTTAGCATGTGTACAGAAAGTGGGGTGATAAAATGAAGCTTGTTAATCTTTGACTGTCCAGACAATAAGATAAAGTAGCCCAGTGACCTACATTCAGATCAACTTCAGCTATTTTCAGTCCAGCTCTCTCTTCACTCAGTAACACCACGCTGGCACAGACCAGGGCACACATATTTTTAGCCTCTACATGGCAACTGTTGCCGTGCACAATCTGAAACACACAGCAACAATGAGCAGCATGTTTAAATAGCTCAGTAGTTAAAAAAGTGTCTTTAGTGAGCTGTGAAGCTAAAGCTGAGAGTTTCTTCTTGTTTGTGTAGAGCTGCTGCAGATTGCAGGGATCAGTCCTCATGGGAATGCTCTGGGGGCATCCATGCAGCAACAGGCAAGCCAGCAGACACCTCAGGAGAGGAGGGGCGGAGAGGTCCTGGACTCAACACACACTGACATTAAACTGGAGAAGAGCAACATCATACTTCTAGGTCCAACTGGCTCAGGTTTGTATCATTTTGAAAGTGTTCATTAAGAACAGTTCAGTTTGCTTCTTCCGTGTGAAATGTGTCCCAAAAGCGTGCTCTGATTATTCACAGGGAAAACATTGTTGGCCCAGACGCTGGCACGTTGTCTGGATGTTCCCTTTGCCATTTGCGACTGCACCACTCTAACTCAAGCCGGATACGTGGGAGAAGACATCGAGTCAGTTATTGCCAAACTGCTCCAAGATGCCAACTACTCTGTGGATAAAGCACAACAAGGTGGGCAGCTTCCCATCTCAAAATCAGACCATATTTTTATGCTTTACACAAGAATCAAAACAAAAACATAGTGTCTGACTTTCATATTGTTTCAATCAGATGAATGACCTTCAGTACACCCTTGAGCTTTTCAGTACACATGCTGTTAAATAATCGATACACATAACAAACACGCCAGTGCAAGAAAAGGCTCATATAAAGAGTCTGAGGTCAGCCATGAGCTCTGTAAGGTCAGTGTGGACATCATGACACAGTGACAAGAAGGCCTCTGCCCTCCAGTAGCTCACAGAAAGAACAACCGGATTACCTTTGCTTCAGCAAACAGCTGACTAGAGATTTAATACTTGGAAAGAAAAAGGAAGAAAGGATTGAATCAAAGCTGCTGTAGGGCTTCTAACTGCACTGATTCAGTTTCATTCATTGAAAAAGCAATCCATCCTGAGCAGAGAGTGAACTGGATCACCCCAATACGAGTTAGTTTGGTGGTTTGTAGTCTTTGTAGGAGCTGGTTTTTAAAGTTCAGTCAGCCATGCTGTCACAACACTTTGTTTACTGTGGCAGTACTACATTATTTTAAGGGCTCTACAGACACACCTTTTCACCACTCCTTATGCTGCATGCTTGTATTTATACAAATACAACACTGGAATCAAAAATGCCAAGAGCCGTGGCTGATAGAATCTAAATTTGGTCAAGGAGGGATATGACGCTCTTGGAAAAGCAGGAAAAGGGAAAGCAGCAGGAAGACGTTAAAAAAACTGGAGACAGGCGTGGTATTCCCAAAAGTAAACAACAGTGTAGTAGAATATTTTCTTCACTTTTCAAATAAATAAATCTGACTTGTTGAGTCTGATGTATTCTAAGATCAGCATTGTGTACATCTGTGTTCACTCAGGGACTTTCTGAGGTCAGTCTGTCAAATGACGGCGCCGATGTTTTTCATGTGCAGGTATTGTGTTCCTGGACGAGGTTGATAAGATTGGCAGCGTGCCTGGAATCCATCAGCTGAGAGACGTAGGAGGAGAGGGAGTCCAGCAGGTCGGTGTTCAACCTCAAATATACCAAACAGAACGGCAGAAGTGCAGTTTATTCATTGACATTGAAGTATTTGTTATACTGCCAGTTGACAGAGGCAGATTTTACTGAGTCACTCTGACTTGTCTTGTTTGTTTCTGTCTCGCCCTGAAGTGGTTTATTTCCTGTGTAAAAAAAAATGTTTTTCTTTCTGTCAGGGTTTGCTTAAGCTCTTGGAGGGAACAATAGTCAATGTTCCTGAGAAAAACTCCAGGAAACTGAGAGGTGAAACGGTGCAGGTAGACACAACAAACATTCTCTTTGTTGCATCCGGTGCCTTCAACGGACTCGACAGAATCATCAGCAGAAGAAAGAATGAAAAGGTAAAATACATACCCCAGCTCATGAATTCTGACATGGAGAGAGATAATCCTGTGGGTTATCTTCTCTGGCTGTACTTTAATCCTCTGTTTCCATGACTTTCAGTATTTAGGTTTTGGAACTCCCTCCAATCTGGGGAAAGGGCGCCGTGCCGCGGCGGCCGCTGACTTGGCAAACACCAGTGGTGAGACAGACACAGTGGCAGAGATCGAGGAGAAGGACAGGCTGCTGAAGCATGTGGAGGCCAGAGATCTGATTGAGTTTGGAATGATCCCAGAGTTTGTTGGCCGTCTCCCTGTCGTTGTTCCTCTTCACAGCCTGGATGAAGAAACACTAGTCCGAATCCTGACTGAACCCCGCAATGCTGTGGTGCCTCAGTACCAGGCTCTGTTCAGCATGGACAAAGTAAGGGCTCAGATGGAGAGATGGAGGGTGGTATAACTTTAAGCCATGCGTAGAGAGACGACAGCATTATGTTAGAAAAACACGTTTGCTTCATTCATTGAAGAGGTTCACTCTGTTTGTCCAGCGAGGACAATGAGGGGGCTACAGCTCGTCGCTCAACCCTGCCTCAGTTGTCTAACGTAGCTTCACTTACTCAGAAAACTCGATTACTTTTGACTGCTTTGTATATTAAAGTTTTTTATGATTAACCTTGAAAAATCAAGTAGTAATATCCTGTTTAACAGCTCTTAAGACAAAAAACACTTTGTTTATTATGTTATTTTTAAAAATTTAGCTGTAGCAGTAAACGTATCCTCGGCAGCACAGCTCACGCTTTTCCTCAACTATCTACACGGAATGTTTTTCTAAAATTGTAAGTTCTTATTTTCATATTTTGGTATTTATTGTTGCAAAAATCTAATCCTGTAATGTTTTTTGTTTCAGTGTGACCTCAATGTGAATCAAGATGCTCTGAGGGCCATAGCCAGGATGGCTCTGGAGAGAAAAACTGGAGCTCGTGGGCTCAGATCCATTATGGTAAGTGTTTTTTTTTTTTTTTTCTGTGGCTAACAAACTTCAACCCACTGTGGCTAAATTATTAAACGTGTCATCTTTTGCATGTAGGAAAAACTCCTTCTGGAGCCCATGTTCGAGGTGCCGCACTCTGACATCGTAGCTGTTGAACTGGACCAAGAAGTTGTCCAAGGAAAAACGCAACCCAGATATGTCAGGTTAGTTGCCCCTCAGCACACAGCCAAATATGTGTTACGCAAGAGATCAGATTTCTCGAGCCCAGCACTCTGAATCTCTGACCCAGTGTGCTTGGAAACCGGAGCTGAACTTTCCATTTGAATTTCAGAGCTCCAGCCAAAGAGGCAGCAGAGGAGGAATACGACTCGGGCATTGAGGAGGAGAACTGGCCTCGGCAGGCAGACGCTGCTAACAACTGAATCACAAGTCACTCATTTCACCTCAGACTCCCTCTGAAATCTATAGATCACCATGAACCTTTGGATACCAACTCTTGGTTTTACTATAGCTCCTGAAAAACAAGCTGTGGACATTGTTAGAGGTAATGAAGGCTGCTGGTTTTCATCGAGGAGTGTTCGATGATGAACAAGTTAAGAGAGCGTAACAACCTTTGGTCCTGTGCATCAGATGATAATCCTCTTGCTGTGCACTCGCAGGGTGGACCTTTATGAAATAATTCAATCTCTGAGGATTGTTAACATTTTATCTATATAAAGATAATGCAATTTTATTCATGAAAGGTTTTGTAGTTAGTTAATTTGTTTTCTCTTTTTGTGGTGATGGGCTGTCATGGGAAGGGAAGCAAATGGAAACAATGGGATCATACTTTACACTTGAAAATGTGGAGCGCTGAGAAAGTGTAGATGTCATGTCACCATGTCAAGTAATGCCTTATGTCATAAGGGCATAATATTCCACGAACGCATCAATATTTTGATGTTTTCGTCTGTACCACCATTGTAATAATGGTGCTCACAGTTAAACCGGGCTGTAAATCTTGAGCTACTCTGCCTAGGTAGCATTTATAAGCAGTTTGTATGACATTACCTCTAATTAGGAGAACACATTGTGTCGTGTAAGGCACCAGCACACTAAACAGAGCAGGTAACATAGAATGGTGACCTTTTAAACAGCCAGAATGGTTATTTTTCAGTGTTTAGCATCCTTTTCTAGCCCGCTGTTTAGGGAATGTGTATGTGTTGAAACGATCGGGCCTCTGGATCACAGCACTGTCTCACAGAGCAGGATTAGCAGCTCAGCTAGCTAACTTCGAGGTGTGAATGAAACAACAAAGTTACAGAGAAGCTATCCTCTCATACACGTTCTTCAATCTGACGTATGACTTTCATTCCAATTCAAAGTCATTATTAGACACGTAACACTCTCAGTTAACTGGATGCTGCTCTGAACCTGCTGAGTGAGACAATTCTCACAACAGCACAACTATTTTTATTTTCTTCTTGTGTGCCCCAGCGTTGAAAACTCACCTCTCCTGACCTGATATTTCTTGCTCAAAGGTACTCAAACACATCTGTAATCAAACGTCCACCTTGTCACTCTGACTGAACTGAACCACGCTGCTGTACTCCTTAAAAAGCTGTTTGTGCTATAAAATGAGATTAAACTAGATCCGTTCTCCTTTTGCTCTAAGTTTCCTTTTCTTTTAAAATGATGCTTTTCTGTTTTCAGAGGTCTGTTACAGAACCTGTAATCCCCCCAGTTTGTGACTCTTATTTCAATGTGATTGTTTCAAAATATATAAATAAAATGTAATCTCTGTACAGAATTTTAATTGTTCTTTACCTTGAAGCTTGTTGTGCTTTTATTTAAGATGGATTTAGTGATGACTGAATTCATTTTTAGGAGTGTTTTCCCACCGCTGCTGCTGTACTGTCCCCTGTGTGTCGTCAGCTAATCTCTGGAAAATGTTGTGCTGGCCTTTGTTTCCAGTAAGTCAGCATTCTGCTAATCCCTCTTTAAATCCAAATTAAAATGACAAAGTCCCACTTTCTAAATTGTTGGATGAAAAAGCTGCAACACACGCGTGTATGTGTAAAAAAAAAATCCCACATGAAATATTATTTAGAGATGATTTTATTGTAGTTTGTTCATGTAATAATAATTAAATAGAAAAAGAGGTGTTTTTAATATTAGTGCAGACTTTTACGCTGCTTTGTCTTTGTTCTGGTGACTCTTTTTAAAGCGTATTTATTAATTAAAATCATAATTGTTCATGCTGTATCTTTGCAGTGAGGATTACAGAATTATTGTCTGTGGTATGATTTATAAACAGCTCCTCTGATGATGTCAGAGGCTTAGTGATGAAGAGGTTTATCATCAGCTGATGTTTGTGTGTTGGCTGACATACCTCAGAGGAGTTGTCAGCTGGAAAGAGAACACCTTCGAAACGTAAGTAAGATCAAGACAACAGTTGTATTTTATTAACTTAGAATTCTTAAACTCTTACTAACTGCTGCTGTTGCAGGTGCATGTTTGGGAAAATGAACCCTCTAGAGGATGTCCCATTTCAGACCGTCTTGGGTCCCCTGCAGCAGGGAGTGCGGCTCGTGACGGCTCCAGACATCACTTTACCAGACTGTGCTCGGATACTACAAGACACTGAGGTCACACATCCATGCTTAGTTTGATCAGGGTATAATGTCTATGGACAGGAATCTGGTTGCGCTTTAAGATTTTATGGTTTCACTCTTTGAAGACTTCAGGTTGGAGACCTGATTAGAGTTGAATGTGCTGGTTCTAACCGAGTTCATATATTAGGAAAAGTGTCGGCAGATTCAGTGGCCAGCCTATATAATAAGCTGATAAAAAACTGATTTAGACACATATATGCACTGAAATCAGAACAATAACAAAGATCAATGCTCAGATAATAATAACAATAATAATAAACTTTATATAGCCCTTTTCAAAAACAATATTATAAAGTCCTTAACATAATAAGAAACTGTAAAAAGAAATACAAATAGAAGAGAAGTAAAATATATGTGAGGAGGAGCGGAAGAATACAACAATATAAAAAGGCTAAAAACCACCACTAAAATGAAGGAAAGGAAAACATCAGAAGAAATAAAAAAAAATAAAATATTAAAGCAACAAATAAAAGATAAAAAAGATAACAGATTTAAGATCCTGTCCATGATACTGTCTGATAAAAAAAAGTTAAAAATAAAGTAAATGCAGCATTTAGAACATTAAAACACACTTTGCTAAATTCTCCATTGAAAGCACATTGATAAAAATGTGTTTTTGAAAGAGATTTAAAGAGATATTATCTTTTATTTTAATTATCTTTATAAAATACTGAAAAAACAGTGATTTTTAAGTGTCATCTCATAGTTTGTCATGTGCAGTGAGATCTAATTGAATAGTTTACAAATCTCACAGCTCATAAAACAGGACCAGAGTTAATAATCTGTTCCAAAATTGGTGTAATCCAGATTAGAAAGTGAAAAGGTATCTTTTCCTTCTTCTCAAAGTTCCCCCATAAGAGCTTCATCTGTAAAGCTGAAAATGTTATAAGTGTGTGAGAAAAGAAAAACTTTGTCACTCTTGATTACAGCTTGAACTCGGTAAATTTTATCTAGTTTTATGAATTTCAAAACTTAACTTATGTAGTGTTTTTATTCATATGGTAAAAGAATCTGGTGGCTCTTTTTGAACTTGTCTAAGCTAAAAAAATTTAAAGTAACTTCATTGTGAAGCTTCAGTCTCAGGGTCTTGTGTCTGCTCTGTTGAATCAAAGTGTCTGATGGTTGTGAAATGTTGTTTTCTGATCTTGTTTTTCTCCTGCAGTATGTTTTCAACTTTGAGAAACTGATTCTAACCGGGCAGCATCCAGTCTGTCACGCCCCCTCCTGTCCACCCTACTGGATGATGTCCAGCACTCCTCAGGAAAGTCGCAGGACCAGACGTAGAAGCAGCGACCCATGGGCCCCAGCACCTCGGCCCCGCAGTCATAGCCTCAACTCTGCAGACACTCGCTTACACCATCATCGCACTGTCAGGTATATCTTCTCTGACTCTGAGGATGAAGATGGTTACTTTGAGGATAACGAAGGCTCCTCCGCAGAAGATGCTCGTCACCCCATCAAGAGTAGAGAGCAGCCCAGGAGCGCTACATCAAAGGACTTGCTCTCTAGAGTCAAAGACATGCGATGCAGTTCTCCCTCTCACCACAGTAAGCCTGCATCACCTCTAGGATTCAGAGGGAAGTCCTCATCTGTAAAAGACTACAGACAACCACTGAGAGCTCTAGAGCAGCACAGATCACAACAGGCCAACCCTCTGTCTCCTGGGCAGAAAAACAAAAAGAAGACCAGATCACTGGGCTTTGTGGGCAGAAAGTTCTCCCAAAACACCCCTCCTGCTGCTCATTCTCCATCCAGACTGAACCAGATACGACCATCCTCTGCAGGGAGATTGCTCAAACACTACAGACAGAAGGTTAGTCTGTAACACATCTGAATCATTCTTTTCTCCTTTAAATAGCCTACTTTCTAATGTTTGCTCTTCCTTTGTCAGCAGGCCTCTGGGACAGGCGGCTCTCCTGGGGTTTTCTTTGATTCAGCAGCAGAGTTGATGTCAGCACTCAGCCAGGAGGAAAGGGAGCTTCTAGAGACCATCACAGAGAAAGGTTACCCGCTCCGCACAGCCATTCTGGCTCTGCAGAAGACTGGCTATAACAGCCCTGAAGAAGTGCGTCAAGTAGTTGTGAATCATTGCTTTTAAGCCCTGATAATGTATTAATATACTTTTCAGTAACCTAGTGTGTCATACGAGATATTTATCTCATTCACAGGTCTTGAAGTACCTGGTAGCAAGTGACCGTTTGTGTAATCTGGGTTATGATGAAGCACAGGTGGAGGAAGCCTTAGAGATGTTTCAAAACTGTGAGAGCAAGGTGACTGACTCAGCAGTGCTCATTAATGTTCCAGAGGAAACTTTAGTTAGAATTTATAACAATTATGTGCATCAATTGTTGTCTTTCAGGCTGCAGAGTTCCTGCACCTCCTGACTCAGTTCAACGAGATGGGCTTCCAGCAAAGTGTGATTAAAGAAGTGCTGCTTGTTCACGAAAATCACAGAGAGAGAGCGCTTGAAGAACTCATGACACACATGGCTTGAAAAATTGAACTCTACCGTGTCTGGGTGTGACATGAGACATGTGCTTAAAAGGGAAACGGATATTTCATGACAAGAACTCAGCTGACTTGAAGTTGCAAGACATTCAAGCAACTCTTTAAAAATCATACCCCATTAATAAATTAACATAGTAAGAATGAATATTGTTTAAGTTTTATTAACAGCTTGAGTATTTGAAAAAAAAAAAGCATCAAAAATATCTTGTATGTGAATAGATTTCCTTACAGCTGAAGAAGAAACTGATGTGTGCTGGCTTGTGGCTAAGGTTTCTATCAAATGTAGTGCTCTATAAAGTTAAAAACGGTACCACTACGCCCTCCAAATATGAAATAAAAATCTACAGCCATCAAACATCATTAACCTGCTAAAATAAAATAAAAACATACAGCAGAGAGAACTGCTTTTGGTCAAAAAGGCTGAAATAAAATATTTAAAAGCAGGACAGAAGAGATAGATGGTCACACAGAAGTAAATATTTACAATATTTGTGGGCTTACATTGTCCCACTTGGGCACTTATACTTTTAAAAACAACTAAATGAAGCAGAGCTGGAAGCATCACTGATGACCGATGGTAGAGTTCAGCAGACCAGGCTTCACATTCGATTTAGATGCTTTCGACAGGTCTCTCTGTGAAGAAAAGGCAAGAAAGTAACAATGAATATCTTGTAGACAAGTGATAATCTTAAAATTCAAATGTGTGCATTAACAGGGTGAAGTTTGTATGTGAGTAAAACGCATTAAAGAGTTGTTCTGGGGGGAAAATGTCGCTTTCAGAGTGCAGTGTTAGTGGGTTAATCTGTGATGTAGCCGAGTCTTAGATTTGTGAAGATTTTAGATTATTAAAATGAATTCTTGGCTATTGATGACGCAGTGACTGACTTTTTAAGCACTGTGTAGGTTTCTAAACCTGTAATTTTGAGGTTCTTAAGAAATGAAATAAATCATACAGGAAAATCTCTACACTTTTTCAATGTTAAGTTTCATATTTCATCAATTCGCTTTTTTATTTTAAAGATTGATTTTTCTTGTTTTTTTTTATTATTATTTTTAATGCAGTCCAAAAAAAACTATCAGGTAATTTGGGGAGCAAAATAGAATAAACAATATCTGTTTATATCTAATAGTTTCTTAACAGTACTGATGTTATCCAGTTAATCGAGTTAGTTTCATTATCATATGATCCGTAAGTTTTAGCATTTCCTGTAGTTAGATACCAAACAGATGTAAAACCTCATTACCGCAAATTCCGAATAGGTGGCAGCGATAGAGTTAAAGGTGAAGGTGTGATCTTGAGTATCCTGAGACCTTGCTGTGCCACTTGGTGTGTTTTTGCTGAGATGAGAGATGTTTTCCTTGTTTCCGTCTAGTGCACGAGGAGTTCTCCCATGTCCAGGGGTTCGCAGGCCAAGACCCTGTGATGAAACCAACATTGTTTTTGTTTTGTTTTTAACCCCAGTTTACAAAACAAATCAATAAAAGTGGAAAATAAAACTTTAAGAGGAACATGTTGGAGTTATCCAAGACATTTACATACATACATTTTACAAGATTAAGATTCCCTTAAGTAGAATTCAGGCATGAATTACACCTACTGTAACAATTTAGTTAACCACTCTTTAAAGCAACCCTCCCTAAATGTGTTACTGTACAATATCAGAGAGAACACACCAGAACAAGAGAAACATTTGGAGCTATCAATTTAACCATGACAGTTAACTACAGAAAAGGGGACAATGAGGATACCTTGCTGGCAGACAGGGGGGGTTTCAGGGTTGAGGAATGGCTCATGGTTCCACCAAGGCCTGAGCTAAGGAAGCTGTTAGGAGTGGAGATGGTCGAGGTGCCGTTGAGCTGCATAGAACAGGGAAAAATGCTGAGTCAGCCTTGTATCCTTTTCACTCATTAAGATACAGCCAATAACTTATTTAAAACTACATAAATAAAGTTAATCATCAGTCTTACCTTTCTCACTTTTCCAGGTGTTGGAGTCCCTGCTATCCGCCTTTTGGACGGTGTTCTCATAGTAGTTCCGTACAACATGTCCTCCTGTGTCTGCTTACTTTTCTTCAGTTGCTATATCAAACAAAAAAAGTTCTTAGCGACAACAAATATTGTTTAGAAAAAAAAAAAGAAAGAAAGAAAAATAAAGTGAATAAGTTACCCTCTCCAGTTTCTCTTTCTCCTTTTCAGCATGATGATTTTCCCACTGTTGCTGCACATACTCCAGAAACTTCTGTCCATTGACCTGGAACTCTTTGCCATTCTCCTGCTCCCAGGTATCTATCTGGGCCTTCAGAGTCTTTTCCAGCTGGAGAGAGGGAGAAAGGAAACATGACAGGAAACAGATTTTATCTCTGTAAAGTTATCGGATGTAGAACTGTAGCCAATCCCGTGCTGGAATCTGGTGCACAACTACAGGGAATAAACACACTTGGGTAAATAATGTTTTATTTTCCCCATCTGTTGGTGACTTCTGGTAATACAACTACAACTCAAATTTGTTTCATTTGTGTCCTTTTGTTTAAATACAGTTTATCTATTTTGATCAATTTATACGGAATCCCCTTTACAGCTCCCCATATGACAAAAAAACTACTCAAATTGCAGTCTTTTGTATTTGATGACAATATTCATCGACACTTCCTCACCTTTGGCAAACTTTTCTGCAGATCAGTTCTCTGCTTCTCTTCTTTCAGGAGATTTCCACCTCTGTTGTTGAACCTCCCTGGGTCATTAGCCTTTCTCTGAGATGGAAATCAGACATGTAAACACTCTGAGGAACACTTGTTGACATTTTTCCAGGTTTAGTTTACATGACCAGCACTTACATCCAGCTCCAGGTACAGGGTCCAGTTCCCTTGCCATTTGTTGACTCCTTCAAAGAGTTCTTTGTGGTCTTCGTAATACTTCTTCAGGATCTTTACCTCAGCCTCGTGCAATTCGAGGAGCTCTTCAGTGAAATCATCTGTGGACAGAAAACTGTAATGAAGACCCACAATCCCTTTATAACAATAAACCACTACAAGGGCTTTGCAACATTGGAAATTACCAGAATGATATGCCACAAATGCTTGTTGCTGTTCTGGGCTGTAGAGGCATCTCTCCCAGAAAAGAGCGACCTCGGCTCTGATTGCCTCAATGACGCTCTTCATGCTCTTTAATTTCAGCACCTCAAGACGCTCGACTTCTGCCCTGAGCTGGAAAGACACATCCCACAAGATTCAGATTGTTCTTGAGGTCTTTTAAGTTCTTGCCAACAGAACATGGTGCTGTAATATCTAAAATAAACGTCCAAATTACTACGCAAGGAAGATTTCTTACTGCTTCGATGTTTCTCTTCTTTGACTTGTCCATATGCTCTGAAAGAGCTTCCCTTTCCTCTTGAGGAACCTGAAGTCTTTCCCAAAGCTCCTGGATCTTAGTGCGAAGGGCGGAGCAGCGGCGCTCGTTCTCAACCTTCTGTTCTTGAAACTGAGAAGAAGCACCAAAAAATTACACCCGGTTTACTTTGATTCAACAGGCTATGTAGAGTATTAGTGATTAAACTAACAAAACAATCACCTGACTTAGGAGCAGTTTAAGAGCAGCAATGTTGTCGTTCGACAAACAAAAGGCCTCCTCGTCTTCACACATCACATCCATTTCAAAACTGGTCTCTGGCTGCCGCTCCAAATCCTCCATGCATGCGGCAATGTCCCTTTTGACACTCACAAATTCATCATGGCGATGTTCCTATAACAACAATGATTACAATCCTTGTAAGAAAAACAAGCGTTCAAGTCATTTTGCATAGCAAATCAAGTCATACCTTCTCCTTTGTCAGATTGTCAAGGTAGGCACGATAGGACTCCAGTTGGCTCAGTGATGGGACAGAGTCATGGTCAATGCAAAATGGGGTAGTGCACATAATATCGCACAGTTCGCGGTCTTTGCTAATGAGACCTTGAAGCTCCCCCATTCTTTGCCTCTTGTGCTCCTTCATCACCTCGAGACGTGTGCGACTGTTCTTCTCCATCTGCAGCATGGTACAGCCATCCTCCTCCTTTGGAGAAATCAAGAAAGTTAGGTCAAATGTGTTATCAGTTTTCCTACACAGATGTAGGGGACAACACATATTCTTATAAAAGAATGAACCTCAAAGGGGGGCAGCTGAAGCTCATTGCTCAAATGACGAAGTTCCTTAAGACAAGATTCAATGCTTTTCAGCAGTCTTTTCTTGAGTTCCTCCTCTTCTGCGATCATGAGATCCAGCAAACCCTGCAAAAATAAAACATTAAAGATGTAAATATATATCTAAGAGTGTAAAATTAGATTTTCTTCGTCTTAGGTGATGTAAGATTTACTTTAATGTGCTTATGAACGTCATTGGTTCTTTGCAGGCGCTGCTCCTCTGGAATTCCAATTTCTTCCCAAATGTCCTGAAGTCTGACCAGTGCTCTGTTGAGGTAGGCGACGGACTCTGCTGCGTGGATCTCACTGGAAGAAAATTAGTGGTTTGAGTGGAAATATTTGGGTTTCGAACACCTGTTACGAGTCTACTCGGTCTACAATGGACGTGAACGCTCGCAATAGCATGAAGCGATTATCCGCAGTGGAGGCTACCGTACGCCTGCTCCAAATCGGTTAATGGAGTGGCTTAGACGCTAATGTTACCAGCTAATGCTACTATAAATACGAGATCGACATTAAATTTTTATATCCGATCTTTTTATCATTACCCAACGATTTGAATCGAGTACATGTGCAAACAGTGAAGCTCACCCAGCCGTATCTTAAATCAACAGGCTAATGAGGAAGTGTTCGTTTACAGACTGAAATGACTAATATTCACTTTTAAATCGAAGCACTAATAAAGTATAAACTGCCGTTACTCACCTCACTCTCATATTGCCACCGCAGACAAAAAATAAACGTTAAAATTCTCGTTTTATAAATATAACAAACGAGTTCGCTTGCAGTTGTCCGGCCACCCGTTTGACTGTTGATTGGACGGCGTTTGAAATTAGCACCGGAAAAATATCTGGGCTCTGATTGGCCCATTACGATTGACGTCAGCGGAAACAGCTCTTGGTTGGGCGTCACCACAGTCTATGGGCGTTACATAAAAGGTGGCACAGAAATGTTTGCAAATTTGAAGATATCATTTAGATATATATATAAAATATATACTTGCTGTCGTAGAAAGAATGTTCTAAAGGTAAGTTACTCATTTTGTTCTAACCGTTATATTTCAATCGGTAACATGAACACATTGTAATTAAAAAGTAGTTTTAGGCTTCATTTGACTATGCCAGGTGACACATTAGCTCGCTCTGTCAGTGTGACAGAACCACATACATAAGATAGAGCGTCAATGTCTGTCTGGAAATATCAAAGCAACTCTGCTTCAAAAAAGGTAGGCCTGTCTATAAAACTTGTCCTCTCCAAGTATTTGTCAATATATCCGAATGCATAGTAAGTCAAACCCATGGCCAATTGTTTAATTGTTGTTTTATCTTGAGTATTATCTAGTATTGTTTCACTCTTCTTATCTTGTCATCAACTACAAAGATAAAGATGAAGTTAGTCATACCTGACTTTGGGTGTGAGGTAGTCTAGCTTGATATATATTTCCAGTGTAATTATAGGGGTGGGGCCCAGCCAAATGTCTTTCAAAGATGCTCAAATGCCTAAATCTTTACAATCTGCTCCCAAATGCAAGTTTCTATGGATCAGTTGCATTTCACTTTTTGATTAAGTGTTTGGTAAGTTTTCTTTCTTGTGGCCTCTGTAACTCTCTTTGTTGTGTAAGTAGCCTAATTCTGATAGCTACAGCTCTCACTACTTTTTCTATGACAACACTGCTTTGGCCTACGTATGTCCAAGGGGGACAATGTCTCTACTGTGACCCACTCATCCCCATCAAACTGGTCTCTGTGCTGGCTTCTGGGAGGAAGTTCTGCAGCATCAGGACCAGGACATCAAGATTTTTAAGTTTCTTCCCCCATGCCATCAGACTTATGAACCCACAGTAACACACTCCATCACTCACTCCTGTGTTTTCCAGCTTTTTATTACAGTGTGCAACTGTTACTGTGTATTTTATGTCTATATAAAACTTTATCTTACATTCCTTACATGCAGTATGCTTTTTTACCTCTGGTATTTATATTTAATTGTAGTACACATTTTAATGTGGTATTTCATTATAGGTCAATGATTGCTCAACATTCTTAGATATTTGTATCACAAACTTGTTAAACTTTTGTGGTGTAAATCTAAAAATGAGACACTGTCTTTCTTTGGTTGCACCTTGCCTGATGAGTATGATGATTTAAAGAATTCAAGATAGATTTTCCTGGAAAATCCAAGTTGAATGCCTCTGGGCATCACATTTCCTCACACCAGCACAGTCTTAAGAGCTTTAGTCAGAGGAAACTATAAGCAGGGTATTTAATTATTTTGAGGAACTTTTGTTTAATTCCTCTGAAGATGTTAGCTTTTTTACTATCTAATCCTCTCTGATGCCCAGCAGTTAGATTAGCTGTTTTACTTTTTTTTTTCATTTTAATCAGTTTTTCAGCAAAGACAACAACACCAGACACAATGTAACAACCAGCTGCTATAGTCACTTTTCTAGCCAATAATTTTGCCAGCCAGATGCTCTGAATGAATATGCTTGTTGATAAGCTTTCCCCATCACTTCTACAGCAACTAGCTTGTGTTATCAAGTTTATATCTGACTAAAAGTCAACATTCAATAAATTATTTATTATAGTTTATTCTTAAAAAGGTAAAACATGCACAAATTTTGTGCAATGTGTGAGCAACAGGATGGCTGCAATCTGCACATCACTTAATTTGCCTTTGTGTCATTCAAATTTATGACTGTATAGCTAATGGACGTAATCCAAATCCGACGTAAAGCAAATTGGCTGGTGCAGCCATATTAGAAATGGGGCAGGCTTTGAGTCGTCACACTAATAACTATAGGGTTCCCATCGGTCTTGTGTGCTGAGCTGCGGTCCGATTAGGCGATCTTAATATCTTCTTAACAGCTTAGTTAGAAAAAAAATCATCCCCCATACAGTGTGTACCTTTAGCAAAATTTGCTAGTCAGATGGGAAACGTTTTTTTGTACCAGGCTTGAAATATGTTTATTTCTGCTGTGAAAATGGCTTTTTTTGGCTTGGTGCGTATGTGACTCCCTGTACTTCCAGAGCCAACCTCAAGCGGAAACTCAACTACAGATTGCACCTCTGCATTGTATCATATTTTCAGACTGGAGGTGGCCACTGGCTGAAACTTCACTATAAAACGGTAAAACTCTTGACATAAATTGATAGCCAAGTTTTCCTTGGTCACTTGGATTTATTGGTTTTGAATTACATTCACACATGCTTGCTGTGTTTTGTCCCTTTGGAGAAGCTGATTGAAAACACACAAATATGCTGAATAAATCTTTCTTTTTTGATCTCAGTTCACACAAATATACAAAAACTGACATGAGTCTGAAATATAAGAGTTTATAGGGAAGCAAGAGTTTTGAAGAATTTACAGTGGCATAACAAATAAATACGTCAAACATCTGGTAGATAAACCAAGATAATTACAAACAGCGTGAAAAAGAAGCCCCTGATAAGCTTAGTGATTTCAGCAGAGTTTAAAACAGCCTGTGGTCCTTCTTCAATGGGAATAATGAGTTAGGTAAAGGTTTCTCAGCACTGCCTCACTGAACTGATATGTCAGCTTCTTTTTCACTTTCATAATCTCGCCCGTTTTACCATAGTTCCTCAGAGCTCGAGCCATTTTTTGGTAGGTCATTTTTTTGCGGTTTCCTTTCTGAGTACCCCAGTGGCTGGCTAGAGCTTCTTTGTGTTTTGTGGAGAACTGGAAGATGCCCTTGTCCTGGTCCACCCACCAGATACTGTCACTCATGTCGCCATTTCTTAGCAAATCCAGGAGGAACTGGTACAGGCGGATTTTCTTCTTGTTGGCTGGATTAGAAAAAAAGATTTGTTCAGTATGTTTAGTGAATTTCAGGAAGAAAGGTTTGACTGTGTTTTATATTTTTGAATATCAGTACCAATGCACGATGGATTAACCGTTATTGATGAATTGAAGAGTCTGGTTGTTTTATTAGTTTCAGACACTTTAAGTACAGTGTTTGAATTTCACATTTTTATAACCTTTAAATGTGACGGTAAATTAACAATTTTCTCTGCTCTTGCTGATTTATTGATGATATTTTCCAAAACTTAAGACATTCTGTCAAAACCTTTCAAATCAGTGTTACAACTGTAGAAAGCTTAGTATCGATGACTGTCAGCTGCAGCCCACGCCCAACCAAATCTGTAAACACTCACTATTGTCTCTCCTGAAGGAGTGGTGGCTGTTCTCTCCAAACTCATCCTCTCCTTCTGATACCTCAAGTGGGGGGCTGCCTCCTCTTGGTTCCTCTGCTGGGTAGTACGGGTGGTCTGGCGAAGTGGGGGGCTGGTACTGGTAGCACAGAGCCGAGGTGTAAAATGGAATCTTTTGGAGAAAAGCAAAAAATTTCAGCATTCATGTTTACACAGAGTTGTTTGTTTCTTTCTGAATTTGTTTTTAGAATGACATTTTGGCTTTAACTCTTTCATTGTGCTGAAAGAGGAAGTTGTTCTTTCAAAATAGAACTCAGTACTCAGCAAGACCATGGTGACATTTCAGCAAATTTACCCCCCATTGCTCCTACTTTGTGTCATACTTTTTTTGAACGTATGTTGTTGTTTTTTTTAAATGATCTAAATAAATCTTAGTAGATAAAGTGTGATGTGATTTAATTTGTGGATTAAGTCCATAGAGCATTTTGCTTTTGACTAATTCTGTTCAGGAATGTGTAATGGTTTGATGACAGAATACATGCTGGAAAAAAAAAACCAAACAAAAACACTGTTGATCATCTCTAAGAAATAAGTGCCCAAAAGTCTCTTGTTCCAGCTTCAAAAATAAATTTGTTCATTGTTTTATCCTCATTGACAGTAAAATAATGCCTGAATGAGTCATGCCTTTGCTGTTGCTAAAAAGTAGAAACAGTAAAATAAGTAGAAAAACTGTCAAAGCCTTTTTGAGAGTACACTTTTCAACTTAAAAGCTGCTGCTGTAACCCCTTTAGACTTTATTCACAAGAGCACAATATTACTATTCCACAATAAATAGTATTTTCATTTTAATGGAACATGTGCAACATATACATACCTGAGACACACACCCAGAAATAACCTGTTTTGTCTTATCAGATAGAGCTCTGAATGCTTAGCCCATAAATTCAGACCATTTGGACAACAAATGTAGCCTCAGCTAGCTTTTAGCTACTCTTGGGCTAATTATTTTAACATGTGATAACTGTGGTTAGCTTTCAGCTAGAGTGCATGTATGCACAGAAATAATTAATCAAATGAAGTGAGTAAGTGACTTATTTTCAAGTTGTTTAGACAGAAATATTAATTCCGACTAACGGGCTTGTTTGAAGGCAAGAAAACAGGCAGAAAACAGTTAGGATTTTTTAGGCAATGTCTATGTAACACTGACATGCTGAATGTGGCTAATGTTACCACAGTTGGCACCGAAAGCTCTCAGTCCTCCTTGCAGGTTTATTTCCACATGCTTATCCTGGTTACCTACAAATAACTTTATCTCATTCTCTAGTTAAAAATACTACACCGACACACTACATTACATAGTACCCCCTGTCAACTGTGCTTGTTGACATCCAGGTAGTAGAGCAGTCTAGAATTATGTCAACTTAATTTACCAGAGCTTCAGCCCCAGCTAGTGGTGGCTGTGCTACAGCTTTGACGCAACATGACAAACATTTTGGGCCTTTAAATAATATATACTGGTTCTGATGAGGACAAATTGCTTTATGCTATTACCAGATCTCCATTCAAAACGGAGCTTTTCTAAATTTAGTGAGCTTTTATTCCCTCAGTTAGGATGTGAGGTTTGCTTGATACATCTGTATTTGATATTTCTTATCATTTCCTCACACATATATCAAAGAGATGGAGTGTTTTCTTGCTGAAGTGTGAAAATAATCTTACCTGAGGCGACACAGAAAGCGCTCCGAGAGTCGGTTCCAGGTGGAGCGCCAGAGGCTCGCTGCTGTAGCGGTACGGTTGTATCAGCTGCTGAGGAGACACAGACTGAAGCTCAGTGAGGTGATTCACTGGAGAATTTTCAAAGTCCGTTGGCTGGAGACGCTCAGAATGAAAGGTCCATCTGTGGTCTGAAATGTGAAAGTGGGAAAGAAACAGGAGGTGAGGAGAGGGGGTAAGTGGAGTGGTAGTTTTCTCTCTTTTTAACAGCTCAATTCTGATGTCTCACCTTCATAAATCTCCCCGTTAGCGAGGAAGGGGTACAGCTCTACTGGGGGTCTGTAATCCTCTGAGTCATTTGGATTAATTGCTTCTGAGGCCTTTGAAGGTGGAAAGTTAGATTATATTTTTATAATTTGAACAGAAATTTCATCAGTTACATCAGAGTGACTTTTTTATTGGGCAGTAATACAGATACTTTGATTGCTTGTAGTAGAACAAAAGGAGAGACATGCATGTGTTAGTTTCTCAATTTCTATTCTGATAATGTCCTTAATAAATGACTAACATAACACTGTAACATCTTCTTTTCAGACCAATGAATAAAACCTCGCCTGGAACATGAAGTATGTGGTATGATACCTCCTTTTTTTAAAGAAATATCTTTACACGAAAACTGAAATGCCCTCTTAGTATCTCAATCTATCTCTGGCTGTTTTGTCAAAAATAAACAATAAAGAGGCAGCACTTACAGGTGATATGACAAACGCATCCATCATGTGAACAACACAGCATTAGAATCCAGTCCCTTGAAGCTTGGTGCAAACTTTTTCTTATTTCTTCACAGAGAAACGTTGCTGAGCTCTGACTTTACCCGACCGCGGGACAAGAGGGAACTGAAAGTGAGAAATAAGCCAGACTCTAAACATTCTCATAACCATCATTGTCAAATACATATGATCAGCTAGTTCCTGATGGTAGGTTGTAAATACACACCATTAACAAGACTACTTTACCTTTATTTCCTTTATTTGAGAGATTATTGTACAATTGTTGAGATAATTCCTCTTTTTTTGATTCCAGTGGTTTCTTTGTTGTGGTCCACAGAAAAATGAACAGCAGCAGGTGTAGCTTTTAAATAATGTACTTAAATGTGACCTAGAAGTGTGTATAAAACATTTCAGGCTTTTTAAAAAAAGTTCTAGTCTTAGATTCAGCAGTTTTGTAAAGGCATATCAACAACTTGCCTTTGAATGTTTAGGATTCTTTCTCACCAGTAACAGAGATGAAGTGACGTGACCTCAGATCAACATTTTCTCCTATGATACATGTTAGTAGGAAAGGATATTTAAATTCATTCAACCTTTTTTATTTAGACAAATCAGGCCCTACATGAATTTGTTCAAGTAGGTCTTTAAAAAGTGATTGTACACACAACTCAAAACCAAAAGTGAAGTTTGAAGCAGGGTTTGTTCCTCTTTTTAATTTGGCTTTCTGGTTTCAATTGGGGAAGTATCAAGTGAGAGAATGAAACCAGTGGGAATCTGTCTGAAATCTCCACTGACCCTGTTTGTGCAGCAGTGTTATTTCCCCCTGAATGTTCGATTAAAACCCAGATACACGCACAGATATATCTGTTTTAACATGGCATTCTGCTACATTAATTAGTCAGACACTAAAACTTGAATCACAGGCTCATTGTTTATGTCTGAACAATAGCCTTTTGACATTGTATGACCTTTTTAAATTTTACAACCTACAGCTTTTCATTCTTGTGTATTTGTTTTTTCAGAAGGATGGAATAATACAAGAGGTGCTCTGTTGTATGTGATGCAACTGTTTCCTGAAAATCAGAAGGAAAAAAAAAATCTCTCTGTGGGGCTTAACAATGGCTCCTCCAGGACTGAACACTTAAGACTACAACAGCATGAGAGTGTGATATAACAACCTGAGAGAGGGCACTGTCTCTAACTTTCTCAAACTTTATCCATCTCTCCCCACAGATCATGATCTGCTGTGTCAGTGCTGGCCTCAGGGGTTGTTGTGCCTTCAAATATTTGCTCTGTCTCCATCTACTGGAAAGAAGTGTTGGACTGGCCAGTATTTAGGCTAGACTGAGTTAAGAGGGACAGAGGAGACAACCAAAATATCGCTCACCGGGGACCAAATTTATTTATCCTGCACATAAGAATTTGCCTCCTTCTTTGTTGATGGTTGGTCAATCAAAGAAATGAGGGCTTTGGGGATTTATCCGCATTTCAGGTTTCCCTCTATCGTTGAATTCCCTCCCCTCCTCAAATACTGACAGCAGCAGCAGCCAGGAGCGGAGCCCTGCTGTCCCGTGGATTTATCACGGCACCAAGGCGAGAGACGCATGGAACATGGCTGCTATGAGGACTTTAACTATGGCTGGTCTCTTTTTGGCTTCCTGCGCTTTGGCACTGATAGCCATTGCGATCAGCACTGACAATTGGTACGAGACTGACGCGAGGAGGTACCGGCTGCGCTGCAGGAATTATCCACACAAAAGGAACGACCCGGGCTACATTTACATCTCCAACAACAATCTCCCGCTTCGCATGCTGCCGAAGGAGAAACGTTTGGAGAGGAGGAGCACCGGTGTCAGCGGCGAGATGCTGCTGCGGACTAAGCGGCACTTCTCGCCACCTGCCCCGGCGATGGAGTCCCTTTGCCGTCGGCAATACAACTCTACCATCACCGGACTGTGGAGAAAGTGCCACCGGCCGGCCTTTGACTTGGAGATAGAGGATCTGATCTTCAAAGGTTCGTTTTATTGTCACATTTAATGCTGTAATGTTTTCGTTTTAGCGCTATCGCTCAATACTTTGTGCACATATGCGTTATCCAAGGTGCTGATGCTGCGCACAGACCCTCCAGGCCTACACAGTATGACACGGAGTACAGTCACAACGCAACCGCTGTGTTGTGTTATTTTCCAGCACAAGAGGGCAAGCCGTAGTAACAGAAGCCTCGGGATGCGTACAATAAGCTACTCTACAATGGTGTGGGTGGATGAGTGGGTGGGTGGGGGTGGTGGTGGAGGAGAGGGGTTGGATAACATTTTTTGGGAAGGGGGTGGTAGCACTCAGAGAACCCTGTGATATCCTCCTCATCTGATCTCACTGCTTATGTGACATCCTCTTTGTTGTTTACATGCACAGGATTGGTTCCGCGCTGCACACCAATAAAATACTACTACTCATCATCAACGTTGCCCAGGAATCTGCCAATCAATCTGACGAAGACAATGAGGCAGGATGAGTGGCATGCGCTACGTGAGTTCCCAAAATGCACATTTTTATACTCCAGTTGGATTCATATAGAGATTGTGGCTCAGGACCCCAAAACACACGTTTTGTTTTTCCATAGACCTCCAGAGGATGACTGCCAGCTTCATAGGCATGGCTATATCCATCATCCTGTTCGGCTGGATCATAGGTGTGCTGGGCTACTGTAAACAGCATGATTTGATGCAGTATGTGGCTGGACTCCTCTTCCTTATGGGAGGTAAGATGTACTTTACATAAAGAGCACTACCCTGCCTCACCACATGGTGGCAGTGAAGTCATTGTAAAGGAATGCCGGAATGATGCATCATCCACAGGGGATGAAAATGTCTGACTTTGTTTTTGTGTTTTTTTTTTCAGGAACATGCTGTATAATCTCCCTCTGTACATGCGTAGCAGGGATCAATTTTGAACTGTCGCGCTACCCTCGCTACATGTTTGGATTACCAGAGGACATCAGTCACGGTTACGGCTGGTCCATGTTCTGTGCCTGGGGTGGCCTCGGCCTTACACTGCTGGCTGGTTTTCTGTGCACACTCGCTCCTTCCCTTTACCCTCCACACACCCCCGTGGTGCACAAGCCCAGGCAGGAGAACGGCTGCGTGTGACAGGCCCCTGCTACATCTAACAGACACCTGTCTCATCCTGAAACAGTGATGTTTGAGCCCTGACGCAGAGACGGTTTGACCCGTGCAGGGACTCAGAGCAAAGAGAGAAGGCCTTCACAGAGCTGGGCATGGAGACAGAAAAGCACACTGGCTTTCGCTCACATGAAAACTAGAAAGAGGAGACATTTGACTGAAGAGGATTTAAGTCCCTCTGGTGCTCTGTCCCTCTTTTTGAATGAACTGTTCAGTGTTATTGCTTGCTCTTTAAGAAGAAAATAGTTCTATATCATTTTCTTCTCGTAAAATCTGCCAGTTTGAGAAGAAAAAAAGAAAAGAAAAGAAAATCTGGCACAACATAAATAGCACAAATTTGAAATCTGTATTAAAGATCAAACTCTGGAAATGGTCTGTCACATTTCAAAGGGCAACTGTGTATCATTATGTACCCATCAAAACAAGATATGTATATGTACTTTTTGAATTGTATGCAGATGCATTTGTGTTATTCAAGGAAAACTATGAACATTCAGAGCAAACTGTGTTTGAGGGAATTGTTATGTTGTTCTTGAGGTCTTAACCTCATCAAAATATTTTTTGAAGAATAAAACAGTCGTGCAAAACCATCTTTAAGTCTGCATGTGTTACACTCTGAGCCAACACCATATAAACTACTTTATGGTCCTATTATCTCTTGCATTATGACATGGGGGTCACTGGGGTGCCAGCAAACAAAAAAAGCCTGCTAATCAAGTCAAACTTTTACAGCATTTTTCTTTAAACTGCAGTTATTTTTATTTCTGGTGGTGCCTTAAGGAAACTGTTTCGTTTAACCACTTCTGAACAATTAAACGGTAAAAGTCTGCTACTGAAGCTTGAGTCACTGGCCAAAAGTAACTAATAAAACAGACAAAAGGAAAACAAGATACAGGAATAGAGCACAAAAAGTGAGGTAATAGTCTGCTGCAGTTTCTTGTGAAACTTAACTGATGTGTATGAAGAAGTGAAATCTCTCTGATCTCATGACAACAGTACTGTTTACTTTGTTTTATGATTGATTTATATAAAAAAAAATTGTTGGTGTTGGGTGTACCATCAACTTGAGCGTTTGATTACCAAACCACAGCTTTTATGAAATCTCTGACAGCTATTTCACTTGCTGGCCTCCCTCATTTCCTTGGGTTTTCCTCTTCTGTGTTGCCTCTCAACTGTTATGTTGCTTATGTTGTGTTTATATGTTTATAGAGTTGCTATGTGCAACTCCAGCCCTAAAAACACCAAACAAGCACTGTTGATTAAAATTCTACAGAGCAGTGGACACTATTTTACTGTGTTAATATGCATTGATTGACCGTGACAGAAAGACTTCTTTGCCTTGTAATGTAAGTCTTCTCAGCAGGCCAGAGGCAAACAGCCCTGACTCAGTGAACCTTTGTGAATCAGACTTGGCTGTCCAGCACATCCCACAGATGCTCATTTGGACTGAGATCTGGGGACTTTGGAGACCAAGGAAACATCTTGAACTCATTGTGTTTCTCTAGACCACTTTCTCTCATCGCTCTTTGGCCTAGTTCTGATGCTTTTTTGTAAGCAGTTGTGATGGATTGATGTCAGCTTGGGCACCTGACTGGCTGCAGCCCCCATGCACAAGAAAGTGTGATGCAACTTTTTCAGTAATTTGAGCTGCAGTGGCTCCAACCATCAGTTCATAAGAGTTTAAGCAGTCGTTAAAGACTCAGGGGATCAGTACCATCCATGCTTTAGAAGTGATAAAACAAAACGACCACTGCAAGTTAGCATTTTCAGTATTTGCTGAGCTTAAACCTGTAAGATTTAAAATATTCAATGCAAAAATTACTGTAGTAACAAAAATCTGTCAACTCTGTTACAGACAAATTGGGTCATATATATTATAAACAAATCTAATAAAATTTAAAATACAATCTTCCCTAAGAGAATTATTGTCTCTACATCCAATAATCGAATAAGTGTCATTTGGCAAGTATTTGAAATATAAATTGTCTAAAATATATATAAAGCATTATTATGAGAAAAAGGATAACACAGTTAGTAATATTACTCGAAGTTGATTCTAAAAGATTTTTGGGAGGGGAATAATAAAAGGTTTATCTGCACAATGTACCTGCAATTCTTTGGACAGGATCTTAGCTGTTCCTTGTAGTGCACACTTTTGGACAGAGATCTCAGGTGTTGTTCCTGGTATCTGCTGGAGCCATCCACCCAGCTTGGGTGTTACAACCCCCAATATCCCAATCATCTGCATATATCCTGTCTCACTGGGGTTGCTAGTGTAGTAGCACTTCACAAGTACCCTGTTATTCATCCTACTCCATGAATATCTTGTTCCAGTAGCCTACTAACCATCAGCGTGCCTTGGTTCCCTAACACCTGATGCGGATCTTGTTGACCCGGGCGATGTCCGAGCCAGTTTGGCTCTTTCATTAACCAATTTACTCATCCTGAGATGTGGCATATATATTAAGGACCCTTGCCATAAGCCCACCTGGATTTTTCACCTACTGCTCTGATTGGTTGAGAGTCTTGCTGATGCATTTTCTAACTCAACCTAGTTCTGAAAAGAATTTGTTGACCAAAGTGAGAATAGAGTGAGTTATAGATGTCTAGACAGGATGTGACAGATGCATGATTAATGACCTGAAGCTGCTTGTGAGATATCAAAGTGATGCAGAGATTTCTTCAGCCAGAGATGAGTCTGGTGAAAAGTGAATCAAGCTGCGGTTGGATGTGCTTCAGGGTGTTGATCCAAAACCAATGACTGTGGATTTCAGTTGAAGGGAAATGCTGATTGCCAGTTTTTACTTTGTTTCAGCATTCTTTAAGTGTGATTAACTGTTTTTTGGGGTCAAAAGGAAACATCAACTGTGAATCATCTGCATAATAATTGAATTTCACGGTTTTACACCGGACAGACTGGACCAATGTTTAGTTCACATACAAACTTTATGACTCTTTTCCACGTAGAAACTTTAACTTCAGTTACAAAACCACGGAGGGACAAATTATTCCAGTTGTTCCCAAAGTGGAGTTCAGGACCCCTGAACTCCACTTTGCTTTCCAAAATCAAAAGCTATTTATACCTCTATATATAACCATTTTTTGTAAAATGTAAAAAAATATATGGGAAATAAATTTGATATAAAGCCAAGCAAAGATAATATTCGATCTGTTTTCCACATTTCGTTGTTGAAGACCTCTGAGGTGCTTTAGCTGTGTCAGTGGCAGCAGATTTATTTAGGAAACACAGCAAAATGTGCACATTGGTCCTATGACTTTTTACCCCTCAGCTAAATAAAGCATATGTTTTCTACAATTCTACAATTTCATTTTGCAGACGCTTTTTTCCAAAGCGACGTACAACACAAGCAAGAATTTTGACAAGAAGGAGAAACCTTATTAAGTGCAAATAAATGCTTCAGGTTGGATTTGTCACAGGTACTCTGTCACCAAGTGCCCACTGAACCCCCCCCCCCCCTTTTTTTTTTTTTGTGTTCTATCTAAATATCAGCCATAATTAGAATTCAACATTCAGGAGAAATCAATATTCAGTGCTGAGGACAAAGAGGAGAAGGGTCGGATTAAGTGCCAAAGTGTTCCCTGAACAAGTGAGTCTTCAGACCTCTCTTAAAAGTAGAAGGGGACTCTGCGGATGTTTTGTTTGTTTTCATGTTTTTGGATTGACCTGTTAGTGTATTATAACAGCAGGGGGTGGCTGGTCTCTGGCCCCACTATTTTCGGGGTTGAAAAGTTCTGTCTGACCAAGGGCTCTGGTGCCCTTGGTACTCTCAGGTGGATTGGCCATTTCTTGTAACTCAAAGGCTGATACACTGGGACACCTCCATTTGTGAGGTAAATCTTGGCCTGATACTACACTATCTATTTGCTTTTATAACGTAGATGGAATTTATTGCATTCCCAGGACGCTCCTAGAAATTGGGGGATCGGGCTTTCGAGTATTCTGCCCCAGACTGGAATTTATGGCAGAATGACTTTAAACTCAAGGAGCTGGTGTCATAAAATGTTTTCAAATGTAAAATTAAAGACCTTGAAGCAGATTTTTATGATGTCATTGTTTTTAAGGTAGCCTGGCTACAAGACTGACTCATAAAGTTTCTGTCATTGAACGCTTTAGTGCCGATGAATTGTACTTTTCTTTCCCTGTGTGTTTATGTCTGTTCATGTGTAGTTCTGTTTTTCTTCTTGGCCCCTTTTTCCCCCTTGAAAAAAGAGATTTTCAACCTCAATGGGACCAATCTGGTTAAATGCAGGTTGTGTAAATAAATACAACAAAAACCAGCCATCATTAGATGAAAAAGAGCTCAATTCAAATCCCTCAACTTACGAATATAAACAAGCAAATGTACAATGATTTATTGTTATAGATCAAGCCAACCAACTTATTCACCAGCAGCAACATAAATGTGGTGTTTATATATAATAATGCTTTGATAGAAGTGATTCAATGATGTATATGATGTTAAAATGGGCAATTCTGCATCAAAACCTAATTGTTTTTACTATGCTTACACTTTGATGCCAACTTTTATGTCCTTGTTTTTTAAATTTAAATGCACAATGCAGATTTTAACTTGTGTCAAAGAAATATTTGAATACTTACTTCATCTCCATTGGCAGATGTGGGAAGTTTGCTTCAACAAAATATGTGTATTCATGATACACCTTAGTACAGAAGGCTTGCTCAGAGACCTGTGACTTGGTTGACAGATATTTTTATGGTCACTTCACTGGAGCATGACGTTCGGATTCATGAAAGTTTCATTATTTGTCAAAGCTTAGGTGTAATGCATTGAAATGTTGATCAAAACCCGGATTAAAGCTCTCTTCTTCCAAGGACTCAAAGAGACGAATATTGGTGACAGGGTTAGCTGAGGATTGTAAAACTTTTAGAAGTAGTTTTAATATTTAGCAGTATTTATTGCAGTGCTTTCACTGGCAGGACAAGTAGCAGTTGTAGTATTCAAATAGCTCTCATCTGTCTAATAATAACAGCACAGAGGCATGTGGTGTGGGGGCTTCTGGCTCTGCTCAAAGAGGGATCAGTGTGATCTCAGGTCAACATTCCTGACCTTTTCTTTGTTTGTCCTTAAATGTGTCCATGAGGAGAATACATTCTTCTTAAAGCCTTCTTCCCTCTGAGCTTCAGAGACCTGAAACCACAGAAACATACTTCTCCATAGGTGGAAGTGAGGGTTGGAGCCAAAGAAGACAAATTAAGTAGGAGGGCTGGGTTTGCTTTTCGAGGTTTCCTGACCTTCTCTACTTTTACTCACACAGTGGAAAATTGGACCAAATCTCTTAATCAAACCTGTTGAGCCCTGTTCATGTGCCTCTGAAAATTAAAAGTCATATGGACATATATGGTTTCCCTGCACATGCAGTTTGGGTTTCCGACGGGGTCGAGTCGCACTGTGCTGAGCTACACAGAGCTGTTTTCAAAAAGGGGTCCCTCGGGGGAAGCCGGACTGCGAGGAAAACCAGACAGAGGAAATCACACCCAGTTGCGCCCATGGCAGCACATCTGGCTCGCTCACATCTACTGAGACATTATCTGTAAAAAAGCTGGCATGCTTATGCGAGTTGCGTTGTGGTCGTCGCAGACATTGCCTGAAACAGGATAAATTTAAATGGTGGTTAAAGATGGAAAATACACAGATTATATTAGACCTTTTCAGTATGAAATCTAACAGACTGAGAATTTAAACAGCCTGACAGTAGATAAGAGCTAATGCATTTCATGAACTCTAAACAACTTGTCTCACACGAACAGTGTCTGAAATCAGATGTTTTCTGTCATAACAGCAGAGGAGCAAAAAGGGTCCTTTTAGAGAGCTGTAAGGATTTTATGAATCTATTTTTAGTACTCATAGCTTGGAGTCCTATCACAAAAACACAT
The DNA here is from genome assembly GCA_030710495.1 of Labroides dimidiatus. Taxonomy (NCBI): domain Eukaryota; kingdom Metazoa; phylum Chordata; class Actinopteri; order Labriformes; family Labridae; genus Labroides; species Labroides dimidiatus. The sequence goes on along the minus strand of CM061147.1, from coordinate 23,316,334 downwards.
CATATAAATCCCAAATTTTTATGGATCGTGACAGACTCAAGAACGGATAATGACGACAGTGGCTTCCTCCGGACAAACATATTTCATACTCCAGTCAATGACTTCCAGATGGAACTTGAAGGCAGTGACAAACCTCAGACGCCAATTAACAAGAGCCACTTGAGGGGACGCTGGAGTCTGCCACTTGTAGTGCCAGCTACAAACATGGTGACATAAAGACATGAGGAAGGGACAAGGAAGGAGGAGGAGTAGGGTCTGTTTCCAAAGCTGGCTATCGAAAGCACAGATTTCAAAGGCGGTCATTGTTTATGGAAACGTTAAGCTTCAAAGGATGGACTGTTCTCCTTTACAACACTCTGATGTTTGGCTTTGAATGTGTCAGGACGAGTTGGTAAGAGGTAGAAAACAAGTCAATGGACAATTCAGATATCTGATGAATATAGAACATTTATTTGAGCAGTAATAATCTAAAACTGTATAAACATAATTTACACTATACAGACAAAATATGCAGCACTTAAACTTATTTTGAGGCAAATATATCCCTTGAAAGGGCTTTTATTTTCTTACTCTCTCCAAAATAAAAGTCCCCCTCATATGTGGCACAGAGGGCTCTATACAGACATAATTTATGTTCACATTTCCTTTTTCCCTCCTGACTCAGGGGAATGTGCTGCTGTTTCCCCTTTAATGACACATTCAACATACTTGGAAGGGATATTCATAAGCCACAATGAACTTTCCAGTTGTTTGATGAACTGGAGGGTCACAAAAACGCACTCACAACCACACACTGAGCTGCCATGACTCCACTATGAGCCAACATGTAGGTACTCTGTTTTCAGGCGGCTCAGTCTGCTGCCGTGGCTGCGGATGATAAGAGACAGCAGCTCGTGTTTGTCTTTTAGTCCCACAGAGATGTCCGTGGTCGCCCTCAGTGCGCCCCTGATGTCGCCCACTTGCTTCATGACGTATCCGTTCAGCTGTTGCTCCTCTCTCAGCTCCGTCTCCTGACTCTGTTTAAACTTCACCTCCAGCTCTTGGAGAGACTTATCCACGCTGGTGAAAGCCTCGCTGATCTGGGAAAGTTCCCTCAGGAGGAACTTGCCGTAGCTGTCCTCACCGTCCAGATCGTGCTCTACGGTGCGGCCGATGCCCTCCAGCTGGCGCGCTGCGTCCTCCGCCTGCAGCTTGGAGATGATGAAGTCGTCCCGCACCACCGAGTCCCGCTCCTCATAGGCCCCGCACGGATACACATCCGAGAATTTAAACAGCATCTGGCACTCCTCGGGGTCCACGTTCTCATCGTAATCCCCGTCCGGGACAAAGAAGTGATGGAACGTGCCGTTGGAGATCTCTGGCTGTAGGGGCCCTTCATAGACCGTCGAACCAAGCGGCAGAGATGAGACTAAGATGAGAAGCAGAGGGACCGGGTCCATCGTGCACCTCCTCTCGCTCTCTTTGACGATCACAGTGTGGACTGGCAGCCGGATCAGGCGCAGAGTTTTCATTCAGGATCAAGTTACACAGTTCCCCGTCACCTAAAAGGCGCAGACCGCCTGCGTGCGTGAATCAGGGAGGCCCTTTGTGGCCCCGGGGTACTCAGACCACAGCGTGTCAGTGCAGAGTCACGTGGTTACTTTCCAACATAAGTCATTTGAAACATTCAAGCTTTCATGTTTACTCACCAAACACTTGAAGTTTAGTTTAAATACTGAAAACCCCCAAATAAACTTCCTCAACACCAACTTTAGAAAACACTTCATCTTTCTAAGTTGAAATTTATTGTCCTAAAAACATGTTGCTTTATTATGACAAGATATTAAGTTAAACATATATTTTGTCCACTCGGGCACTTTAAGGGCTGTTAAGATGTTTTAATTCAGATTTGATCATCAGAAAAGATGATAAAAACCCATACATTTTTCAACTCTAACAGAACTTTAACATTTAGTTTTATAAAGTGTTTTTTATCTGACTTCAATTAATTTCAAAAGCAATCCTCTCTGCGAACAGGATTTAAATTCAAATCCCATTTATGCTGTGTTATTGAAATAGTAGTTTTATCACTATATGTGTCATAAATAGTTGAAAGTACATCCTATTTGTATCTATTTTTAAAAAGAAGATGAAATCACAATGTGTTATTCCACTGAATCTAGCAGTTTGAACAACAGGTATCTCTTTCTTGTCGACTGATTCTCAGCCTGAGTGCAGTTTGAGCTCTTTGCGATGACTCCAGTCAGGTGATTACATTACTCCACTGAGCCTGAGTCTCCTGGGCTGAGATCCCCTCTCCTGCACTTCCTGTCATGGGTAATTGCATCATCCCAGGGTGGTCTCAGATACAGCTCTCTGCCTGTCAGCAGAACTCCGCACAAACTGGAAACATATGGCAAGATGTAAACAAGCTGCTGGAAAATGTTGTATTTTTCTTCAGCTTCATTCATCTGAACGTGTTCCATATTGTTTCAGGCGCAGTGAGGTCAGAGTTGTGTCTGTAGAGGTACAAAGAAATGGATGTTTTGGAAAAAACTGGAATATCTGGATCATACATTATTCTGAATGAGATGTGGTGTTGTTCTTAGCTTTAACATTCCCAGACTGAGAGCCACAGACAGACTTCATATACCACAGTGGGATGCAAACAGGATTAATGGTGTCAGTAGACAGTAGCAAGCTAAAGACGAGATCAGTTTGGCCGAAAAGTCCAAAATCTGTGAAGTTGTGATCAAACACTGACATAACCTGAAGGGAGATACAAGAACCAAAGTTAGAGACTATGGCCTGCAGGCAGGAAGGAAACAGGGCTGAAAAACCGTTTGATGTACGAGGGATGCTGATTGGAGAGATGTCAGTGAAAGTAAAATTGTGTGTACAAAGAGAAGACCACCATACAAGGATTCTTCAAGGATGACTTTGACTAAGTGATACAAAGCAGGCTGCAACAATCCAGCTTTTTATGCCTCAATACCAATATTAGTACCTTGGTATTGGCAGATACTGATATTGATCTGATCAGATACCAGTATTAGTTTAACATTTTTTTATTCCTTAATATGAGACTAAAAGTTATGTTCTGGTTACTTTGTAAACCAAAATAACATAAAAATAAATTTAAACTGACCATATTATTGATTCATGGGTTTATGAGAAATGTGAGTAAATCTCCAAAAATACTAACAGAAATTATAAGGTAATTGTAAACTTTAGCAGTGGATAAGTGTGGAATTGAACTTGAGTATATTACAAGTTCCCATCAGAGTTGTTGGCAAAACAATCAAGAAATACCTCCAAACTGCTGAGCCACTATAGTTATGTCTGCTCTGCTGAGCAAGAACGCACAGACCCTACGGTGTTGATGACTTTGGTCACATATATGGTTGTTGTAAACACTTAAGAACATAGAGATTGTCTTTTTGTCATGATCTAACTTTCTAAGTCTGTATCAGACCAATACCTAATATATAACGTTATAATATAACGGATCGGTGCATCCCTCGTCACTCATATTACTCACCTTCAAATTATGAACCGTTTATTAATATTCTTCTTATTGTAGGTCTGACATACTGCTCAAGTTTCATCGTTTATGGCCGCTTCCATGATCACAGAAATAACACGTGACAGGAGGAATCTCTTGGCACAGCACCACTTGTCTGTATTTTGAGCTAGAAAATGGAGTTATATCTGTATGTAAGCTGTCTGGTGGTTAAATTAGCCTATAACTAAAGCAATGCATATTCAGTACAGGCATGTGGACGTTAACGTGCAAGGAGGACGGAAGGCTGGGGGTGCTAGCTCTGCTAACTTTGGCCTCACAGTAGAAACCCCTTAGACATAGATTGCCCCACAGAATCTGTAATCAGGTGTTTGGCTGTGTAAGAAAGTTGTAAATTGTGCCTAAATTTTACTCCTTTCAGAGTGTTTTCTTGGATTTTGTAAGAGAAATGGGTCAGTTAGTCAGAACTTCAATTCCAACAAGGGAACTTTGGAACAGTCACTTTGGAACATTCCTAGATCTTTCTCAGTAAACTGGGAGTTGACTCTAACGTGTACACTTTGAACAGCACTCAACACAGTAACAGTTGATTTATTCATTCATCTTCTATACCACTTATCCTGTTCAGGGTCGCAGGTGGCTGGAGCGAGAGGCGGGGTACACCCTGGACTGGTCGCCAGCCAATCACAGGGCTGACACACAGAGACAGACAACCTTTCACACACACACACTCACACCTTAATGCAATTTAGAATCACCAGTTAACCTGATGAGCATGTTTTTGGACTGTGGGAGGAAGCTGGAGTACCCTGAGAGAACCCACTCAGAAAGGCCAAACTGGGTTTCAATCTTGTGATCTTCTTGTTATGAGGCTGCAGCGCTAACCGTTGCTCCACTGTGCAGCCCGTAACAGTTGATTTCTAAGGTTATTCTGGGGCAGTAGAACAAACTCTAAAAGAAACACAGGCATATTTCTTCTCATCAAACTTTTATGGAGAGCTTTCCAGCACACAGTTTGTCCACATCCAACAGACTCAGAGGAACTTAATCCATCATCAAAAGACCTGAAGAATATAAATCAAGTTTTAACTCTCTTTTGGCTCTGTATATGGTCTCCACCAATAGGGAGATATCTGTGGTGGATAAATGCCTCTGTTTTCACCATAGATACTAACTATTTGTGTATAATTTGATGCTGAGCAGCCAGCGTACTTTGGATCTGAAAAGCCTTCTCACTGGAAACAGCTGCCTGTTGTTAAAATTTGCTGGAAGAAAACCAAAAATAACGGGCTGAAAGATGTTAAAATGCTCTGCAGAGCCAGGGCGGATTAGATTTAGGTGATAACTATCTGTCATAAACAACCCCGTTCAAAAGCACGCAGCATCAGATTTGTTGTTGTTTTAAAATAAGATTCCAGCTTTAAAACATTTTAATCCTAAAATGCAGAAAAGCACCACTCCATGAATCTCACCAAACTGTATTTTTTAATTACTACAAACCAAAACTGAACTCACTTTGACTGTCTTCAACTTTTGCACTGTCTGACCCAGTTTGCACCTTCTATTGCATTTTATTTTTAAACTCTGAGTCATAGCCTAACAGTAGGGCACGGTGATTCACTCCTGCACCTCTGCTGTGTGTTCAAAACATTCAGTCAGAAGTTGTAGAAGTTTTTTGACACCATTTTTTTTTTTTTAAGAACACTGTGGGAAACATCGTAAAAGCATGTGTTTTATATCAGTTGTAACTTTGTTGTGGGGCTTTTGGGGGAAACAAAGAGATGTTTGTTTGAAATCTTATTGAATGAAACAAAGACAGCAGGCATCTCTGTATGCAGTCTTCCTCTTGTTCTTGTTAAGTCACTCACCTGAATAAATAGAGTGTCTCTGAGCATAAACACGCCAAGAGTCAACTGACCTGCTGGCCAAAGCAGAGCAGGACTCTGCTGCCTGGAAGCAGATGTAACAACAGACGTGACAACAAATACAACTGAGAAGAAATGTGAGAGATGTTTCTCTTGATCCTCCGCTGTGTGAGGCTGTGTATGTGTGTGTAAGTGTGTGTAGCTTGGACAGAAGCCTTTGAGATGGAGGTGATGTGTGCTGATATGAAAGAGAGCAGGGTTTAGGGGCCTGCAGGCTGTGGGGGAGTCTGAACAAACTGGCAGCTGATTCACAGTCTCACGGTGAATCTTAATGACCTCATGCTCTATGTCAAAAAAATGAATTATTCATGTTGGATAAGACGCAATGCTAATTTATGTAGCCCTTCATTAAAACAAGGCTCGAGAGAAGAAACATCTACAAATCTGCCCCTAACTTTCAGCATTTATTTTATCAAAAAAGAAACAAACCCTTTTGATATGAAGACTTTTTTTTAGTGAATTCCCGAAAACCCATCAAACAGATCAGATACAGGGCTGCTCAAAAGTCCCACAGTTTCACCTTGTTTCCTGCTGTTTCATCCTTTTAGAATAAAGCCATAAAAATCAAAAAAGTTAAAGAATGAAACTCTGTTAATGGCAATAAAAACAAAGAAAAAAACATTTCCCTGAAATCCAGAAAACCATCTGTATTACATCTTTTTACTTTCAAAGACATTTTTTTTGTTTTATATGAAGCCTTTTGTTCCATTGCATGTTCAACCCCACCAGTGAAAATCCATTATTTCCCCCTCTTAAAAATCTCAACAGACTAAACCATAACACAGCCTACAGGGCGTATGACGTGTGCTATCTTTCACCTACCAGTAGTACTCCAGTCCCCCTCTCTCCTCCCACACATGTACACTGTAATGGGATGATGACACTTTGATAAACCCACACACTCACCTCTCTCACACACACTCATTGTATTTAAAAGCAATGAGGTCACAACCCTTCTGCAGAGTGGGAGCGAGGAAATGGATCTTCAGGAAACGATTCATGAGTGCAGATAAAGGTGGATTTAATTAATACACACCTGCCTGCTTTTATATTAGATTCATGCTTATGCCAAAAAAACTGTGCTTTCAGATTATAGATGACAACAATCTGTTTGTTGGAACTCAGTAAAGACATTTACAAATTACAGATTAGAAAATAATACCTTAGGATGTCTGCATGCTACTCAGTTTTTCATTAACAGAGCTACGTGGCATCTATGGTTCCCGTAGGAAGCATTCTGCAGCAAGATTGCTCTCTAATGTGACTGAAAAGTAAATGATATAACTCCACCCTTAAAACAATACACACGCACATTTAGGACCTTTAAAAGAACTTAACCTCCATGATTTTTGCTGATTTTCTAGCTTTGCATTTTTAGGTTTTTCAGGCCAAAACAACCTTTACTGGCTACATTTTCAGACCGATGCTGAAGTTTTTATGATGTATTTTCCTGCAGCCCTTTCAGCACCTGCACTAAAATCTATGTAAACACTAAACCTGCTGGAAGCTGTTTACAGCTGAGTCTCTACAGCAGAGCGCAAACAGAAATAAGCAGGGCATGTTTGCTAAGTCTGCCAAACAGATGAAGTACATCACATTTTAACATGGGAGTACAATATGCTACATCGGGTTATTGTGTTTACAGAGGAGCAGCCTGAGATTCAGTGGAACAGATGGAATAAAAGAGTTTACAGTAAAATGAAACAAAATATGCTTGGCTCACTGTGGCTCTCATGTTCAGATGTTAGGCAAAGGTTGCTTCAATATTCTGAAACATTCTGCCACTCATTTACTATTCATTACGTTATGAGTCATGTCATCATGTAATAAAAGCAACCATGGTGCTGGCAAATACAGTGTTAGAAGAAGATGATATCTAGAGACTCAGTCATGTCTCTGTGCTGTGAGCAGGTTTTAACCTCGACCTTCTGTACAGGTGTCAGCTCCTTTCTTCATTCAGCTCTGCACAGTGATGTTATTCAGGTTGACTCATCTGCCCCCGCTGTTAGTCATGCCTCATATCTAAATCTCACCTCTCTTTCACCCACTTAGGCATAACAGCACGCCTGCTGGACTGTTATTCTTCTGAGCTGTTCGGCAAAAAATGCAGTTTTATGAAGAGAAAAATATGAGAGAACCATCGAGCATCATGAAGTGCTATAACTTTGACTCTTTCTTTTTCAGGGATTTCCCAACTCTTCACTATTTTGAACAGGAGTGAGGAGTTTTAAACTGGTCTTATGTTTTTATACCCAAATTTGAGTCAAAAAAAATCTCAGAGATGAATGAATCAAGAATGACAAACGACCACTAAAACACATTTTTTTCTGTTCAGGAACACAAGTAAATAACTGTCATTTTTCAATCAAAATATAATAATGTTCTTTTGATTTTTTCTGCTATTTTTGTAAAACAGTATATTGGAGAATTCATGGATATGAATAATAATCATATTTAAGCATTAAAAATATAATTTTGATTAAAGAGCACATCCTGGTGGATTAACCATCAAACAAAACAAAACAAAACAAAACAAAACAAAACAAAACAAAACAAAACAAAACAAAACAAAACAAAAATCAAAGTCTTAACTGTTTGAGATGGAAAGTCTCAAGGGGAAATTAAAACTTGTACTTAGGTTATGATCTCATGAAAAACTTGACTAAGCTTTATGGACCATTTTTATTTTACCATGTTGCCTTTTTTGCTCCACTTTCTTTCTTTCTTTCTTTCTTTCTTTCTTTCTTTCTTTCTTTCTTTCTTTCTTTCTTTCTTTCTTTCTTTCCCTCTCTGTAAACATTTGCTGAAACACATTTTGTCATCCTCTTTTAAAATCAGCTCTTCTTGTGTATCCATCTAACAGATCCCATCTAACAGGCTCTGGCCTCTGTGTCACCCTGTTATGATGAGAATAGTTTCTTTCATCCAGCCAACTGAGCGCTTGTATGATTTGTGGATACCAGCGATGTGACTCTTTTGTCCCCTGCTGGTATAGTCCTTGGCTCTGTGTCCTGTTTGCACCGCAGAGCTGTCGGATTTATGGGTTCAGTCAGAATGCCCCCGCTGATTACCTTCCTAACCTGTGCTGTAAATCTGAGCTGGATGAATAACATCAGTCACCTGGAGGCGCTGGGAGAGACCATGAACTCATGTCTGGAGTCTGTGAGGAGGGGGGGGGGTAGTTAAAGTAACTAATATGTGAGACTGTGGTTAGAGTTATGTCTGCTTTGGGAAAGTGGTGCAAAAGGAAACACTTCTGTTTTATCGCTAGATGTATAGACTTACAGGTTTGATGCGTTGGTTTGATACCCTTCACAAAAGAGATGCGTAAAGAGGTCAAAGTCAGTTTGGACTTTGGTTACAAAGACCTGTTGGCAGGGTTTTTAGTCCAGAGCTGTCGTCTTTTATTTCTTTTTTGTTCATTTTAAAGGTTTTTTTCTGCCTCATTTTCACATTCTTGTGAATAATTGTAACTTCATATTCATGTATAATTCCTCAGTGACCTTTTAATTTCAGGTGGCAGCACTGAATAAAAGAGATCCATAAATAATTTTTTGAAAGTGGTCAGAATGTGAAACCACAGCTTTCTATGCCAGTGCGTAATGTCTGCTGGTCAAGAAGGTAAAAGGAAATTTCTGAAGAGTCAGGCAGAACAGAGGAAATATTTAGAGTATTAAACATTTGTCATCAGAGCTCAAAGTAAACCAAACCTTTGCGTGTTTAGATTTCACAGTAAGGAATGAAAGCCAGCGTTAGCTGACACGACGCGAATGGAAAAGCAGTTATAGGCAAAGGCACTAAACCTTCATAATATAGTGGGAAAATCCTACAGTGCTCATATAGGAACTGAATATTTTTAAGAATGTGTTACATGGACGCTCTTTGGCAGGAAGATCGGTGGTTTGCGATAATAGTGGAGGAGGAAAAAGGAAAACAATCTCAGCACACTGCTCCGGATTGTTCCATCAGCAGATTTCCTTGGACCATCATGAAGATGATATTAGTGCGGGCCAGAGGCTTTCTCTGGTGGTTTATATTAAAACTGTGAGAAAAATGAAGACAGCGGAAAACATTTAAAAGATACAATCCATGATTTATTACAGAAAAGAGTGATATCCAAATTATTTTATGTTACATTATTTTTTTTTACATCTTAATATGTTTTTACATGTAAACAGGAACGAAGTAAACAATGTTATTGATACACTTCATGTCACGCCTGGTACCATCTTATTGTATAGTTAAATCTGCTGTCACTGTGCTTTAACCTCAGCACAATCCTTTTAGGAGTCAGACATGTGCAAGGTCATTCCTTTATTACTTACTACGCAACACCCATTGTGCTATTGCCAACAGTAGAAAGTGTGAGAAACACCTTTTCTAACGCTGTGCAGCATTTGGATTGAAGGTGAACCCATGCTAGCAGAGAGAGGAACTGGAATCCGATTAATTGGGAAATGATTTGTGGCTTGGAAAAAATCAGACATCCAAGAGGATGTAGCTCCTTATCCTGTCGAGTTCAATTCCTTCGCTGTAAGAGGGAGCATGTAACTGATTACAAGCTAGATGAATCTGAGGATTCTTGTGTCAAGCTCCATCAGAATATTTTTGAATATAATTCCAGGTTGCTTTAAATTAATCCAACTGGAGGCTAAACTCTAATTTCCAGTGTAAAACTCTGCCTCATCAAGAGACCTAACGTCTCATCTGAATCTTTACATAACTGTCGCTGAAAACGAGAGAGGTGATATGTTTAAGACGCCGTTAACAACCTTACAGAAAGCAGCTGTTAGGTCATGCATACTCTACAGTACAACTGTACCTTTACATTTACATCTGCATCTCTTCAAAATAAAAGTAGCACTCAAGGATAACAACATGCATAGATTTTCAATGCTCACACAGCAGGGAAGGATATGCAGAAACCTGGGCCGGTTTCCATCCTGGAACAAGATTTAGGAATTTCTCTTGTGGGAATGACGTGATCATTTTATTAGACGTTACGACCTGAAAGCATCTTCACCACTAAACCATCCACAGTGAGCTGTGTGAGTTACGATTTGCTGTGATAATGCGGGGTAAAACATGCTTTTAATAGTGAGTGGGCATTCTAGTCATGCAAATGCACCGCAATGCAAAAATATATCGTTAAAAAAGCGGGATTCCTTTGACTGCATCTTAGAAAATATGATAGAAAGTCTGCAAACATTCAGAGGACACCTGAGAAATGTGGACGTCACTTTGTCTAGCTGTGGGTGAAAACAGGTGAACTCAAACAGATCGCTATAAATAAAAAGTATAAAATCATTACAGATATAAATATATATATATTTACAAGGAACAATAAGTTAAATAAATAAACACATATGTTAATGTGCGCTAAAATGATATACGTTTTTCATTGTGCAATATGTGAGGGGAAATATTTTCATTTGAAAGCTTGCTGTGCATAAAGCGCAAATCTAAATCTTGTTGTAAAAGCTCCGAGGCCCACATTAAAGTTCTCACAAACTTCAAAATCTAAAGCTTCCTCGTTACTATAAATTCTCCAGAAACAAACTGCATCTTTATCTCAGCATGAATGAAACAGGAAATGATAACGCTTCTGACTCACTGATAGATGTGCCGCTCATGCTGCCTGTTTTCCTGAGATCTCTAAACTATGACTCCAGACCTGACCACAACAGAAGGCAAAGTCAAGACTCCTCTCATTCTCCCAAAACCGAGTGTCTCATTTTCTCATCAGCACAGGTCAGCTAGCAGCTGGAACCTCCCCTCGACCACGAGCTTTAAGTGAAGAGTGTCAGTGCGGATTTCATGAGACGAACAGTGGCTCGGATGTTCTTTGCAAACTGAGCATCCAAGCCACAGGTATGTCCCAGTGATCCAAGTTTCAACCACGCTTCAGGGCTTCCAACAGCAAATGAAAAACAGGCTGCAGAACGAGCACAGAGCGGAAGAGCAGATTTGTGGCCCCTGCATGCGAGCGTATACATTGTTCTGGATGGGAGTCACATTGCGACGTGCACCGTTTCGAGGCCGGAGTAGGTGCTGGAGGGAGAGACTCGTGTCTTTAACAAGTCCCCGCAGGAGAGCTCAGAGAGTTTTTCAGACGACATAACGAGGAGAGAGGATATTTCTTGCACTTCAAAAAAAGCACGTGCAGCACAAACAGGCACACGTGATGTTGGTGACACAATTGTGGTGAGCACAACTGTAGGCACGATCAAACTAAGTTCACATTTCCATTGGAGAAAGTCGAGCTCAGCGGTAGCACAGAGAGATTAACACACAGCTCATACTGAGTACACACACACACACACGCACGCGCGTACACACAAGCCAGGCGTCAAGATGGGGCTTTGTCTATCAAAAGGTTAAAAAAACTACCATGCACTTTAAATGGTTTCAGAGAGAATTCTTTGTGCCTTAAAGATGTCGACATCCTCCACAATGAGCGCTGTCACTTATAATTCATGTGACTTTTTCTTTGCAGTTTACGAAATGGCCGCAAATGTTAATCAGCATGCTTCGAGGGAGATTTACAGCTGCTTTGCGATAGAAAATGTCTGTATTTGGTAGCCACATCACCAGAATCACTTTTTGCAACAAGAAACGCCACAGTAGCTCCGTCACATCAACCAGCAGAGCGGAGGTGGCCATGCTGCGAGCTGCAGCGAACTGCAGTGTCAAAGCCGAGTGCTAGCTGCCACAGAGATAGAGTGAGAGAGAGAGAGAGAGAGAAAGAGAGAGAGAGTGCAGGGTGGGTGCCGGAGAGTGAACAGTGGTGATCTGCAGCCCTTGTTCTGCATAGTAAACATTACAATTGCAAATAGGTTTTCCCAGGGAAGCCATGACACAGCACAGAAACAAGGGCAGCCAGCTGGATGGAGCTGGGTCTGGTTAAGGGATGGAGGCAGAGCAGGGTCAGAAACAAAGAGCAGCGTCGACGTGGGACTGGTGGTAAGGGACTGGCGCAGGTCGAAGGCCTGAAACCAGAGAGGTTTGGAGGTGGAGGCGGTGTGAGAACTGAAGGTGTCTTTGGTGTACAGAATCGGCCGAGTGAAGCTAGACTCTCAAAGCTAAAACACATGAGGAAGCAGGTGAGGGAGGTCGTGCCTGTGACTTGAGGGCTTGGCGGCTTGCATCGGAAACATGGATGGAGTCACAGGGGTTGAGCTAAGGCCACTCGTGGTGATAACGCCGTCCGTTCTTCTTTCTCTCTTTCTGCAGGTGCTCCAGTTCAGCTTCATACATCATCTCCTGCATGAGGTACTTCTCCCTCCTCATGCGATCGCACAGGTCTTTGGGCATGTCCGGGATGAGGTATGCAATGAAGGACTTGATCCCAAACACCAGGTGCTGAGGGTGAGCATAAAACATTTATGGGTTACCTTTCACACAGAAGCCACACTTCAGCAGTCTGTATTTTCTGTATCACTTTATTTGAATGAGCTTTTTGTGGACTACAATGTTCTGCATTTCTTATATTTTCCTCAAGGTAGAAAAAGCAAACGTACAAGGCAGCTTTGTTAGAGGAAAATTTAATTTTTTTAAGGAAGAAGGAGAAATACGTGGCCACTTTATACCAGGACCACCGTGCAATTTGGCCTTTCTTCTGCGGTTTTAAATTTCCCAGACAGAGTACTGCAGCAGCAACATTCAGTGAAAGCATGAGAAGGTCCTAAATTGAGCTTGTGAGGTTTTTCACTTAGCGCTGACAGCACTTGAATTAATAAACAAAAAATTCAGTATTTTCAGAGGACTGAGGAGACATAAGAGGATTAGCTTTTAGCAGCTTGACTTCATGGTAAACACACACACATAAAAAAAAAAAACCATGAGGGAATGCAGACAAACCTCAAAGACGATGATGAAGGCCAGCCTCGCAGCCAAGACGTGCCAGAACTGCAGGGTGAACTCGTACGGCACCGGGCTCCAGGGCGGCGCTCTGTAGTCTCTGTACCTGCAGAACCTGGTTTCACTGCTGTTCATTTCAAACACTGACAGGCTGCTGTTCATGTAGCCTCGCAAACACCTGAGGGTGAGAGAGAGAACGCTGATATAAGAACACGGACAGCTCTGCTGAGTATATTTAAAGCTTACACACACCACGTCAATGCTTACTCATCCTCGTGGTGGTATCCCTTGTCAACACATGGTCCATATTTAAAGGCGTAAACAAACCGGGGGATGTAGTCTGAGGTAATGGCAATGACGAAGGCATTGGTGATGACTGCCAGCACGCCGATTCCTTCGAGAATGCCGTGCCAGATACCTGCCAGAAAACCAGGGGGCAGAAAAACATTTTTATTCCACCACCTAAAAGCAGACGTCACTGGGCTCAGTCTTTAACACATGAACACTTCAGCTCTGTGGAAGATTTTTCTGTGCTTCAAGGAGAATTTTAAAAGATTATATTTCATTCGTAGCCTTTGAAACAGATTCATTTAGCCATTTATCTACATATAAGAATTATTTAGTGATAACATTTTTAAAAGATGCTTGTTTCAGAGACTCACCTCTGTTTGTCCTATTGACGGTCTTATACATGGGCGTAGTCTTAGTGACATCCCCCATTTGTTTCTCAAGCAGCGTTTTGAATCCTATGACTGATGGTCATAAAAACTGATGAATTATAGAAAACAAGATACTCTCTGTCAAAGGAAAAAAAAATTTTCAGTCTAACTTTTTTCTACCAGGTTGTAACATGTTTACTGTTGTTGTAAAGATCATGTTTATTAAACAGGTGTGGTTTGCAGTGTTTCTGCAGCCTCTAGTGGACACTCAAGGAACTGCAGTTTTTAGCACTTCAGATTGGCTTCATATCTCATGGCTTGAGTTTGCCACTTATGCTTTGTTGTTGTAGTCAAGCTAAATACAATCTTATTTTGATGAAGATTATTTTATTTTGAAAGTCAGCTGCAGTTTCCATGCATAACTTCTTGTCCTGCTTAATCTGCTTTTTGCAAACTGACGAGTCATTGCTCCCGCATTACAATTTACAATTTACAATTTCATTTAGCAGACGCTTTTTTCCAAAGCGACGTACAACACAAGCAAGAATTTTGACAAGAAGGAGAAACCTTATTAAGTGCGAATAAATGCTTCACGCATCTGGAAAAAAAACAGGAGCCTTTCGTATCTGATTCCGAGGGCTCTGACCTGCTGGAGCTGCTGTAGTGCAACAGAGCAGAGCCAGTATGGGTTAACACATTGCCTTTAAAAGAAACCTATCAGATGTGTTGCAGTGATGGAACAGAGCTGGACCGAAGACACATCTGGTGTATTTTGACGGTTTTGTTCTCCTTAATTTCCTTTTATTCAGTGAATAATTCATCAGGATGAATACCAACTGCCTCCGTAGATAGTCAAAGGACTTTCTGCTTAAATTAAATTAACAGAATTGTTTGTGATCTGTGGCACATTTTTAATTTCATTATAATGAACTTATTTAGGCTTCTGTATTTCCAGTGAAGAAAAATCCTCTTCTTGTCTTTTAGCATCAGACTTTTCTCTGTGTGATCACATCATGTCATCTTAATCTCCAAAGACTCCTTACTCTCTGATTCTGAGCAATTATGTGGTAACTAGAGCTGAGACATATTAAATGTTTGAGGCTGGGCTCTGTCTTTAATTACAGGGCAACATGCCACAAAAAGCATCGGTTCATATATTACACGGCATTTAGAGGATGTAGTTTTGGGTGTTGGGCTGGTGGGAGGGAGAAGCAGCATATGGCAGCACAGACTTAGAGAGTATAGGAACATATCTTTCCTCATAGGGTGGAAAATGTTGTTTGTGCTGGAAAATGTGGCTCTGATCTAAAAATAAAGCGACATAGAGGAGGTGTGTTGGCAGCCAGAGATCACACTGACCTATGTCAGTGGCTCGGGCAGGCATGGGTCTCCTCCACTGAGTGACGAACTTGTAAGCGTCAAGGCGAATCTCAATGATGTTGTTGAGCAGAGCGAGGAGAGGAGCCAGCGGGAATGCAGCGACAAAGATGGTGGTGAAGCCAAACTGGAGAACTGAGGAGGAAAGAAGCGTTTGGATGAGCTTCAGTGGATGCCTGATTCAAATCCTGCACAAACATTGACAAAGCTGGAGCAAAGCCATCATTTTATCCTCTTCAGAGAAATGCAAAAAGGAGCGCAGTGTTTTACCCATTTCAAGGTATTCATCCACAAGTCCATGAGCGTTCATAGGCTGCAGATTCCAGTCTTTGTCCCACTGTGGAAGCTGAGCTTTATTCTCCACATTCTGCCCTCCACCACCACCACCACCTCCTCCTTTCTTCATCTTCCTGCGAGACCACCAGTTCTGCAGCAAACTGAAAATATAGCAAGAAGCTAGCTGTCATCTCAAAGCAATTATTTCTGACAATGTGCACAGCGCTGCAGGAGCTCTTTTCCTCAGCCCCTAAGAGGAGGATCTGAGGTTTCTGCAGGAGAAAATCCTTTTCATATGCCGATGAGCCACAGGATGAGAAATATCACAGAAATGACACAGCGTTTTGTAAAATGACAGTCATTTAAAGTTACAGCATTAAAGGTTCAGTATTGTATTTCTAATAGGTTGGTGAGAAAAAGGGGTGTGATGACAAAAAATGATCACTTACGGAAAACCGAGCTCCATGAAGTTGTTCCAGATTTGTTTGAAGAACATGATTACGCCCATTTGAAGGCAAAGATCGATCAAACAGCCGCTCGGGTGACACTGCGAGAAAAAAAAAAACATCCATAACTCATAACAATAATTCATCAGCATGAGGAAATCCTGGTAACACTTTATATTCTGTTATGGATCATTAAAATATTCCCTCTGGCTAATTATGGGGAAGATTTATTGTTCATATAGTGACATGTACAGATGGATCCCATGAAAACTCTAAATATTTCCTTAAACAGGAGGCAACACTCAGCCCACTTGTGGTGCTGCTTAATTGCACTCACCTCCTCCAGCCTCCATCGATTAAAGAGTTTATTGTATTTTCCAGGCCTGCCAGCAAACCTGAATAGATTGAGAGTGACAACATTAGCCGTGAAATTCAATCAGAAGAAAACTAATAAAGCCTGAGTGGAAAAAAAAGGATACTTAAAGGTGCTAATCATGTCTAATAAACCCTGGCTCTGCTGCATTTCTAGTCACGACAGGATCCTGCAAACACTCATGACTTAACACACAGAGAGCTGAAAAAGAAAGAGTCTTGGCAGCCTTGACATGAGAGTTTGAAACAAAAAATCCCTGCATAATCTTTCATTAAATTCACTGTAAACAGGAACTGAAGAGTTCATGGCAGTCAGCCTACCTTCCAAGGAAGAAAGCGATGTAAAATGTGGAGCTGTTCAGATTCACAAACTGGAAGAGGAACATCTTCAGTGCAAAGCTGTTCTCCCACTCAGACTCTGTCCGTGGGTGCTCTAAAGGGGGAGAAAAGGGGGTTATCAAGTGGACGAGGGAGGAGAGAAATGTCTGCCAAATAATGTAGGATGCAAGAGATAAAGACCGTTTTAATGTTTGCAGCTTTGTGGGTGAAAGCTCACCTAAATTCGTCAGCAGATAAGCCACCTTTTCATAAACCTGAGGGACGATAATGTAAAGAAGCATGGAAAGGGAAAATGTTAGAAAGAGAAAAGATCATGAGAAAGAAATGTCTGCAACTACATCAAAACTTCTCTGGCTGATGATGTGACAGCACCTGGAACATATCTCTCAATAAATATTTCATGACATATTTGTTGGACAGTAAACTAAACACACCAAATGGTCCAGACACTCACCATGTTGAGAGACATAATGATCATGAAGTTTATGCAGACACCGGTGCCAGATGTAGCAAACTGAAAGTTATTTTGTACAAAGTCCCAGTTGATGGACGCAAACTTCTCCATGGCGATGAGTCGGAAAACCACCACCGCAAACACGGCGGTCAGAACGAGAGAAATCTGGACAGAGAGATAAACACTTCAGCTCAGACAGAAGGAGTACCATCTTATCTGACAAAGAATTTACTCAGATTGATGAACATTCATCATTCATATTTGATCAGTAAACAAAAGAAATTCCTCCATCAGAGAGGCCAAATCCACTTTTTCCTCTTGGTATATTTTATAGCCAGCAGGGGGCGATGTTATGCCACTGCTGATGCATCATAAACACTCAAGAGGTGGCACACAAAATAACAGTGATCTCACTCTGATCCTAAATCCCAAAAGGGGGCAGATTATTTAGAGATCAAGGCGTTTACCATCAGGAATATTCCGGACACAGACACCATGAGGCGGCTGAGTTTGTCAGAGAACGGCTGGAACGGCTCAGGTTTGCCAGAGATGGGGTTGACTCTCTCCATCCTCGAGTATTTGGCTTCAAACTGAGGCCTCAGCTCCTCCTGATTCACAAAAAGCATCCAAGTATGAACACATGTGGTGATGACGCCACTCTTAAAAGAACCACTCTTACAGAACGATTGCTTCATGAATGTTTAGATTGAAGCACAACGTCAATCAAATGAAATCAGATCTATTGACTAATATTGCTGACCTACCTCCTCTTCCTCCCAATCAATGAGGTCCCAGTCATAAGTCAGCTCTGCCCTCCTCCTTTTCCAGAACTCCAGGAACACTGTGGCTGCAGAGGGTGATCAGGTATCAATCACATTATTGATCATCTTTGATTTGTAACACAGAAAGATTGAGATTTATGTGCCTACAGAGGAGCGTTAAGTGTGGCCACAAAGCAGAACCAAACCCCACATCATGGTCAGACAACCTGACACACACGGACCATTATGAGAAGTGATAACAGCTCACCGGCCACTTTTTATTCTGTGCTGAAGTTAAAGAAAAGTGGCAACGGCAAATAGGCTTTACTTGAACAAAGTTTAATGTCTCAGATCCATTTTATGGTGAAAGGCTTCAAAGTAAAGTAAAGCTTTCTTTTGGTAGAGTATAATCTGGAGGCATTGTTTCCTTTGTGTTGGACGCTTTTGTGTCTCCAGCGGCACACAACATCAGGAATGATGTTCTCTCTCTTTTTCCCTGTCTATACTTTTCATGTGCTGTGATTTATAGCAAATATCTGACACTGGGAAGAAGAAAAGCTGCGATCAAAGCTGCTCCAGAATCACTGCTGCCAGGGTTCATATATGTGGATAAGTAGAATTAGTGCAAAGACAGTGACTGATCAGGGGAAAAGAGCGGTGTAATCATGTATGACTGACCGTGGGCAGCACAGTGTAAAACTACACTACTGATTCAGCTCTTTTGTCAGTTTTCATTAGACATATAGCGCACATGTGCTTCTGTAGCAGGAGGATGAATTCATGAAGCTGTCAGGAGCATTCAATCAGTGCTGTACAGCTTCTGTGTTCATGACTCATACATCACAGTTCATCACACGGGCGGAAAGAATTATCAAACTGACCAATTCTATGATCAACAGCAGAAATATTAATCTATGTGTTTTATGAACCATGTTCATGTATGAACCAAAATGCTGCAGCTCACTTATAGAGTCCTCTTGACTGGCTTCCTGTTTGTTTCTGAATGGTTTAAAGGCACTGTGGAGACGATCAGTTTTGATCTTTGACTGGAATTAGTTGTGCTTTCAGTAGTGGGACTTTTTCCGAGGTGTGCATTTGTTTTGGAGACAAATTAATCTTTTTAACACTACTTTTCTTTTTCCAAGACAAAATTTTGCAGGACACAAAGCATCAAGTTGCGCTATGGTTTCAAATGTGACAACAAGCAAACTGCTCAAGGATCAAGTAAAGTCATGTCCTAACAGTGCTCATCTACCAACTCCAACCTCACCAAGCAGAGCAAACATAACTTCGCTCTTTCAGATCTATCTATCAGATCACTGCAGTATAATTTCTGCATGTTGGTTTGAATGCACATTATCACAAACAGCTTAACCCGTGTTTTAGCCCGTGCTCTATCACTCTCCTGTTTAGCTTTCTTCTGCTCCTCTGGCCTTTTTCTCTTTGACAGTCCAGCTCTTGTGTCCACCATTACTACAATAAAACCAAAGAAATCTAGGGATTGCATTCTGGGTACTATAAATGAATTCATGTTCTCCCTGGGAAGTCCGACCTGATCCTGGATATTGAAAAATAACGTCAGAAATAACCAATTTTGGTGCTGTGGATTAGAGTATTTCAAGATCACTTATAAAGTCCTCACAGGGCCTTTCAAAATTCTATTGATTGCTTTAAGTTTTAAAGCATCTTTCTTCAGTAGCCTGCTGCCGTTGGAGCACTTAGGTTGACCCACTGGTTGCTTTTAGAAGTCTCCAGAGAGAGATTAGAGGTCTTCTTCTGAGTGAGGAAACAGCCCTGATACCTGCATCAGACCTGCTTGGCCCCTTAACATTTTTAAGTCACTGCTGCCTCACCTGTTCGATGGTATTCAACTCAGATTTGCTTGTCTTTTTATTTCAAATTGTCAAGCATTCCTTCTGAATTGAGGCTAATTTTTCTTTTTACCCTTTTAAAGCTAAGATCTCCTACTTTAAACAAGAAAATACACAAGTATTATTGATGATGAATTTAGTTGTCAGTTGCAGCCTATACCTTGTTTCCTTTCCATTAAATGTGAATAAAATTATTCCAGTAAAGGAGACCACTTTAAGTGGAAATTAATAAGTTCTAACCTTAAAAAGCAGAAGACTGTATGAGTCTGCTGTTAAAGATGTTTCCGTTGAATTTAACTCAATCCACTTGTTTCAAGAGAGAGAGAAAAGCAGTCACTTCTCTGATATGTCTACATTCAGTGCCTTAAGCTAACCAATTTTTCATCTCTATCTCGCTCACACACTCTCACACAGAGCAGACCTAGAGTGCTCTCGCTGAGTGGTGCAGTACTGCTGCTTTGGTCTTCATCGCCTGGAGCCTCCATGCAGGATTTGGAGCTACAGACCTCAGTTAGTGAGGCTGGCTGGACCTCTCTTGGCTCACCAGTTATCCTTGGCCTTCATTTAGCCCAAACACAGAACACAATGTGCCAAGTGTTCCCTCTGGGCTCAGGTGATTATTCACCAAGCAGGCAGATAGATGAACCTGGGCCAGATGCTGCACAGTAATGCTCACACTCTACATTACAATCACATCATAGCCGTCGGGACCATAGCTGCAATATACCACTGTCATGATGCAATTCTGCAACCCTGACAGCCTAATGATATGGTTTCCTGCTGGATTTACGTTTAATAATCCGACTAATTACATCAGGCAAGCAGCAGGACTGGTAATGCAGGCGTTCAGTCAAGGAGATCTCGCCAGGATTTTAACGATAAATGTGTTCACACACAAAAAAAGCTTTGTATTCGCAGCAGCACGTTGACTGGATTGAATTCTTAGTTGAAATGCTTAATGTGTTTGGAGGAGATGACTACAGAGCAGGAGCTTGAGCACTGGCACACTCTTGTATAAATGGATTCGAATTCCTGAAGGGTGTGTTTCTAGCTAAAAGCACCGTAGAAGTAATATACGACCAGAAACAAGGACAAGAAAAACAGTTTCCTCTTACCCCAAATAGCCATGAAGATAGCAAAGAAGACAGTGCCACCATTATCGAACAGATAGGTCACCTGGAAAGACAGATGAATGAAAGGATGAGCTGAAAAAAAGTGTCTGAAATAGTGGCTTTACCAGCAAAACTCATTTAAGACTGATTTATTTTTAATCAAAGGCTTCAAGCTTCAATTTATATGACCTTAACTTTACTTTAGTGCACTACATTTTATTCATTATCATATTTGGTATCACACAGCAGTTAAATGCTTATGTATAACTTTTTTAGTTTTAAAAATGTGAAAATCTTTTTAGCTTAAGTCTTTGAGGGCTCCATAGAATTTTTTTCTCTGAATCTATAAACTGAAGGTCTATAAAAAGGTGGCAGAGAGGTGGCACAAGGGGGCAGTGCCACCTCATGCAACTCCTCTGGACACACCCCTGCTTTGAACAAATCAATGTGGGTACAGAGGATCTATATGATCAAATCTTTACGACAGAAAAGACAGATCAATCTCCGACATGAGAGTTTGGATGCTAAGAAATCCTTGTAACAAGTCTATAAGGATTTGTAAAATGTTAGAGAGCTCTTAATAAAATGAAGAGACTAGAAATGAATATTAGAAGTCAACTGACCTTTGCGTAGACACAGCTGTCACTCAGCCTCCAGGCTTTACAGGTTTCCTCACACATAGGACACATGGTAGTGTTGGCTTCACAAATCTCTTTACTGATGAGACAAAACATAAGGTAGAAATGAAGACCTATTTAAAAAAAAAAATAGATATATTTTACAGTCTTTTGATAGAAGGAAGTAGATGGTGAAAGGCAGGCTTCTGTGTACTGACCTGACTTGACTGGAATTCATGGTGAAGAGACCGTAGAGGAAGACAAAAACGCCAACCAGGGCAGCAGGGATCAACATGCCGGTATACCAGCCTAACCACGCAAAGTAAAGACCAATCTTCTCACCAAAGTACCTCCTGAGAAAGAGCAAGAGAGAGAGACGGGGTGGTTGGAAGTCATCAATAAACTGTGTTTACAGTTTAACATGGTCACGTCAGTTTGCTGGAGAAGTATCCGTGGTGGAGTAATCGACGGGTACGGCTGCAGGTCTGAAAGGTCACAAAGTAAAGTGTTGTGGTGGAAAATCAATCAATCACTGCGTCTGTAACCACAACTCTTTAAGTAAGACACTTGTTTCTTAATTTATCATGTGAAGCAGCTCAGTGCCAATTAGAAGAATTGAGTCCAAATGCAATGGTTTAAAAACCATAAGAAAAAATAAGTCTGAAATATTTTAACCAAAGAGAGGATCATAGTGTCAGTATAAGGACAAAGTGAGTTACTAACTGATTGTTGGATGTCCAGCAGAGAGTGTAAGATGGCTTTAAAGGATTTGTTTCATACTAAATAATAACTGAGCCAGAGAGTTAGAGGCATTGTGAAGGATATCCAGAAATCACTGCATTTTTCAAGAATCAAAACTCCATTTCCCATGAGCACCATCATCCACTCTTGCCAAGACACGCATTTGTTTTGGAAGCAAATGAACAGAGAGCAGATCTTCTTTTTAACGTGTTTTCTTTTTTCAAGACAGTTGTTTACAGGATGCAAAGCAATGAGGTATTATCTTTATTTATGTAGTTACATAGCACTATTGTTTGAAACATGACAACAAGCAAACTGTAAATTTTGAACAATCAGCTAAACAGAGAGAAAGAACAAATTCTGCTTGTGTAGGTTCATCGCTTCACAGGGTGTCAATCTTGTCCTTCAATATTCAGTGATTGGGCTATAAATACTGATAATATCTGTTTAAAATGTACATGATATTCAACAGATCTGTTACTAACTGTTTGTTAGCTTGTGACATTTTCTTTTGCTCACATTCCCTGTCTTTCTTCAACTGTCCTATCCAAAAAATGCAAACATACCAAAAAATACATTAATTTGTTCAAACTGTGGATGTTTGGTTGTGGAGGGAGCATTGTGTTGGCTTTACCAATGAGTGTCTATACAAAGTTTGGCTCTTTGCCTCTTGGATTCAGCTCTTGACAGCAGTATTGATTTTTCAATCTAGCGTCAGGTGAGAAAGTGAAAAAGTAGTCTCAGAGATGTCAAACTAAACCTTGTCGCTGAAACCACTCTTCCTTTAAAAATGATGAACAAAGAACTAAACCGTTCAAGTGGTTTCACCCTCTGCTGGCAGAGTATCTGGATATCATCTTGTGCTTTAAGCAGGGATTTACAAGCTCTGCCTCTCTAAGCTTTGTGCTCATGTAGATGTCTAAAACAGGTCATGATGCTACGCCGCCGGCTTCAAAGCTGATTACCTGATGAGGTCCAGAGGTTGGTATTTGTACCACATTCCCCAGCGGGCCCAGCGCTCGTACAGAAGATGTCTGTGGTTCTGGGCGCCATGCGTCTTAATTGGATGTCTGCTCTTGTAACCACCCTGTCGGGAGAGAGAGCAGGGAAATCTACATATCAGGAAGAATATCACAGTTTGAACACTTGTGTCTCTACATGTGTTTCAGCACAATTAAAAATCTTCTCACCTCATGAGGAGGAAACGCAGCTTCATATGTGTTGTTGCCCAAGAGCCTGTTAATCCCTGCAGTGACAGAAAGCATGTCAGGCAAAATGATGCTTATATACCTGCATTAAAGGACCAACACTAATAATGAGAGGGGGCCAGCAGGTTTTATATTTCTCATGTGTCCATTAGTCAACATTACAGGTTTTAAAGACTCAGGTTTGGATTTCCTTTTAGTTTTTTTCTGACCATAATAACTTGAAATATGTCCTCAATCTAAAAAAACCCCAATTCTAATTAAGCGATGAATTTGAAAATTATATTTTAAAGGACAGTGTTTCATTGATTTTCACTGTCATCCCTGCACTGAATCAGTAGACAGTGAGCGCAGGAGCAGGGAGGAGTGGATTTGTAAAGGATTTTCCACTCCTGATGCGGAGCTGATCTTATTTGTTGGAGAGTAGAGTGGTCAACAGTATTAAAATATTAATGTGAAATCCATTCCAGGCCTTCAAGGCCAAACTCTAATCAGCAAAACATGTCGCCAGCAGCCAGACGAGATAGCAGAGTGGGAGTGGAAGCAATGTTTGGTGGCTGCGGTTGCAGGGGGGAAAAATAAGAAAACAAAAACAACAGCCAGAAGGCGAAGAGGGATCAGCCACGATTTGGACGACACACTCAGCAAAGACCTGCAATTTAATCATCCCATAGAGAAAACAACAAAGTCATGATGTCCCCCACCAGTTTCCTACTGCCCTCTTCAGTCAAATTAACTGCTAAATCTATTGGCTGTGACTAGAGCCCCTAATGGTTTGAACACAGAAATAATAAACATAAAGAAAAAGAAAAGACAGCTTTATTGTGTTTTATTGTGTTTACTTTTTGTCTTTATTCCTTTGCCTGCAATTAAAATGTATTATTCAGGCCTGTTTCTGATTTACTAAAGTTTCTGTTGCGCAGAGCTGATAAACTTAAAAGCAGATTGATGATATTTCTCCTTTCAGTTAAGAGAAGTGTTATAAAGGAGCAAAGGATTCATTTCCTTTAATGTGACATGTCAACAAACATTGTTCATGTGAAGTAAGAGGACAAAGAAATGACAACTATAGCTCACCCATCTTTGATTTTCCATCTTCGTACTTGGTGCGCTGCAGGACGTGATGAACTATTCTGCTTCTGGTCGAGTTGGAAAAGAACGTCTCTCTATTGTTGATCGTGAAGCTGGAGGGAAAATGACAGCACATTCGTTCAGATATTCATTATGTGGCAGAATGTCGATATCATCCATTCGCAGCCCTGAATGACAGCGTACCCAGTGCTGATGGGAAATACATTAAAACTTGCCGTGCTATAAGTTTGTGTTCATCCAAGCATCATTTCTCCAAAATGTCAAGGCTGGCAAGTAAAGGAAAAATGAAAATAATTCACTGACGAATGAGATTACTGGGTGATGCCTTTCATCAAAGAGATGCTTTGAAATTAGAAAAATACAGGAAGGAACGGAAGAGAAATCTAATCATTTTATGAGCCTCAGCTGCTGTATTTCAATCTCTTATTCATGATCAGCTCGTCTTTATTTTTCTCAATTTAGGCTTAAAGTTATGAAAAATACATGACTTATATTTGAAGCTTTCATTGCTGATTCCTTAATTTTTCATCCAGAAATAAGGACAAAAATAAAACATCAGCAAGAGCTGCAAACAGCACTGTTATACTTTCTATGGCGGCATATTTGCCGTGTATGTGTCCAGCTTACTGATGCATGCGTGCCCTGCTAAAGGGAGCCGTGTAGCAGTCGGTCTCCTCCAGGTCAGGCAAGGCCTCTTTGTCCAGCTTCATTGGATTTCTGGGAAGCCAGCTTTTTATCTGTCGACATCTCAGATGAAACCTGCTGCAAGGATGCAGAGAGACAGGATTAACAGCACAGATTATCGGGAAGATTGTTTTCTTTCGTATTGGACATTGGCCCCTAACCTTTTTTTTCCCCTCACATAACCCTGAAAAGCTTGTACTATCCTTTGCACACGAAAACACACATGCTAATGCAGATAGCGCCCTGCATAGCTTTTCATTTCCATGCTGCTTATGCCTCATGTGAGACTGGAGGTCAGTGACTCAGGATAACCACATGCTAAATCCGACCCAAAGGATAATTCTCTTTTTTAATATTTCAGGCATGATTTAAGAATTGGGTGACGACAAGAGGCACACAGTATTTCTAAGTTTTATTTTGTGCGAATGTTAAATTCATTTCACATATAGGGAAAGACAAAGCAACTCTGTAACTGCTATTATGCTTGGCTATACGGTGGCCCTGATGTGCAAGACACGACAATATAAAAAAGACAACATGACAACAAAATGAAAAAAATGCAAATACAAAAAAGAAAATGCAACAACAAAAAAGGAACCAAGCAACAGAAAAGAAAATGCAAAAGCAAAAAAAAAAAATTCCCCCTCAGAAAAAAAGTCACAAAAAAGGAAAAGCATTGATGAATGTGAAAAAAGGAGAAGCAAAGACAGAAAGAAAACTGCAACAAATTACAAAATTCAAAAACAAAAAAGCCATAACAAAAAAGAAAAGAAACAAACAGAAAAATGCACTGGCAAAAAAGAAAACACAAAAAAGAATATGCAACTTTAAAACCACATCAGAAGCAAATGACCACCACATAAACATGATCAAGTTGAAATAAGGAGATAAATTTAGACTCCAGGAGGGAGCCACAATGCAATTTAGGAAATTAAAACATCTTTTGGAGGACAGGAGTATCGTCTTGTGTTATCTCAGGGCTTCACATGAATTGTCTGGAAATCAAAACTGAAAGTATAATAGCACTATGATAACAGTTAAGATAACTCAGAGAGAGAACCAACCGCCAGTTTCTTTTGGCTGAATCCCTGGGGAAGCATCAATTTATGTATAAAGATGATCCCAGGCTCTCCATCTAATAGTGGTGGAAATATTTTGTAGTAATGGTGAACCAGTCAACAGAACAACATTTGACATCCCTTGTGGAAACAGATCATCTTGCTGGATAATGTTCACCCACTGCTGCTCTGAGAGGTCTGGAATATATTACGTTGTGCTGTAATATGGATTGAATGAATATAAATGGGATTTCTGGGGGAAAGATACTGTTGGCAGAGAACATTCTATAAATGTTGTTATGAGGAGGACAGGTACTGAACAAAAAGTAATGATATCAAACCAACAAGCTGCCACCACCTGCACATAGACAATTTGTTCAGCTTACAGAGATGAGTGTCGGTGACAGAACATTAGTAAACACATAAAGCTTGCATTCGACTCAGGCAGGTTTTTCTTTCTAGAGCTGCAGCTTAGTGGAAGACTGCAGCAGGACTGAGGCAAAAATAATGATCCCTGTTGTTCACAATGACTAAGATTTCTCTTACACAAGATTTAAAAGTGCTTGTTCTGAGTTCGACAGGTGGGCGAGTGGCTGTTATCTCTGTGGGTTTTTGTCTGCTGTGTGAAGGTCTTTGTGTCCCGAAAGCATGGACATAAAACAGTATGAGAGGAAATATAAAAAAGAAATCTTTTCCATATTGTTGACCATTTGCTTTATTTTTATAATTCAAAAAGAAATATTGTTTTAATACAGAATGGTGGATATATAACACTAAATCAGGCTCATGTATCACAGAAGCCACACAGATCTTTGTTTATAAGCTGTTTAACTTTGATAAGTCCGACTATGTTTGCACTTAGAGAGGAACAGCACTGATGTCCAGTGAAAAAATATAACTGTGTTTGAAACAGAAGCAATTAACATGTATAGAGTAATTTTTTAATGTGTTAGACTAAAACATAACCTAACTCTTATAAATATACCTGAAGTTATGAGTGGTTTGTTTTGAAAATACAAAGGTTGTGAGGTTACGTAACTCTCGAGTGCCTTGGTCTTTTTTAACTTTCCTCTACAGCTCCAAACAATGTGCAAAAGCTTCCAGCGATGTAAAAAGACTATCATCCACATCTGCAGAGGATGTCATTTATTGGTGGACATTCATTTTGTTTCCTTATTAAGTTTACTCTGCTGGCAGGGATGACATGCTGGAAATTTAGCAGCAATATTGTGTTTACATGATGACACAAAATTGATTTTTATTACTTCTGATGTTGAATATCCAAAAATACTCTACAGAAAATGTTAAGTTCATGGGGGACATGATAGACTCAAAATATGTTGATTGGAAAATAGCTTAATTGAGCTTCTGAAGCAAAAAAAAGGCCTCGCTAAAGGTTTCTTTTTAGAACTTAGATGAAGTTTCTCTGCCAAAGATCTTCAATTGAAAAGATGCTTATTGAAGTGTTTTTCAGCAGTGTGTTGAATCTACGTGTGTTCCAGTGAGACAGCTGGATGGAAGTTTGGATTACTTTGTGGTGCTTGGACAGCACTTGAATATCTCATCAAAGCTGAGTCGAGTGTCTCTTTTCCACTTTGATGAGATGTTTCTCTCCCAAATAAGACGCTGCTGCTCCATATGACTGAAGGATAACATATTTTATAGAACAGCTCTGTCAGTGTGGGAGATTTACTGTATTGTGGTCTTAGCAATGTGCCTCATGTGTAGGATGCTTGGAAAGCTTAATGAGCAGTCTTATAAAAAACAGCATCTTTGCTTTAATCAGGAACACATCTTCTGCACATAATCAATGTTGTTTAATGACTTTCCTTTAAGTATTGTTTATATCGGTGGTGCATAGATAATTATTATATCTAATGGTAGACTTTGTGAATATTAGTTTTTAACATCACATTTATTTGTGGCTTCAAGTGGCTGATCACCACTGTCACCATCCACAACTTACAACTAACATTAAGGTTAGGGTTTGAGGGTTAGGGTTTGAGGGTAGGGCTGAATGATTTATTGTTTTCCGATCACGACTGCGATTTCAGACAAGGCAATCATGTGATTGCCCAAGCTGCGTTTTTTTTTCTTTGTTTGTTTGTTTGTATTTTAAAGCGTTCCTGACTGACCCCATGAGCTGTTGTCAACTATTTTACATATACATGCCATCTCCCTCCCATCCTGCCAAGCTCACCAATAAGAAGCGGCATGCTGCTCATGGACAGGTCACACGAACCAATCAGAATTGACCTGCACCGCACGCTTTGTAAAATTAACGTGTATTTAAATGGCTGCAGCGGAGTTACGGGATTTAATCTTCAAGAGATACGGCACGTCGGTCATTTTGGAGTTCTTTAGTTTTGAGGCTGCAGACGTGCTCCAGAAACAGGTACTGTGCAAAACCTGTCACACTAAAGTTGCAACATCAAGCGAAAACACAACAAGTTATACCCGCACTTGAAAAATCCCCACAGGCATCTGCACGAGGAAAGCATGACAAAAAAGTCCAGTGAAAAGTCGAGTGAAAGTGATGCTCAGGCCCACAGTAGCAGACTACTATTACAGCATTTTTGCCAGTGTAACTCTGTATGACAAGAGCAGCCGAGGACACCAGGAGATAATGACTGCCATAACACATTATATTGCTAAGGACATGGTGCCTGTTAACATGGTCGCCAAAGATGGATTTAAAAACTTCTTCCACAGCCTCGACGAAAGGTTTGTGATTCACTCCCGCACCTACTTCAACCAGGTTGCCAACCTACAGCTGTACGCAGAATGTAAAGAAAAAGTGAAAACAGAGCTGAAAAATGTGGAGTATTATGCCACAACTACTGATACGTGGTCAAGTAAATGGTAAATGGTAAATGGACCAGTACTTATATAGCGCTTTTCTAGGCTTCATGACCACTCAAAGCGCTTTACACTGCTAGTCTCATTCACCCAATCACACCACATTTACACACTGATGGAGGGAAGTTCTATTATAGTGTCCATCAGTTTATCTAACCCATTCATACTCATTCACACAGTAGAACAAAGGTATCTCAATTTGATCATGCATTTCATTAATGACAACTTTGAGTTAAGAAGTCGGTGCCTGCAGACAGCATACTTTCCTACTGACCACATGGGAGAAAATATTGCCCTGGGACTGAGAGGGTGTCCGTCAAGCTGGGGTCTGAATGTACATGCATCTTTTTTTTGTTAATAATTACACCTGAAAGCAATTTTTACCTTTAGTTTTCATCCTTGCATTATAAAGAAATTTTATGTCATGTTTGTGAATGCTACTGGACACTGTGGATGCTGCACAAAAGCCTAATTTGAAGAACATCTTAAATCGAATTGAAATCACAATATCTGCCAGAAAAATCACAATTTGGTCTTTCCTAAAATTGTCAGCCCTAGTTAAGGGATGTAATGGGTTATGGTTAGGGTAATGGATAGAGCTGGGTTAAGGTTAGGATTATTGGTTAAGGTTAGGGTTAGGATTGAGCAGATTTTTTCCTTAGAAATTCTTTTAGAGACACCAAAGCACCCAGGGTTTTACTCCAGAGAGAGAAAGAGAGATAAATATCTTAAATGTTAAATGTCCTTACCTCCCCAGGGTTTTGCTCTTCCAGTCTGTAAAGTAGCATTTTTTCCTGAAAGAAGAACCAAAGCTAAGTAAGAGAAAGAAGTAACAGAAAAACTAACTTTTACCACAGTCTCATTCTCTGTACTGTTACCTGAAAGGCATTCGGATATTCATCTGCTCTGCATATTTGCAGAGTGTGTCCCAGGGTGCGTGGACTTTCACAAACATGATGTCATTATTTGTCAAGGAGGGCTGGAAATGAGACAGAAACGTGGTTCTACTCAAAGCTTTTTGAGGAAACAAGCATGGTCTCATAAAATAAAACCAAATGGTTTTACCTCCTTTTCCAGCATGAGACCTTCAGCTCGAAGATTCTTCTCAAAGGTGCATCTTTTCTCCACCTGTGGACTGGACTTCTTGTAAACCAGGATGTAGTCGATTCGCTTTTTTCCATCTCGGAAAAATAAGCCAGAGGATTCAGGTCGATTCTTTCCCTGGAGATGCAATATATACACCAGATTCTTAACAATTCAGTTGCATTTCACTGGGAGTGTATCACCCAAAACATCACGGAAATAAAAGTGTATTACTTGGAGAGATGTACCTGCAGTGAATCTGTTCTGGCCTCTAATCTTGCCCGGGTGACACTTGGCTTTTTTAGCAGAAATGACTCGTCTGCTCTGGCCTCACATGTAGTAGCCTCTGACTCCTCCACATACTGATCCTTGACAACCTCTTCTACACAAAAACACAGCGAGTCAATGAGAGTTATTGAACAAGTTATACTTCAAACACAGTCTCCTACCTGTGATAAGCCCACTGTTGCTGCTCAAGTCAATATGTTCTTAATCTGACTGCCAACACTGAAATTAGATCTGGGCAAAATGAAAATCTTAGCAATTCAGACGTGGGCGACAGTGTGAGAGAAACACCTTGATGTAATTAAACGAATCTATGCACCAATGTTGAAGGAAAGCCAGTTGTGTTTCCTTCCTTCCGGAGTCTCAACACATCCCACTGATGATGCACAAACAAAATAAAGGTTTGTTAAACCCACACTGTGAAGAAAGATGAGAAATCAACAGAGAATTTATTTCCCGGGCGCTCCTGAGGCTCAGCATTTTGAAACCTTATCAGATTACCTTCCTATGCCACAAACAAGAAAGAGGCAGCATGATTGATGGACAATAACTCTTTTGCAACAGAACATTTTTCAATGATGCGGGACGTGTATTGCTTTCATGAGGGGAGAGGAGTGGATTTACAAAGAGACAATACATCTTTCAGGATACAAGATTTTGTGTGGTGTATGGTTCAGTGGGCCGTAGTGACTGTTGCAACAGGTTCAGGTGTGAATATACCACGCTGTCTAGTGGGTATAATAACCTCAAACTTTGTTGTTTACTAAAGTTTAGGCACAGACTCAATTTTTCGATTTTTCTTCTCGTGTAGAACTGCCTGCATTTTCTGTCCCTTTCCACTCTATACTACTTTCCTGTGTGAGAAGTGGGTGTTAATTATTTCATCTAGGTTATTTTACCAATTCATCCTCTCCCTAACCATATTTTCCCATGATTATATTTCAAAATGTGATGCAACTTCAGACGTTAATAATAAAGCCTGTGCCACATCTTGTTTATTTTAAAGTCACACTTTTTAGTTCAGTCGTATTTTTGTTTTTACCTTCACGTTTTATTTTGTATGTTTCTCAAGGTGAAACTTTTCTTCCTGATTTGAATATGTTTCCCTCCTTTGTGATTGTGGTCCCCTCCCTCATTGTTTCCACCTGTGCCCCTTTACCTTAGGTATAAATAGTCCGTGTCCTGTGCCTGTTCATCTTGTCTTGCCACGAGTGTTTCCTGAGGTCGTAGTTTTGTATCAAAAATATTTATAAAGAGTTCTTTTGTTGAAGATAATCTGAAAGCCAGTTTTTACTGAGCTTTTTTGTTGTTACCCTGGAGCCTAGGTTTTTTTCCAGTGTTTCTGAGATTTTGATTTGATATGTTTTCTCTTTTTTCCAGAACTTTCTGTGAGTCTGTGTTCATAATTTCACTCAAAGAGAAGAGCCTTTATTTGTTGCACCTTTGAGCCATGTGCCTGGGTCCTTGAGTTGGTTTTTGTCAGCCATTGGGGAGGCACAAAAATCTGCAGTTACTTGTGTTTCACTTGAGGCTCACATCAAAAGCCAAGATGTCCCCTTTCACACTCATTAAAACATCCAAAAACTAAAATACGTGACTCAAAAAAAGTTTTTTAAGAGGACAGAAAACTTGCATTAGTCTGTCTGTGTTGATTCAGATCATTTTATTTAAAACTCCTCAGCATTAATACTTCACAGATTCATTAAGTGGATAAAACTTAAAGAGTCTCTGAACAACAATGTCTAGTTTAATGTGAAATCAATGTCAGGTTGTTTTTCTGTCTTTCCTATGTTTTACTCTAATGAGTATCCCCCATGATTCAGGCTGGGATTGTAGAGAAACCTGCTTTTTTGTCTGTATTTCATGATTAAAATCAATCACTGGGGTCGCTGCATCTCTACCAGAGTGAAAAATAGTTATTACTGGTTTCAGCACACTAGTCATTAGATCTGCTGCTCTCCCCAGACACTCAAATACACCTAAATGAACAATGTAAAACAGCTCATGACTTCAACCCAGTCACTCACCGTACTCCACAAAGCTGTGTGATATTGATTGTGATGTCCCCACAGACACCAGTGTGAATTACCCTCACAGGGAAAGCCTACACACTCCATTAATGCTTAGTTACGAAAGAGTCAGTGGAGCTAAAAAATGACTCAAACTTTGGGCAGCGTGGTGTGCTGTTCAGAACAAAGACGCAGTCTGCCGGAGCTGCTGTGTTTTCAAACAGACAGATATGAAACCATTTAAGTGTTTCACCTCTAATATGCTTTTCTGTTTTATCTTTTTGTACAAGCTGGGAAAAACTGTTCCACCTCCAGCAGTGGTGGACCCAGCTTTGACCTCTCCAAAAACATCTGATGGCATGTCCTTGTCTAGCCATCCAGAATGATATGTCTGCTCTGTCTTGTTCTGTCCGTTTCCCCCTCATACTGAGGCCAAATACACCTCTTCCTCAGACATCTATTTTTAGCGCAACGCCAAAGAGATAGTTTTCACCAAAATAGAAACACCTCACCTCATGCTGCCTCATCTGCATGAAAACCACATTTCAATTTTGCACACAGCACGCAGCAGACAGATACTGAAGAGATACAAAGGACATTTCAAGATCAGAGAAATGCCAACTTGTTGTGACACAGCCTGTGCTGCTGAAGAATGTAATCATTTACTAACAACATCCTCTGAATATTCTAGAAGATTTCAGAGTGACTGCATTATTTTCCTCCTTTCTAACAAGCATTGTGCATAATAGAGCTGTATTATTTTCCTTACAACACGTTTTCGCACTTTTACACCAAGTGCCTCTGTAAGAGCACTGGACACATGTGACTGAGTTTTCTTAATCCCCTGCAAGCAGGAACACGGTCTGTGCAATCGATATCAGGCACACGCTTTAAATGTCACCAACAAAATTAAAACTGCGCCACAGCCAACGCCGCTCCTGCAGAACACAACATTCAATGAAGTCAATTCAAATGAAAAAGAGCCATCGTAAGAATGACCTCATTAAATAACAACTGTTGTATTTGATTGCATTTTTATCTATTAGATTGACTGATGAATACTGATGGAAAAAAATAGCATCATGTTTAGATTTTTTTAAAGAAACCTGAAAAAGAATCCAGGTAAGTCCTCTTTTCAAGCATTTAGATGGCGATCAAAATGTTTCACATTAATCCATCAGCTGCAGAAGGAAACCTACATAAAAGTGTGTAGTCTGTGCTCAAGGGTTTGGATTTTATTACTGAGGGTGTTCTTGTCCTGTTTGTAGTGTGTTTTACGGATCAGCAAGCTTTGGCGAACGTAAGAGGAGAAACGGTTCATCTAGAGACCAAATACAAGAGGGACATAATCCGCTGTAGGGTCATCCCAGCTGCCATCAGCAACAACATGAAGATGATTTGTTTATCTTTGTCAAAAGATATCTCCAAGCAAGTGCAGCTAACAGTCTGTTCTTGATTGGAAATTTCAGCTTAAGGCACAAATCTGCTCGAACATGCTGCAACAGCCAACCAGCTTTTAAGATGTGCTGAGTTCTTGGAGTGCAACAGATATTAACAATCCAAACTACAGTCAACAAACAAGGCTTTTAAAAATGGTTTCTTGCATGTAAATCACAAGAAAATTGCTTCCCCCTTCGTGTCCAAACCACTAAAGGAAGCCTGAGAGAAGCCTCGGTGTAACTATTAACAGTGAAACTGAGACAAACCAGAAACAGATCAACAAGTGCTCCTCCAGGGAGGGGGCATTAAGCTTTGCTTTGGATTTTAAAAAAGTAGTCGCATCTAAAGTTTCTAATTTTTAACACAAAGAACACAGAAAAGTTGTTCATCACAAACTGCTGGATGAAAGAAATGACAGAGAAGCCGATAACATTTGACAGAAAGCAGCTGATGTGCAAAATTTGCACAAAACCTAAAGTGTCCCATTTAGGCACCAGATTTCATACAAAACTTAATCTCTTTAGAAGTCAACAGCAAGGTAACAACAAGGTTAACTTTAAAGTCTACAAACATCAGTGTTGTAAATTGATACAGCCACTCTCCCATGACTGAATCATCATCTCTGCTAATGTGTTTTTGAAAATGTCTTGAGCTGGACTCACTAAGTGCTGTCCCCTGAGCGCACTGACCTGTCTGTGGAGGCAGGAGGCTGCAGGAGGTGCTGATGCTCTGGCTCAGACCCTCGACTTCTGCTTTGGGCTCCGGGCTCAGAGGCACAGACAGGAAGTGGTTGAGGTTGATGGGGTGGGTCTGGCTCTGGGCCAGACAGGGCAGGCTGCGGCGAGATGGCTTCAGGCTCTTCTCCTTCAGGATCTCGCTGATGCTGGTGTGCATGCCTGCCGATGGAAGTGGAGAGGAAGGTTAGATAGCAGTCTCTGAAAATGTTCTAATAAAAAATCCGGAGCAGAATGTAGCTTTACATTCCGTTTTGGGATTTATATAATGTTCGCTTCGTGTACGAGTCTTTACTCTGATAAACATTTACCTCAGTGTGAGACACTTGGATTGAGGGATTGATTGGATTAAGCTTCTCTTGGTAATTTCCTCAAAACAAACATCCCATTAAATGCTCCTGATGTCAACAAACACAAAATGTATTACATAAGGAGGAGGCCGGGTCGATCGAGACTGAAAGCAGCAGAAAGCACAGCCATGAAGATATTGGCAGCTAGTTCAAAGAGAAATGTTGGATCATTACACCTGAGCTGTGAACCTGCACTAATGTGTGCAAAAGGCTAGCCAAACTGCTAATGAATGAGCTCGAAATGCAGCTAACCTGTCATGGAAATGAGTGTGTTTTAGCTAAAAAAAAAAGTTATGTAAGAAGTCTTTGTAGGTGTAAAAAAAAGCTTTAGAAAGTGACAGACAATTCATGAAGGTTATCTGAGGTTCTGCTTTAAAGCACACAATAAAACAAACAAGTGAGCTGTTTTAACACTACTGAGTGGAGCTGATTAGATTATTTTCTACATGTTAAGATAGAAACCTTGAGTTCATGGCATTACTGTTGCTGATAATGATCAGAAAATAAAAGAACCATGATTGGTCTATGAGCATGTCACAGAAATAGATCCAAACTACTAACAGTACAAAAACTGGTAGAGTAAATGTTTTGATGTGTGTATCTACAGCTAAATTTTATTTCATATTTTAAAATGTTCATGAGTAGGGGTGTCGGTATAGTTTAGTGTTCTAGGTTGTGTGACCCATGGGTTCACCTTTCCAGAAGGTCACTCTTCACTCTCACCTTGTTTCCTGCCCTGTCCACTGTCCTTTGTCTCTAAAAAAAAGGCATAAAAAGCCAGAGATGATAGCATAACAAAAAAAAAGTTTAAGTGTATATTTGGAAGAGGATTGGTGTTTCTTTTTTAAGGTTAGGCCAGCACGAAACTTTTTATTCTGACTTCAAAATTTGAATTCTGAGTTTTGACTTTTCCCCTAAATTATGAGAAAAAAAGCTGAATTTTGACCTTGAAGTAAGAATTCAGAGATTAAAGTGAAGTTAAGATCCTGTAAAAAGTCAAGTCTTCGTTAGAGACAACATTTTACAGGCTGCAAAGCAACAAGGTAATATATTTATTTACGTAGCACTGTTGTCTGAAATGTGACAAGGATCAAACCTTGTAAACTCAGTTTGTACAGTAGTTTAGTGTCCAGAAGGTCTACTTAAATAGCATTCAAAAATAACCAATTTAAGAGCTGATAATCTCATTTTAAACTGTGGATCATAATCACAAATATATGAAAGCCTTACTGCCAGAGAAAGTTTTTTAGTGGCCTTGATTCTGCCATCAGTGTAATGCTAAAGTGAAATGTCCCATGAAAACAGTGAGCACAGTTAAACTTGTTAAAACTGTTACCATCTCTGACTAAAAGAGACTAATGTTATTGCATTTATTACTTCCTTTCAATTCATCTTTTGTCCGTGAAGCTGCTGATGAAGTTTCAGGTTTAGATAAAATCTGGCGTCGGCTTAACAGCTCAGTCCTTACTTTCACTCGTGTGTTTGTTTGCTCTTTTAAGCATATAATTTCAGTCTGTTCAGTTTAATCTCACCAGAATCGTCAGAATGAACTTTACTCTCACTGCATCAAGGTATTATAAAAATCATTTAACCATGACTGAAACTTAATTAAAGCACTACTCAGATCTAATGCATGAACCGATGAGAGAGTGGAAAAAGTGAGGGAGGGAGATATCACACCAGCCATCAGCGTGTCCACCCTTTTATGGTCTCCAGTGCTGGTGATAATGGCTGTCCTTCATAGAGGAGTGCATTAAACCATCAGCACTCCCCCTCCATTAAATCACTCAGCTCAATAAGACAACAGCAGCATGATGATGCACCATAGAGCTAAACGACACACACGCCTGTTAGTGCTGCTTTCATTCTAACAGACACGTGGGATAACAGCACTGATTCAGGCTGCTTCAAAGCTTTCTCATTAGCATGTCATTGTTTAATTAAAAAGCAGTAGAGGTCATTTTCAAGGTTATTCTGGCAATAAAAGAGCAATATGTTGAGAGTAGGGCTGACGGATGATGGATAAGTGACTCAACAATACTGTAAAGATGAATTGTAAAGAGAAACTGGGAGGTTAATAATAATGAACGTCCAGCGCGGGAAGCAGGTTGACCTTCACAGCAGGCAGCAGCTCCTGTTCTGCAGCAGCAAGAAATTTATTCATGAAATGAATGAATGAAGGCGTTTTCCCTCTCTTTCTCTCTCTCTTTCCTCTAAATTAGAACCTGACCTCAAGCGAGGAATTCTCACTCTGACCTTCAAGAAACATTCATTCATCTGCATTGATAATTCATACTCAGCATCCTGGGGGTCCACGCTGCAAGCTGCACAATAATCGCTGGGACTTCCCCATGCTGTTGGGTGAGAATGGAGCCAGTTAAAGATGTGAGCTTAGAGGCCCAGGGGAACCACTAATCGCACTCTTTATTGACTGTGCCGCCCCTCAGAAATAAAATGAGTCAAATTTTGTGAGCTGCAGCTACACAGTTAATAACAGAGGGAAAACTGGAGAGCATGACATGAGCTGAAACTGCTTGCAGCAGGAGTTTAATCCACTCATAAAACAGTTTGTCTCATAAATATTTTGCAGGAGCATACACCGATCATCCTCAGTGCTACGACCACTGACACGTCAGATGAATAATATTATCTTTCTACAAAGACACCTGCCAGTGGGGAGGGATATGTTCGGCAGCAAGTAAACATTTGCCTTAAAGGTGATGTGCTGGAGCCTTGAAGGAGGAAAATAAACCAAGGAAAAGGTGTGAGATGCTAAGACAAAGTGCCCAAACTTGCTTAGAGGATTTTTAAAACTGCAGCTCTCAGTCTGCAGTGGTCAGTATCAACCAAAGGCATTCTGAGAAAAGAGAAGGAGTCACGGAACGCTAAGGCTCACTGATGCATGTGAGGGGTGAAGGTTGGCCTCATTCAACAGAGGAGCTCCTGGAGCTCATACTGCTAAAAAAGTCCACGCTGATTCTTATGGAAAAGTCTGAAAACATGCTGTGCATCACAGCTTGTTGTGTATGGAGCTGCAGAAGCAAAGACCAGTCAGGTGGCCCATGCTAACTCCTGTCCAACATCAAATCAAATCAAAATGTGCCAGGAGCAATGAAAAAGGGGGTCACGATTGTGTTAACTTGAGCACTAAATTCCCCAGATCTCGATCCAATCCAGCATCTGTGGGATGTCAAGTCAACTGGCCCCAAGTTGTAACTTCCAGAGGTAGTAACAGAGTTTCCACATGGGTAAGATGTCACTGTGAGCTAGTGGGGCAGGCAGAGTGGAATAGCACCATGTGTATATGCATGTGAAGCCTTTGCGTTGTGTTTATCTCTCATGTTAAAGGGATGCTGTGTGAAATCAAACAGTGGAACAACAATATCAAAAAGCTGCAGGATCCAAATGGAAGTCAGCATAGCACAGAAAGTATGAGATTTGTGTTTGTTACATCATTTCTTTGTTGTGACAATGCTTCTTGACATTAAATCCTAAATAGCTGGAAAGTCTTTATTTTTCTTTTTAAAGGTGCCACATTTGTGAGGAACATGAGGAACATGCATTTGTGGGATACATTTGTGCAGAGCTGAGCATGTTGGTTGCATCCATGAAAAGTTTGCCTAAACTTCTCTGCCAATGCCAAACTTGTCTGTGCCCAACCCAATGAAAGGAAGCCAACACAGAACGTTGGTTTAAATATCTACTCAATTAAAAAAATTAGTTCTCTGGCTTAGAAGACAGGACATTAAAAAGCCTGGCAGACCTAGGAAAACAGAGTGGGGGGTGAGATGCTGCCAAAGACTGTGGATCAAATTTGAACCTTGGCTTATTTCCACAGTAAACATCAGTATTCATTCCTCTTCACTGCTTTTGAGCTCTGACATTAAATCCAATATTTCAACCCAGTCCTGACTGAGCCGATGATTATTTCACAAGTATTCTCTAAAGGAGCATATTGTCCTGTTTACATCAGCCATGACATTGTAAAAATTCTTGATTTCATGATCCAGTGAGTCAGAAAGTTTGTTTCTTCCAGCAAAAAGCCCACAACGGCAGCATGCCGGAAAATCTGAGTATTTACTGTGAGCTTCCAGCCTAAAGTGCCACATTTACACTGCCTGTGTATTATTTGATGCATTTTATTCAATATAACTGTCGAGGTAGAGGGCCCTGCTATCCTTCTCTCCATTATAGTGATAGATAGCATATGGCTGGTGCTTCATAGCCGCACTGCATCATCAGGAAGGTACATTTACTGGATTTCATGCTGTGGGGATAATCCCAAAAGACATCGGCAAGGCTCAACATGTCTGAGATGATACGTCAGAGTACAGTGAGCTAATGGGACCTGTAGGGGCGAGGCTCAATGGTCCCCGAGGATCATAGAAGTTTTAAAATAGACACAAATTGGACAGGTTTCGTGTTGTGTGAAATTGGGTCCGTGGAAAATCTATCACAGGTACAAATTAAATAATATTACAGGCCAAATCTCTCAGCCTCTGTGGAAATTTCAGATGTGATAATGGTTATCTGAAGGTAACATCAAGTACTCAGTAAACTCTGCCCCCCCCCCCCTTTAGGGCAGTTTCTGAAAACAGTGCATTGTGTAAGTCTATATAAATATATAAAGGGTCCATCCAATGTGAAATCCTGTGTTTAATCTCGCTGTGTGCCGGCACAGCCTGGTTTATCAGGAGAAAGATAATCCTGAGAGTGTGTGTGTGTGTGTGTGTGTGTGTGTGTGTGTGTGTGTGTGTGTGTGTGTGTGTGTGTGTGTGTGTGTGTTCATATTCCAGTTGGTATAGGAGTCTGTGGGCTGCCACAGTGTTTGAAGATCCAGCACAGAGAGGAGAGACGCTGTGGTGGCGATTAGAAAAGAAGCAGATCAAGAGACCCAGGAGGTGGACGCTCGCTGAGCTGTGATGCTGAGAAAAAAAAAAAACACCTCCAGATTTTCTGTGCATCAGCATGACACAGGGCCCGGACGACAATCCTCTCTCTGTGTGTACTCTCACACACACCCACATGAGCCCAGCGGGAGGCGAGCTGGACAGGCTTCAGGGAAGGTCGTGATCTGGGATTTGGAGTCCTCCTCCTGGGCGGCTTGTCCATGACGGTTTTGCAAAGTGAGATTAAACAGTATGGGTTTGATAGTGTATATGCGGAATGTTTGTTTCTGCTTGTGTCAAACAGAGAATTTAAAAATGGTGGTTATGTTTAGTTAATACATTTCTTTTATGTTCCTCATGTTTATTTCTGTCATTGCAGTGAGCACATCCTAAGCAGCGTGACATCTTGCCTCCTCTATATGTCTGTGCAAGACTGTCGCCAACACAGTCTGAGCCAGCAGAGAGAAAAACACTGTATCATGTGAAAAACATCAAGGATTTTATGATCAATTACAAGCTCAGATATTGAGGAAGTGAGACAGGCGGTGGAAATCTGTTGGTGGTGTGAAAACAGGTTAAAAAAGGAACATTACTTTTGCTTCTTAGTCACGTTTTTTCTGCAATCTCTTCCAGAGACTTGGAAAGACACCACTGAGACTTTCACTGAGAAGATGTTGCGAAATGTAGCAAACAGTGAATTCAGGTTAGTGGGTTGTTTCCCATCATGCCTCTATGTTTCTATACCTTCAATTATTCATCTGTGCTGAGCCCAAAGCACTTTCTGTGTCACAGCCGAGGAACATTCTGCACCAGGGCGTTTTTTAAGCCCAACACATCATTGCTGGCTCCTTGTACAGAGGGCATTTCAGGGGATCCTTGCTGCAGAGGAGTGGGCAAGGAAGAAAAAAGCATTTAAAAAACACACACACACACGCCCAGAGAAGATGCTGCTGTGGTGGGTTTAGAAAAATTATCACGTGGAGGCAGGGCCGAGGCGAGGCCTGCAGCTTCTCCTCCTGAAACGTTCTCCGAGCAATTAAAGTGTGCTTTGTTCTCCGTCTGGCAGCGAATCAAAGAACGCAGAGACGGAGTGAGCTCATGGGGAGCATTCAGAGCAGTATCATTAGCAGCGGCTCATATCTGATGTTATACGGTTAGTGCTAAGGGCACATAAATGATTCCTGCTGACCAAGTATGAATATCAAATGATGAGTGATCTCTGGTGCAGACATCAAGAGCACTTCACAAGATAACGATACTTTGAAATATCTATTTAGTGATGTTAGAATTTAAAAACAAATACCAACTTGTTCAGAAAGTAGTTTGAGTGTTTTTGAAGATAACATCACAGTTATCACAATCTCTAAGAAAATCTGCAGGTTTTTGGCTTAAAGTTAATTTTTTTAACCATCTCTTGAAATGTTCAAGTAATATCCACAAAACAAGTTGCAGACACAGAGTGCATCTGGGTCTAAATTTAGTCTCACGTTCTTTCATTTTGATGCTTTTTTTAGTCTCTTTTTGTCCTCATTTGACAGGACAGCTTTGCGAAGCAGGAAGTGTTTATGAAGACATACAAAGTTTAACTCCAAGAGTTGAAGTGAGGTCCAAGGAGTCTTTTTTCCTACAAACAGAAATGTAAATGATAACAACAACTAAGCATTATGATCAACACACATGGCAGCATATGGTTGATACAAAAACTTTTTCTTCTCAGCCACTGAGGTCATACTTATATTCCCTCTGATTTGGTGGTAGATTTACAGAAAAACAACCGGCCAGTTTTTGAATTATTTGTTTAATCATTTACAGGAATTAGAGAAATTATGTGGCAAATAATTTATTACACTCCAAAATGTATCTAAATCCAACTCACTGACAAGTCATTACTAGTTCTGAACTCCCGAACAAACTGTAATATTGATAAAATAAGTAAGTAACAAGTTGTTGCAGAGGTTATCAGGTTTTGGGCTCAGTGCCCTGTTACATTTTTAGTCAGTTATTACATTTAGGGTTTTATTACCGGTACATTTTTTAAACTACATTTCAGGCTCAGCAGTTTTGTTACATTATTGATCACTTATTTCATTTCAAGTTTATTACATTTTTTAGGGTCGTTGTTGGATATCGAGCTCTAACAAGCCTTCTTTGAGCCCTGATCTAAATCCCACTGAAGGCTGAAACATGCAGTCTGGAGAGGGCAGCATTCAAACCTGGGACAGCTGAGGCAGTTTGCTCATGAGAAGTGGACCAAATTACCTGTCAACATGTGCAGACGTCTCAGTGGGGGTTACAGAAATTGCTTGATTGCAGTGATTGCCTCAAAAGGTTGTGCAACAAAAAATAAGTCAAGGGTAGCATCATTTTCATCCTCATCAGTTTATTGGTTTGTTTTTTAAAAAACTGATTCTATTGATCAAAAAGTCAACTTC